>CM046878.1:395526079-396726079 GCA_025667525.1 Glebionis coronaria
AGTATATATATATATATATAGATATATTATATATATATATATATATATTATATATATATATAGATATATATATATATATATATATATATATATATTATATATATATATATATATATATATATATATATATATATATATGTATATAGAGGAACGTTATTGTGAGAACCACTCTTAAAGTAAAAACAATAAGAACCAATATTGACCATTAGATGCATCAACAATGATATTAATTGATCAAAAATGAATTGAGTGGCATGTTTGTAATTAATTCGAAATGTGTGACGAGTTTTAAAGGTCCAATAAAAAATTAACCAACGTGTTCATCTTCATGCGTTTCCCTATTCTTCCATTATTTGACGCTTCATTAATTACCCTTTTCAAAAAAGTTGATCAACACACGTTTCGACCATTTGTATTATGATACGCATACATATATATTTTTTTTTTGAACAAAGGCATACATAGTTTTGTTAACACCTATATAATCACACATAGTTTTCTTGACACTTGTATATATAGTGACACATTAATAAATAATAATTATAAAATTTAATAATGACACATATTTTATATAAACCTCATGTGATACCTAGTTTGTTTTTGACATATTTAGTGATACATTATGGTTGACACACAACTTTTCTTGACACATATATAGTGACGCTTTAAAATATATTGACACGTTTGTTGTTACGCATATATATACGTTCGGCTTAAAAGATACTAAGTGATACATATCCGAAAAACGCAATCAACTAAAAACAAATACTTTCGTGATACGTATCCGAAAAATACAAAAGCAACTAAAAAAGACCTACGTGACACGTATCAAAAAAATACACAACTAACTAAAAAAAATCAAAGTGATGCATGTTTAAAAAAACACAACCAACTAAAAAGCGTGATACATAAACACTAAGCAAAAAAACTCAATTGATACGTATCCGAAAAACTACACAACTAACTAAAAAAATTTACTGATACATATCCAAAATATACACGACCCAAAAAATCCAAATGACGCGTGTTAAAAAATACACTACTAACTGAAAATGAAAACCATAAATAATACGTATAGAAAAAAGTTCAAATAAAATGATATTAGAACAAACAAGTTGCAATAAGCTTTCTAATATTAAATATTAAACATGAATAAAAATTATTTACATATACATAACGAGATGTTCAAGACTTTGGCAAAAATATTATAAGTGATCATATATATTCGAGCAAAGTCAACAACATTAAGATTTCTGACAAGATTTTAACGAGATCCAAAAATAATCTTTTTTATATTTACAAGAAATGGTCCATACGCTAACCAGTGCCGTCATAAAAATCAAACCATGACGAAGGGGCCGCCGGAATTCATAACATATGATTTTTCGATTGTACCTTTGGTTTTTTATTTATCTAGATCTTGAAATGGTGTTCTAAACATGAGAGAGAAAATGAAAATGATGAGAGGTTATTTTGGTGGAAGTGTAAAATTACGTAAATGTCCTACTGGCTTTATTTTAAAGCTTCAAATTATTTGCATGCTATTAAATGAAAAATGCCACTTGTCTAATTTTAATTGGTTCTTATTGTTTTTATTTTAAGATCGGTTCTTACATGAACGTAAATTTATGTATATATATATATATATATATATATATATATATATATATATATATATATATATATATATATATATATATATATATATATATATATATATATATATATATATATATATATATATATATGTATATATATATATATGTATATATAAATGGTGTTCTAAACATGAGAGAGAAAATGAAAATGATGAGAGGTTATTTTGGTGGAAGTGTAAAATTACGTAAATGTCCTACTGGCTTTATTTTAAAGCTTCAAATTTATTTGCATGCTATTAAATGAAAAATGCCACTTGTCTAACTTTAATTGGTTCTTATTGTTTTTATTTTAAGATCGGTTCTTACATGAACGTAAATCTATGTATATATATATATATATATATATATATATATATATATATATATATATATATATATATATATATATATATATATATATATATATATATATATATATATATATATATATATATATATATATATATATATATAGAGAGAGAGAGAGAGAGAGAGAGTTAGGATCAAATAAGAAGATTAAGTAAAATGAGAAAATGAGAAGAAACCACAGCCACACATTTCAGATGCACCTACAAAGTCAGATGCATCTCCCCTTAAAATTCTCCTTCCTTTGTGGAATTTGTGGTCAGGATTTCTTCTTATTCTTCTCATTTTATTTTTTCTTCTTATTGGATCCCTACTCTATATATATATATATATATATATATATATATATATATATATATATATATATATATATATATATATATATATATATATATATATATATATATATATATATATATAGGTTATTGTGGTGGAGTAGTTTAAAATAGTTAAAATAAAAAGTAACTAGAGCCGTTAGATGTTTAGATGATCAAGTACTTTATAATAAATGTATTCAGTTGCACAAAAATAGTAAATCCGAAAATTAGGAGTATTAATTTAGCTTCTTAATGTATTGATCACTCTATCCGAAATTGTAGCTAAAAAGCAAAAAGCTTTAGTGTTATATTGTTAATGAGCCCACTAGATGCAAGTGTCGTCTATTTCTTGAAATGCAAATGGTACACATATAACTTTTATCCATGTTATTTTATAATTTTTTTATACGGCATGATTAATATTTAATATGAAACCGATTACAAACTAATTTTAAATTTATTTATTTTTAGAGCGAGTGGTACACGAGCACCTCGTACACGAAGAGCAACTCGTACACAAAAAGCAACTCGTACACGAAGAGCAACTCGTACATGAAAAGCAACTCGTACACGAAGAGCAACTCGTACACAAATATTAACACGTACACGAAAAGTTACTCGTACACGAAAAGCAACTCGTACGAGAAAAACAACTCGTACACGAAAAAACAACTGATACAAACTAAAATTGATTAAAAAATACTTATAAGCAAACTTTCTAATAAGCAACTCTTAGTGTCGTCATTTATTTTAAAACATGTCAACGTGAATGTCACCATAACTATGCATCAATTAAATTTGATTAAAAGTGCCGAATGAAATTAGGAGAGAAAAGTTAAAAGGTAAATGTTAGACAATGATTGTTACATGACATTAAATAAAATAATTTATAACAAACATTGATTACTCAATATATAGAAAAGTAACAAAATTTATCTTTAATTCTCTTTTAATGTAATTAATTCATCCTAATCAAAATAATTGATCTAACGATTTAAAACGCTTTTCATTTTAACAACTTTAAAGTATTACACTATTTTAACTCAATTCTATATATATATATATATATATATATATATATATATATATATATATATATATATATATATATATATATATATATAGGGATGGGTTTTAGAGAAAACCCTACTTTTATAGAAAACTTAGAAAACAAAGTTACAGGGTAAAAATGGTAAATGTTTCAAGTTTCATGGTAGGAAAGGAAAAATTGAAAAAAAGGACGGTGATTATTTTAAATCTCTCTTCCTCGACCGTCACGCATACACTCACACTCACAAGTCACACCCACAACTTCCACACACAAACTTACACACCAAGCTACAACCAGCGGAACACCGGAGACCGTCGTTTCACAGAGTCCACGCGCCACGGTGTTTCCTTATCATCCCCAAATCACTTTATTTAGGTCAGCCTTAAATGAAGATTTAAATGACTTTTAGGTCGGATGTAATCAGCTGTGGTAATTAGTGATCAATTTTGTCTTAATTAAGTGACGTTATGCTTTAGGTATTCTGTATGATTATTGATTAATTCAATGACGGTATGATTTAGGTCAAATGCACTCATCTGTGTATTCTAGTGACTTATATTTGACTTAATTTTGTTGTATGTTTGTATATCTATTTAGTTAACGGTAAGCATCATGTTCTAGGTGACATGTATAGTTTAGTGATTTATTTTGTTGAAAGTTTTGGGCATTTGTTTGTATTATGGCATTAGCATCTGTTTGTGATGTTTAGATAAGTTTACTTTACGGTATCCATTCATAAATCCTTGTAAATTAGACCGAGAACGAGGATCCGGGCTTCTTTGTTTCCGAAAAAGGACGAAAAAAGCTGAGTAAACACTATCCCCATTTATTCTTGATTCTTAAAATAGCATGTACTAGGATATATTTTTTCCAGTAATAAATAAGAAATGAATACAGATAAAAAGGAACTAACATAAGATTAATGAATAATGACATTGCATGTGAAACAAAGAAAATGAGATTTTAGAAATTGGTACAGCGTGCCTACATTTGAAGCGGGGAATCTGGTTGGTTGGTTGAAATAAGTGAGAAGATGGATCTGTGAGTAATAGAAGAAGAGGGGTGCAAACGAGCCGAGCCGAGCTCGAGCCCGCCAGATCTCGAGCTTGGCTCGTTTAGGTTCTACAAATCTCGTTTCGAGCCTTATTATTTAGGCTCGGGCTCGACTCGTGGTATGGTAGACAAGCTCGGGCTCGGCTCGAGCTCGGCTCGTTTATATGATTTGGCAACATAAAAATAAAGCTTGGCTCGAGATCGGCTCGTAATATATCTAAATTAGGCTCGTTAAAAATCTTGTTATTAAGCTCGTTAATAAGCTTGTTATTAAGCTCGTTAAGAAGCTCGTATATAAAATATTAGGCTCGTTTAGGCTCGCGAGCCCAAACGAGCTTTGTACGTAAAGCTCGAGTTCGAGCTTGTTTAATAAACGATCTGCAAATTAGGCTCGAGCTCGGGCTCGAGCTCGTGTAAGCTCGGCTCGTTCGAGATTTTTAGCGATCCGATCTCGATCTTTTCATGAGCAGCTCGGCTCATTTCCACCCCTAGATCTGTCTAATGAAGTAATAGGTTTTTATTTATAAACTGTTTTACTTTTTTTAATTTATTTAATTTAAGGATATGTAATTGGGAGATGTGGAATTATGAACACATAGGAGGAGTGTTTTACTTGTTTGTCCTATAACTATGTTAAGTTATGCATTCATGGCATGACTTCTTCTATTACAAATAGCTACTTGACTTGGTTAAGAATATATTTTTTCTAGAAAATCTCAAGTTTGATCCAACTTATATCAAAAGAATATTGTGAATGTCATCGTATATTTTAGATGATTACTATATACTAAAGATTAATGTATTTTAAATCAGGCTCGAATACAAGTAGTTGGATCCCTGTATCTTGTTGGGAGTTGCTTTTGATAAGATGCGATATACAAAAGACACAAAGCTCAACATCTTAGTTGTTCTTATGGGAGTTGTTTTTTGCACCGTTACTGATCTATGTGATTAGATAATTAAATGAAAATAATTTATGATTAGAACATCCCATGAAACTTTTTAGTGTCAATTATGTATGATTAAAGCATTGCGTGATATATTACGGCATTCATTAAGTATGATTATGGCATCCATTAATTATGATTAGTGCATTATTGGTTAAAGTATGGCATCTGTTAGGATGCGTAGTTTATCGTTGGTCATAGCTGGGCTTCCATTTGTATCATTAGGGAATATATTAGGATGTTTGTTATATAAGAAAATCATTTTAGGTTGGAGGGAGTAATCAAAGCTTAAGTTTTCTCTATATTGTGAATGTCGTAGTGGCTTGTCTATGTGCTTTGGGTTTGGCAACACCAACTGGTGTCTTTGTAATACCTTTTGTCTAAGCTATATGTATAGATCATTCAAGATATGGCCTCATGATTGATATTAGTTGGTTCCGCTAATTAATGTGGCTTTTCGGCTTGTGATTTACGATTTTAGGATAATGTGCTCTAAAAGTGTATACGACCTTTGCACTGAGCATGAAGAAAAAGAATTTGATGGTAAACGCATATGTTTTATATGTTTTTATGGAGTCGGTTTGTTGTTTATTTTAGGCATCTGTTAGTAATGCATTAGGGCAGCCCTTATATGTACGACCACCACCATCGAAACGACTGTACCTACTCAGTTTCCTGTCTTTCTTAATCACTCAAGTCAAACCTCATCAGGTATGGTATAATCTTATAAAACTTTTTTTTCAAAATTTAAATTAGATATTTAAATAGGTGTTGAAGTTTATTGAAAGTATATAATAATATATCGTCTTTTCTTTATAATATTGGAAATTTTGACAAAATATGCATGAAATAACATGTTTATTAAAGTTGCGCACCACGTGTAAAGGTTAGATCATTCGTTTGAACATTTTTATGTTTGATTAGTGTATTGAAATATTAAGGCATATTTATGGAATATTTTTGGTGCATCTGTATTTAAGAAAATAACGCATCATCTGTATGGAATATATGCATGAAATACTTGAGGTACCTATTTTTATTCTCAGTGCATTGTTGGAACGTATCTGATTTTTACATTTTATGAGGCTTAACGGAGTCTATTTAGTTTTGTTTTTATAATATGGGGCCCTTAACTTGATTAAGTGTTAAACTTTATCGGTAGATAGAAGTCAGTTAGGCGCGAAATAATTTTACAAAATATGTCATGTTTTTATTGAGTCGATGTGCTGATTCTTGGTAGCCACTGTGTTTTCTTAACTAATGTACTTTCGCAAATTTGTCTCAGCACTTGACAACAAATAAATTTGTCTCACATAAGGCTTGCGAAACTATTTAAGAATGCTAGTTAATCTCTTATGAGAGTCGGGATTTCACTAGTTGTATGTTTTGAGCTTGGTTTTGTGTTCAAACTAGCTCAGGCAATTTGTGAGTCGGAATTAATATTCTTGTTAGTATATCTACTCTATACACCTCCTAATTATTCACAAGGCAAGTTGAATTATCATCCTTAAGCATATACTATGTTTTTCAAAATGTGAATACTAAAAGTTTTCTACATCAGCTCATATTTCATATTTGCTCTCATTTAATGTTGGAAGAATGGGTAGCGTTCTCGGGTAGGGGATCAGTTACTAAAATTTGGGTACTTTTTGGGATGCATCTAGGTGGGTTAATGAACCAGAAGACTAAGTAACAGAACCATAAATCAAAACCAATGACCAAGAATATGAAACAATAAATATCATCTGATGGAAAAGAAACAGACCAAGATGATGATGAAAGTTTGGATCAGATAATAAAAATATCATTTGTTTGATATAGTTAAATCATGTTAAAGGAAAAGTAGCATGTGTTTAAAATTATTTTAGGGCATATATTTGTTATATAAAAGGGCACATGTTTGTTATAAAAGGGCATATGTTTGTTTTAAAAGGCAAATGTTTGTTATCATAATGTAACTGGACCTCTTTTGTATGTGCAATGAAAAGAAAAAGAATTTGCAAGTTGATGGACTATCGAAAGATGTTAGTAGACATTTGTGGTATCAACTTTACCAGCCCTTATACATGAATGGTGAGGTCACGAGGGTCGTTTTGTACTTCTCATAAGAAACCATAATACTGCTTTACTTGATTCGGACAAGCAGTAATATTGCCTACATCCCATATGAAGTTGGAGCTCTCGTTAGTACCAAAAGTTATACCTCCACGAGCACATGTCCATATTATACATTTTTTCCATAGACCCATTTTTTCTTTTCGAGTTAAAGTTAAAGTTGTGTACATCCTTGAAAAAGTAGAAGTACCTGATGACTTGGAATCACAATTTTTATGCATCAGTTTGTACTTGAAATCATCAATTTTTATGCATTTTTTTATCTATGTCGGTAACAATCAAGATTTTGGATTTTGCTTTATTTCTCTCAGATTAGTATCGCAACAAATCTATTGGAACAATGTATAATGATGGGTTCAAGTTCATCCAGTTTATAGTGTTGGGACAGCTGGTGGGTATGATTTGTATCTTTCCGCAACTTGAGAGTCGACCGAGAGGCCCAAGTTAGAGTTACTTCTGAGATCTGAGCCAATAGAAACTTTGGGACCCTTAGTAGCTTATAACCAGGTATATGTTTTGACTACTGTGTATTTACAAATTTTGTGTATTTGTACAATAAAATTGTAACCATGCTTTGCTTGTGGACTATTCAAAAGTCAACGAATCCCGTTGTGGCAGATATTGGAAAGGCAAGTTTCAATGGACCTGGTTTAGCTGGTCCAGAGGATGCTCATCAGGCATATGAGCGACCAAGAATGAGTGACCTTACAGCCACAATCACAGCCTCTTGAGCCAATGGAAAGAACACTAAAACAACAAGCTAGGGTAAACTATCGTAAAGTTTATTTCAGCTCTTTTATGTTTATTGGCTATATTTATGCTTTTTACTCATTTCACATTCCTAACGTGGAGCCGAGCTTATACATAAATTTTCATTACTTCAGTATATTGAATCCGTGACTCGCTCCGTACACTTTCCCTGGAGTTAAAATATGTTACAAACTAAACATTAACACGTATTTGATTGGTTATTTTATCATACCAGGTGATTCATATAGACCCGCGTGATGAAAATGAGATGAGATTCTCATAAGGAGAAGAACCTGAATATTTATGCAATGGCAAAGAGCAATTATGCAGTTGAAATCGTGGTCGCTCTTGTTTGCAAAGATTATGTAAAGCACTGTTCTGATCCCAAGTCATGGACTTTCGATTTTTGCTGTTAAAGTTTAAGATTAATGATTGGGTCCTTCACGCTCTATCTTGTTATATGTGAATATGTGATGTAGTCAATAATATGTTTGTGTATATCGCGATCAGTGTGTATAGGAGCATATACGTTACATATAATCTGATAGTACAAACCTCATAAATTAAAAAAGGTCGAATTAATATTTCTTGCAATATAGTTCTCGTAAGTTGTAACTGTACAAATAATTGTAGAATTTGGAAGGGAAAAGAAGTCGTCGGAAAGTAGCAGACGCCAAATCAGATTCTCTACTGAGACTTTTCTCGATTCATGTAGATAGTCTTTCTAGTCTATGACAATACGTCACGTATCAAAGATACTCGTTGTTAAGGCCATGAGACTTATTAACTTGTTTGATTTCTAAGTTTACAATAAATTGTAAGCTATCTGATTTGCATATGACAGCAAAAAAGAACGCTAACAGAAACGTAAATACACAAGCAGCTGTGCAACAAAACACAATGAAAAAAAAGCGCTAAAAGGGAAAAGCGAACACACATGATCAAAATAAGAAATTTAAAAATATATACAAAATTAGCCCTTGGAAAATAAAGAAAGTGACAAAGAGGTCCCTGGAGTTTAGAAAAAAAAAGGAGGGGAAGATGTCTTGATCCAACGGTTTAGAGGAAGTTTTCTAAGTTTTCTATTGAGATGAAGTTTTCTATTGATCCCATATCTCTCTCTCTCTCTCTCTCTCTCTCTCTCTATATATATATATATATATATATATATATATATATATATATATATATATATATATATATATATATATATATATATATATATATATATATATATATATATATATATATATATATATATATATATATATATATATATATATATATATATATATATATATATATATATATATATATATATATATATATATATATATATATATATATATATATGTGTGTGTGTGTGTGTATTACTAGCGTCGTAACCCGCCTAACGGGCGGGGTCGCTTTTTTTTCTTGTTCCGGAGGGTCTACGGTTCTGCGTTTTTAGTTTTTTGAATTTTAAATTTAACCTTTAATATATTTTAGTTTTAGTTTATGCTTAAGTAACGTTTATTTATGGTCAACGGGCAAGGTTGCCTTTTTTCTTGGTGAACTCGTCACCCGGTGACTCGATCAGGTTGATCGGACAATCGATCTCGTTACCCCGTGACTTGATAGGGTTAACTCGTTGCTCAAACCATAATCCGATATATTTTTGTAATATAATTATTAGAAAAATATGTTAAAATAGATATTCTTTTTAAAAAATTAAAATTCTACCGAATTTAAAAGAAAATTAAAAAATCGAATTTAAAGTCCGAATAATATAATTTAAAAAAATCCAAAATTTAAAAAAAAGTCTAAAAGTTTTAAAATTTTGTATAGGAACGTGTTTATATCATTTGATCGAAAGGGTTTGTGGGTTGTGCGTTTTTAGTTTTTTCAGTTTCTAAGTTAACCTTTAGTATATTTGAGTTATAGTTTTTGGTAAAGTAATATTTTGTTATTATATTTCTATTTTTTTAAAATATTCTACGTAGAATTAATTTATGAAGAACCGACCTTGTATAACATGTTCCTATAATATTATTCTTAAATTTATGTTAAAAAAGGATAACCAATGTATATACTTTCTATTGGAAAAAAATATTTAATTTATGTGTGTTTAAGTATATAGTTTAGTAATAATTTAAAAATAAACTTTACAATAGGAAGTTGGTAAGTTTGTATTGTATTATTTTACATAAAATGACTAAACCCAACAACAAAATGCAGCAATTATAATGTCATATATTTTTTATTTCCGGGCTTATGTTAGCCAAGAAGAAAAAGACACACTAGAGGTCATTACAACTTAAGTCATTTTGTTTGATTAAACAATGCCATAAAGATGTGCAGCAAAAGAGACGACTCACCCAATAGATAAAACAAGATACGGTGCTTCCCACCTAAGAGGACTTCGAGCAAAACAACACCACCTTTCTCGCTTGATAGCTTTTTCAAACCGTCTAATCTCAAAAACTTTAATTATATGAATAATAATTATGTTGGATTGGATATCGATAGTTTAAATTCGATTAAAATGGTTTATTGTTTGTCTTCTGTTGGAATTGGTTTGAAAAGTGGCAATTTGTTAACTGTCTGGATTGATTATTGGAATGATGGCAAGAACTTAAAAGTGTTTCTTGGCGAAACGGGCTTTAAACCGATTAATCGCATTTTAGATATTGATATTGATCTTTCCACTTATTTTCAAGATGTTATGTTTCTTGGGTTTTCGGCTTCTACGTACTGAGATCCATTTTGTTGAAAACTGGAGTTTTACTTCATTTGGGGTTCCGCGCGTTATGAACCCTCATAATGTGTCGGATAATACTGTCTCTAAGAATCCGGGTATTGAGGTTCCGCCTAATATTAGAATTCATGATAAAAGTCATAAGAATTTCGGGCTGGTTGTTGGAGTTTTGGGTCATGTTTTCTTTTGTGCGATTCCAATTGTTTTCGGTTATGTTTCTGTTAAGAAATTGAAGGGAGGGAAAACTAAAATAAATATGCAAGTAGAGCTTTTAACAGGTCCGAAACAATTTAGTTACAAAGAGTTGAAAATCGCAACAAATGGGTTTAGCGTAAGTTGAGTTATTGGTCATGGGGCTTTTGGTCGGTTTATAAAGCATTTTTATCGACATCGGGTGCAACGGGTACAACTGCAGCTAGGGGTGTCAGTAGGGTCGAGTTGACCCGATCCGAACCCGATAAGGCTTATCGGGTCGGGTTAAATAAGGTCAAAAATCTTGTCAGGTTATTTTCACCCGAACCCATTAACCCGACAATGTTATCTAGTCGGGTTCGGGTTAGATAACTATTTTTATCGGGTTATCGGGTTAACCCGACAAGACCGAAAATTACTTTTTTTATTTTTTAAGTGATTATTATAAGCCCGATACCTGTTAACTGTGTCATGTTAGTGTGTTTAGTAGTCACTGTGACAATCACGCATAAAATCATTCGTTTGGTAAGAAACACATTCATTCATTCATACTTATGACTTTGATTTCATATTGCTATAAATGTATTATATATAACTCGTCTGTAGATTGATCAAATCCTAACAGTGCTTTATTCATTATGATCTAGAAGTTGTTAAGAGTAAGTCCATGAAAAAACATGTAGACGTCGTCCTAATAACATTAGCAATAAAATGATCAAAAAATAACAACACAAGGCATATGAATAAGGAATACTTTGATCAGGTGAAATCCACATAGTTTTTACTTTCAAATCAATGTGGAATCGTAACGCCTAACGTATCAATATGGGATTTATTATAAAACTTGATAATTACAGAATCTTTATATGGCTAACTATGTAGATACATCAGGTTGCTAAAACAATCCGGTTGTATCTTATCAGCTACTCATTAATAGCATCACCCCACAACCCAAATCACCCGACCCAAATACCACCCGAACCCCATAACCCGAGTCCTTATGGGTCGGGTTGCGGGTGAGTTTTCAAAAGCCAAAACCCGAATCAACCCGAGCCGACAAGACCCGATAACACCCCTAACTGCAGCTATGAAAAGATCAGAACATTCTCATGAAGGGAAGACGGAGTTTTTGCAAAATAATTGAGACTCGAATATAAGATGATGTAGTAGTGAATCATTAAGAGAGAATTTGGATGCAAACGATAACTTGTAAACATTCTGTTTGGTTAAGATGACATCCATTTGATGCAATAGTCCATACTCCTTTATGTTCCTGATTTGATCCCCCAAAACTATATTTACCTTTAGAATAAATACTTTTCGTTCTAATAGGTAATGCGCCATATTGAACGTCCAGTCCATAGAGAAGTCTTTAGGCATGGATAATAATTTGTTTGTGATTTAGAAGCACACCAAATACTCCATCTTCGCCCCTGTTGATAAAAGAACCAAATTTAGAGGAAGAAAAAACAGATGCTGCTCACTTTAAAATATTGGGTAAACTAAACTCACTGGAATGGCTCATTAACATGATGCCCAAAAAGATGTGATACACCTCCAACTAAATTATGTACAAACCAAACTAACATATAAAAATTCATGAGACCAAAATAGATCCTTTTAATTTCTCAAAATGAAAACTTATTGCGTATGTTAATAAAATGCTGACGTGTGCTCTTTCTTTCCTGGTATTCATCAAATGGGAAGGAAGTGAAGAACATGTAATTATATCATGTCCACAACACAAGTAACAACAAAAAGCAAAAAATCACAATTACAGCAACCATGAGAGTGAGACATGTTGGGATTTAATACCTAGTTAACCATGTAACTACGAGTACGCAGCGGAATGGATCTAGTTTGAGCAATTATGATTAACACGTAATTAATAATAAATAATAAAGGAAACGCGAAAACTAATCTTCGTCCAAAAGCAATGAAACTCAAACGAGTGATAAAATATACCACCTCTACGGTTGCTCACAGAAACACGTCAAATGAACACGTCCGGATTGCTAGCCGAACTCCACGTATACCCAAACACCAAGTGTCGAAAAACCCGATCCGACCCAAAAAAAACAAAACAGCCTAAAGCTGCTTTGTTGTCCGAGATATAAGCTTTACCCGAGAACTTTTCCCTTTGCTGTAAGATATCGGACAACACTGTCCGATCTGCACAGAAGCTTTTGCCCGAGAACGATCAGAAAGAGCCCGGAATAGCTTCTGTGATCTGTCATGCCTTTGACAGATTATCCCATGGTTTGTAAACCTTTAGTAGTATCAAATAACAACTACTAAACAACTTGGATTGATTAAATGCAAGTGATTTGAGATGGAGTGATCAATTTAAGATTATAAACCCTAATTGAGTTTAAACCTAAATTGATTATCAAGAGTATGTTAATGGCAGAGATTTTCTTTGTTTTGCTTTGCAAAATTCGTGTATTATGAGCTGGGTAGAAGGTTGTTTATATACCCATCAAATCCCACTCATGATAAGTAAAAAACTCTTCAAGTTTAAGCCTTATCCCACACAAAAACCAATGTTTATCATGACTCTTCTTTACTCCTTATCCCAAATGAATCTGGACATCTCAAGTAATCATTCTAGATCTTTCCTCAGCTTACTAAAACGATTTTAGGACAGCCATAAAAGTTCTTACACGATTAGTCCAACAGTTTACAATTTCGAAGCTTAACGTGAAGTAAAACGCACTCTAAGTGTTTAACGTGTGTGCCCCCAATAGGCTCACACACCTCTAGCCACATTTGGCTAATCCAACGAGCATGAACTAACAGCTCCCACTTGGTCGTTGGAGTAGACAACACAAATGTCAACGACGGAAACGTCTAGCAACGCTCACACTCGTTATTTAACTAGAGGTGTCTGAGATATAGTTTCATAGAACATTCTCAGTAGCATGGTCATTTATGTCTTGCTTTTATCATCCTTTGTTATAGATACCGTTAAACCATGGATATGGATCCTAACTCATTCCATATAGTTTAACCATTTAGATTCTCGTTATTGAATTCAATTCAGATATACCAAATGTAACCAAGATTCATCTTGCATTACCATTTGGGTTCGGCCAAACAATTATCTGATTAATTCTAGAGAGGCGCCATGGTATCATTCTGCACATACTAAGTGGAGTAACAAATCCTTTATTGACTACAAGTGTTGTGGATGTTGCTTCACATCACTCCGAAAAATAGCTTTTATAACTACCTTATTCAGGACAGCGTTTTACATATAATTACGAAAGTGATATCCACACATGCAGAACTTGTTTGCATCTCAAGTCTAAGGATGACTTAACAGACCATTTTCAACATCTTACTCATGACATGGATCCAAAAGTAAATGTTTGAAGTTGGGGAATTCAATATGCATCCCTTATGAATACATATGAGTTTGGCTTAGAACGATTCTCATTCTCATAAAATATATGCAACACTCACATTTGCCTTATGTAAACAATATTCCCATATTGCTAACCGACAATGGATATTTAGAATGATTAAATCAATCATGGATTAAACATGCAAATATAGAATAACAAATTTTATATGAGTGAAATAACAAATACCTCGTATCTTTATTTATCAGAAAATAAAACTGTCTTACAATTCCAAATTATCCAAATACTAATTAACATACAGATTTACACGAGACTACTAGCTGGTATCATACCAATACCCCGAGTCAATTTAGAATGCTTAGGGAATGCTAACGCCTTCGTAAATGGATCAGCTAGATTGTCATCTGTATGAACTTTTGCTATCTTAACATCACCCATCTCAATGGTTTCTCGAAGATAGTGAACTTTTGCGCGGAAATGTCTAGCACCCTTGGTGACTCCGCTTTCATTAGCTATAGTAATGGCTCCAGTATTGTCACAATACATATCAATGGTATCTTCAATTGTGGGCATAATACCAAGCCCAGAAATGAACTTACGAATCCAAACAGCCTCTTTAGCTGCATCAAAAGCAGCTATATACTCAGCTTCTGTAGATGAAGTTGCAAAAATACTTTGCTTTGTGCTCTTCCAGTCAACATCACCTCCATTTAGAACGAAAACATACCAGTCTGAGATTTTAGGTCATCAGCATCTGTCAGATATCCAGCATCAGTGTAGCAAGAAACCTTGAGCTCTCATTTTTCGTCACCACCATAAACCAGAAACATATCCTTAGTATTCCGTAAATACTTAAGAATATTTTTAACAGCAGTCTAGTGAAGTTCACTAGTACTCTGTTGAAATCGGCTTGTTATGTTCTGAGCGAACGCAACATCAGGACGAGTACATCTCACAGCATACATAATTGATCCTATAGCCGAGGCATAAGGAACATTCTGCATGCGTTGCTTTTCAGCTGGTGAAACAGCACATTGTGACTTACTCAATTTAGGGCTTTCATGCATTGGGATAGTTCCACGCTTGGAATTCTCCATATGAAATCTTTTCAAGATTTTCTCAATGTAAGCACTTTGACATAAACCAATTAACCGTCTAGATCTATCTCGGTAGATCTTGATTCCAAGAATATATGCAGCTTCTCCTAAATCTTTCATAGCAAAACATTTTCCAAGGTAGGATTTTACCCCTTTCAACATTGGAATATTGTTCCCCATGAGAAATATGTCATCAACATATAGAATTAGGAAAGTAACATTACTCCCACTGGCTTTGTGATATACACATGGCTCATCTTGATTCTGAGTGAAACCGAATTTCTTAATCTCATCATCAAAACGCTTATTCCATTGCCTAGATGCTTGCTTAAGTCCATAAATGGAACGCTTGAGCTTGCATACTCGGTTAGGATATTTAGGATCGACAAAACCCTCAGGTTGCACCATATAGACTTCTTCGGAAAGATGTCCATTGAGGAAGGCGGTTTTGACATCCATTTGCCAAATCTCATAGTCATAGAACGCGGCTATGGCTATAAGAATCCTTATAGCTCTAATGTCTGCTACAGGAGAAAAGGTCTCTTCATAATCAACCCCGTAGGTTTGAGTGAAGCCCTTTGCTACAAGACGAGCTTTAAAGGTGTGTACTTTGCCATCCATGTCAGTCTTTTTCTTGAATAGCCACTTGCTACCAACAGTTCTACCGTTAGGAGGAAGATCAACTAATACCCAGACATCATTATCTTTCATGGATTGCATCTCCACATTCATCGCATTAAGCCATTTTTCGAATTCAGGATCCAATAATGCAGCTTTATAGTTAGCGGGTTCTCCAAGATCCCCTAACTCATGCTCCTCAGCATCGACGTATAAACACATTCGATCTGGGGCACGGCGTGTCCTAGAGGACTTACGAATGGGATTGATATCACTTTGAGGTTCTTCAATTTCTTGATCATCCTCATCATGATCTAAGCCAGTATCATCAGAAGGATTTGTATCTTCATCTTGAATAATTTCAAGATCTTCTATACTCCTACTTGCTTCTTGATCTAAGAGATTTCTCTCAAAGAACTCAGCATTCCGAGCAACAATAACTTTGTTCTCAGGTGGGTAGTAGAAGGAATATCCCATCGTTTCCTTTGGGTATCCTACAAAGATACACTTAATAGATCTGGGTTCCAGTTTGTCAGTTTTGGTCATCGTATCACGTTTAACCAAAGCTTCACAACCCCAGACTCTTAAGTAAGACAACTTAGGGTCTTGCCCATGCCATACTTCGTATGGTGTCTTTTCAACCTTCTTAGTTGGAACCATGTTGAGTATGCGTGCAGCAGACTCAAGGGCATAATCCCAAAAGGACTTTGGAAGAGTAGTTTGACTCATCATGGATCGAACCATGTCTAGCAGTGTTCGATTCCTCCTCTCAGACACCCCATTATGTTGAGGTGTGTAGGGAGGAGTTCGATGGGCAATAATCCCATGCTCCTTAAGATGATCCAAAAACTCTTGACTCATATATTCACCTCCACGATCAGATCGTAGTGATTTTATGGTCTTACCGAGTTGATTTTCTACTTCCTTTTGAAACACTTTAAATGTCTCAAACACTTCATCTTTATGCTTTAACAGGTAAACATAACCATACCGACTAAAGTCGTCAGTAAAAGTGACAAAGTATTTAGCTCCTTGCCTTGACATGATTCTAAATGGGCCACAAACATCAGTATGTATTAGTCCAAGTAGATCTTTAGCCCTTTCCACTTGATGTGAATAGGGTTTTCTTGCCATCTTCCCAGACATACAAGAGACACACTTTTCAAATGACTTAATGTCAGTTGAGGTGAGAAGTCCATCATGTTGCAACTTCTCCATGCGTTTCTTGCTTATGTGTCCAAGACGACAATGCCACAAGAGAGTAGAGTCCAAATTTAATTTGGCTCTTTTATTGCTAACAGCAAACATAGAACTATCATTGGTTTTAGAACAAGACATATCAATTTCATAAATGCCATCCCCTCGGGGAGTAGCAGTAAAATAAACAACGTTATTCCTAGAAACTGAAATTGCATTATCCGAATCAAAACAGTTTACAAAACCATCTTTAAACAAACTAGAAACTGAAATAATCCCTCTAGTGATAGAGGGAGCATAATGACAATTGTTCAAAACAATAACTAATCCACTAGGGAGACATAAATGATAATTTCCAATAGCTTCGACTCCTGCACGTTGACCATTGCCCATGTACAGATTCAAAGCTCCTAGATTCAGCTTCTTACTTCCCCTTAGACCCTGAGTATTATTAAAAATGTGAGTACCACAACCAGTGTCATATACCCACGAATTACTCGGAAGGGAATATAGTTCTATAGTGAAAATACCTGAAGTGTTGGCTTCTTGAGACAACCTCTTCTTTTTCTGCAACTCGGCTAAGTGCTCGGGACAGTTCCGTTTCCAATGACCTATCTGACCACATTTGTGACAGGGGTCGTCCTTAGCAGGATTATCCTTTTTGGGTGGTGGAGGATTTCTGTTCTTGGGAGCATAAGATGGTTTGTGCTCGGGAGCATAAGCCAGCTTATTCTTTCCATTACCATAATTCCCCTTCGCAGCCTTAGGCGGTTTTCTACCTTGGTTTTTCTGGACCTTGCCTGCACGCACATTATGAAGTGCAGGTGAAACAACCTTCTTGGGAAGTGTTTGCTCATGTTGTTTAAGCATGGCATGCAGTTCATTCACCGAATTCACAGTCTTCCCCATGCCATGCATGTGGAAGTTTTGAACGAAACTGTCATACTCCTTGGAAAGGCCTATCAAGATTAGGCTTATTCCATAGCTGACAGTCACAGGGTGACCAAGACGCTCTAAGTTCTCAATGTAGCCCTTCATCTTAAGAACATATGAGCCTACATTTTGACCTTCCTTAAGCTTGCACGCGTGAAATTCACGCGCAGTTTGAAGAAGTTCTTGTTCTGCTTGCTGAGAAAACATGGTTTTCAGCTCCTGCAACATGTCATATGCTCCGAGATGGGTTAGATTTCGTTGGATCTCTAAGTCCATAGTCATGAGCATAAGGGCAGCAATCTCCTTTGACCCTTTGACCCAAGCAGCATGAGCTGCAAGAGCATCAGGAGGGACTTGGTGACCAGGAGTTGCAACAGGTGCAGCAGGAATTGGATGTTCCAAGTATTGTTCCTTGTCTTCAGCTGATAGGATAATGCGCAACTGGCGGTACCAATCAATGAAGTTAGGCCCAGTGAGTTTGTGTTTCTCGAAGAAACTCCTGAGTACCGAATTGTTTCCGACATTGGTAGTTGTAACACCCCCACAAATGCTATGCGCAGCGGAACTACAACATTTGGGTGCTACGTAGTTATCATCACACATAAGCTATATTAAACGACTCAAAGAGACGTAAAAGTTTAAACATGAATTTAAACATTTTTAAATTATACAAATCTACGGTTTTCCAAATCCCAAGATAATACAAAACAGAGTTTGCGTTTAGGTCCCCACTGAATCTCCACCCAAAAGTACATTTTCATTCTCATGACATAATATAAAAGAGTTTTAAGTGCAAAAAGGGAGGAAAACAAGTAGACCGCCAAGCCACAACAACTTCCATCCTCGCATGCTCCGCTGCTATCAATCTTGGTTACCTGAAACACATGCTTAAAATCGTCAACACAAAGGTTGAGCGAATCTATAGGTTTATCAAAACATCAGTTGAACATAAGTGTTAAAAACCAATCATGATCATTCAATAGCATTGTGGCCATACAATCTATTATTCAAGGATATGACAATTGTGTTTAAGCTCATGACACTAAACCGTTAACTCAATCACCCGCGTAATAATTACCGGCGTGATTCAGATGAAACCATGGCCCCTAATAAGGCATCAGTTGCAATTATACCTTATCTCTTATCACAAATTATCCGTCCGCAGGGGGTATCAACGTACTAGCCCTCGTCTCGGATAGGGTAGTCAACCCCATAGTACTATCACTTTGTATAAGCGGCTATTTCCCCCTTTGCAAGGGCAAGACAATAGTTAATAGTTCATGAATTTAGGGACTTTTGCAACTAGGTACTCAACACAATTTCAAGGCAACATTCGGGTCCAACAATCATTCAAGACTTATGTTCATTTTCATTTAAATTAGCATGTATCCCCCTCGCGGGTAAAATCATTTGAAATAAGTAAAGAGCGAGGCTATAGACTCACCTTGCGTAGTAGTAGTAGTAGTTCTAGCGAAGACGTAACGAGAAATGTCACCAACGACGTGGATGCCCGGGAAAATGAAACACTTGACCTAAAAATCAAGGTACGTAAACCAAATCAATACTCCGCGTACATAATTGTACTAAACACACAATGTAAACACACTCAATGCTTATGAAAACTCACGCCAAAGTCAAACAAGTAGTTGTTACTAGACTTATACCATTTATCAATGTTATTAAAGTTACTATCCATTTTACGGTTTCGCCGATACTTACCAAAAGTATGGGCTGTTTTACTATACTTAACCATTTTTATAAAATTTGACAAAATTCTCAAAAATACTATAAGACCTGTAGAAAACACATATTTAATCCCAATAAAAGTTTTGACTTCTACGACTCATTACTCAACACTTTTCCAAAAACTACGTTTTTCGGACTGAAATTGTACTTTGACCAAGTCGAACTCATTTGACCCGTTTAAAATACTCCATTGACCCATTTGACACCTAAGTCCTATAATAGACTCAAATGTGCAGGTTTGACACCAAAATTCAGCCCTTGACCATTTACCAAACTAGACTTATAGTCCCCGGGATTTGACCTAAACCAAGCATAATTTCGGATTATGACGGTTTTCATCTCCCGGTACACGAATTTCGAAACGTCGTAACTTTTGACTCGTTTGGAGTTAAAAGCTCTATCTTATACCGAAACGAGCGTCTCGACGACCACTACAACTATATCCTATAATAACAACCTGGACCAAAAACTAAAACCACGAAAATAGCCCTAAACAATCTGTTTGAAAACGACTCATTCAAAATCATCCTTCTACTTGTTTTCAATCCATCCAAACATCACCTAGACCTATCCTAACCACTTATAATCATTCCCAATCATCCAAACAGCCCTTAACACTATGAAAGTCGAATCCTAATCAAAACCCAAAACCTAAATCATACATGCAATGTAATTAAACAATTTATAAACACTAAAAACACCATTTTAAACACAACCCCACAACACATTTCATCAAACACCTTGAACACACCCAAAACCCCAAAAATTTCGTGGCTTTAGGTGACCAAAACACCCAAAATAATCAGCCCCCAATTCGTTTTATGAATGAATAAACATCATTAACACATGAATTAAACATGTGTACCATTTAATTAGATCAAAATCCATTTTTGAAAAATTATAAATTTTTGGAAAGATTTCTTGATTGCATGTGTGTTTTTGTTTGTGGGATTCACTTACAAGATGATATGGGAGATGGGTCTTTGCTTATTTTCTTCAAAATCAAGTTTTTGATGGTGGATTCATGGTGGTGGGGGTTAGCCGTCGGCTAGAGAGGAAGGAGGAGGGGGTGAGAAAATTTTTTGGTGTTGAAAATGGATGTGTGTTTTTCTTTTCCCCTTTTTGTAAGTTAGGAGGGACCTTGATGCAATTTTGGCTATCTTTTGGCCTTATTAGTAAAACATGTGCTAAAGAGCGGGATTATGACATACTAGTCGGTTTTAAAATTTACGGGAGTCGAGTTTAGTCCGAGCTACCTCAAAATACTTTTAAATGGTTCAAACGTACACAAAACGAATATACACATGGTTCCGACTCGACTTAACACGTAATAAAAATAAAATCTCGAAAAACTCAAATATCGATCAATCGATAATAAAAGGTAAATTTTGGGCATCCGTCGGTATCGTAGTCGTCATCGGTTCTTCTTAAATCGTCAAACGTTAAATTACGCCGTAAACGTTGGTTTCAACTTAAACCGTCAAATAATTCCACGATAAAAATTCTTAAAAATTTCAAAAATATACGTAAAATAGGATTAAATAAATAATGTTGGGCTCGGGATATCACATCCACAAGTGAGCCACAACTTAAGAGAGATGCTCATACTGAACAGCTCTTGAGACAATAACTTAGCATCATACGGCACTTTCACTGGTGTTACAGTAGTCATCTACAATTAAAAAGTTCAAACAATTAGTATTTTCGATAATTACATTCTTAATAAAATTAACTACCCAATTAATTACTAATTAAGACTAAGATCCATCTTGTACTCCCACTCATTACAAAAGGACTGTCTAATATGTAAACAAGTGGGGCAAGAGGTAAGCGACGAGCGTTAATTGCATAACATGCAACTCTTAGACTTTATGAGACCGTTCAAGACACTAGTAAAACGGTAGTAGTGTCATGAGCATGTTTAGTCTCATCTTATGCCTCGGGTCCAGGGTCTGACCGTGCATACTCGAGTTAAGTTAACCAAGCAAGAACATGCAAATATATAATTCTTAATCTACACCATCTCTTCCGTAGCCTCTCGAATCATTTCAAGTCCATTCAACTGACTTTTTCCTACTTCATTCCACTCAACTGGTGATCTACATTTTCATCAACATAATGCTTCAAATGTTGTAGCTTCACGGCTAACATGATAAATGTCGTTGTACAAAGGTATTACCAACGGCAATGGTCGATCTCAACAACTACCAAAATCAATCACACACGCTCGGAGCACGTCTTCCAACTTTCGAATCGTCCTTTCACTTGGTTCATCATCTCATAAAACAACTACTCACAAAATAAAATCGCACGGGTCACACATAACCCCATCGAAAACGTTCAGAATATACAAGACGAAGTAATTATTACTAGTCGTACAGAATCAACTTATCGCAATATTACGTACATACAACCCTAGTCCGTCAAAAACGAATTCATCGATACGGAATCACCCGACGTATACATAACTCTCTCGAAAACGTCACAATCCAATCAAACACAAAAGCCATAATAAAACACATACAACTACATTACGGCATGTTTGCAAAATAGCCAAACCATGCCAAGTAAATAAGTTCAACCAAGTTAACTCATGCTTGCTAATCAGCCAAGCCATGATAAAATAAGAAATGTTGACATTTTTCTCGGATGAGTCCAGTCAAAAGAAAATTGCAAGTTAAAGAAGGTTCACGAGCTTGCTAGCTAAGGATGCATATCCAAAAAGAAAAGAAAATAAAATAAAATAGATACATATGTCATCGCAGGGTGCTCACACACGGATCCTCACACAAAAGATATTACAGGAACACCATCTCACTTCCGTCCAAACGTGGTCAAAATCTCAATAAACATCGCCGTTCACAGTTAAATATAAAAAGAAATATATTACATGGCACATGTTCTCCATGATCGGACTTCATTGGACAATGTCGTCTCAAGTTCCCACAACTTACGATCACTCGACTAGATCACATACAACATAAACACATAAAAGACAAGGGTTCACCATAAAAACATCAACTATGGCTATCTATCGTTTAACCATCAATAATCAAGGATGGTTGAGTCAAGCAAAGAGGATTCCTCACTTAAATAAACGAAGACGGCAGTGGAATTGTCTTGCAACTACCAATGCACAGTTGGTAAACTTTAACAATTTATCGCGTGTCGTTAAACATGTTAAAAGAACAAGAAAAGAAAATAAATAAGGTACGATACGTTTGATGTAGGAGAAGTCTTCGTCATTCCCCTCAGAGTTATTCGAACTCGGATTTCCTCTACTTCGGAAGTCTTCTATTTTTGTTAAAAACTCTTCTCAGTGTCGATACGAGTCCCTTTGGTATTCCATCAACACCCTAGCGATTTCGATAAATTTCACACGTTGCTCACAACACATTTCCAAAATTACTCGGTCACAGTGACTTACTAAGTCAACGCCAAAACAAAAAGAAAAGATTTCAAAGAATCACAAGAAAATTCAAAATCTTTCTTTAAGAATCAAAGAAATTACGACTACTTGCAAAAATGATCCACCATTTTAAAAAGAAACGTTCTCATCCAAACGTTTATCAAAACACTACAAGTTTCAAGATGACCAATTTGTTTGACACGATAGTGCCCTTCCTAAACTATGCATAATTAGCTAGATCATGCATACTTAAGGATCAAGCAACGACAACCAACAAAACAGGACTCTTCCCGAATTATGCCTAGTTAGCTAAGCTGTGCATAATTGAGGATCGAGTGAAGACACAAACATTATTATTACACACCAAATATGACTACGAAAGTTCTCGACCTAATCTTCAAAATAATTAAACCATTTGAAATGAAATTTAAAATGGGAAAATATTGTTACCACCGTTTTAAGAAACACATCAAACATCTTTCATACACTTTGAAAACATACATTACTTTGCCTATTTATGAGAAAAATAAATAATTAAGTAAATAAACCGACACCATTTACATTTGGTTAAACGAAACATTTCACACTCATACATATTTTCAAAATAGACTACTCACAAAATAACGGTAAGGTGGTTCATGATTAAAGATCATTGTCAGCACAAAAAAAAATAAAATAAAATAAAATCCAAAAATCAATGAGATCGAACGAGGTAAACGAGCAAGATAATTGCCAACTAAAATTAACTACATTAGAAATGAAGATACTTCAAATATATGACAAAAGTCTCGGGATAACAACAGCGATCTACGAATACATGGAGTAAAAATTGAATATTAGCACAAGCGTCAAAAATAAAATAACAATCATAATTCCCATCGTCTCGAGTTGTACACACATTCCACCAAGGGTATACAGGGAGAGGAAATTAATCACTTGGTCGAATAGAAACAATTTCACCAGGAAGATCGAGTTCTTTCACCTCTACAATTTGGTTAAGCGGCTTCACTTCCTCGCTTTTCGTTCAATTTAAATAAATAACCAATTTAATGAAGATTTATAGCATCATTCAAGTAAATACAGAATTTTAGGTTCCATTAACCGAAAGAAGAAAGTTACGGCGTCCATGAACATGACAAAATACACCGGGTGACATACCCTCATTTTCAAGTACTAGCGAAATAGTAGTTTAAAAATAAATAACGGTTTCATACCATAGACAAGATTAAAATAAACAATTACATGACTACTCAAGCTCAGATATAGACTCGCAAAGTCGAAGAAGAGGATGTCGGACGATCGAACCATCGTGACTCAAAACATTATATATACATCTTAAGAAAATAATACAAATATTTGTTTGTTGGGTAATCCATTAGCGTATTATAATTAGTGTTACCTTGTACATTGTAAAACCGAACATTTACACATTTTTAATTTGTGTTACACCATTAAAGAATTTATACCTTTCATTTTTCAATCTTAACGAAGTTTTCATTTCTGGAAAAATTTCAATCTCTCGGAGATTATTAACATTAGTAGATGCGGTGACTCGGTTATCATAATTGACAAATCATTAGGTTTGAAAATCTCCATACTTGTGTCAAAATTTCATTAATCTTCATATCTTAAGTACCAAAAACGTTTATAGTAAGAATACTCAAAGTTTTGCGTTATTACGATATATCTTATTACGTATATACAGATATCCAAAATAACTCAATCTAGTCGAATTAACTCTTATAATCAACTTTTGACTTTTTATTATACATAAGTCTTCCTTAAAACTGGTTTGTTAAATCACATTCGCGCACTTCGACTCAAATGATAGAGAGGTTTCACGTAGTTTTATCTCAGATAATTTACTGATTTTAGTCGATACTTGAATCTCAAAAATAATAACAATATAATAAATAATTAAGATGCTTATTTCAATAATTCAAAGATATATAAAATTCAACTTTTAATCATTAGCCCATTATCAAGTGATTTTAAAATTAACACATCTCGCAGCGGAATAAAACAAAAGATTTTTCAAACGATTTTAAACAAGCATCATCGAATAATGCATAGTGATTCTCTATAACGACAATTAAATAAACAAATGATTTCCAATGACGTTCCATCAATGTTTAAAAATTTATTTCAAGCATTATAATTTCTTACTTAAGGTGTATATTCCGATTTTATCCCAGTTTATTCACTACAACAAGTAACGCGTTCTAGTTTACACCAATGCATACGTAAACATAACCTTATGTTTAAAATAAAACAAATTTTACAGAATCTCTAGCTCCAAAACACATGTCCACATCTTCTACTCATGTTTTATATTACAAGATACGTCAAAAGTTTGCTACATTGACCCGAAAATTAATTCATACTAAATCCAAGTTACATATACTCAACAGTCATATCGTAAATTTTATTATAAACTCCTTTTTCAAATTAAATTGAACAAATTCTTAACAAGTCCATCACTAGCTTCTAGTATCAAATTATTAATATATAAAAACAAGGATTTTACGAGTAATACAAATTACTTATTATGATTTACCAACCAAGGTTGAAGGAAAAAAAAATAATTTCACAATGTCCATTTATTCTCTACACGAATTTTACTTGTTATAAGTCACATCATACGTCATTTTTATCCAAAAGTTTCATCCGCCAAGTATTAAATATGTAAAACACTTTATGTTTAAGTCATTCGATCAACAAAGTTTAGTGCTTACTTAACTCACACAAATGCCGGACCTCGTCATGTAAAATATTAACTTCAAAATAATGAAACAACAAAACAAAATGAAATAAATGGAACGAGAATACGTATGTCAACTAAATGTTGTTATCGGCCTCGGATGAGTCTCGAAATCGTACTCCACAAAATTAACACAAAAACTAACCAAATTCCAAGTTATCGCGATTGATCACAACGCTAGTCTAATTTTAGAATGCATTTTTGAATTCGAGTAAAATGGTAAACAACGATTAAATGGCGATACGCCTCAACCACGTTTTATAACACACACAAATGTGATTCGTCGCTACGATGTACGCATCGTTGATTATACTTCGTCTATGTTATAGTTACGCCAACTAACATATCAAACCCATAAGGAATAAAGGAAATAAAGTAATACGTAAGTAAATTACGTTTCAAAAGAAAATGTCCAAAATGACACATCCCCGTGCGATAACGACAATCGAGATCGATCTAGTCAATATACAATGTGTTACGAGGCGTTATTTACGTATCTAGAGTATCAAACGAGGTTCATATTCGATTATCCGAACAATAAATTAATTATCAAGATTGATAATTAGCGGTAAGGCCGAATTCTCAACAAAACCGCATTATAACATGTATGATAATCACTCAAGGACCATTGCTTCACGTGCAATGCCTTTAAATACCATAGTATATATACATACTTATACATACAATCATTCCTATATACACGTAGGATTACAACACGGTGTTGCCATGTAATGCAATGTAGCCCGTTATGCCAATTACATGCAACATATACAATAACCTTTACAGAAATTTGCAAATTACGATGATAAGTACTCAACGTACAAAACAATATATCTCAATATATATCATAGTATTTACTTACTAAATACTAGGGAATTCATGTCAGTTTGAGGGATACATCTAAAATATAAAGCAATGCTAAAGAAAGCTTACCGGAGCCATGCAGGATAGTTGTGTGCTTGGACAATTTCTTACGACACCAAAAGTTATAGTTTAGGATTTTTCAAAATGACCTAGTTCTCTATAACTTATGGCTCTGATACCAATCTGTAACACCCCCACAAATGCTATGCGCAGCGGAACTACAACATTTGGGTGCTACGTAGTTATCATCACACATAAGCTATATTAAACGACTCAAAGAGACGTAAAAGTTTAAACATGAATTTAAACATTTTTAAATTATACAAATCTACGGTTTTCCAAATCCCAAGATAATACAAAACAGAGTTTGCGTTTAGGTCCCCACTGAATCTCCACCCAAAAGTACATTTTCATTCTCATGACATAATATAAAAGAGTTTTAAGTGCAAAAAGGGAGGAAAACAAGTAGACCGCCAAGCCACAACAACTTCCATCCTCGCATGCTCCGCTGCTATCAATCTTGGTTACCTGAAACACATGCTTAAAATCGTCAACACAAAGGTTGAGCGAATCTATAGGTTTATCAAAACATCAGTTGAACATAAGTGTTAAAAACCAATCATGATCATTCAATAGCATTGTGGCCATACAATCTATTATTCAAGGATATGACAATTGTGTTTAAGCTCATGACACTAAACCGTTAACTCAATCACCCGCGTAATAATTACCGGCGTGATTCAGATGAAACCATGGCCCCTAATAAGGCATCAGTTGCAATTATACCTTATCTCTTATCACAAATTATCCGTCCGCAGGGGGTATCAACGTACTAGCCCTCGTCTCGGATAGGGTAGTCAACCCCATAGTACTATCACTTTGTATAAGCGGCTATTTCCCCCTTTGCAAGGGCAAGACAATAGTTAATAGTTCATGAATTTAGGGACTTTTGCAACTAGGTACTCAACACAATTTCAAGGCAACATTCGGGTCCAACAATCATTCAAGACTTATGTTCATTTTCATTTAAATTAGCATGTATCCCCCTCGCGGGTAAAATCATTTGAAATAAGTAAAGAGCGAGGCTATAGACTCACCTTGCGTAGTAGTAGTAGTAGTTCTAGCGAAGACGTAACGAGAAATGTCACCGACGACGTGGATGCCCGGGAAAATGAAACACTTGACCTAAAAATCAAGGTACGTAAACCAAATCAATACTCCGCGTACATAATTGTACTAAACACACGCAAATGCAAACACACTCAATGCTTATGAAAACTCACGCCAAAGTCAAACAAGTAGTTGTTACTAGACTTATACCATTTATCAATGTTATTAAAGTTACTATCCATTTTACGGTTTCGCCGATACTTACCAAAAGTATGGGCTGTTTTACTATACTTAACCATTTTTATAAAATTTGACAAAATTCTCAAAAATACTATAAGACCTGTAGAAAACACATATTTAATCCCAATAAAAGTTTTGACTTCTACGACTCATTACTCAACACTTTTCCAAAAACTACGTTTTTCGGACTGAAATTGTACTTTGACCAAGTCGAACTCATTTGACCCGTTTAAAATACTCCATTGACCCATTTGACACCTAAGTCCTATAATAGACTCAAATGTGCAGGTTTGACACCAAAATTCAGCCCTTGACCATTTACCAAACTAGACTTATAGTCCCCGGGATTTGACCTAAACCAAGCATAATTTCGGATTATGACGGTTTTCATCTCCCGGTACACGAATTTCGAAACGTCGTAACTTTTGACTCGTTTGGAGTTAAAAGCTCTATCTTATACCGAAACGAGCGTCTCGACGACCACTACAACTATATCCTATAATAACAACCTGGACCAAAAACTAAAACCACGAAAATAGCCCTAAACAATCTGTTTGAAAACGACTCATTCAAAATCATCCTTCTACTTGTTTTCAATCCATCCAAACATCACCTAGACCTATCCTAACCACTTATAATCATTCCCAATCATCCAAACAGCCCTTAACACTATGAAAGTCGAATCCTAATCAAAACCCAAAACCTAAATCATACATGCAATGTAATTAAACAATTTATAAACACTAAAAACACCATTTTAAACACAACCCCACAACACATTTCATCAAACACCTTGAACACACCCAAAACCCCAAAAATTTCGTGGCTTTAGGTGACCAAAACACCCAAAATAATCAGCCCCCAATTCGTTTTATGAATGAATAAACATCATTAACACATGAATTAAACATGTGTACCATTTAATTAGATCAAAATCCATTTTTGAAAAATTATAAATTTTTGGAAAGATTTCTTGATTGCATGTGTGTTTTTGTTTGTGGGATTCACTTACAAGATGATATGGGAGATGGGTCTTTGCTTATTTTCTTCAAAATCAAGTTTTTGATGGTGGATTCATGGTGGTGGGGGTTAGCCGTCGGCTAGAGAGGAAGGAGGAGGGGGTGAGAAAAATTTTTGGTGTTGAAAATGGATGTGTGTTTTTCTTTTCCCCTTTTTGTAAGTTAGGAGGGACCTTGATGCAATTTTGGCTATCTTTTGGCCTTATTAGTAAAACATGTGCTAAAGAGCGGGATTATGACATACTAGTCGGTTTTAAAATTTACGGGAGTCGAGTTTAGTCCGAGCTACCTCAAAATACTTTTAAATGGTTCAAACACACACAAAACGAATATACACATGGTTCCGACTCGACTTAACACGTAATAAAAATAAAATCTCGAAAAACTCAAATATCGATCAATCGATAATAAAAGGTAAATTTTGGGCATCCGTCGGTATCGTAGTCGTCATCGGTTCTTCTTAAATCGTCAAACGTTAAATTACGCCGTAAACGTTGGTTTCAACTTAAACCGTCAAATAATTCCACGATAAAAATTCTTAAAAATTTCAAAAATATACGTAAAATAGGATTAAATAAATAATGTTGGGCTCGGGATATCACATCCACAAGTGAGCCACAACTTAAGAGAGATGCTCATACTGAACAGCTCTTGAGACAATAACTTAGCATCATACGGCACTTTCACTGGTGTTACAGTAGTCATCTACAATTAAAAAGTTCAAACAATTAGTATTTTCGATAATTACATTCTTAATAAAATTAACTACCCAATTAATTACTAATTAAGACTAAGATCCATCTTGTACTCCCACTCATTACAAAAGGACTGTCCAATATGTAAACAAGTGGGGCAAGAGGTAAGCGACGAGCGTTAATTGCATAACATGCAACTCTTAGACTTTATGAGACCGTTCAAGACACTAGTAAAACGGTAGTAGTGTCATGAGCATGTTTAGTCTCATCTTATGCCTCGGGTCCAGGGTCTGACCGTGCATACTCGAGTTAAGTTAACCAAGCAAGAACATGCAAATATCACACAGGGTCTGACCGTCGTGAAAAATTTGCCATAGGTTTGACAAGGCCCTTAGGACTGTCCAGAGAAGCCAAATCAAATGCACGTGTTCTTAGTTGGCGGGCATACACTTAAATTTCACATAGGGTATAACAAATAAATGTGGTAAAACATGTGCACAAAGAAGCATGTAAACAACTGTGTAGCACGAATTTTAAAAAATTTTAGTAATGACACTGTAGTGATCTACGATGGTTCACGGTAGCTCCAATCGAACTCGCAAGCAAGCGCAGGACCAGACCAGCGCAAGGCAATAGTCGGATATCCTTTAGGTGTGACTGTGCGCACCGGCTTATACCCGCCTTATAGTTTGTTCTAGTGGGTGAGCCGTACATCCCATGAGTCCATAGCGTCCAGTTTTTATTTTCATGAAAGCGTGTTTCAATAGTGTTTAGGTCCTTTTATTTTATAAAACACTTTTCCACGTAACACATAACCGGTCACAATGAGCATGTATTTATGCGTGTAAAATACTGACCAATTTTAATATCATGTTTCTCTATAAGTATTTATCCATATTGCATGTAATTTAGGTGTTTTGAAAAACATGTAACAATAATGCAATTAGGAAAACAAATACAACAAACATAAGACATTAAATAAACATATAAATCCGAGACCCCGAAGAGTCTTCCCCAAACGAAGAGCCATAAGACTCTCATTAGGTTTTCATCAAGTACCTAAATCTCCCCATGCATCACATTACGTGATTGTAGTGAGTCTTATAGCCGGATAACACATAAAATAATCATGGCAAAAAAATTAACTATTAATTTTTATTTTATTTTATTTTATGTATTCTAATTAACCCTTTAATTTTAATTATATGTTTCTAATTAACAATTAATTTTAATAATTACTTGTTATTTTTTATAAATAATGACAAGTACACAATTTAATTGTCAAATAAAAATAAAACAAATAACTAAATTAGGTTTCATGCATGCGGTTTCGCGTGTTTATTTAAAACGTGTAACCCATAACCACCAAACGAGCATGACTCGTGATGCCACTGTTGGGATTTAATACCTAGTTAACCATGTAACTACGAGTACGCAGCGGAATGGATCTAGTTTGAGCAATTATGATTAACACGTAATTAATAATAAATAATAAAGGAAACGCGAAAACTAATCTTCGTCCAAAAGCAATGAAACTCAAACGAGTGATAAAATATACCACCTCTACGGTTGCTCACACAAACACGTCAAATGAACACGTCCGGATTGCTAGCCGAACTCCACGTATACCCAAACACCAAGTGTCGAAAAACCCGATTCGAACCAAAAAAAACAAAACAGGTTAAAGCTGCTTTGTTGTCCGAGATATAAGCTTTACCCGAGAACTTTTCCCTTTGCTGTAAGATATCGGACAACACTGTCCGATCTGCACAGAAGCTTTTGTCCGAGAACGATCAGAAAGAGCCCGGAATAGCTTCTGTGATCTGTCACGCCTTTGACAGATTATCCCACGGTTTGTAAACCTTTAGTAGTATCAAATAACAACTACTAAACAACTTGGATTGATTAAATGCAAGTGATTTGAGATGGAGTGATCAATTTAAGATTATAAACCCTAATTGAGTTTAAACCTAAATTGATTATTAAGAGTATGTTAATGGCAGAGATTTTCTTTGTTTTGCTTTGCAAAATTCGTGTGTTATGAGCTGGGTAGAAGGGTGTTTATATACCCATCAAATCCCACTCATGATAAGTCAAAAACTCTTCAAGTTTAAGCCTTATCCCACACAAAAACCAATGTTTATCATGACTCTTCTTTACTCCTTATCCCAAATGAATCTGGACATCTCAAGTAATCATTCTAGATCTTTCCTCAGCTTACTAAAACGATTTTAGGACAGCCATAAAAGTTCTTACACGATTAGTCCAGCAGTTTACAATTTCGAAGCTTAACGTGAAGTAAAACGCACTCTAAGTGTTTAACGTGTGTGCCCCCAATAGGCTCACACACCTCTAGCCACATTTGGCTAATCCAACGAGCATGAACTAACAAGACACATAGATGTTGATGTTTACGAAAAAACAAACATAATGTACTTGAGAGATGCATACCTTGATTACCTATTGCATAACGAAGATATTTATCAAGGTGAGTTTTGTATCAGCAAACAAAAGGGCTCACAAGAATACCACAACCCAGTCCTTACAACTCCAGCCACTCGAATTATCAGGTCACTGTCCTCACCCTCTTGCATTCATTTTTACAAAGCGTTTGAGCCCTTGAACCCAAATTCCCATGCTTAAAACTGAGTACGCGCCCACTACCATTTTTAGCGTATATAAATTGCATCAAACATGCGCTAAGGGGGCGTTTCGACTTGCCTATTTAAACAGCTTAACTACTAAAAAATTAAGTTGCTTATGTTGAGGTGCATATTACACACTCTAGAATAAGTAAATGGTCTAACCAAATACATAAAAGTGCTTATCTTCTTGAAATATATTTTTTTTAAAGGACATTTTTTTTACAACTAACACAAACTATCTCACAAGTTCTATCTCACATGTCTCCACCGAGACTTGAACCCACAACCTTTAGGTTAGAGGGCCACTCATATACCGCTGGGCCAAGATGCCTTTGGTATCTTCATGAAATTAGAAGCAGATAAGTACTTAATATTGTAGGTGAGTCATGACCAGCCAATTCATTACACATAAATTTTTCTTGGATGTTCAATGATCACATAAACATTACAGATGACAATAATGGATATTATAATGATTGGTTGGATCTAGGGAACAATTGCGTACCTTGTTTTTAGGTGTTATATTCATGTTCCTTCGACTCCGTGACGAAGGGTAAAGATATGGGTCCCATTTCATCATCTTCAATCGGAAGCATCATTTTTGAACACTTTTTATCGCCTCCATTGATTTTATATGTAAGCCTAATAAGTAGGAAGATTCGGTTAGTAGTTGCTCGGTTATTAATGAATATACTAGAAAATGGAACCTTATTATACAATAAAAAATCTGAAGACTCCAAAATCTGGTATAACTGGTATAACTAAACACATACAGCTTTACCCTTGAGCGACGCAAGTACAACAGTGAAGTAATACATATAGCTTTACCCTTGAGCAACACTTGTACAACAATAAAGGGAAGCGGGTCTTATGGAAAGGAAGTTACAAACGGAAAAAACATAAACTATAACTTAGAAGCAGTTTTTATAACTGTTATGTCATGTGTCCCCGTGCAACATCAACCGTTTCCACATATTTACATAGCTTTGTGGATCGAACTATGACTTGTGCCTGGTCGGGTGCCAAGAAATACACCCGAGTTAAGTGTTACAGGCTATTGTGGAATCTGTCCATTAGCAACTGACTGTTGTGTCAATGCTTTCCCATGAACTGTATACAAAAAGTGGGCTTCAACATTTAATATATATTATCCTTCAAGAGTTACAACGATAAGCAGATAATCTTTATAACACTCATACATAAGCATTTAGAATACTCCTAAATTTTGTAGACGCAACATCAATGAGTAGCACTTTCAATACTTGGAAGAGTTGTACTGCATTAATTGCATCACAAGTTATCATACAATATAATATTCTTAGAAAACAAACCGCGAGCTTACAGAGAAGAAGACAACCGTATAAAGATGAATTTACCTGTCCAGTGAAGAATTATCCACACAATTGCAGACCCGCACTTGCAAAAATGTGGAAATTCTCGAACCAAAAATGGCCGGATCATAAAAGGCCACTGAGATATAAAAAATGTCCTTTTCAAATAGAAAAATAACATTATCTTTGTTCATATCTAAGATCTGTGATTTACTAATGAATGTAAATTAACTCCAAGTTGTAAATACGAACTAAGCTCCTAAGGTTCCAAACTACTTGTCGGAGAGGAAAATTTGTACCTCCCATAACAAGTTGCATCATGAAGGCAGCAAAAACCAGAATGAAGATAAAGGTGAGGGATACACTTAGCACGCTAGAATGCGGATAAAGGTGAGGGATTACATGTTAATCACGAAGGCAGCGAAAACCAGATAATTTTAAGAATTTTTGGTTTGTATTGATATAATTATAAATTACGATAAAGGATTCGAGTGACAAAAGAACCTCTTCACTCTCAGAGCGTTTAGAACTATTAAAAAAACAAAACGAAGTGTACCAACATTTCTAGGGTTGACATGGATTTTTTCAAAGCGTTCAACAACTCGTAATGCAACTGATGGAGCGGAATGAATGTCCGCCACAACATGTATGTTATAACTGCAAATGACTAGCACTTACCAAAAACGATGACATCACATTCTTCACATCAAATGACCAAAGCTCCATCATGACTACTCTTTCACCAGTTAAATCCAAGGTATCTTACTCTTTTAAACTTATCTCGCCACTTTGATTCGCTTATATCAATCACGTTGAGTCAGAATTATTGCTTTAAAGCGAGAAAGGAGACTAATATGCAAATGGTTCAGTAAATACTGAAGCTTTATTCCCCTTAATATCTGATTGGAAAGACTCATTTTATCAACAGGGCCGACCACATTCGTCAGCGCCATGCTTGAGTTCTTTATAGTTTCGTGAACGTATGAGTTGCTTCCTTCACATGGAATATTAATATATTCAAAAACCTAACATTATTTGAGAAAATGAAGTCAGATAATATATAAGGCGACAATGCTCCTAAAGATTGGCAACATACCCCTGGTCCTCTATAATTCGAATTGATGCGAGTAGCTTTCCAGCAAGATAAACTGTCCCTGAATTTCTTTTTTCTTAATCAACTTTTGGGCTTTGTAAACAAATATAACTGGGTTGAAGGCCCAGGCTGGGAACCAATTTCTCAGATATCGTTGCTTCTGTTCATTGATGACGGTGATAATTTCTATGGCAGTGGGGTCCATGATTATCGTGTGGAGCTTAAAATCAACTCGATGTTATTACAATTTTCAAAAATGGTGCCAAGTTTATAGCCGATAGTATGTATTTCTTGCTCATGATTCAAGTATCATTACTTCAGCAAACGTGTATGCATTGCTTGATTCTGTTAAGAACATGAAAGATATTAAGGACAAAATCCGTGTTAAATCTCTCCAAAAATTGTCTAAAGGAAATTGGTTGAAAACCAAACTGGGATACAAACCTACAAATAAGTGGTTTCTTTTCTATTCCACATGATATCCTTTTTCGAAACTCAGTGACGGCCCATTAATTGATGAAGAATTTTACGGATCTGGTATTGTGTCCTACAAAGAAGAGCTCAATATTTTGAGTCATACCCGATATTAACATGGGCTGCAAGATAGTTGCAAACTTATAACAGTGAAAAGTTACTGATTCTATACTAATTTTAAACATTATATAAGAAGAATAAACCTTTAATATATTTGCCACCATCAAATCTAGCGCAACCAAACCTACCGCCATAAAATCTGCCACCACCAAACCAGTCACCATAATACCTTCTACCACCATGATGAGGTGATGATAATCGTGATACATACCAAAGTTTCTCCCTCTACCAATTCCACGATCACGAGGTTGGCTAACTGAATTCTTGCAGTCAGGACTGTACTCACGACTTCCAATTCGATGACGATTAGGCGACACAGAAGCTGCCTGCATTTTATACCCTGAAATTAGCTTAAAGATACTAATTTAGGCATGAAGATAATTATAAAAGGGTATAACAGATCATTTGTTTACTGTATCTGACAGGAACTTTGGTGACTCAATGATATACCAACATCAAGAACTTTGGTGACTTGTGGTGATGGAAACTCCGGTTGGGTATTCATGCGCGTCTGTTCTGCATCTCATCCTCATATCGATCACTGGATTACAAGTCACGAAAAAGAACTGTATAGGTAGCATATGTACTCTCCATTCTTCCTGCAAAAGCTTAAACTCAGAATTCAGAACATCACTTTACTGATTTTTCGATCAACTATTTATCATCTGAACCCCGAGTGATCCAATGTTATATCTTTTACACTAATCATCTAATATATGTAGCTTACTTGCATCAAAATTTGAATGATCGCAAAAAATTAAAAAAATAGACTCTATATCATTAGATGGATAAGAAAATTAGCGATCTTGTTACCTGGTATAGAAAAAAAGGGGGTGAAAACTTTGGAGCTAGTATAGACAGAACCAACAATTTATTTGTACGTGCATGATATATGCAGTGAAGTATTTGAGAAACAGCAACTGATATCAATACAATATCCTGAGCTTAAATCAAAGATGTGACCATGGCCTGCCAGAAAAAGAGCATCAATTATGAAAACTAATTTTCAGTACATCACAATATTGTTAGACTTAAATTATTCAGTCTAAAAGTAACGCAGTCTAAAGCAGTTACTGACGTAGCTGCTTGTATAAGGTGTTCATGATTATCGTATGAACACTATGTTTGTTGAAGAACATCTAAAACATGAATTAGGGGTGTTGGGTATAACGTGTGAGACAAATGTGTTGTATATGGTTATTGAGAAATATGGTTAATCGCGGCAATGGTTAGTAAACTTTTTTTACCCATTGCCCGACCTGACCATATTTTCACATAAAAAGAGCATAAATCATGCTTGAGTATGAAGCGTTTTGTAACTACTCTTGGAAATACTGATTTCAAACTTTCTTCTCAGCCTTTTTTCTGGCTTCGGGCTTCAAAATAAGTTATACCACAGCGAACAGAGAACAAAATGCAGGACAAGCTAAGCTACCGGTGCAATTGCTCTTAAGACCGCCTTATGTTATGGACCTCTGGATCATGTTTATAATTACATTTGCAACAATGATATTCTGATGCAAAAAGTTGGTTTCACAATAACATCGCCAAATATTACATTTGGTTGTCAATTTACTAAAAAACCTAATGTTTATGGAACTATTTTTTTCCTTAAAAGTGCAAGTCCTTGAAATATTTACTCGCATTTGTCGCGCAGGATTCAAGACTTCACAAGCCAGTTGCAATCAAGTATTGTTTGTGGCCATTAATTTGGGAGTACCTAAATATGATATTTGAATATGCTTATGGGTCTAAAAAGTGGGGTTTTCCAGGTCTACCTACTTTTTAGAAAGGCTAAAATTAGCAGTTTTATCTTTTATTCTTAACCTGAATCGTGATTAATAAACAAACGTCATGTTGATAGTGTTTATTTAGTTTTCATGCATGTGCATTCTGATGGATAACGTTGGAGTCTGTGAAGGAAGGTGAGATCCTTTTCGCACCAGTTCCTGCTCCAGTAATAACATTAAGCATTTTTCATCTTAAATGAATATAACCTGAATATAACCTAAACTGCTCTTATTGCACATGTTTTGCAGTTCACTGATAAATAAAAAAGATACATACATTAAAAACAAATATAACATATATGGAATACTGTAACGAATGTTGTGTTAACATAGGTTATTTTAATACTCACTTTTGAATAAATGGTATTGCTTGTCACTTTTCAAGGGAGTCGTTTGTATTTTTATTTAGAACATCAAATACTAATGAAAACAGCTACTGGCACTGCACATCAGTCCAATATGTATATCAGTCTAGATGTGAATTATGTTTTTTTCCTTAAATATCAATCCCAAACAGCTCATTTATATGCAGATTCAAGAAGCAATCTTAATCAACCCTTACTATAAGCAATCTTAATCAAACAGCACTGCAATTTAGTGGGCGTATTGGCTCTTTAACTAAAGTTGCTACTATATACGGGATATACCTGAAGGTAGACAATTGTCCTTTAAAAAACGCCGCATATGCAAATACCAAAAAGAAATACTACACATTATAACAGGTTAGATAAATGAAGGTAAATAACAAAACATGTATATTCTGTTTGGGCTCTTTCCGAATTATTTATGAACTCAAACACTCTAACTATAATCATTTGTGTTGTTGTAATTATAACCTTGTTTTGTTTCAGAAAGCCTTAATTTTTACTTACATGGTAAGATCCAAAATTGACCTATACACGAGAATCATTGCATTTTTCCTTTTACCAATAAAGTATCCCATACAAAACAATCTCCACTAGAACAGCCAGCGAAAAGAACTCGACCCAATATTGAATATGCAATAAACGTCACATTAGGAGCATCGCCTGCTGTTGTTGTAGAGGGTTAAATTGTAACTTATGTCCGGTTCTGATGTCATATAGTCTGCAAGTCTTCACTGGATCCTCCAATTTGCTCAACGATGAAATTTAGTCATTAATTATTTTTAAGACAGACCCAAACACCGCAAGCTTTAGCACTAAAGGTTAATATAAATGCATATCAAGAAACTGCTTATTACAATTAAAACCACATGAAAGTGAAGATGATAATCTCTCATAATAAATTGCAACGATTTAGTAAAATAGTCGTTACCTTTGGGACTACTGATACTTTTATACTCAATTACTATCCATGCTAGGTACACTCACAGTATAGAACTAGGTCAGAACTATTTTGTGAAATCCACCTTTTCCAAAATCCCACAAGTCCAAAATCAATTCTTTAAGGCAACAATGTTTGGGTTATCTAATACACGTGTTGTTTGTAAGTCTCGTTCTTGTATCTCTTGTTTTGTAAAACCTTTTTAATAGTCAATGCTTCACAGATTTCTAAGTATTTTTCTTGAAACATAACTCCAAATGATCCATGCTCAACAACACACTGAGCACATTTGAGTAACAACACCTAGCGAGTATCGACACATATATGTAACAATAGTTGGACCATCCGATTCTAGCATTGTATGAGTGACTGTTAAATGCCATAGCTGATATTGGGTGGCTGGATTTGATAAAACGCAGACTAAAAAAATCCCTAAAAATTAAAGAATAATCAAAACTCATAATCTAATCAGGGTTAATACTAACTTTAAGAATTAGATTTAAGTTACTTACATGATTTTTTTGCTATGTATTGCAATGAATCACTGCTATTGAACTCAATTGGCCAAAGTAAAAAAGTAACTAAATACAACAATCAAACCAGTAGCCGTAAGATACTCACCAAAACCGGAGGGGATCTGGAGATCATGCTTCTTAGTTCTTATCATGCAACATTATTTGTCAATGTTAAGGGATTGCTTCTACACTGATGGAAGTGCTTGCTCTTGTAATAGATGGCGACGACTGTCCGAGCAGGTAAACCACAAGGAGTGGGCATCTCCTCCTACAACAAATATTTGGATTTATTATTGTTTTATTTATGAACTCGGACTATCATAAAAAGAAAATAAAATGTCAAAATGGATACTTGATTCCACATTGGTCTCTTCTTATACAACATTTACTTCATTCTCTATAAATGAATCAATCTAACAGTTTTTCTGTTATCCTTCAATTTTTCACCTTTGTCTTTGCAAATGAAATTGAACTAAGTTGGTCATATGACACAGACACAAATTTATATATTTCCACATTTTAAAACTCAACGTCAAGTGTAGCTAATGATTTTATACCGTCACTGTCATTGTTTCATAGATCTACAACCATGAGATTAAACTACACAATTCAATACCAGATATCATTTTGTGAGCCTTAGAACCTGTTTATAAAATTGGGTAAATATGTCAAATAATAATATCCTCTAAATGAGTCAAAAATCACCAAAGTCTTGATAAGACCCATTACATAGTGTAGACTGTAGACCGGCCGGCCTAATTGGTCCCTTTGGGCTGATATATAACTTGAGTTCAATATTAAAAATTCTAACAAAACACTCACGTCAGCTTGGTTGCCAACTGTAACTCATTATTTTGCTCCTGAAGGTTTATAAGATAAAATCAGGCAAACACTGACCCTTTCATCTTATCCACATGCTACCTTTTATATTTTCAAGGTGTATGCGAAAAAGATAAGTGCATTTGAAAGCTGGAAACTTACAATGATTTATCATAAGATGTTGGTACACTTTCTTTACTAAATAGCAGGGTATGGACATTTGGCTACACATGCATTAATCGTATTCTGATAGGTCAACTTTGTTTTCAAACTAAGTCCGAATATATAACAGGGATATCACCAACTTGAATGCCTCCACCCTGAAACAAAAAAGGAAAACCTAACTAACAAATAGATAAAGAGGGTGTATAATTCAAACAGTTTATTTGCTTACAAATCATGACGTGCCAATATGCATATTTGTAAAGAGGGTAGTAATATTTGTTTCGGCTTATATAGATGGCTTACACAGTTACACCTGGGCCTATTGCAAAGAAGGGGCCTCTTGCAAAAAGGGTGGTAATCTTTATAAAGAATCCCAACTGCAGTTCCTGGAATCATAGCAAGTATAGTGATTATTAGGCCATGCTTATAGACCAGGTGATGGGGTATCCGATGCTTACTCCAATTAGAGTTTCATATTAAGCTATCACACAAAATATCTGTTGAAGGCCCCCTCCTATACATAGAAAACTCAAAGTAAACTTGCAACATGTCTATTGACCGGCTTACATTGCAGATATATTATCATAGGAACATCAGAGTTCTAATAAAGTTATGTAAAACACATAAATATATCATACAATACTTCTGATTTAGAAAAAACGCTACTGAATATATTAGCTTTATAACATCATAGAAATCGAAGTAGTCTCGATAAAACAAAATACCAATGAGTAGTGCATCTAAATCAGTGTGCAAAGAACAATAGGATTAAGCCCCTATGATCTTGCTCAAAGTTTTTCTGTAACAAACATGAGCTAAGGGTGCGTTTAGATTATACCTTCAGAGTGCATTCATTGCAACAGAACGAAATCTGTACTCGTCAACACCCATTACAGCAGCCATAAGAACATCAACTCAACTTGATTATAAAGGAATGAAGATATACAAATAATATTATGATTGTGACTGACAATATCAAATAATATTTAATACAGTTCCGCACAGAATTGGACTCATTGCATGAAGATTTAGATTCGATTAGATCTAGGGTTTATGTGAAGACGAATTCGATTCATGCCTTATTCTTGGCTTGATTAAATCAGATTGGATCATAAGGATATGTGGTGAGTTTGATTCGAATCAGGTGTGTGTGATTTGAACGTGAGGAAGAAAGCGACGACTGTTTAAGGGTTTTGTGTGTATGTGTTTTTTTTTCGTCGTTAGAATAATAAAAAAATGAGTGTAAAAGTATTATATATTGGTGCGGTATCAAAACACAGGTTTTTCGGAATTGCGGTCCGGTTTTTCAGATTACGATTTTGTAAAGTAATTTTGGTAACTTTTTGAGGTTTTTTTAGCAAACAAACAAATTCTATTGGTTTAGAGCTGTCATGTCACATATGACATGGAATAAAGGTGTGGTATCAAGTCATAGTTATACCTATATAATATATATATATATATATATATATATATATATATATATATATATATATATATATATATATATATATATATATATATATATATATATATATATCTTTACATTATATATAAGAGGAGGGATATGCCACATAAGCGTGCCATTAATCCACGCCATCTTTTTTTTGGCAGGTCCATGTAAATCCGAAATTTGACAAAAAAATGTTAATTGAAAGATAACCTAATTCAAACAGACTCAACCATCAGACTGGCTCAATATTTGTGATACTCATATGCAAAACTATGTTGATAAATGCACAAAAACATCAGATGTTAACCCAAAACCCTAAATATCATTAGTGTTGTATTCCAATGCAGCCGCAGCGGCCTTCAAAATCAAACCAACAGAAAATCATTGAATCCTTATCTCCATCATTGAAACTCTCTCATGAACCATTGATCATAAAACCCTGATATAACACCCCTAATTTTACAAGGCAACGAAATATCAACATTGGGCGTTACTTCATAGCACATCACACACAGTCATAGAAAACGACCTCAAAAGAGCGTTTTATAAAATAAACCATTCGATAACTTTATTAAATCAGAGTTAACTAAAAAGAGGTCCCACCAATTTATACAAACCTTAAGAAAAAATAAAGATTTGTCAAATGTATCGAATGGAATTGTTTGTTTTGCCTTTACTTTATCCTGCGCGGCTCCATGCTCCAGCTGCTCTTAAACCTACACACCTGAGAATACATGCTAACATGTCAACACAACGGTTGAGTGAATTCATAGGTTTTTAATAAACAATAATGGGTTTTTAAATAAACCATAAAGCTTTTGAACACAAGAATCTCATCCACTGGCGATATTGTAACACATACAATATCAATATTACACACTATTACGCTAAGCTCATGACACCGATGCCTTAATCAATAAATTTGCCCTAGTCAGGTATCTTGCCAAATACCCCATACCTCACGTACAACACACCCAGCTGAGCCTCCAACTCACAGGTGCGACCTGCCTGGGTGGGGGTCATCATTTCCAATGGATCCATTCGTCTGTACGAGCGCCTACCCATCATAGGTAGTTAACGGTTCACGATTTATAGGGACTTTTCACTGGCAATAAGCAACTTAGCCTTACTAATAGTGGCTCATTACCTATACAATCAACGCTTGTGTTCATTTTCCCAAAGCATTCAATCAAACGTCTTTACGTTTATTAACAACAACTTGTATTCGTTCAAAGCATATATTTCAACAACGAATGTTTATTCACAATCATTTATCCTTTCAAAAGGATACAACACGTATGCTTATTTACCAAGAGCATGTATTCCCCCTCGCAGGTTTATAAACACATATAAAGCAGTAAAAGCGAGGCTATGAACTCACCTGATATATCTATCACACGTTTATTGAGGAACAAACATCCAATAGTCGATACACGACTTCACGAGATAACAATCGCTCATTGATCGAGAATGAGATGCCCAGCGGTCGACATATGACCAAACGAGACCTATAACGACGAGACGCGTCTTAGGCTCGAGTCTATACGTAAGCCATACATATATGTAAATAGTTTACTTTAGTAAGTTTGGACATTGTATAAGTTTTATAAAACTTTTCACAAGACTTTTGATAACCTACCATGTATTATCCCATTATGCTCTTTAAGCCCATTAAAGCCTATTAGTGGCCCATTAAAAGTTTACATAACTTAACTTATTTTCAAATTCAGCTTATACTCCAATTTGATTATCAATCTCAGGCTCAAGAATGGCCCAATAGCCATTACAAGTGAAAGTTAGACTTTCATAGCCCAAGTCCACTTTACATGGTCTTCGGGTTGTAAACTCCTCTGAAAGATGTCCACTTAATATTTCACGTTGGTCGAGTCTCGGGTTTCATAAATCTCAGTATATAGATGAGTCTATATTTCTCGACAAGTGGGTCCTACCACCTGTGTTATATAAAAATGGTCAAGTTTTACGTTATATTAATATGGTTCAGTTTATTTTTCCAAATTCTCGACATACCCTGTAAATTTGATCGTTTCTCCTAAACCGTAAGTCTTCTAGGTAAGTTATTTATATCAAAATTAATCTCAACTCATGTACTTTACTGATCTCAAGCATATATGACCTTAAATTATGCTTTACATAGCTTAGATGTTCATTTTATAATTAGAAATATGGGCTGTGATTCGCAGCCAACTTTAGTTCTACCGTTTCGCCCGCCATTTACAAACCGTTTATCCGTAGAAAACCATCCGATTCGTGTGAGTTCTACATAAGTTTAGCTACAACCCATAGTTTTACCTTTTGCAATGGTTCTGGGTTCTAAAATGAGTTCTCAGTTTGTTCATTCAGCATGTTCAGAATCGACACGTTTTATAGTTTTGGCCATATCTAATTCATCGGGTATCATCACGGGACGAGCGACCCGGCAAAACGACCACAAGACATAGGGCTATCACCCTGTTTGTTCATTTAAAGTTCAAGTTTTATGATTTTCTCCCGTAACACATTCTTTGCTACTGTTATGTATGTAGAAATCAAAATCAATACCGAAAGCTAGTTTAGCTTGTATTTTTGTATCACAAAATCATATGCAATGTCCAATACATACAAATTAGCTTTTATATGAACCAAATCAGTGGGTAAATGATACTTATATACACATAACAAGTATATATAAATTGAATCAAAAAAATATACCTTCAATAATGAAGATTAGCAAATAAATAATCAAGACAACTCTAGTACTCTTTAATCTTCATGATAATACCAAAATAACTAGCTAGAAGATTTTGTTGATCAAGATATTTTTGTTGGTGCTCTAGGCGTGAAGAGAAAGTTGCACAAGGGAGTGTGTTTTTTTTTAACATATAAAATAAATTCTAGTTGTGATCTATGACAGATGGAGTACATACATGCGAATAAAAGGGACATATGTCCTCAAAGTTTGTCAAGTCATTTTATATGTGTGTTGAGGCGTGAGATCATATGAAGTGGGGTGAGATATTAGTAAATCTTGCCCCACAATTTTGCAAAAGCGGGTATTATCGAAGTTTAATATTTTAAAAGTTACACGATTTGGAAGATACACGTAAAACACGAAAAATAAGCGCTCAATATAAAATAAAAACATCGACATTCGGAGAAGGTTGATATTTTGATAAATAAATGAGCTTATTATTTAAAATATGTTAACGATTTATATAAACGAACGACGCCTAAAGGTTTAGCGTCAATTACGAAGAATGCTCGAAAAATGAAAAATTAAAATGCTGACAATAGAAAATATTTCTATGTCATAACGAGGATATTTACAGTCGATGACGGATATAGACTTTGTAAATTAATAATAAATGACACGTATTCTATATGTTAAAGCCCTAACCTTGTCGGTTAGCCGAGAAATCAATATTGTTCGTCGAAAGAACATGACAACTAAAAGTCAGGTAATAAATATTGATCCGAATATTATAAATAAAATTAGATCTTGGCCTAAATGTTAATTTTAAAGTACGGGTTATTACATCATCTAACCCTTTAGGAAGCGACGTCCCGGCGCTTAACTCGTCTTAATAGTATTTGGTTAAATGGCGAAGAGGTGAGAAATAGACAAGTCGTCGCTGAGGTTTCCAATGAAAGCTGGATGAACAAAAGTCAAAGAAATGAGTATATATAACAGGCACAAAGTGGATGGTTCGAATGTAGCTTCAATTCTTATAAGGAAGGATGAATATATAACTCGAACGAGAAATCATTGGAAGCGAAAAATTAACAATTCATCAATTTTTGGAAGTGCTTCAAGGTACATTACTATTAGCTTATCAAACTTGTGACGGTCAATATAAGTTAGAAAAATTCCACATGAAAAGTGAAGAGTCAAAAGAATTGGGCGCATTTGAGAAATTTTCGAATGCGACAATCAATTTAAAACAATTGGTGATCAGGTCGATCAAATTAAAACACATATCGTCCACGAGTTTGATAAAAACAATTACGTCGTAAATAAAAAATCGCATGGATCACACATAAGTCCATCGAAACATTACAAAATAATCAAGACGAGGTAATTAGTACTAGTCATATAAAATCACCTAATTGCATTGATCTCGAACATGCAAACTTATTTCGTCAAAAGCGAATACATCGACACGGAAATCGTTTGGAGTATACATTACTCGATCGGAGGAACTACGATCCAAATCAAATATAAAAGCCATCATTAGGAACATATAATCACATACGACATGCTTTCAAAATAGCTAAGTCATGTCAAATCAATAAGAATATTTGACAGGTTTTCAAATAGTGCTAGTCAAAGGAAAGTTTACAAGTTAATGGATGTTCACGGGTCTGATAGCCATGGATGCATATCCAAAAATATTTTTGTCATCGAAGGGTGCTCACACACGGATTTATACCCAAATGATATTATAGAGTGCTCACAAACGGATTCATACCCAAATGATATTACAGGGTGCTCACAAATGGATTCATACCCAAAAAATATTATATGGTGCTCACAAACGGATCCAACCCAAAAATATTACAGGGTGCTCACAAACGGATCCATACCCAAAAATATTACACGGTGCTCACAAATGGATTCATATCCAAAAATATTATAGGGTGTTGTCATTAAAAAAAATTCGAAGAACCTCCAATGGTAACATGTAAAACTACAAAATATTTTCGCTTAAGATAAGTTGTTGTTGATAATTTGATTGTTGATCGACCTACAATTATACACATGAATCTTGAAGTCGATTAAAAGTGTCGTTTATTCTTGAGTTGAATAAAGCTTCTTAACGGTTAGCTTATAAAGCTCACGATGGTCGGGACAAATTAGAATTAGAAATGGTCTATAAAAAAATAAATCATAACTAGAGAGAGGTCTAAAAGGGTACTCGTACAGAGACGATAATCAATAATAACCATAATGACGACGGTAATGAATGATTCATACCAACAAAACACGAGTCGAAGAAATATTTTCGTATATAAAATAATTACAAACCAAGTCAGGCACACTTGAGCCCACTCATTTATAAATCGTTGTTTACATCTAAAGGCGTCCCAGTTCATGTAAACAAGAATTATAAATTTATGGTTTGGGAACTTATAACTTTCTTGTTCAAATAAAAAGGCGTCCCCATTTATTTCAACAAGACGATTATAAATCATCCTACTCAGGTAATACCATCTCAAAACACAATATCATAACCAAATTAAATGCCAAGAAAAGTATAGGGTGTCAAACTTACTCCATGATTTCTATATTCAAACGTCCCATACCATTTGAATAAAGAAACCATCGACAATCTAAGGTCAAGTGGTTTAAAAATGTCTTATTCAAATGTCCCAATCCATTTCAATAAGAGAACTTTAAACGACACATAGTTGGGCGATTTAAAATAACTATATTTAAATGTCCCATTCCATTTAAATATAAGGTATTAAGTTGCTCAACTAATGACTACTATGAGCATATCATTGTTGTACCCGAATTATATATAATTGATTGGGTATATATATATATTTTAGGTAAAACACTGGCATCCTCCTTTTCGCCAACAAAAAGTAAACATACACAATCAAATTAAACGTTATATTATGTAGAAGATGTCTCTTTGAAGAAATAATTTGTCAAAATCATAGGGACTAACGGAATTACGAATAACACAATAATGAATTACGTTTCGAAAGTAGATGTCCTAAAATGGCACATCACGATGCGATAATGATAACTGATTTTCTATGTTTTGAAAAAGTTCGTTTTCTCGGTGTCTAATCGAATTGATCTCTGGTTAATTGTGTGAGATTAGTTGTTCTTGGTGAATCAAATAAAAGAGGTGTCGTTATCTAAAACTAATTAAAAATAAAGACTTGAAACAATTAAAGATAAAGTAACGCCGGTAAAAAGAAACGACAATGAAAGATTAAAGATTAAAACTTGACGGGAAATAAATGACGAGAAATTAAAGATAATAAAAATAAATGACGCAAATTAAAACTTCAAATAAAAGGAAAGCAAGTAAAAGTGCAAATAAAGAAAAAGGCGGGAAAAATAAAATAAAGTTGAAAACCAAAAACTGAAAAACCTATTCGGAAAAATCAAATATTCCGAATAGAGAATCCTATTCGGAATAATCAGATATTCCGAATAGAGAGTCCTATTCGGAATAATCAGATATTCCGAATAGAGAGTCCTATTCGGAATATCAGATATTCCGAATAGAGAATCCTATTCGGAATAATCAGATATTCCGAATAAGGACTTCTTATGCGGAATAATAAAACTTTCCGAATAGGTAATCCTACTCGGAATAATCAACTTTCCGAATAGGGACATACTCAAATATTCCGAATAGAAGATCAAGGAAACAGCTCATACGGAAATTTTGGCAAGATACAGTAACCTGAAGATGAAGAACAGGGGAAAACGAAAGGAGAACGAATTTGATCAATTTTAACCAAAACAAACCAAAAGTTTAAATCTAAACAACCAATAAACATCAACTAACAATAATCAATCAAAACAAATCATTAAAACTAACAAACAAAGCCAAATCAATCAAAACCCACTTGATTAAAATCATAAAAACTCAAGAACATGAACTCAAAGATCTAGAACAAATCAACAAGAAAGGATGAAGATGATGAATTAAAAGCTTAATTAAAAAGTAAAGATTCAATAACAAAAGCTTAAACACAAATCAATCTAGAGAGAGAAAGCATAAGTTTAGAGAGAGAAACTACCTACTCCTAATCTAATCCTAAAACTAAACTAAGACTAACCAACTCTCTCACATGTTGTGAGGGTGGTATTTATAGGAGAGGGGAGTGGTTGGTGGCTTCCTCTTTCTTTCTATCTTGGTCCTCAGTCTTTCAGTCTTCTCAAATTCTTCGACTTCTAAGACCTCGTCTCGGGATTTCTTTGAACTCGTCTTGTAATTTCTTCATAATTTAAACCTAAGTTCTTCGGCTTTTTAGTAAACTTCCGTCTTTTGACTTTTTCTTCGATAAATCTTCAGAATTGGTCTTGGACTTCCGTTCTTTTTCCACTCTTGATCTTTCAACTTCGTGTTTTGTCTTTTTCTTCAATAAAAGCCCGTGAAAGCCGTGTTTTCTCCACTTTTCACCTTCTCGACCCTGAAACACAATAAAAACACAAACCACGCATAATTCCGCCATTTACGACATAAAATATACGTTTAGGTCCCGTTTTAATGTAATTAAGTGGTAGAAAAGATGGGTGTTTTCACACCTATCAAATCCCCTACACTTAACCATTGCAATGTCCTCATGCAATGCTTAGTAATAAAGCAAGGTTTACACTTTTCATCATAATCAACCTACCTTGGCCTTTATTAAACATCCTAGGAAAATTTAAAAGATAGGAAATAACAAAATGCAACAAGGAAGAAACTTGTAAAGAAATCTAAGACTTACATTAGGGCTTTGGTGTCGTGAATGTTTATCACCCTCAAGTTTCACGTTCCCCATGCCAAGCTTAAAAAACAAGATCATTATTAGTACAAGTTAGCATAACAAACATTTACTCATGTGGTTCAATTAATCACTTAAACTCCCTTATTCCTACGGGTATCTCTTATATTTTATTTTTGTCTTAGAATGATCGTGAAGATGTATTTTTGGACTTATTTCGATAGTTTATTTAGGCTGAAAGCAAAGTAAGACGATTTGATCAATAGTTAGCTAAAGGACAAAATCTCTTAAAACTGCTTCTCGGGATATCAAAAAGTTCATATCGTGGCATAACTTGGTTCACGATTTGAGACCTTTCTCGGGCCGATATTTGGCATGTACTTCATACTTCATATCTTGAGAGACGTGCTTGAGATAATGGTCTTCTCATAGTTCATAGAGTTTCTTCACTTGGAGACTTTTGAGAGGTACTCCAACTTTGTTGACCACGACTTCATGATTATTTCTTCAATCTCTATTTGGGATTTTGAGATACAACGATCCGCCTCCTTTTCGGACTTGGATCTATTTATCCTCATACCTTGTTAGGGTCTTTTCGGATAGATTTCTCCATCATCTTTATGGGAGTTGATTGCTTTTCGTCGTGAGTCTTGATCCTTCATATTGATTTTAGGAATAATGCTTTTCACATCACTTTGGATCTTCAGCAATAAAATTGAATCCTCATGCCTTGTTAGGGCCTTTTCGGACTCGCCAATCTTCGCGCCCCGCTTCATAAGTTATGCCTTGGCTATGAACTCTTATCATTACCGAGCAACTTTTAAACGATCTTGGGCTAGAAGCTAAGTAACTTTTCAAATCGTACGACCTTACTTATTGCAGATAATTTATTAGCAAGTGATGGGAGAAAAAGATCATAATTAACTCACATAAGTTAATGAGAGAATACCAAACTTGTAACTAAATCTATCATTTCTCGTTCTCCACAATTTAAAATCTCAAGGAATGAGACTCGTGGATGCTTAGCCTAATAAACCAATTAAGGTCTACATGGTTAAGGATACTAGCTAGAGTGAACTTGGATAAGTAAACTCGGGTTGAGTCAAAATATTCACAACGGGCCTAATATATCTAAGATATCTAAACTTGCTAAAACCATTTTTATTAAAATAAGAGAAAAATAGTAAAAATAATGGGAACTACAACTGGGCCAAAATAGATTAAAAATTTTGAAAAATGTCGAAAAATTGATTTTCCGGTTAAAATGAGGACAAATACAAGGAAAAGGCCACTTAACTTCGATAGAAGTCCCCCCCTACACTTAATATAAACATTGTCCTCAATGTTTAAGCATGTGGGAGTAAACTCCCCTACACTTAGGACATTGTGCACTTTGTTTAAATCTCGTTAAGGGAAAGACAACTAAAGAGATTCCTATTTTAATATTGAGAAATATAAAATAGTGAATCGAAAAGAGTTTAGGATAGAACCGGGAAGAAGGGAACACGGAGTCACGGTTCGTCAAAAGTCATCAAGAGTGTGTCTTTGAAGCTCTAATCCCTGCACGTGATAAGAAAGAAAGCAAGAAACACCACGGGGCTCCCCCCTACACTTATGGTAAAGATAGATAGATAATTGGGTTGCCTCCCAAAAAGCGCTTGTTTTTGTTAACCGAGTCACGAGCCTGACTCGTCCCCGAATTAAATGGTCCATGGGGAAGCCTCGAATGTGATACCAGGATCAAAGACCTTGTCCTCGTTCCCGGTGGACATCAACAAAGGAGAGGCGGGGGGATAAGTCTTGACAGGGAGAAAAGTCCTTTCAACATACGTATAGTATGTGAATTCAAGATCCACGGGAGGTGGGGTGGGTAAAGTAAGCACATTGTCCTCCCCCAAAGACAATGGATGCTGAGCAAACGGCAAATCCGTATTGTTATCAATCATAGCATAATCAATGTCACCTCCCGGGTCAAAGCACTCATCCTCATTTCCCGGTATAAAACGAGTAGAGTAAAAGTGATACATCACCCGCTTGGGTGTGCACGTGGGAGGAGGAGGTGGCAATATAATATGAGAAGTATGAGAACAATTACCTTCCACCTGCGTCCCTGTTTCAGGAGATTCACATCTTTCCACCTCTGGGATAGAAGGTGTAGTGTCATCGTGTAATAAATCTTCTAGAAAATGTATATCTCCCTCCACATCACAATACCTGGATATGTATTCCACGAGGGTATCAATATCAAGATATTCATCGATCTCGGGAATGTGCAAACCATCATCACGAAGGAGTGAAGTATTTTGCTTAAGAAATTCCTCCTCGTCAAAAATAACCTCAATATCGTCATCACTCTCCTCATTATCGATAGGGCCAATAATATGCTCAGGGATATGGGTACTTGTCTGATCTTGCTGCTGAAAAAATGACTCCATACAAGTTTGCAGTGTGTGTAAAAGCTCTTTCGATTGCTCTTGAAAAGCTGTAGCAAGATCGACAATTGGTTCTTGGTAATTCATCCCGTAAAAAGGCTGATGATCGAATGAGTGCGGTGGGGGCTCAAGATTTTGAAAACCGGAATTGTAGCAAGGTTGTGGCTCATAGTTGTTCATCGGTTGGGAATAATTAGAAACCGGGTCTGGTTCATAATAATCCATAGGTGAAGAAAACCGAGGACACGGATTTGGCTCATAACAATTCATTGGTTGACAATAATAGGTATCGTGAGGACCCCCACAGTTGTTGCAAACCGGGTATGGAGAAAAATCAGGTGCGTCTTGTGGATAGCTATTATCATTGTCATAATTGTACCCTGGTTCTTGCCCGTGACCATACGGGTATCGAACCGGGCACGAAACATGCCAATGAGAATCGCTTCCACAATAGATGCACGGGGGAACAGGAGGTAAGTTCAAAAAGTACGAATTAGTCGAGTTGCACAAAGGACAAAATCCGGATTGTGTGTAGTCGATATCGTTTCCGCACCGCTCACATGTACACCATTGACAAGAGTTGTTCCCAGATAATTGTTTCCCACACCAGACGCAATGGACATAAAAATCCATAAAGAAAGATAGATAAGCAAGAAGAATATTTTTGGTGCAAAACTTTGAAAAAGAAATGCTTTTTATGATTTTTCAAATGTTTTTGGATTTTTGAAAGTTTTTGAATACGAAAAATAACGTTCACGAGTGAACAGATCCCAAAATCCAACGCGTCCCTCACAAAAAACCTTCAATCTTCACGAAAAGAGCCGGCAGCGGCGCCATTTTAATAACAGGATTTTTACTAGTTGAAAAAGTTCGTTTCTCGGTGTCTAATCGAATTGATCTCTGGTTAATTGTGTGAGATTAGTTGTTCTTGGTAAATCAAATAAAAGAGGTGTCGTTATCTAAAACTAATTAAAAATAAAGACTTGAAACAATTAAAGATAAAGTAACGCCGGTAAAAAGAAACGACAATGAAAGATTAAAGATTAAAACTTGACGGGAAATAAATGACGAGAAATTAAAGATAACAAAAATAAATGACGCAAATTAAAACTTCAAATAAAAGGAAAGCAAGTAAAAGTGCAAATAAAGAAAAAGGCGGGAAAAATAAAATAAAGTTGAAAACCAAAAACTGAAAAACCTATTCGGAAAAATCAAATATTCCGAATAGAGAATCCTATTCGGAATAATCAGATATTCCGAATAGAGAGTCCTATTCGGAATAATCAGATATTCCGAATAGAGAGTCCTATTCGGAATATCAGATATTCCGAATAGAGAATCCTATTCGGAATAATCAGATATTCCGAATAAGGACTTCTTATGCGGAATAATAAAACTTTCCGAATAGGTAATCCTACTCGGAATAATCAACTTTCCGAATAGGGACATACTCAAATATTCCGAATAGAAGATCAAGGAAACAGCTCATACGGAAATTTTGGCAAGATACAGTAACCTGAAGATGAAGAACAGGGGAAAACGAAAGGAGAACGAATTTGATCAATTTTAACCAAAACAAACCAAAAGTTTAAATCTAAACAACCAATAAACATCAACTAACAATAATCAATCAAAACAAATCATTAAAACTAACAAACAAAGCCAAATCAATCAAAACCCACTTGATTAAAATCATAAAAACTCAAGAACATGAACTCAAAGATCTAGAACAAATCAACAAGAAAGGATGAAGATGATGAATTAAAAGCTTAATTAAAAAGTAAAGATTCAATAACAAAAGCTTAAACACAAATCAATCTAGAGAGAGAAAGCATAAGTTTAGAGAGAGAAACTACCTACTCCTAATCTAATCATAAAACTAAACTAAGACTAACCAACTCTCTCACATGTTGTGAGGGTGGTATTTATAGGAGAGGGGAGTGGTTGGTGGCTTCCTCTTTCTTTCTATCTTGGTCCTCAGTCTTTCAGTCTTTCAGTCTTCTCAAATTCTTCGACTTCTAAGACCTCGTCTCGGGATTTCTTTGAACTCGTCTTGTAATTTCTTCATAATTTAAACCTGAGTTCTTCGGCTTTTTAGTAAACTTCCGTCTTTTGACTTTTTCTTCGATAAATCTTCAGAATTGGTCTTGGACTTCCGTTCTTTTTCCACTCTTGATCTTTCAACTTCGTGTTTTGTCTTTTTCTTCAATAAAAGCCCGTGAAAGCCGTGTTTTCTCCACTTTTCACCTTCTCGACCCTGAAACACAATAAAAACACAAACCACGCATAATTCCGCCATTTACGACATAAAATATACGTTTAGGTCCCGTTTTAATGTAATTAAGTGGTAGAAAAGATGGGTGTTTTCACACCTATCAGATAACAACAATCAAGTTCAAATTAGTCAATATGTGATCGATTACGAAACAATATATACGTACTAAAAATATCAAACGAGTTCCATACTCGCATTTGGATAATAAATTAATTATCGAGAAACGTGGTGGCGAGGCCAAACTCTCTATAAAACCATATCATAAAATGTACGATAATCACGCAAGGACCATTGCTTCATGTGCAATACCCTTAAATACCATAGTATATACATTCATATACATACAACCATTTCTACATACACATAGGATCACATTATCACAACCAAGCATTGGTTTCTAGGAGCCATAAGCGCGCGGATACTTTGTAAGGCAACAAACAATTTTATCAAAGAGCTGTTATAGTCCAGGTTTTAAAAACGACCTAGTTCGCTATAACAAGTGCTCTGATACCAATCTATAACACCCCAATTTTACAAGGCAACGAAATATCAACATTGGGCGTTACTTCATAGCACATCACACACAGTCATAGAAAACGACCTCAAAAGAGACGTTTTATAAAATAAACCATTCGATAATTTTATTAAATCAGAGTTAACAAAAAAGAGGTCCCAACAATTTATACAAACCTTAAGAAAAAATAAAGATTTGTCAAATGTATCGAATGGAAATTGTTTGTTTTGCCTTTACTTTATCCTGCGCGGCTCCATGCTCCAGCTGCTCTTAAACCTACACACCTGAGAATACATGCTAACATGTCAACACAACGGTTGAGTGAATTCATAGGTTTTTAATAAACAATAATGGGTTTTTAAATAAACCATAAAGCTTTTGAACACAAGAATCTCATCCACTGGCGATATTGTAACACATACAATATCAATATTACACACTATTACGCTAAGCTCATGACACCGATGCCTTAATCAATAAATTTGCCCTAGTCAGGTATCTTGCCAAATACCCCATACCTCACGTACAACACACCCAGCTGAGCCTCCAACTCACAGGTGCGACCTGCTTGGGTGGGGGTCATCATTCCCAATGGATCCATTCGTCTGTACGAGCGCCTACCCATCATAGGTAGTTAATGGTTCACGATTTATAGGGACTTTTCATTGGCAATAAGCAACTTAGCCTTACTAATAGTGGCTCATTACCTATACAATCAACGCTTGTGTTCATTTTCCCAAAGCATTTAATCAAACGTCTTTACGTTTATTAACAACAGCTTGTATTCGTTCAAAGCATATATTTCAACAACGAATGTTTATTCACAATCATTTATCCTTTCAAAAGGATACAACACGTATGCTTATTTACCAAGAGCATGTATTCCCCCTCGCAGGTTTATAAACACATATAAAGCAGTAAAAGCGAGGCTATGAACTCACCTGATATATCTATCACACGTTTATTGAGGAACAAACATCCAATAGTCGATACACGACTACACGACTTCACGAGATAACAATCGCTCATTGATCGAGAATGAGATGCCCAGCGGTCGACATATGACCGAACGAGACCTATAACGACGAGACGCGTCTTAGGCTCGAGTCTATACGTAAGCATACATATATGTAAATAGTTTACTTTAGTAAGTTTGGACATTGTATAAGTTTTATAAAACTTTTCACAAGACTTTTGATAACCTACCATGTATTATCCCATTATGCTCTTTAAGCCCATTAAAGCCTATTAGTGGCCTATTAAAAGTTTACATAACTTAACTTATTTTCAAATTCAGCTTATACTCCAATTTGATTATCAATCTCAGGCCCAAGAATGGCCCAATAGCCATTACAAGTGAAAGTTGGACTTTCATAGCCCAAGTCCACTTTACATGGTCTTCGGGTTGTAAACTCCTCTGAAAGATGTCCACATAATATTTCACGTTGGCCGAGTCTCGGGTTTCATAAATCTCAGTATATAGATGAGTCTATATTTCTCGACAAGTGGGTCCTACCACCTGTGTTATATAAAAATGGTCAAGTTTTACGTTATATTAATATGGTTCAGTTTATTTTTCCAAATTCTCGACATACCCTGTAAATTTGATCGTTTCTCCTAAACCGTAAGTCTTATAGGTAAGTTATTTATATCAAAATTAATCACAACTCATGTACTTTACTGATCTCAAGCATATATGACCTTAAATTATGCTTTACATAGCTTAGATGTTCATTTTATAATTAGAAATATGGGCTGTGATTCGCAGCCAACTTTAGTTCTACCGTTTCGCCCGCCATTTACAAACCGTTTATCCGTAGAAAACCATCCGATTCGTGTGAGTTCTACATAAGTTTAGCTACAACCCATAGTTTTACCTTTTGCAATGGTTCTGGGTTCTAAAATGAGTTCTCAGTTTGTTCATTCAGCATGTTCAGAATCGACACGTTTTATAGTTTTGGCCATATCTAATTCATCGGGTATCATCACGGGACGAGCGACCCGGCAAAACGACCACAAGACATAGGGCTATCACCCTGTTTGTTCATTTAAAGTTCAAATTTTATGATTTTCTCCCGTAACACATTCTTTGCTACTGTTATGTATGTAGAAATCAAAATCAATACCGAAAGCTAGTTTAGCTTGTATTTTTGTATCACAAAATCATATGCAATGTCCAATACATACAAATTAGCTTTTATATGAACCAAATCAGTGGGTAAATGATACTTATATACACATAACAAGTATATACAAATTGAATCAAAAAAATATACCTTCAATAATGAAGATTAGCAAATAAATAATCAAGACAACTCTAGTACTCTTTAATCTTCATGATAATACCAAAATAACTAGCTAGAAGATTTATTTGATCAAGATATTTTTGTTGGTGCTCTAGGCGTGAAGAGAAAGTTGCACAAGGGAGTGTGTTAAATAAATTCTAGTTGTGATCTATGATAGATGGAGTACATACATGCGAATAAAAGGGACATATGTCCTCAAAGTTTGTCAAGTCATTTAATATGTGTGTTGAGGCGTGAGATCATATGAAGTGGGGTGAGATATTAGTAAATCTTGCCCCACAATTTTGGAAAAGCGGGTATTATCGAAGTTTAATATTTTAAAAGTTACGCGATTTGGAAGATACACGTAAAACACGAAAAATAAGCGCTCAATATAAAATAAAAACATCGACATTCGGAGAAGGTTGATATTTTGATAAATAAATGAGCTTATCATTTAAAATATGTTAACGATTTATATAAACGAACGACGCCTAAAGGTTTAGCGTCAATTACGAAGAATGCTCGAAAAATGAAAAATTAAAATGCTGACAATAGAAAATATTTATATGTCATAACGAGGATATTTACGGTCGATGACGGATATAGACTTTGTAAATTAATAATAAATGACACGTATTCTATATGTTAAAGCCCTAACCTTGTCGGTTAGCCGAGAAATCAATATTGTTCGTCGAAAGAACATGACAACTAAAAGTCAGGTAATAAATATTGATCCGAATATTAGAAATAAAATTAGATCTTGGTCTAAATGTTAATTTTAAAGTACGGGTTATTACATCATCTAACCCTTTAGGAAGCGACGTCCCGGCGCTTAATTCGTCTTAATAGTATTTTGTTAAATGGCGAAGAGGTGAGAAATAGACAAGTCGTCGCTGAGGTTTCCAATGAAAGCTGGATGAACAAAAGTCAAAGAAATGAGTATACATAACAGGCACAAAGTGGATGGTTTGAATGTAGCTTCAATTCTTATAAGGAAGGATGAATATATAACTCGAACGAGAAATCATTGGAAGCGAAAAATTAACAATTCATCAATTTTTGGAAGTGCTTCAAGGTACATTACTATTAGCTTATCAAACTTGTGACAGTCAATATAAGTTAGAAAAATTCCACATGAAAAGTGAAGAGTCAAAAGAATTGGGCGCATTTGAGAAATTTTCGAATGCGACAATCAATTTAAAACAATTGGTGATCAGGTCGATCAAATTAAAACACATATCGTCCACGAGTTTGATAAAAACAATTACGTCGTAAATAAAAAATCGCATGGATCACACATAAGTCCATCGAAACATTACAAAATAATCAAGACGAGGTAATTAATACTAGTCATATAAAATCACCTAATTGCATTGATCTCGAACATGCAAACTTATTTCGTCAAAAGCGAATCATCGACACGGAAATCGTTTGGAGTATACATTACTCGATCGGAGGAACTACGATCCAAATCAAATATAAAAGCCATCATTAGGCACATATAATCACATACGACATGCTTTCAAAATAGCTAAGTCATGTCAAATCAATAAGAATATTTGACAGGTTTTCAAATAGTGCTAGTCAAAGGAAAGTTTACAAGTTAATGGATGTTCACGGGTCTGATAGCCATGGATGCATATCCAAAAATATTTTTGTCATCGAAGGGTGCTCACACACGGATTTATACACAAATGATATTATAGAGTGCTCACAAACGGATTCATACCCAAATGATATTACAGGGTTCTCACAAATGGATTCATACCCAAAAAATATTATATGGTGCTCACAAACGGATCCAACCTAAAAATATTACAGGGTGCTCACAAACGGATCCATACCCAAAAATATTACACGGTGCTCACAAATGGATTCATATCCAAAAATATCATAGGGTGTTGTCATTAAAAAAAAATTCGAAGAACCTCCAATGGTAACAAGTAAAACTACAAAATATTTTCGCTTAAGATAAGTTGTTGTTGATAATTTGATTGTTGATCGACCTACAATTATACACATGAATCTTGAGGTTGATTAAAAGTGTCGTTTATTCTTGAGTTGAATAAAGCTTCTTAACGGTTAGCTTATAAAGCTCACGATGGTCGGGACAAATTAGAATTAGAAATGGTCTATAAAAGAATAAATCATAACTCGAGAGAGGTCTAAAAGGGTACTCGTACAGAGACGATAATCAATAATAACCATAATGACGACGGTAATGAATGATTCATACCAACAAAACACGAGTCGAAGAAATATTTCCGTATATAAAATAATTACAAACCAAGTCAGGCACACTTGAGCCCACTCATTTATAAATCGTTGTTTACATCTAAAGGCGTCCCAGTCCATGTAAACAAGAATTATAAATTTATGGTTTGGGAACTTATAACTTTCTTGTTCAAATAAAAAGGCGTCCCCATTTATTTCAACAAGACGATTATAAATCATCATACTCAGGTAATACCATCTCAAAACACGATATCATAACCAAATTAAATGCCAAGAAAAGTATAGGGTGTCAAACTTACTCCATGATTTCTATATTCAAACGTCCCATACCATTTGAATAAAGAAACCATCGACAATCTAAGGTCCAGTGGTTTAAAAATGTCTTATTCAAATGTCCCAATCCATTTCAATAAGAGAACTTTAAACGACACATAGTTGGGCGATTTAAAATAACTATATTTAAATGTCACATTCCATTTAAATATAAGGTATTAAGTTGCTCAACTAATGACTACTATGAGCATATCTTTGTTGTACCCGAATTATATATAATTGATTGGGTATATATATATATATATTTTAGGTAAAACACTGGCATCCTCCTTTTCGCCAACAAAAAGTAAACATACACAATCAAATTAAACGTTATATTATGTAGAAGATGTCTCTTTGAAGAAATAATTTGTCAAAATCATAGGGACTAACGGAATAACGAATAACACAATGATGAATTACGTTTCGAAAGTAGATGTCCTAAAATGGCACATCACGATGTGATAACAACAATCAAGTTCAAATTAGTCAATATGTGATCGATTACGAAACAATATATACGTACTAAAAATATCAAACGAGTTCCATACTCGCATTTGGATAATATGTTAATTATCGAGAAACGTGGTGGCGAGGCCAAACTCTCTATAAAACCATATCATAAAATGTACGATAATCACGCAAGGACCATTGCTTCATGTGCAATACCCTTAAATATAATAGTATATACATTCATATACATACAACCATTTCTACATACACATAGGATCACATTATCACAACCAAGCATTGGTTTCTAGGAGCCATAAGCGCGCGGATACTTTGTAAGGCAACAAACAATTTTATCAAAGAGCTGTTATAGTCCAGGTTTTAAAAACGACCTAGTTCGCTATAACAAGTGCTCTGATACCAATCTATAACACCCCCAATTTTACAAGGCAACGAAATATCAACATTGGGCGTTACTTCATAGCACATCACACACAGTCATAGAAAACGACCTCAAAAGAGACGTTTTATAAAATAAACCATTCGATAATTTTATTAAATCAGAGTTAACAAAAAATAGGTCCCAACAATTTATACAAACCTTAAGAAAAAATAAAGATTTGTCAAATGTATCGAATGGAAATTGTTTGTTTTGCCTTTACTTTATCCTGCGCGGCTCCATGCTCCAGCTGCTCTTAAACCTACACACCTGAGAATACATGCTAACATGTCAACACAACGGTTGAGTGAATTCATAGGTTTTTAATAAACAATAATGGGTTTTTAAATAAACCATAAAGCTTTTGAACACAAGAATCTCATCCACTGGCGATATTGTAACACATACAATATCAATATTACACACTATTACGCTAAGCTCATGACACTGATGCCTTAATCAATAAATTTGCCCTAGTCAGGTATCTTGCCAAATACCCCATACCTCACGTACAACACACCCAGCTGAGCCTCCAACTCACAGGTGCGACCTACCTGGGTGGGGGTCATCATTCCCAATGGATCTATTCGTCTGTACGAGCGCCTCCCCGTCATAGGTAGTTAACGGTTCACGATTTATAGGGACTTTTCACTGGCAATAAGCAACTTTGCCTTACTAATAGTGGCTCATTACCTATACAATCAACGCTTGTGTTCATTTTCCAAAAGCATTCAATCAAACGTCTTTACGTTTATTAACAACAGCTTGTATTCGTTCAAATCATATATTTCAACAACGAATGTTATTCACAATCATTTATCCTTTCAAAAGGATACAACACGTATGCTTATTTACCAAGAGCATGTATTCCCCCTCGCAGGTTTATAAACACATATAAAGCAGTAAAAGCGAGGCTATGAACTCACCTGATATATCTATCACACGTTTATTGAGGAACAAACATCTAATAGTCGATACACGACTTCACGAGATAACAATCGCTCATTGATCGAGAATGAGATGCCCAGCGGTCGACATATGACCGAACGAGACCTATAACGATGAGACGCGTCTTAGGCTCGAGTCTATACGTAAGCCATACATATATGTAAATAGTTTACTTTAGTAAGTTTGGACATTGTATAAGTTTTATAAAACTTTTCACAAGACTTTTAATAACCTACCACGTATTATCCCATTATGCTCTTTAAGCCCATTAAAGCCTATTAGTGGCCCATTAAAAGTTTACATAACTTAACTTATTTTCAAATTGAGCTTATACTCCAATTTGATTATCAATCTCAGGCCCAAGAATGGCCCAATAGCCATTACAAGTGAAAGTTGGACTTTCATAGCCCAAGTCCACTTTACATGGTCTTCGGGTTGTAAACTCCTCTGAAAGATGTCCACTTAATATTTCACGTTGGTCGAGTCTCGGGTTTCATAAATCTCAGTATATAGATGAGTCTATATTTCTCGACAAGTGGGTCCTACCACCTGTGTTATATAAAAATGGTCAAGTTTTACGTTATATTAATATGGTTCAGTTTATTTTTCCAAATTCTCGACATACCCTGTAAATTTGATCGTTTCTCATAAACCGTAAGTCTTCTAGGTAAGTTATTTATATAAAAATTAATCTCAACTCATGTACTTTACTGATCTCAAGCATATATGACCTTAAATTATGCTTTACATAGCTTAGATGTTCATTTTATAATTAGAAATATGGGTTGTGATTCGCAGCCAACTTTAGTTCTACCGTTTCGCCCGCCATTTACAAACCGTTTATCCGTAGAAAACCATCCGATTCGTGTGAGTTCTACATAAGTTTAGCTACAACCCATAGTTTTACCTTTTGCAATGGTTCTGGGTTCTAAAATGAGTTCTCATTCTGTTCATTCAGCATGTTCAGAATCGACACTTTTTATAGTTTTGGCCATATCTAATTCATCGGGTATCATCATGGGACGAGCGACCCGACAAAACGACCACAAGACATAGGGCTATCACCCTGTTTGTTCATTTAAAGTTCAAATTTTACTGATTTCTCCCGTAACACATTCTTTGATACTGTTATGTATGTAGAAATCAAAATCAATACCGAAAGCTAAGGTCACTTCGATAGAATTCTCCCCTACACTTAAGATAAACATTGTCCTCAATGTTTAAGAGTATTGGAGTAATCTCCCCTACACTTATATCATTGATTACTTTGCTTTACTCAAGCTAAGGAAAGGTCAACTAAAGTGAATTAATTTTAAGAACAATCTTTAAATATCATAATAGCAAAAACTAATCAAAGTGAACCGGATACACGGGCCTCCTCCATAAGCTCCATGAATAAAATGAGAGAGAATAACCCTTGAAACAAACACCAAAAGACAAAGAAAAGCCACCCCTCCACTTCAACTCTACTATAACACCCGCTTATTAAACCTAACCTATTTAGATCTACTATATGTTTTCTAACCTAGTTATTCAATGCTTGATTTTTATGCCCTAAGTCTCTAGCTCGACTCGGCCCCAAATTAGGTTGTCCTTGGGGAAACCATCATGGAGAATAAAAGATATCCACTTTGAAGCACATCTCACATGATACACTCAAACTTAGCACGTTGCCATTTATAATGAGATTTACAATATCCGCCTTGATAAATGGAACGGTCAAACGTGTCTCAAGTTTGTCCAACATATAAAATCTCTCATATAGAAATCACACCAGGATCAAATACATAGTTTCCATCTCTACACTCGAACAACTCCAAAGTAGGCAACATCAACAAAGTAAGCTCATACGAGAAGCACATATCAATCGAAGTCACACTCGTAAGTGGAGTAGATGAAAACCAATATTTCCCCAACATACGGATCCTAGGATCAAAAACCTTTCCCTTCATGGGAAAATAAGGAGATGAACTCATATCAATCATATGAGATTCCCCCTTAGTTATCAAATCATCATGACACAATAAGGGTGTAGGAATTAAAACATTCATAACAAGTATATCCATGTGGTGCTCCTCATCATCATCAAAAGGTGGGGAATCTTCCATAGAAGGCATAGTGAAAGGAGGATCAAGATTAATAGTGTATTGTGGAGGAGGTGTAGGCTCTATGTTCCCAAAAAGTAAATTCTCAATAAGACGAATCTCTTTTTCACAGTTAGAATCACTATCATCGACCTCTATATCAATATTAGCAAGATTAGCCTCTATGGTGGCATCAATATCCATAATAGAGTCCATATAAAAAGTTTTAGGTTCTAAAGGTGCCTTAGGTGAAAAAGGATAAATCTCTAAGAGTAAAGGATTTTCTTCATTAATAACCAACTTCAAGGGTGGAAGGATGGGGATAGAAGGCTCAAAAGAAGGTGTATTAATGAGAGAATCACTCAAAGGGATGATATGATCATGAAAGTCAATAGGTGCAACCTCAAAAACAAGTGAAGAAATATCAATGAAAGGTTCTTCTTCTATGGACTCATCATTAGGAGTTGCATTCAATGATTCAATCGAGGAGATAAGAAGATAAACGTTTGATAAAACCTCACGAATATGAACATCTTCCAGTTCTTCTATAGGAGCAACATTTTCATCCAATTTAGGAAGGTCATCTTGACATGAAAAGTCATCAGATGATATATCATAAGACGCTTCACTAGAATCACAATCATCATCCTTTATTTGTGGCAATACATGCAAAAACTCTTCCTGATCTCATTATCCCTTTCTTTGAACAATTCATCAAGATTGAAATCACCAAAATCACTAGTAGTAGCATGAATGTCATCATGTGATGAAATCTCAATGTGATCATGAGTAGATGAGGTATCAATACAAAACTCGTCACATGGTTTATCAGAAACACCCTCAAGCTCTCTTGGGATTGGGATAAGGTTCTCAACACTAGAGGCGATTAATTCATCCGAAACGGTGTTTGTATTAGGGCTGGGAAGTTCTTCCCCCATGGTTAAAGAGTTTTTGGGTTTCATGTGAGATAAAGGAGATGAAGGTATGTCATCATTAAGCGTTATACAAATCGAAGTTTCGTCATCATCGTCATAGAAAAATCGATAAGGCATACGAGCACGAGTATCAAGATATTCTTCTTCTTCCTTTGTATCAATCTTAAAGAGTAAATCATCTAAATTTTTCTTGAGGAAACAAGAGGAAGTGTTCAACGATTCACTATACATATCACCAAGTTTCTTGTTATTAAATCGCTTGTTCCTTCATCCTCAAGAGACTTAATTTCCTACTTTAACCACTGAGACTCTTCTTTCATTTCCTCGAGGCTTATTTCTTTCTTACGATTAAGAGCCTTTGAAATATATGCCATGTCTCTACCTACTTGCTCGAATACATAATAAAACTCATTGGAAACATTAGGAGCATAAGAAGGCGGATCCCTTGGTCGACAATCATAACCATAATGGGTTCATTTCCACAAAACTCACATGAATAAGTAGATGAATAGGGTGGAGGTGGATTTCCATAATTTGGTGGATTATAGGTTTGAAAAGATCCTTGATTATAAAGTTCTCATGATTATAACCTTGAAAATTCCCTGAAAACCCTCATGATGTGAAAATCCTTGATTTTGAAAGGTATCTTGATTATAGCATTCAAAATTTTCATCATTTTGAAAGCCTCCATAATTGGTAAATTCTTGGTTATGAAAGGTTTCTTGATTATAGCCTTAAAAATTATCATCATTTTGATAACCCTCATGATTGGAAGATCCTTGGTTTTGGTATGGCTCATTAAATGTTTGATCATGGAATGATGGTGGATTTTGTGATGAAAAACCGGAGTATCCCATATAGTCATTACAAGTGTAGTCTATTTTTAGGTTATGTTGAAAATTAGGGTTCTCGGTTTCATTATAAGCATAACCCTCCCCATAATGGTCATTGTTTTGAGCACATAAATAAGTATCATGTGGACCACCACAATTCGAACAAGTCGGATGCTGCATCTCCCACAGGGAAAGAGTATCCATGTATAGCAAGGTGGCCGAATGTATATACAAGTGAACGACGTTTTAACACTTCCTCGGGGAAGGAAGTAATACAACAAATGTGGTATGGTTACACGCGTGCGAATACACGTGTAAATAAACGTGAGGAATGAGATAGAAGCTCTCGGTCTACTTTGAAGGAGAAGAGATTATCTCCCTCGAGGTTCGATAATTAATATCCACAAGAAAGTATATAGATATGTACTACTAATTCGATGGCACACTACTCACTACTATCACCTTTGAAAGACCCACAAGGAAGCGGAGAAACGAGGCAGCGCGTAGCACTTAAGAGCCTGCTTCTTTAGAATGTGAAATACACTCGACTTATACCCCACACACAGTGGCCTCTTTCTCAGGTTCAAGTAGATTGTAGTAATTATCTATTGTGCCTTAATTATCTTTAATCGATACACGTAAGTGGCATCAGAACACCGCCACAAACGGTGTATCGCAATGCAATACTTATGGTAGTAGGTGGATTGGTTGTCCGTATCTACGTATACGTATTTACATATAATAATATAAAAAAATACTTTTGTATTTATTTGATTTTTAAGAAAATATAATATGTACGTAAAAACGAGTGAAAATAATATATACAATATATTTTTAGTGTAATCTTTTAGGAAAAAGATTACTTTTATAATTTTTATTTTTTTGGTTCAATTCTTTAGGAAAAGAATTGATTTTGTGATTTTTTATTTTTATATTTTTATCTTTTTCTTTTGATTTTTTATGTTTTTGATTAGCAACAAAAATAACGTTCACAAAGTGAACGGATCCCAACATCCAATACGTATCACTAGAAACCATCAATTTTCACGAAAAGAACCGGCAGCGGCGCCGTTTAATATTTGTCTTTTTAGTTCGTTTTTCTTGACTCAATTCGAATTGATTTAACGTTTTCAAGTAAGGTTTAATTGTTCTTGGTAATAATAGCTTGATTGGTAACTATGTCTACTTGCACAAAACAACATAAAAATGTAAAAATATTATCTATACATAATACGTACCACATTGAAAACAAATTGCAAATACCATTAACAAATTTTCTAACAACTTTATAACAAGCTAATTTTATAAAAATGAGAATACAAATTCTATAAAATCTAAAAAAATATATTTTTTTCTTCTAGATTATTAAAGCTAAGTTTGTAATACCTCTAAATTTAACATACGTCTAAATCACTCAATTCTGTTAGACAATTTGTTTAAAATGGCACAATCCAAATCTAACCCAACAAGAGGTAATAGTAAAATGTCCCAATAGTCTAACTATTTAAATGATCCAACAAACTTAGAAAATTGAAGAACGGGCATAGCTAATGTATTACAAATCTAGTACTAATTGTGGAATTAACAAACTAAACTTTCCAAACATGAAAAGCTGTAAACACTAAAGCGGTTATACATTCAATTCTTACTCTCTACTATTTTAGCTAATATTTTTTTTTAAATTCTCACTTCCAAATTTGAAGACTATAATGGCCCAACTGACTTTATTCCTAACAGTTGCTATATCTGACTAAAGTGAGACTTCTTACTTGCCTGTATACTTGTTTAATCCAATAACACCCATCATTCAAAACTATTACTAAACTATCTTAATGAAAAACGCAAGAAAAGTGGTACAGCCAAACTCTATGTAAAAACTGGAAATAAAGATCCTAGACTGATTTTTCTTTCTGTTTGAACAAAACTAAACTTTGTACTTGATATTCTATTCTAATGATGCATAATGTACAGCTAAGAGATGTATTCTAGCAGAATTAAGTGGAAAGTAAGATACAAAAAAGATAACGACATTAAAAACGATTTACCCATCATCCAGGCCTTGTCCACTGTGGAGAGATAGCTACTACGAATGAAAGTAAAATCTCAGCAAGTCAAATTCACCAAACTAGAAGCCATACTGATTTGTTGAACTGAACATCTTTTTCAAATGTAAACTAATAGCGCCAGCTGTAAAAGCTTTTCTAGTCAGCAACTCCAAACACCATAACTCAAAGCCAAGTCTGCTGATGTCGATAAGTTGTTTTCTAATTCTGATTCTCGACTGAGTTAAGCTGGTAACATTAACCGCGCTGCTACAGTACCAAAAGAACCTGAAAACTTGCAGAATTTGGATAAAGTATACAATGCTTGTGAAAGTAAATTGATAACCATGAAATCTCTCAGAACCTATAAGGATCCTATGCAAAAGCTGAGAAAACTAATAAGCTCACGAAAACTTATCACTGATTAACCTCGTAAGTAATAGAAAGAGGAAACTAATTGACTGCAAATGTGAAATCAATCCTGAAGCTACAGGAAGATCATTGAGCGAAAATTAAGTAGCAAAGAACAAAATTTTTAGAGCTTTGATTCATTTCAGTTTAGTCTAACCAAAATTAACTGAAAACGTTTGAAAATAAAATTATATGTAAAGCTTGTAGGCATTATATCCGAAATCACCACAAGTTATTTGAGATCTTAAAAGACAGAGTTTTTACTAGAAAAGAGAAGAGATTAAAATTGTAACTCGAAGCACTCCCTAAACTGAAACGTTAAAACTAGAGCATTTGATTCCTATTGTAAAAAACTGAATATTAACTATCACTTAAAAGGTTTTGAATCACATAGAAATTTAGGGCTGAATAAGAAATGAACAATAAGATTTTGAGAACTTTCAAACTAATAACAGAACTAGTAAATAGTATATAAAGAAAAGAAAAGCTGAAAGCACTAATTCATTAATGGTGAAATCAATTACCAAATTTAACTGAAAATGAAAACTCAATCTCAATTGTTTACTATATCAGAACGTAACATAACCTTTTATGAAAGTTGTACTAATAAAATCAACAAATGCAGAGAACATAATTTACAAAACTGTAAGTTCATCAATGGTGGGAACTGATTTAACAATTAACAAATTCTGTAACTGATTTTAACCAAACTTCAAAGATTTTTAAACAAACTTTGAAAACAGAATTTCAATGGACAGAGAGTGAGAAAGCTCAAACTTCCATTAATGGTGAAGGATGGTTACAACTTCTAACAGAAATGTAACTGACTTTAACAGAAAACTAAACTGATTTAGTTGAAGAATTGTAACAGAATCAATACAAATTTTGGAAAGTTAACTAACTAATCCTAACACTAACTAACTATGTGTAATCTACTCATATGCTAACCAATATTCAAATGAGGAGTGGGAGAGGTTTAAATAGACGAATGATGAAGAGTGGGTTGAGGTGTTGACGTGGTCGAATCAATCAGAATCAAACACGTGTCAGGTAGGGTTCGTCATGAGTAATAGCAGATTTAGGGGTTTTTGATTTAGTTAATTTGGGAACAATTAAGTGGTATAGGAATGATTAGGAGGTGAATTAGATCATCTTTGCTCTTGATTACATCCTCTAAAATCCACTCTAGTGTCTTCAACTTGTTCTTGAGATCAGTGGTGACGTGGCACTTGATTACTGGCTGTAATGTATGAGTCCAGGATCACCATCTTCATTGTTAATCTTTTATCCACATTAAATGGTTGAGATGTACATAGCTGGGCAATTCATGTCTTTCTTTAGACTACATATGATTGGTCCAAGTGTCATTTACCATTATAACTTTCATATGTTGGCAATATGAGTCCTTGTGTTTGTAACTTTTGGACTTTTCTTCTCCTTGATCCTTTATCTTGTAAAATCAGCACCAATAGTCCTCTAATCTTCATTATCTTTGCACTAATGGTCCTTATTAGATCTTTTTGTCCTTTTCTTCGTCTTTTCTTCAGAAAAATCCCATTTAGGCACGTGTTTGCTCCACAATGTATCTTTTTTACCTGAAACACTCAAAAGCACAAAATACGCGTAATTATGATAATTTACATTTTAATATAATGTATTTGGCCGGGTTTTTAGTGGTTTTTAGGTTATAAATGATGAGTGTTTTCACACTAATCAACTCCCCTCCACTTGACCATTGCCATGACCTCATGCAATGCAGTGTTTAAAATCTCTAGATTATACTTTTCGCATAATTAATCCACCTTGGCCATTTTATGATTTAATATACTATACTATGCTACATGATGCATGATTTTTATTTTTTAGGAATGCAATGCAAAATATAAACTCTATTTATTTATTTTTTATTTTTCTTGAAATGGTTTTAATGGAAATAACTCATAAAGAAATCATTGACTTTTATTAGGGCTTTTGATACCATGAATACTTATCATCCTCAAGTTTCACTTTCTCAATACCAAGCTTAAAAACGAGATCATTTTTATTCATAAGTGAAAGTGCATCGACTTATTCATAAAAATTAATTGTGTTACCATTATACCCCCACTTATTTTGCCTCTAAGACTGGTTATTATTTGAGCAAATTGCTTTTTGGCAAATTTGTCATTATTTAAAGCGTGAAACATAAGAAATGTAAAATCTGAAAATAAGGAAGCACGGTTTTAATCCTAAGTAACCATCTTATCCATTACTCGAAACACCGCCCACAATTAAAATAAGTTCGACCCAAAATAATAAGTCATTCGCCTTATGTGTAAGATCCTTATGTCATGCATTAATAAGTAGCTACTCACTCGCAACGAAAAGAAAAATAAATATCACGCAATAATTTATATCCGACGCCTTTTTGAGACCTTGGATCTGCAATCCCGCAACTCATCAAGGTAATATTCTATTGGAGCAACTGTTAAATCCCGCAACCATTGTGAGAGTAATATTGGAATTTAAGCTAATATAATTAACACCACACTACCCCTCTTGGGAGTCTTGTATAATTATTTTTTTTTTCATTTTTTTCTAGCCACTCATTTTTTTATAAGCCGCTCTTATTTTTCTTTATTCCTCACAAATAAAATGAAAAGAGTAAAAGGAAAAACACCCACTAAGTATTAAGCATGACATAAGTCTAGTACATATAAAACGTTCTAACTTAGAATCTTAAGACGTACTTATACCAACCATGAATGATTAGTCAAAAATGCATAAGAGACTACAAACCAATTAAAATCGTTCTTGATTATTTATTAACAATATATACATGCATTGACAAGAAAGTAAAGGTTTCGGAAGGAGATATAAAAGCCACAATGAATTCATATGAGGTTTATCTAGCCCTTTACACTTACTTTAAACTCTATCATCTCTCGTTATCGACAATTTAAAATCTCAAATAATGAGACTAGCGGATGCTTAGCCTAATAAACCAATAAAGGTCTACATGGTGAAGGATACTAGCTAGAGTAAGCAAACTCGGGTTGAGTCAAAGGATTCATGGCGGGCCAAATATGTCAAAGACTTCTAAATTTTTTAAATCATATCCTTTATTATACTTTTTCCTTTTTCATTTATATTTTTTTTAAGAACAAAAGATATAAAAGAAAATGCAAATGTGTTATGCATATGAAAATGATTAATGCAAAAATAATGAATGCATATTTTTGGTGGCCAAAGTAGATCAAACATTTAAAAAATGTTTCAAAAATTAATTTCCCAATTATCATGAAGGCAAGGCAATGTTCTGGGTAAGGTCACTTCGATAGAAGTCTCCCCTACACTTAAGATAAACATTGTCCTCAATGTTTAAGAGTATTGGAGTAAACTCCCCTACACTTATGTCATTGATTACTTTGCTTTACTCAAGCTAAGGAAAGATCAACTAAAGTGATTTCATTTTAAGCACAAGATTTAAATATCACAATAGCAAAAACTAAGCAAAGTGAATCGGATACACGGGCCTCCTCCAAAAGGTCCATGAATAAAATGAGAGAGAGTAACCCTTGAAACAAACACCAAAAGACGAAGAAAAGCCACCCCTCCACTTCAACTCCACTATAACACCCGCTTATTAAACCTAACCTATTTAGATCTACTCTATGTTTTCTAACCTAGTTATTCAATGCTTGATTTTTTATGCCCTAAGTCTCTAGCTCGACTCGGCCCCAAAATAGGTTGTCCTTAGGGAAACCATCATGGAGAATATAGATATCCACTTTGAAGCACATCTCACATGATACTCTCAAACTTAGCACGTTGCCATTCACAATGAGATTTACAATATCCGCCTCGATAAATGGAACGGTCCAACGTGTCTCAAGTTTGTCCAACATATGAAATCTCTCATATAGAAATCACACCAGGATCAAATACATAGTTTCCATCTCTACACTCGAACAACTCCAAAGTAGGTAGCATCAACAAAGTAAGCTCATATGAGAAGCACATATCAATCAAAGTCACACTCGTAAGTGGAGTAGATGAAAACCAATATTTCCCCAACATACGGATCCTAGGATAAAAAACCTTTCCCTTCATGGAAAAATAAGGAGATAAACTCGTATCAATCATATGAGATTACCCCTTAGTTATCAAATCATCATGAGACAATGAGGGTGTAGGAATTAAAACATTCATAACAAGTATATCCATGTGGTGCTCCTCATCATCATCAAAAGGTGGGGAATCTTTCATAGAAGGCATAGTGAAAGGAGGATCAAGATTAATAGTGTCTTGTGGAGGAGGTGTAGGCCCTATGTTCCCAAAAAGTAAATTCTGAATAAGACGAATCTCTTTTTCCCAATTAGAATCACTATCATCGACCTCTATATCAATATTAGCAAGAGTAGCCTCTATGGTGGCATCAGTATCCATAAGAGAGTCCATATCAAAAGTTTTAGGTTCTAAAGGTGCCTTAGGTGAAAAAGGATAAATCTCTAAGAGTATAAGATTTTCTTCATTAATAACCAACTTCAAGGGTGGAAGGATGGCATAGAAGGCTCAAAAGAAGGTGTATTAATGAGCGAATCACTCAAAGGGATGATATGATCATGAAAGTCAGTAGATGCAACCTCAAAAACCGTTGAAGAAATATCAATGAAAGGTTCTTCTTCTATGGACTCATCAGTAGGAGTTGCATTCAATGATTCAATCGAGGAGATAAGAAGATAAACGTTTGATAAAACCTAATGAATATGAAAATCTTCCAGTTCTTCTATAGGAGCAACATTTTCATCCAAATTAGGAAGGTCATCTTGACATGAAAAGTCATCAGATGATATATCATAAGATGCTTCACTAGAATCACAATCATCATCCTTTATTTGTGGCAAGACTTGCAAAAACTCTTCCTCGATCTCATTATCCCTTTCTATGAACAATTCATCAAGATCGAAATCACCAAAATCACTAGTAGTAGCATGAATGTCATAATGTGATGAAATATCAATGTGATCATGAGTAGATGAGGTATCAATACAAAACTCGTCACATGGTTCATCGGAAACACCTCAAGCTCTCTTGGGATTGGGATAAGGTTCTCAACAGTAGAGGCGATTAATTCATTCGAATCGGTGTTTGTATTAGGGATAGGAAGTTCTTCCCCCATGGTTAAAGAGTTTTTGGGTTTCATGTGAGATAAAGGAGATGAAGGTGGGTCATCATTAAGCGTTATACAAATCGAAGGTTCGTCATCATCGTCATAGAAAAATCGATAAGGCATATGAGCACGAGTATCAAGATATTCTTCTTCTTCCTTTGTATCAATCTTAAAGAGTAAATCATCTAAATTTTTCTTGAGGAAACAAGAGGAAGTGTTCAACGATTCACTATACATATCACCAAGTTTCTTGTTATTAAATCGCTTGTTCCTTCATCCTTAAGAGACTTAATTTCCTCCTTTAACCACTGAGATTCTTCTTTCATTTCCTCGAGGCTTATTTCTTTCTTACGATTAAGAGCCTTTGAAATATATGCCATGTCTCTTCCTACTTGCTCGAATACATAATAAAACTCATTGGAAACATTAGGAGCATAAGAAGGCGGATCCCTTGGTTGACAATCATAACCATAATGGGTATATTTCCACAAAACTCACATGAATAAGTAGAAGAATAGGGTGGAGGTGGATTTCCATAATTAGGTGGATTATATGTTTGAAAAGAGTCTTGATTATAAAAGTTCTCATGATTATAACCTTGAAAATTCCCTTCATTTGAAAACCCTCATGATGTGAAAATCCTTGATTTTGAAAGGTATCTTGATTATAGCATTCAAAATTTTCATCATTTTGAAAGCCTCCATAATTGGTAAATTCTGGGTTATGAAAGGTTTCTTGATTATAGCCTTGAAAATTATCATAATTTTGAAAACCCTCATGATTAGAAAATCCTTGGTTTTGGTATGGCTCATTAAATGTTTGATCATGAAATGATGGTGGATTTTGTGATGAAAAACCAGAATATCCCATATAGTCATTACAAGTGTAGTCCATTTGAAGGTTAGGTTGAAAATTAGGGTTCTCGGTTTTATTATAAGCATAACCCTTCCCATAATGGTCATTGTTTTGAGCACATAAATAAGTATCATGTGGACCACCACAATTCGAACAAGTCAGATGCTGCATCTCCTACATGGAAAGAGTATCCATGTATAGCAAGGTGGCCGAATGTATATACAAGTGAACGACGTTTTATCACTTCCTCGAGGAAGGAAGTAATACAACAAATGTGGTATTGTTACACGCGTGCGAATACACGTATAAATAAACTCGAGGAAGAGAGAGAAGCTCTCGGTCGACTTTGAAAGAGAAGAGATTAACTCCCTCGAGGTTCGACAATTAATATCCATAAGAAAGTATATAGATATGTAGTACTAATTCGGTGGCACACTACTCACTACTATCACCTTTGAAAGACCCACAAGGAAGCGGAGAAACGAGGCGGCGCGTAGCACTTAAGAGCCTGCTTCTTTAGAATATGAAATACACTCGCCTTATACCCCACACACAGTGGCCTCTTTCTCAGGTTCAAGTAGATTGTAGTAATTATCTATTGTGCCTTAATTATCTTTAATCGATACACGTAAGTGGCACCGCAACACCGCCACAAACGGTGTATTGCAATGTAATACTTATGGTAGTAGGTGGATTGGTTGTTCTTATCTACGTATACGTATTTACATATAATAATATAAAAAAATACTTTTGTATTTATTTGATTTTTTAAGAAAATATAATATGTACGTAAAAATGAGTGAAAATAATATATACAATATATTTTAAGTGTAATCTTTTAGGAAAAAGGTTACTTTTATATTTTTTATTTTTTTTGGTTCAATTCTTTAGGAAAAGAATTGATTTTGTGATTTTTTATTTTTTATATTTTTATCTTTTTTATTTTTATTTTTTATGTTTTTGATTAGCAACAAAATAACGTTCACAAAGTGAACGGATCCCAAAATCCAATACGCATCACTAGAAACCATCAAACTTCACGAAAAGAATCGGCAGCGGCGCCGTTTAATATTTGTCTTTTTAGTTCGTTTTTCTTGACTCAATTCGAACTGATTTAACATTTTCAAGTAAGGCTTAATTGTTCTTGGTAATAATAGGTTGATTGGTAACTATGTCTACTTGCACAAAACAACATAAAAATGTAAAAATATTATCTATACATAATATGTACTACACTAAAAACAAATTGCAAATACCATTAACAAATTTTCTAACAACTTTATAACAAGCTAATTTTATAAAAATGAAAATACAAATTCTATAAAATCTAAAAAAAATATATTTTTTTCTTCTAAATTAATTAAAGCTAAGTTTGTAATACCTCTAAATTTAACATACGTCTAAATCACTCAATTCTGTTAGACAATTTGTTTAAAATGGCACAATCCAAATCTAACCCAACAAGAGGTAATAGTAAACTGTCTCAATAGTCTAACTATTTAAATGATCCAACAAACTTAGAAAATTGAAGAACGGGCATAGCTAATGTATTACAAATCTAGTACTAATTGTGGAATTAACAAACTAAACTTTCCAAACTTGAAAAGCTGTAAACACTAAAGCGGTTATACATTGAATTCTTACTCTCTACTATTTTAGCTAATATTTTTTTTTAAATTCTCACTTCCAAATTTGAAGACTAGAATGGCCCAACTGACTTTATTCCTAACAGTTGCTATATCTGACTAAAGTGAGACTTCTTACTTGCCTGCATACTTGTTTAATCCAATAACACCCATCATTCAAAACTGTAACTAAACTATCTTAATGAAAAACGCAAGAAAAGTGGTACAGCCAAACTCTATGTAAAAACTGGAAATAAAGATCCTAGACTGATTTTTATTTCTGTTTGAACAAAACTAAACTTTGTACTTGATATTCTATTCTAATGATGCATAATGTACCGCTAAGAGATGTATTCTAGCAGAATTAAGTGGAAAGTAAGATACAAAAAAGATAACGACATTAAAAACGATTTACCCATCATCCAGGCCTTGTCCGTTGTGGAGAGATAGCTACTACGAATGAACTTTAAATCTCAGCAAGTCAAATTCACCAAACTAGAAGCCAGACTGATTTGTTGAACTGAACATCTTTTTGAAATGTAAACTAATAGCGCCAACTGTAAAAGCTTGTCTAATCAGCAACTCCAAACACCACAACTCAAGGCCAAGTCTGCTGATGTCGATAAGTTATTTTCTATTGCGGATTCTCGACTAAGTTAAGCTGGTAACATTAACCGCTCTGCTACAGTACCAAGAGAATCTGAATACTTGTAGAATTTGGAAAAAGTATGCAATGCTTCTGAAAGTAATTTGATAACCATGAAATCTCTCAGAACCTATAAGGATCCTATGCAAAAGCTGAGAAAACTAATAAGCTCACTAAAACTTATCACTGATTAACCTCGTAAGTATTAGAAAGAGGAAATTAATTGACTGCAAATGTGAAATCAATCCTGAAGCTACATGAAGATCATTGAGCTAAAATTAAGAAGCAAAGAACAAAATTTTAAGAGCTTTGATTCATTTCAGTTTAGTCTATCCAAAACTAACTGAAAACGCTTGAAAACAAAATTATATGTAAAGCTTGTAGGCATTTTATCCGAAATCACCACAAGTTATTTGAGAGCTTAAAAGACAGAGTTTTTTACTAGAAAAGAGAAGAGATTAAAACTGTAACTCGAAGCACTCCCTGAACTGAAATGTTAAAACTAGAGCATTTGATTTCTATTGTAAAAAACTGAATAAACTATCACTTAAAAGGTTTTGAATCACTTAGAAATTTAGGGCTGAATAAGAAATGAACAATAAGATTTTAAGAACTTTCGAACTAATAACAGCGCAACAGTAGATAAAGAAAAGAAAAGCTGAAAGAACTAATTCATTAATGGTAAAATAGGTTACCAAATTTAACTAAAAATGAAAACTAAATCTCAGTTGTTTACTATATCAGAACGTAACATAACCTTTTATGAAAGAAGTACTAATCAAATCAACAAATGCAGAGAACAAAATTTACAAAACTGTAAGTTCATCAATGGTGGGAACTGATTTAATAACTAACAAATTCTGTAACTGATTTTAACCAAACTTCAAATATTAAACAAACTTTGAAAACAGAATTTCAATGGACAGAGAGTAAGAAGATAAGATTTCCATTAATTGTGAAGGATGGTTACAACTTCTAACATAAACGTAACTGACTTTAACTAGAAAACTGAACTGATTTAGTTGAAGAATTGTAACAGAAATCAATACAAATTTTGGAAACTTAACTAACTAATCCTAACACTAACTATGTAACACCTCACTTTGATAAGTGGATCGTTACGCGTAATTATGTCGTGTCATCAAAGCATGCAAAGTAATATGTAGTAAAACATACATGACCATAGGGAAAAACCAGAATCAAACATCGGTTCCCAAACATAAGCCCAAAACATAATAAAGTAAAGGAAATAAGAAATGACTAAACAAGCATAGGTATATGAAGGCAAAGGAAGAAGTCTATGGCGGCTTCCATCCTATGCACGTCCTCTAAATGCTCGAGTCCTAGGTACCTGCCGTTTTGGGAACATGAAAGGAAAACGGATGAGAATAACGCTCAATGCACGGATATACAACATAGCATGAATGGCTGAAAATATAAATAAGACTAATAGCAGCGGAAATGTATAAGTCCTAGAAAACCTGGTATAACCTAGTAAAACTGGTTGTATAGTTTGAAAAGCCTTATTTTTATCTTATAAAAACTGTTAAACATGTTTACCATTAGCCAATATAGGTCATGACATATCAACGTGCATGAATACTTGGAGGGGTGACCTCGTCATGCAAATTAGAGGGGCTGCCTCTAATTTAATATACTGGTTTGGGTAGGAGGGATCAACTCCTTGTGAAGGATGCAAGGCACACACCACATTCACCTGAATAATCTGCTGAAAACATGTAAACTAGGATGCACCCATACGCCCCACATGATAATAATAATAATATGGCCAAAAGCTGAAGGGACGCCACGAGCTATCACTCCATCGTGGTAGAGTCATAACACTTGTGCCTCTAGTGTTATGGTTATGGTACCTCCATAACTAGGTGAAACTCGTCATGCATGTATATGGCTTTAGGTATTCTAATTAAACATAAGAAATTCAAAAAAACATATAAAACATATACTGGGGAAAACAGTTGACTGCATACGGGAAATCCTAAATAAGGAAGAATGTCCATACTGAAAGGACGGAGAATCTGTACCTTAAGTCCAGTGAACGAAGAAGACGAACGGAAGAGAGTCCTACTTCGGTATCACTAATGCTACATAAATAATATACGTGTATAAGTATTCTGATTACTGAGTACGTAATTGGTTTTATATCATGTCTTAGCTTGTTTTATATTTTCATGTCATGTTTCATTGATTTTAGCCTTATACTGTGTTTATCATGTATCCTGTCTATTCTGATTAAGTATTACTTGTATTTCTTGTATTATTATACTTGTTGTTTAATAATAAGTATTTTTCTAAAGATAGCAGTTTTCTTAAAATAGAAAGTTTCCAAAAATAGAAAGTTTCTAAAAATAGAATGTTTCCAAAAATAGATTTACTGCTTAAAATAGATAAGTTTCTAAAAATAGAAAGTTTCCATAAATAGAATAGCTGCCTTAATTAAATTAGTTTCTAAAAATAGAAAGTTTCTATAAATAGAAATAAGCTGGATTATTAAGCTAATAATATAAGCTTAAGTGTTTTCTGATTAATATTCTAGGTCATGTGATATAAAGTATAGTTTATTAATTATTACATGTGAATTAAATAAACTATAAGTTATATGGTTTAATTAAATATAACATGGTTTAATTAAGTGTAAAATAAATACTTAGGTTAAACATATGCTGATATTAAATTAGTACTCCCTCTGTCCCAAAATTATAGTCCCTTGTCCCAAATTAATTGTCCACTTATAAAGCTTCTAAAAATAGGTAGGAATTTTATACCGAGATTACTAGATTACCCTTAATTGAAATCATAATTACTAACTTTTAAAAGGTTTTAAATTAATTTGTTAAGGGTAAAACTGTCTTTCTATAAAAAGTAAGAGAGAGAAAGTTGAAAAGGTGGTATTTTTCTTAAACTGTGTGTTTTTTGTCGGGGGACAATAATTTTGGGACGGAGGGAGTATAACCTAAGTCATGATTATTAATTAATTATATCCCATGTTTAATAATTAAATAATACTATAGTGTAAAAAATAATAATAATTAAATACTTAGGTTAAAAACATGTATTATTTAATAATAATAATCAACCTAAGTCCATGATTTTAATTAAATTAATTATATACCATGAAAAATTAATTTAATTAACTTGTAAATTTTTTATACTTGTAAAATTAATTAAACTTGTAAAAGGAATCATGAATCGAACCCATGTGTTATAATTTTAAACGTGACGTGAACCGGACCCGAAATCCCATGAACCGGACCAAATAAATTTAGTAATTCTCGTATAACTAAGGTTTTAAATAATATAACCTAACTTGACAAGATTAAAATCAATATCGAATAGATTAAATAAATTTAATATTGCATGATTAATTTAATACTCTAACTAAATTAATAAAACTAGCTTGAAAAATGATAACCAAACACCCCTTTTAAGTTTTCTAAAACTGTTAACCAAACAGTCCCTTATACTGTCTTAAATCCTTAGCCAAACAGCCCCTTAATCTGTGAGCAAGGTTTCCCACTGGCCCTAAAAGTTTCCTGCTGTTTTGTAGTCTTTCCTGCTCTTTGGTTTAACCTACCCCCCCTGCGTGTATGTGTCCCCACTGCCAGCGTTCGATTCCCTCTGTTTGCTATTAATCTACCACCGAGACACATGGTGTCTCAGTTCCCACTACTTTACCCATAACCACCCTCGTGGGGTTCTAGGGTTGCCACCGACAGGCCAAAAACCCTGCCTTGTGGCTGGTGGAAGGGATTCACTACCGAGACACATAGATCTCTCGGTTTGTGTGTCATTCGAACGCAGCAACATCCACACGATTCCCCCATTAGTCTAGTTTGTTTTTAACATGTTTCAAATTTACAGATCATGTTCTTGATCAAAGAAACTAAAGAAGAAAAGAATAAAACGGAATTGAAGATTACCTGTTTTCCTTCATTTGACGGCAGGGATGATCACAAAAAAAATATGACGGCTGTTTTATTGTTTAGGGTTTTCTAAGATGTGTCCTAACTAAAACTAAAAAAATAAAACTCCCTGTGTTTGATTCTTTTTAAGCCGGACAACACACTTGGGCCTTCAGCCCAAGTCCTTCCTCTTTTCCTCTTTGTCTAAACGGCCCAAACAACCCTATACTTTTATTTAAATCGTGTCTTGCTAAATAACGCGCGTAATCGTGTATTGAATGACGTGAATTTCCCATGGTTATCTTTATACATTTAAACATAACTATAACGTACGTAATGACTTACCGTGTTTAATTTAATATACGAAGAATAATCGTGTTAATTATTCTGTTTACGTGTTACGTAATTATTAATCATTCATGTTTTTATAATTTTCGTTATTATAATTACTTGTACGTAACGACATTCAGCGTATTAATAATATACGTAAGTACATAATTAATATTCGTGATACGTGTTCATGTTATATACGGAAAGTTTTAATCTTGTACGTACGCTCATAAGTGTACTGTTCATGGTAAAAGCATGCGGGTTTTACAACTCTTCCCCCCTAAAAGGTATAATTCGTCCCGAATTATAGATAACGTAAATTGAAAGAGAAACACACCCGAATTAAACTGGAAGGATATGTAAGATAACGGAATATGAAGGTGAAATTGTAGAAGGAAACGTGGAACGTGACATGGCTAAAATGACATGGAACATGACGTGACTGAAAGAACTTACTGGATTATGGAAGGATGAAAGGATAATATCCGGATGGACTCGTCCGTTCCCAAGTGGCTTCCCTCTCGGAACGTTTCTCCACAAGATCTTGACACAAACGATAAATCTTGGTCCTCCTGACCTTGACTTGAAAATACGAAAAAGTTTTTTGGTTATCAACGTAAGATAGATCCCTTGAATTTGATCGAGGAAAAAATAGAATTACGTGCAAGTTTAACTGAGACGTTACAATGCAAAATAATCTAACCTAACTGATAATTAGCAACGATGCGCAAGACATATTGAAACGTAGTACGTGAAAAATTTCGAACGTGATACATGAAAATTTTTGAACGTGATACGTGGAGACATGGTGAGTGTAGTATAAGCAATATATCGTGATTAACGATACGTGCAACACATCGTGAACGTGATATGAGGAACGTGGAATAAACCTGACATGTGAAACATATCGTGAACATGGAATACGACAGCGGTATCGCCAAATGCAATAAGTTGAGACGTAGAATGTGACGTTAAACGTCTGTCTGAGGATAGAGAGTTTTACTAAACTTGAGTCTGGTCTCTCAAGTTCTTGCAAAACCTCCAGAACGAAAATGAACATACAATCGTAAGCCAGGATACGATCATGAACGTGAATAGTGTCATGAATGTGAATAGTGTCATGAACGTGAGTGTGAAAGCAAGTCGTGAAATTAGAACAAGGACGTGAACGTAAATAAGGAGCACAATGTGAACCTTGTCTGGCCCGATAGCCGAGGGATTACCAAGTGATCGGATGAGCCTTGGATGGAACATGTCCGATCAATCTGTTGGTTCTGAAATCCTTGCGAATGTAAGGATTTTGCAAACTTGATCAAACTGTTGGCAATATCCCAGACAGCTTTATGCTTCTTCTGAGTTTGCGTTAATCTGGTAACCAAAATCCATGGAGATCTTGTCCCATTTCTGTTCACATTTTTTGAAGATGGAAAAACATCCTAGTCTGTTGGTGTTCTATCTAACCTGTTGGTATGTCAGGTACTTAGATATGAACATAACTATATCTTGCTTCGTAGAAACTTGATACATAGAAGTTTGTGAAACTCTGAGTCTCCAAAAATAGCCCTTTCTTAGCGTAGGATTTTCTTGGAACAACTAATGTAGTGTAGGGTTCTCACCTTTATGCATAAGCTAAGTCATGGTGAGATTAACCATGAGAATCCGTGTGATTCAGCGTGTCATTGTAATCAACCAAAATTTATATTGAAAAATTTCAGGGTGAAATTTCTCCTATCGTAGAATTTGCAACATAGAGCAAATATGGTCTTCCTACTCTTCTCCAGTCTTTAGAGAAGGTTAGGTTGTCATAGATGAAAACACTGATGAATTTGTTTATGAGTTCATGGAAACTCAAATTATTAAGTTCATAATGCTGCTGGAGCACTTATGAGACTAATACAAAATCATGAATCTAGCACGATCGAGTCGTGTACGAATAGCAGTCATGGACATGTCCTGCTCTTTCACTCGTCACTGTTGGCAGCATGATCATGAGTCCGATCTTGGAAAGGTGATTAACACCTTTAAATTGATTGGTCATGTTGTCAATACGTGGAGGAGAATAACGGTTATGAATTGTGATTTGTTTTAAATCGACGGTAGTCGACACACAATCTCATGTTACCGTCCTTACCCTTGAAGGTTCTTCTGGAATGTATGGGAAGATTTTGGTATAATCGGCTGGTTATGCGAAAAAGGAACTTCAGTGGTCATGTCTTAACTGACAACTAGAAAATTTTAGCAGTCATGGCTAACAAAGCACGTGCTTGTAACGCATAGATAATTTGTACATATTTTCCTGATGGAAAACCCTACTGAATGTATTCAGGAGCCTGAATATCACTGTACATAATTATGAATCGTAACATGGTGTGCTGTTCATAGTCCATGATTTGGATTAAATTCAACTCGCATTAGTCCGAGGTAATGCGTTAGCAGCTTGGATCTTATCATTAGACTGAAGGAAAACCTTCGTATACATGGGGAATACGAATGGCGTCCTTTATGGTAATGAATATTTATGGAATATGGTGCAAGAATGAAAGTGTCATCGAGTAAACGTGCAGATCTCACTGATACGCCGATGCTGGTACTGAAATTCTTGTGGCCTGATTAATACATGGCACCACAAAATGGGTATACCCTTTGGAAGGTACCCTGAATTTCTTAGGGATGTTCCAGAATTGGACATGAGTCATGTGTCTTGACTCGTGTCTTGGAAATATAAACATGACATGTATCATGACTGGTGTGTTGACATGTGTCTTTGGAGAGTATACGTAAGACATGTGTCTTGACTGATGTCTTGACATGTGTCTCGAGGTGTGGAACAAATAGAATTACATGTAATAGGTTATTACATCAGAATTGGCGGATCGGTTGGACTACTGATCCTTTGTATTTATGATCACGTCCGCAGCTGGAGCTTCGGTTGCGATTGCTAGGATGGTTACTGTCATAGTAGTGGTTACTATAGTCATGTTTGTCAGTTCCTTGACGGTCATTCTCATGACTGTGATTCATGTAACTAAGTGGCCGTGTAAAACCCGCATGCTTTTACCATGAATAGTACCCTTTAGATCGTACGTACAATATTAGAACTTTCCTTTTATAGCATGTTTACGTTCACGTATAAGAACTTTAAGTATTACGTACGTGTTAGAACACGATAAGTATTTATTACGTATGAACACACGATAATTATTCCAATAATAATTATTATCACGAACATGCGATCATGAAATCATGAACGTAATTTAATCACGAGATAATATTATTTACGTATATATATTTATTACGAACACAAATAAATAGATTAAGTAACAATTAATAATTAATTAAAACACGTAAATCACGAACACGATAAAACACGAGAACACACTATTATATCTAGACTCGTGAAAAGTACGGGTTACCCTAAGTGGGGCCCCCTACCCGCGGCATACATAGAAGCATGGGCTTAGCCCATGCAAAATTTAACTAATTAGGAAAAAGGGGTAAAACATGTTCATTATTTATAAAATATAGAAAATAACAAAACCCTAATTCTTTTCTTCTTGCTCCTCTTAGCCTCCGGTTATACATCATCACAAGGGATGTTCGGGTTGATTTTGATATTGGATATTTTGCAAGGATTCGTGTGTGTTCATCCTCATTTGTTTCACGTAATCGGTATAACCTTTTTAACATTTTCTTTTATGTTTTGATTTAATGAATCACAAAAAATATGATGTTTTTAAAAACTACTTAAAAACAATTATTAAAACATGTTAATGATCATGGGGTAAATCAAATCAATGTTTTAGGGGTGTTTGTGGTCTAGCCGACGCCTAACCGAGCCCCATAGGGGTCTCGGCTTGGCTTAGTACCCACCACCGAGACCATATGGTCTCGGTATGGTGGTGGTGGTCCCACGACAGCAGCAAACCAAAGGGAAACCCGACCGTGGTTTGGGTTATGGTGTTAGTTAGGGGTCCGGTTCATGGTTTTTAGTCACGGGTCCGGTTCATAAATTATTATTAAGGTTTATGATTTTACTAGTTATGTGTTAAAATTAAATTAATAAAACATGACATGATTAATTTAATTTACACGACTTAGGTTATAAATTTAACTATTAGATCATGAATTTTAACCTAAGTATTTATATTTTATTAGACTTTATAATTAATTAATTATTAAAAAACCATGACTATAACTAATTAATTAACATGACTTAGGTTATATTATAAATAGTTAATAATACATGTTTTAACCTAAGTATTTTACCTTTATTTAATTAAAATCATGTTATATTTAATTAAATACTTTTAACCTATAGTTTATTTAATTTACATGTAATAATTAATAAACTATACATTATAACTACATGACTTAGAATAATAATCAAAAAACACTTAATCTTATATAATTAGCTTATTTAACCAGCTTATATCTATTTATGGAAACTTTCTATTTTTAGAAACTTATTTAATTAAGGCAGCTAATCTATTTATGGAAACTTTTTATTTTTAGAAACTTATCTATTTTAAGCAGTAATTCTATTTTTGGAAACTTTCTATTTTTGGAAACTTTCTATTTTTGGTAACTATCTATTTTTGGAAACTTTCTATTTTAGGAAACCTGCTATTTTAGAAAGTTACTTATTATTACACAACAAGTATAATAATACATGAAATACAAGTAATACTTAATCAGAATAGACAAAATATAAGATAAACACAGTATACAGCTTAAAACAGTAAAACATGACATGATAGTATAAAACAAGTTAAGACAAGATATAAAACCAGTTACGTATTAAGTAATCAGATACTTATATACGTATGTATTTATGTAGCATTAGTGATACCGAAGTAGGACTCTCTTCCGTTCGTCTTCTTCGTTCACTGGACATAAGGTACGGATTCCCGTCCTTTCAGTATGGACATTCTTTCCTTATTAGGATTCCCCGTGTGCAGCCAACTGTTTTCCCGTAGTATAAATTTATATGTTTGATATCTTATGTTTAATTAGAATACCTAAAGCCATATACATGCATGACCAGTTTCACCTAGTTATGGAGGTACCATAACCATAACACTAGAGGCACTGCTATTATGACTTCCCCACGGGGGAGTGATTGCTCGTGGCGTCCCTTCATCTTTTGGCCATATTATTATATTTATCATGTGGGGCGTATGGGTGTATCCTAGTTACATGTTTTTCAGCAAATTACTTAGTGTGAATGTGGTGTGTGCCTTGCATCCTTCACAAGGAACTGATCCCTCCTACCCAAAACCAGTATATTAAATTAGAGACAGCCCCTCTAATTTGCATGATGAGGTCACCCCTCCAAGTATTCATGCACGGTGGATTTTCATGACCTATATTGGCTAATGGTAAAATATGTTAAACAGTTTTTACAAGATAAACATAAGGCTTTTCAAACTATAAAACCAGTTTTATTAAGACTTAACCGGGTTATTCGGGACTTAGTTTCTTCCACTGTTATATGCTTTTATGCTTATATTATTCATTCTTTATTGAACATCCGTGCACTGATCGTATTGCTCAGCCGTTTTCCTTTTCACGTTCCCAAAACGTCAGGTACTACGGGACGCTCGTAGACTTTAAGCGTACGTGCATATGGACTGGAAGCTTTCTAGCCTTTCTTTACTTTATGCATTATCTATACTTTGATACTCTTTCTATGGACATTGTTTAGTCCTTTCATTACAGTACTTATGTTTGTGTGTGATGAGCTTTACTTTTGGACTACCGATGTTTGATTCCGGTATTTCCTTTTATGGTCATGTAATGTTTTAGACATTTATCCTTGTATGCTTTGATGACATACCATAATTACGCGTGACATTCCATTTATCAAAATGAGGTGTTATAATTATGGTATCAGAGCCAGGTTTCAACCTGTAGGCTCTCAAAACATGACCTATGATTAGTGGGTAGTCACTATGGTCTTCCTAGAACTGACAGTCGATTTTCATGCATTCATCATTTTCATGCATACATATATATGTCATTGTCGCAGGTTTATGACTAAGTAATGGTTGGTACAGGACTGGCCCTATTTAGTCGCATGTGTTTTATCAAAACTTTTAAATTTGGGACCGACCCATAGGCGTCCCCTCGTCATGTCTTTTATTTTGGGTGAACTGACCATAGGCGTTTACTCTCGAGCATACAAAAGTTTTCATAAAACTGCATCATGCATTCATGTACAAATTTTCTTGCATAAAATTTTTTCTCTTGATTTATTGGTATAAATTTTTTTTCATGTATATATATTTATGTTTTGATCTGTTTAATCATGTGTTTTATGTTATACTGTCAGATGGTTCTCACACGCGAGCAGGAACAACTCAATGCAGCAATCCAAGCTGCAATGCAAGCTTTGCTTCCACAACTGAGGAATGACATCACGGCTGAGGTTCAGGCTGCCAACAATCAGCAACAAAACCAAGCACATCCTCCTCCTCCTCCTCCAGTGACATTGGCAATATGGCTGGAGAGATTCAACAAGCTCCGTCCTCGAGCTTTCGAGAGAACAGATAGCCCCAGTGAAGCTGAAAGCTGGTTAGCTCACATCGAGAAGATCTTCGATGCTATGGGTTGTGACCCCGTGTTCAAGGCGAGGTTGGCATGTTATCGGTTCGAAGGCGATGCGTTAAATTGGTGGTTAGCATTAAAGTAGTATGAGGGAGGTGATAATTTGGTGGCTGGTTTGACATGGGCTCAGTTCAGAGATAGGGTGATGGAGCAGTTCTTTCCCAAGGCTGAGCAAGACAAGCTTAAGAGGGAGTACCATGGGATCCGACAGAGAGCTGGGGAGAATAGCAACGAGTTTATGCAGCGCTTTCTTCGCTTAGCTGGTTTCCTTGGTGCAGCGGAAGGTACTCCTGAAGAGCAGGCACACCACTTTAGGTGGGATCTTCGCACATCAGTCGCAAAAAACTTGGTGTGTGCTACGTTCAACACAGTAGCACAAGTAGCCGATGCGTCACGTAAGCTGGAGATGCTGCAGGAGAGAGATGAGTTCGGGGATGCAGAGAGATCCGACAAGAGGCAGAAGACCGAGGACCAGTCTCAACTGGCTACTCAGCAGCAGCCTAATCAGCCCAAGGGAAACGGTCAGACTAACGACTGTTCTGCTATGGATAGGCGTGGCGGTAATGATAATTACCGTAACAACGTTGGACACTCCAACGGAAACAAGTCCTAATACTTACGCATTTTCTTATGATTTCATGTTATAACTCATAATTCTGACACTTTAGCAAATCTTCTACCAGGACGGTAGGGACCAGAACCAGAGAGGTTCACAGACTAGCCGTCCAGCTATCACTGGTATTCAATCTTACGATTATTCGCATTGTCCTTTATACCCTATGATCATGTCTCATGTAAAATGTTTTATCAGGTCCTCAGCCAGCCAGAGCACCTGCTGGAGGATATACTCATCCTCTTTGCTCTACTTGCCATCGTAGGCACCCAGGGCCATGTTGTCGCGACACCGACGCATGCTTCAAGTGTGGTCTTCCTGGCCATCGCATGAAGGACTGCCGTAAGGGCGAGATGGAGGGCACATCAGGACATGATGATACCAAGCCGCCTCCTACCACTAGACGTGTCTACACGACATCTCGAGATCAGGCAACAAGTCTACAGGTACCATCACTGGAATCTTGTATATGTATGGTCAAGCTGCGTGTGTTCTATTTGATACGGGTGCTACTCACTCGGTCATTTCTACTGCTTATGCCAAGGACATTTGGATGCTCCCCATGCCACTAGATAATATACTGAGTATTTCCACGCCTTTAAGAGACTCTTTAGGCATAACCCATGTATACAAGAGTCTTCCCCTAGAGTTTGATGATCAGGTTCGTCCTGTTGACGTACTTCCGTTGGACATGAATGACTTTGACATGATTTTGGGCATGGATTGGCTATCCAAGCATCATGCTACCATAGACTTCCATTCATATCGAGTCATCTTCGGTGATGTTAATGCACCAGAGTACATTCACAACGGGTTCGTACCCGGAAGGTCTGTACAAATCATATCTACCTTGCAATCACGTGCACTACTGTCACATGGCTACGAGGGTTATCTAGCTACGGTTCACGACATGGATGCTGAATCTTCATCAATTCAGGATCAGCCAATAGTGTCGGAATTCCAAGATGTATTTCCAGAAGAACTTCCGGGCATACCACCTGCACGAGAAGTGGAATTCAATATCGAGCTCATCCCAGGAGCTGAACCGATTTCCAAGGCTCCTTATCGCATGGCTCCCATAGAGTTAAAGGAGCTGAAGGATCAACTACAAGAGATCCTAGAACGAGGTTTCATTCGACCGAGCGCATCTCCATGGGGCGCACCGGTCTTATTTGTTAAGAAGAAGGACAGAAGTATGCGTCTTTGCATAGACTATCGCGAGCTCAACAAGATTACTATCAGGAATAGGTATCCACTGCCGCGTATAGATGATCTATTTGACCAACTCCAAGGGGCCAAACACTTCTCCAAGATTGATCTTAGGTCGGGCTATCATCAACTACGGGTTAAGGAGTAGGACATCACCAAGACTGCTTTCCGTACACGCTATGGCCACTACGAATTTGTAGTCATGCCATTCGGCCTGACCAATGCTCCAGCAGTGTTCATGGATTTGATGAACAAAATCTTCCATGAATTTCTGGACAAGTTCGTTATTGTCCTCATCGATGACATCCTAATTTTCTCAAAGTCCAAGGAGGAACACGAAGACCATCTTCGTACAGTACTACAGATTCTTCGCCAGAAGTAGCTGTATGCTAAATTCTCCAAGTGTGAGTTATGGTTAGACAAGGTGGCATTCTTAGGCCACATTGTGTCAGCAGAAGGAATCATTATGGATCCAGCGAAGGTTGAGGCTATTACTAAGTGGCTCAGGCCGACATCAGCGACTGAAGTCCGCACTTTCTTAGGCTTAGCTGGCTATTACCGTAGGTTCGTGGAGAACTTTTCCCGCTTAGCACTACCATTGACCAAACTGATGCGGAAAGGGGAGAAATTCGTCTGGACTGAAGAACGAGAGAAGAGCTTTAAAGACCTGAAGCAGAAGCTAGTATCTACACCTATTCTTACTCTCCCATCTGGTACAGATGGATTTCAAATCTATAGTGATGCATCGGGGAAGGGACTTGGTTGTGTTCTCATGCAACATGGGAAAGTGATCGCGTACGCTTCACGACAGCTTAAGCCTTATGAAGAAAATTACCCTACACATGACTTGGAACATGCTACAGTCGTGTTTGCATTGAAGATATGGATGCACTACTTATATGGAGAATCATGTGACATTTTCACGGACCACAAGAGCTTGAAGTATATCTTCACTCAGCGTGAATTGAACATGAGGCAGAGAAGATGGTTAGAGCTGTTGAAGGATTATGACATTAATCTACAGTATCATCCCGGAAAGGCGAATGTAGTAGCAGATGCACTTAGCAGGAAGTCCGGAATGATCAACGGCATTAAGATTGAGGAGGAAATCATAAGAGACTTGGAGCGACTAGACATAGAGATCATGGTACGTGGACAGCACGGTTACTGGGCTAATCTTAGAGTAGAACTCCGAGAAGCCTTGTTAGCTGAAGCTCATAGCTCCCCATTCTCTATACATCCTGGTTCGACTAAGATGTACCATGACATCAAGCAGTACTTTTGGTGGAGTGGTATGAAACAGGATGGTGCCACTTACGTCTCCAAGTGTCTTACCTGCCAGCAGGTTAAGATCGAGCATCAGCGATCTGGCGGTCTCCTTCAACCGTTAGATATTCTAGAGTGGAAGTGGGACAAAATCACCATGGATTTTGTTACTGGTCTTCCGCCAACCAAGAGGAAGCACGATGCAATTTGGGTTATCGTAGATCGACTTACCAAATCAGCTCATTTCTTACCGATCCGTAAGGAAAATTCGGTCACTAAACTCGCCGATACGTATAGAAGAGAGATCATGAGACTCCACGGTGCTCCATCCAGCATCGTCTCAGACAGAGATCCTCGATTCACTTCGCGATTTTGGAAGAGTCTGCTGAAAGCTTGGGGTACAAAACTTAAGCTTAGCACGGCTTTTCATCCTCAAACAGACGGGCAGTCGAAGCGAACGATTCAGACATTGGAGGACATGTTGAGGTCATGTGCGTTGGAATGGACGGGTGATTGGGACGATTATATTTGTTTGGTGGAGTTTGCATACAACAATAGTTGGCATGCAAGTATCAAGTGTGCTCCTTTCAAGATGTTGTATGACAGAAAGTGTCGCGCCCCAATTTGCTGGGATCAGGTTGGTGAGCGAACACTTGAAGGACCAGAGATCATAGAGATGACTAATGAGAGGGTCGTAGTAGCTAAGCAGAAACTTCAAGAAGCACGGTCACGTCAGAAGAGTTACACCGATAAGCATCATAGGGACATACATTTTAACGTAGGAGATCACGTATTTCTTAAGGTTTCGCCGACACGTGGTGTTAGACGCTTCAGGGTTAAAGGGAAGCTCAGTCCTCGTTTCATTGGAACGTTTGATATCATTGAACGAGTCGGTGAAGTATCTTACCGTTTAGCGTTACCTCCGCAACTTTCGTATGTACACAATGTGTTTCATGTGTCCTTACTTAGAGGGTACCAGTATCATCCCCTTCACATGGTTCAGTATCCACTGGAACAGATACGTGAAGATCTCACTTTCATAGAAGAACCCAAACGAGTTCTTGACAGACAAGAACGAGTCATGAGAAGGAAGACGATTCTATTCGTCAAAATCCTTTGGAGAGATCATACCGAGCAGGAAGCCACTTGGGAAACAGAGGAGTCTATCCGGGATTCTTACCCTCATTTCATATTTTGAATTCGGGTATGTTCTTCTTTTCCAGTTTACTTTATCTATAATTCTGGGACAAATTATTCTTTTTAGGGGGGAAGAGTTGTAAAACCCGCATGCTTTTACCATGAATAGTACCCTTTAGATCGTACGTACAAGATTAGAACTTTCCTTTTATAGCATGTTTACGTTCACGTATAAGAACTTTAAGTATTACGTACGTGTTAGAACACCATAAGTATTTATTACGTATGAACACACGATAATTATTCCAATAATAATTATAATCACGAACATGCGATCATGAAATCATGAACGTAATTTAATCACGAGATAATATTATTTACGTATATATATTTATTACGAACACAAATAAATATATTAAGTCACAACTAATAATTAATTAGAACACGTAAATCACGAACACGATAAAACACGAGAACATACTATTATATCTAGACTTGAGAAAAGTACGGGTTACGCCAAGTGGGGCCCCCTACCCGCGACATACATAGAAGCATGGGCTTAGCCCATGCAAAATTTAACTAATTAGGAAAAAGGGGTAAAACATGTTCATTATTTACAAAATATTAAAAATAACAAAAACCCTAATTCTTTTCTTCTTGCTCCTCTTGGCCGTCGTTTATACATCATCACAAGGGGTGTTCGGGTTGATTTTGATCTTGGATATTTTGCAAGGATTCGTGTGTGTTCATCCTCATTTGTTTCACGTAATCGGTATAACCTTTTTAACCTTTTCTTTTATGTTTTGATTTAATGAATCACATAAAATTATGATGTTTTTAAAAACTATTTAAAAACAAATTTTAAAACATGTTAATGATCATGGGGTAAATCAAATCAATGTTTTAGGGATGTTTGTGGTCTAGCAGACGCCTAACCGAGCCCTATAGGGGTCTCGGCTTGGCTTATTACCCACCACTGAGACCATATGGTCTCGGTATGGTGGTGGTGGTCCCACGACAGCAGCAAACCAAAGGGAAACCCGACCGTGGTTCGGGTTATGGTGTTAGTTACGGGTCCGGTTCATGGTTTTTAGTCACGGGTCCGGTTCATAAATTATTATTAAGGTTTATGATTTTACTAGTTATGTGTTAAAATTAAATTAATAAAACATGACATGATTAATTTAATGTACATGACTTAGGTTATAAATTTAATTATTAGATCATGAAATTTAACCTAAGTATTTATATTTTATTAGACTTTATAACTAATTAATTATTAAAAAACCATGACTATAATTAATTAATTAACATGACTTAGGTTATATTATTAATAGTTAATAATACATGTTTTAACCTAAGTATTTTACCTTTATTTAATTAAAATCATGTTATATTTAATTAAATACTTTTAACCTATAGTTTATTTAATTTACATGTAATAATTAATAAACTATACATTATAACTACATGACTTAGAATAATAATCAGAAAACACTTAAGCTTATATAATTAGCTTATTTAACAAGCTTATATCTATTTATGGAAACTTTCTATTTTTAGAAACTTATTTAATTAAGACAACTAATCTATTTATGGAAACTTTCTATTTTTAGAAACTTATCTATTTTAAGCAGTAATTCTATTTTTGGAAACTTTCTATATTTGGAAACTTTCTATTTTTGGTATATTTCTATTTTTGGAAATTTTCTATTTTAGGAAACCTGCTATTATTAGAAAGTTACTTATTATTACACAACAAGTATAATAATATATGAAATACAAGTAATACTTAATCAGAATAGACAGAATATAAGATAAACACAGTATAAAGCTTAAAACAGTAAAACATGACATGAACGTATAAAACAAGCTAAGACAAGATATAAAACCAGTTACGTATTTAGTAATCAGATACTTATATACGTATGCATTTATGTAGCATTAGTGATACCGAAGTAGGACTATCTTCCGTTCGTCTTCTTCGTTCACTGGACATAAGGTACGGATTCTCGTCCTTTCAGTATGGACATTCTTTCCTTACTAGGATTCCTCGTATGCAGCCAACTGTTTTCCCGTAGTATAAGTTTATATGTTTGATATCTTATGTTTAATTAGAATACCTAAATCCATATACATGCATGACCAGTTTCACCTAGTTATGGAGGTACCATAACCATAACACTAGAGGCACTGCTGTTTTGACTTCCCCACGGCGGAGTGATTGCTCGTGGCGTCCCTTCAGCTTTTGGCCATATTATTATATTTATCATGTGGGGCGTATTGGTGCATCCTAGTTACATGTTTTTCAGTAGATTACTCAGTGTGAATGTGGTGTGTACCTTGCATCCTTCACAAGGAGCTGATCCCTCCTACCCAAAACCAGTATATTAAATTAGAGGCAGCCCCTCTAATTTGCATGATGAGGTCACCCCTCCAAGTATTCATGCACGGTGGATTTTCATGACCTATATTGGCTAATGGTAAAATATGTTAAACATTTTTTACAAGATAAACATAAGGCTTTTCAAACTATAAAACCAGTTTTATTAAGACTTAACCGGGTTATTCGGGACTTAGTTTCTTCCGCTGTTATATGCTTTTATGCTTATATTATTCATGCTTTATTGTACATCCGTGCACTGAGCGTATTGCTCAGCCGTTTTCCTTTTCATGTTCCTAAAACGGCAGGTACTCAGGGACGCTCGTAGACTTTAAGCGTACGTGCATATGGACTGTAAGCTTTTTAGCCTTTCTTTACTTTATGCATTATCTATACTTTGATACTCTTTCCATGGAAATTGTTTAGTCCTTTCATTTACAGTACTTATGTTTATGTGTGATGAGCTTTACTTTTGGACTACCGATGTTTGATTCCGGTATTTCCTTTTATGGTCATGTAATGTTCTAGACATTTATCCTTGTATGCTTTGATGACACGCCATAATTACGCGTGACATTCCATTTATCAAAATGAGGTGTTACAGGCCGGCTGGTACCGGTTCTCACTTATATGACTGAAACGACAACTGAATGACGTGTGACATGTAACTAAGAATTAGGGATAATGATTGATGGAAATTGTTTGGTGGTGAAGCATCTTCTCGTCCGATCGCTTTGATCTAACGCCTTTGTCTTCATCTTGTAAGATCTCCAAGTTGTGAACATCATTGGTATCTCGTAGCGTCTCCAAATAATCAGCAGCATCAACCCATAGTAACATCTCCAAGCTATGAGCGACATCAGCAATTTGTAGAGTATCAGCAAGTGAAATACGCACATGGAATATGGTACATGTAGTACACATGGAATGCAAATGAAATGATCGGTATGGGGTTGATCACCTGACATGATTTTAGAGGAAAATAATTGGTTAAATCGTTAGAAAGACCATCATGATAACATGGCAATGCCAGCATATACATCATTCTGGTTACATAGAGAAACGCTAACGTGTGGTTAAACGAATTTCAACGATGATTTTCCTGAAAGCATGATTAATGAAAACCAACCATGACTATCATGAAAGCAGGATTTAAATGAATTCCAACAGTGTCTTGCATGAAAGCATAAATGACAAAAGAGACGTAAGACGTAATCACATGAAGACGAAATCATCAAGAAGAACATGAAACAACCCAACATGAAGGAGTGTATAACATAATCAGCATGAAACTGAAGTTAACCATGACAGTATGAAAACATACTTGACATAATAACATAGTAACTTATAAAGGGACATGAAAAAAAGTTTTTATGCCAATAAATCATGAGAAAAATTTTATGCATGAAAAACAGTGCATGAATGCATGATGCAGTTTATAAAAACTTTTATATGCGCGAGGGGCCGCCTATGGGTCGGTCCCAAAACAAAAGACATGGCGAGGGGACGCCTATGGGTCGGTCCCAAAGTTAAAAGTTTCGATAAAAGCACATACGACTAAATAGGGCCAGTCCTGTACCAACCATTACTTAGTCATAATTCCTGCAACAATGATACATGAAACATAAATAAATGAAACTCATCTGTCAAAACTTATCAGAAATTTTTTTATGTGACTAATTATGAACTACTGGGGTTCAGTCCACAAAGCCACATTTACCGAGGAACATCATGCATGAAACAATGACACATAACTAAATATGAATGACGGTTGTCCATCCATATTAGTAAAACAATATCGATGAAGACATCAAGGTTAAAACATCAAGGTGCTGAAAACATCATGGTTAAAACAACAATGCGCTGAACACATCAATACGTGGAATAACAAGCGTTGGTTTAGGAAGCTCCCGGTGACTACCCACTAGTCACATGTCAAGTTTTAGAGCCTACAGGTCGAAGCCTTGGCTCCGATACCATAATTGTAACACCCCACTTTGATAAGTGGATCATCACCGTAATTATGGTGTGTCATCAAAGCATGCAAGGTAATATGTAGTAAAACATACATGACCATAGGGAAAACCGGAATCAAACATCGGTTCCCAAACATAAGCCCAAAACATAATAAAGTAAAGGAAATAAGAAATGACTAAACAAGCATAGGTATATGAAGGCAAAGGAAGAAGTCTATGGCGGCTTCCATCCTATGCACGTCCTCTAAATGCTCGAGTCATGGGTACCTGCCGTTTTGGGAACATGAAAGGAAAACGGCTGAGCATAACGCTCAGTGCACGGATATACAACATAGCATGAATGGCTGAAAATATAAATAAGACTAATAGTAGCGGAAATGTATAAGTCCTGGAAAACCTTGTATAACCTAGTAAAATTAGTTTTATAGTTTGAAAAGCCTTATATTTATCTTATAAAAACTGTTTAACATGTTTACCATTAGCCAATATAGGTCATGAAATGTCAACGTGCATGAATACTTGGAGGGGTGACCTCGTCATGCAAATTAGAGGGGCTGCCTCTAATTTAATATACTGGTTTGGGTAGGAGGGATCAACTCCTTGTGAAGGATGTATGGCACACACCACATTCACCTGAATAATCTACTGAAAACATGTAAACTAGGTTGCACCCATAAGCCCCACATGATAATAATAATAATATGGCCAAAAGCTGAAGGGACGCCACGAGCTATCACTCCGTCGTGGTGGAGTCATAACACTGGTGCCTCTAGTGTTATGGTTATGGTACCTCCATAACTAGGTGAAACTGGTCATGCATGTATATGGCTTTAGGTATTCTAATTAAACATAAGCAATTCAAAAAAACATATAAAACATATACTGAGGAAAACAGTTGGCTGCATACGGGAAATACTAAATAAGGAAGAATGTCCATACTGAAAGGACGGAGAATCCGTACCTTAAGTCCAGTGAACGAAGAAGACGAACGGAAGAGAGTCCTACTTCAGTATCACTAATGCTACATAAATAATATACGTGTATAAGTATTCTGATTACTGAGTACGTAACTGGTTTTATATCATGTCTTAGCTTGTTTTATATGTTCATGTCATGTTTCATTGATTTTAGCCTTATATACTGTGTTTATCATGTATCCTGTTTATTCTGATTAAGTATTAGTTGTATTTCTTGTATTATTATACTTGTTGTTTAATAATAAGTAATTTTCTAAAATAGCAGTTTTCTTAAAATAGAAAGTTTCCAAAAATAGAAAGTTTCCAAAAATAGATTTACTGCTTAAAATAGATAAGTTTCTAAAAATAGAAATTTCCATAAATAGATTAGCTGCCTTAATTAAAAAAGTTTCTAAAAATAGAAAGTTTCTATAAATAGAAATAAGCTGGATTATTAAGCTAATAATATAAGTTTAGTGTTTTCTGATTAATATTCTAAGTCATGTGATATAAAGTATAGTTTATTAATTATTACATGTGAATTAAATAAACTATAAGTTATATGGTTTAATTAAATATAACATGGTTTAATTAAGTGTAAAATAAATACTTAGGTTAAACATATGCTGATATTAAATTAGTATAACCTAAGTCATGATTATTAATTAAATATATCCCATGTTTAATAATTAATTAATAGTATAGTGTAAAAAAATAATAATTAAATAGTTAGGTTAAAAACATGTATTATTTAATAATAATAATCAACCTAAGTCCATGATTTTAATTAAATTAATTATATACCAAGACAAACTAATTTAATTAACTTGTAAATTTTATATACTTGTAAAATAAATTAAACTTGTAAAAGGAATCATGAATCGAACCCATGTGTTATAATTTTAAACGTGACGTGAACCTGACCCGAAATCCCATGAACCAGACCAAATAAATTTAGTAATTCTCGTATAACTAAGGTTTAAAATAATATAACCTTACTTGACAAGATTAAAATCAATATTAAATAAATTAAATAAATTCAATATTACATGATTAATTTAAACCCTAATTAAATTAATAAAACTAGCTTGAAAAATGATAACCAAACACCCCTTTTAAGTTTTCTAAAACTGTTAACCAAACAGTCCCTTATACCGTCTTAAATCCTTAGCCAAACAACCCCTTAATCTTTGAGCAAGGGTTCCTACTGGCCCTAAAAGTTTCCTGTTGTTTTGTAGTCTTTCCTACTGTTTGGTTTAACCTACCCCCCCGCGTGTATGTTTTCCCCCTGCCAGTGTTCGATTCCCCCTGTTTGCTATTAATCTACCACTGAGACACATGGTGTCTTGGTTCCCACTGCTTTACCCATAACCACCCTCGTGGGGTTCTAGGGTTGCCACCGACAGGCCAAAAACCCTGCCTGCCTTGCGGCTGGTGGAAGGGATTCACCATCGAGACACATAGATGTCTTGGTTTGTGTGTCATTCGAACGCAGCAACATCCACACGATTCCCCCATTAGTCTAGTTTGTTTTTAACATGTTTTAAATTTACAAATCATGTTCTTGATCAAAGAAACTAAAGAAGAAAAGAATAAAACGGAATTGAATATTACCTTGTTTTCGTGTTAAGTATTTAGGAAATCAAAACGTGAACAACCTTGATCTTTTAGATTAAAAATCATGTTTTTCCCTTGGTTCTTTTCCTTCATTCGACGGCAGGGATGATCACAAAATAACACATGACGACTGTTTTATTGTTTAGGGTTTTCTAAGATGTGTCCTAACTAAAACTAAAAAAATAAAACTCCATGCGTCTAATTCTTTTTAAGCCGGACAACACACTTGGGCCTTGGGCCTAGGTCCTTCATCTTTTCCTCTTTGTCTAAACGGCCCAAACAACCCCTATACTTTTATTTAAATCGTGTCTTGTTAAATGACGCGCGTAATCGTGTATTGAATGTCGTGAATTTCCCCCATGGTTATCTTTATACGTTTAAACGTAACTATAACATACGTAATGACTTACCGTGTTTAATTTAATATACGAAGAATAATCGTGTTAATTATTCGTGTTTACGTGTTACGTAATTATTAATTATTCTTGTTATTATATTTTATGTTATTATAATTACTTGTACGTAACGACATTCAGCGTATTAATAATATACGTAAGTACATAATTAATATTCGTGATACGTGTTCATGTTATATTAATAACTATATTTTCACTCAGTTAAAAATATCGTTGTTCCAGTCTCTTCGAACTGATTACAGTAGAAAGTGTGACTTAGCCGTCTTTTGGTGGAAAACAATAGATTGGTCGTTGTAGTATAATTAAATTGCAAGACTTTAAAGTAAATGACGGGTAAATAAATCTAAAACTAATTAAAACGTAAATGGTGCAATATTAAAAACTTTAAAAGTAAATTAATTAAATAACAAAAATTAAAGCGTGACAAAAAGTAAATTTGACAAGCTAATAAAAAATGAAAATTTGAAAACTTAAAACAATGCAAACTTAAAAATTTAAACTAAGACAAAAGATTAAAACAAACCCTGTCGGGATCCGATCGGAATCCGATCGGAATGCACACTTACCTCTCCAGTCGGAATATGGTCGGAATGTGTCCTCGTCAGAATAACAAGCCTTGGAATGATAGGAATGTGGTCCGAATCCTAGTAAACCCAAGCTGTCGGAATAACAAAACAAACACCCCTAATCGGAATGTTGATCGGAATCCCAGATCGGAATCAGGATCGGAATCCTGGTCACAAACTCCTAATCGGAATACCAAACAAAACCCCTTGATCGGAATGTCAAATCGGAATCACAGTCGGAATATCAAAAACCCTTTCCGATCCAGCAATCGGAATGCTGGTCAGAATGTAAAGCCCTTTTTCGATTTGGGTGATCGGAATATAGTAAGCAAAACGTAAATAAGCAAGACAACAAATAAGCTATTAACCAATAAGCACTTGACTAAAAACTTAACTAAAACACGTATAAGAAAAAGCTAATAAGCTAGAATTTAAAAACTTTTGAAAACACTTAAATGAAAAAAAAATATACGAAAACAAATAAAGTAACTTTTATAAAAACTTAAGTAACTTAAAGATAAACACAAATAAGCTATAAAATCAATAATCCAAGACAATCAAAAGCATAAAAACATAACACTTAATCAAATAAGCATAACAATAAGCACATAAACATAAAGATTAAACAAATCAAGAAAGGAAGAATGAGAGATTAAAAATAAGAACTTAATTAAAAGAAAAGATTCAAGAACAAAATTAAAAGACTTACTTGAAATTAAAGGCAAGAAATTAAAGGTGCAATTAAGTAAATGACAATAAGAAAGTGCAAGTAATTAAAGGTGCAAGTAATGAAAAGGGTGGAAGACTAGTTTGTCAAGTTAGCCAACACCTCCTAATGTGTCATTAGGAGGGTATTTATAGGTGATTAGGGAAGGTTAGCATGTGTTGCTTCTTTCTTTCCTTTCTCGTCTTTTCGTCTTCTAAATTATTTGACTTTTTCGACTTTGTCTCGGGATTAATTAAACTCGTCTTGTAATTTCTTCATTAATTAGACTTGAGTTCTTCGACTTTATTAAACTTCCGTCTTTAGACTTTTCTTCGATAAATCTTCAGAATAGGCCTTGGACTTCCGTTCTTTTTGCACTCTTGATCTTTCGACTTCGTCTTTTGTCTTTTTCTTCGATAAAAGGCCGTGAAATCCCGTGTTTTCTTCCCTTTTCATATTTTGATCCTAAATCACAACAAAAACACAAACCACGCATAATTCTGACATTTACGACATAAATTACACGTTTTGGCTTGGTTATTATTATAATTGAGTGGTAAAAGGATAAGTGTTTTCACACTTATTAAATCCCCTACACTTGACCATTGCAATTTCCTCATGCAATGCATTAATTACAAAGCAAGTTTAACATTTCCATCATAATCAATCCACATTGGCCTTTATTAAACATAAAATATTTAAAGGAAGAAAACAAGTAAAAAGATCAAAAACTAACCTTAGGGTTTTGGAATGTCATGAATGATTATCACCCTCAAGTTTCACGTTCCCAAACCAAGCTTAAAAACGAGATCATTGTCATTATATGTTAGCAAACTAACACAAACTCATGTGGGCCAATTATTCACTTAGACTCCCTTATTCCTAGGTGTATCTCTTATATTTTATTGTTGTCTTGAATGATCACGAGGATACATTGTTGACTCATTTCGATAGTTATTTAGGCCGAAAATAAAGTAGGACGATTTAATCAATAGTTAGCTAAAGGACAAAATCTTTTAAAACTGCTTCTCGGGACCTCATAAAGTTCATATCTTGGCATAACTCTCTTTACAATTTGAGACCTTTCTCGGAACAATATTTGGCAGTGACTTTATACTTCAAATCTTGAGAGACGTTCATGAAATAGTGGTCTTCTCTTCATAATAGGAATTTCTTCACTTAAAGTTTTGAGAGATTCTTCATACTTGGACCACGACTTCTTCATTTTTCTCCAATCTTTATTTGGGATTTTGATATACAACGATCCGCCTCCTTTTAGGACTTGGATCTATTTATCCTCATACCTTGTTAGGGCCTTTTTGGATAGACTTCTCCATGATCTTTAGGGGAGTATTTGCTTTTCGTCGTGTGTCTCGATCCTTCATATTGATTTTTGATAAATGATTCTTCACATCACTTTTGGATCTTTAGAAACAAAATGTAGCCCTCATGCCTTGTTAGGGCCATTTCGGACTCGCCAATCTTCGCATCCCGCTTCAATAAGTTATGCCTTGGCTATGAACTCTAATTAATACCGAGCAACTTTTAAACGATCTTGTGCTAGAAGCTAAGTAACTTTTCAAATCGTACAACCTTATTTATTGCAATTAAATTTATTAACAAGCGATGGGAGAAAAAGCTCATAATTAACTCAAATAAATTCATGAAAGAATACCAAACTTATAATTGACTCTATCATCTCTCGTTCTCCAGAATTTAAAATCTCAAAGAATGAGACTCGTGGATGCTTAGCCTATTAAATCAAAGTTTTGGGTTTTCAAATCGTCTATAGGATCTTGCAACTTCTTAGACTCTTTCAAGTTTAGAATTCGCGTTTTAAAGTTCCCTTGATAAACGACTTTCTAGGATCAATTATAGGAACTTGCGAAAAGTTCTCGTTCTTAACCCGTCAGAGTTAAGACTTTCGCGTTTTAAAGTTCCCTACATAAAAGCCTAGCAAAACTTGTCTTAAACACGTTAAGGATACTAGCTAGAGTAAACTTAGATAAGTAAACTCGGGTTGAGTCAAAATATTCACAACGTTGAAAAATTAAAACCACTTTAATAAAATTTATTCTAGCAAAGAAAGAAAATAACAATAACAAAGGTAAATACAACTAGGCCAAAATAGATCAAAAATTTTGAAAAATATCGAAAAATCAATCTTCCGGTTAAAATGAGGACAAATACAAGGAAAAGCCCACTTAACTTCAATAGAAGTCCCCCTACAATTAATATAAACATTGTCCTCAATGTTTAAGCATGTGGAAGTATTCTCCCCTACACTTAGGACATTGTGCACGTTGTTTAAATCTTGCTAAGGAAGAGACAACTAAAGTGATTCCTATTTTAATATTGGAAAATATAAAATAGAGAATCAAAAGAGTTTAGGATAAAACTGGTAAGACGGGAACACGGAATCACGGGTCGTCAAAAGTCATCAAGAATGGATCTTTGAAAGCTCGAATCCCTGCACATGATAAGAAAGATAACGACAAACACATACTAGGGTCTCCCCTACACTTATTATAAAAACAGAATAAAAAGGATAGATACTGTGGGTTACCTCCCGAGAAGCGCTTGTTTTTGTTAACCGAGTCGTGAGCCTGAATCGACCTTGATTAGCATAGGAAGAAGCTTGAAACACATCCACCGGGATCAAGTACATGGTTTTCATCCATCAAGTAGCACAAGCTTAAGGCGAACAAGGCAAGCCAAAGAAGAGTAGGCAAGGTTCCCTTAAGCAAAGATCGAGCACGGTGGTAGACAGTATGATGCATCACAAGCATATCTCCATGGTTTCCAAAAGTCTTTCCTTTTATTTCATCATATGGATACTTAGATGGCTTAGAAATTGCAATACCAGGATCGAACACCTTTTCCTTTAGGGGAAAATAACACTCAGGCTCAGTAGACCTTGAAGAACATCCGCTCATAAATCGCACAATCTCATCCTCAGAAGGTGGATGAAGAGGTGTCAAGACATAGGTACTGCGGATATCAGTGTCGGCCGGCTTCTTCTCTTTTGAAACGGGTTTCTTCATATCCAAAGAGAATAGATACCATAATCATCATGTCCAAAGGAGGAGAATCACTCTCATTTGGGAAGTAAGTGTTGAGAAAAGTAGTAAAGTCTTCCTCAAATGAGTAGTCATCCAAAGTAGGATCAAGCATTGTGGGTGGAGGATCTTCATCAAAAGTAGGAGTAAGGTCATCATGAAAGGAATCACTCGAGAGAGTATCAGCCTCATCAAAATCATCATAAGTGGGCATGTCTGGATACTCAGAAGTAAAATCATTAGAATCATCCATATCAGAACTCGAATCATCATCGTTGTCATCATAAATCGGTGGAGACTCGTGAATTGGTGGAGGGTCTAAATTGGAGAGAAAATCATCCACATCATCTTGAAAGAGTGGATTATCATAGCAATAATTGATAGAGGATTGTTGTAGACGATAAAATCATCAAGCACATTAATCATATTCGCTGATTCTCTTCCATTGGGTTTGGTTGTGATCTTCCCCATTTTGAATACTTGTGCATCATTCCCGACCATAAAACTAACTCACATTCGGCAACATCGACTAATGCTTTTTCGGTTCTCAAGAATGGCCGACCAAGTATTAACGGAATACGAGGGTCCATTTCATAATCAACAACAACAAAGTCGACCGGAAAAGTGAAGGTGCCAACTTTAATGAACACATCTTCGGCAATACCAACGGGGTAGGCGAGAGTGCAATTTGCTAGATCAAGAGTCATCTTCGTTGGTGTAAGATCGGGTAGTGATAACTTTTTCCAAACACTTAAAGGCATCAGATTTATACTTGTCCCGAGATCGACTAAGGGAGTAAATTCTTCGGTTAAAGTACATGGTAGCACAAAACGACCGGGATCTCCAAGTTTTTCCGGAAGTTCTTTAAGAAGGACTGCAGAACAGTTTTCATTCAATCGAGTATTAACAAACTCGACCATCTTCTCCTTCTTATTAAGCAATTCCTTAAACATCTTAACAAATTTAGGCATTTGGGCAAGAGCTTCAACAAGGCAAAAGGTGATGGTCAGACCCGAAATCTTCTTCAAATAATTCGACACTTGAATGTCATCCTTGGTGAGAAATTTGCCTTTGTCTAACCGAGAATTATAAGGGATGTTGGTTTTATAGGTGGAAGGTGTAGCAGGTAAAGTTTGAGATGTTGAAGTTTTAAAGGTGGAAGGTGGGATTGGTGAAGGGTTCTTCTTGGGTACTTCAGTAAGAGGTGGAGACGGTAATGGAGAACTAATACTAGGCGTGGGAGTAGGAGGGATAAATGATGGTGGAGGAGGTGTAGATGGAGTAACTGCAGGAGGGGTAGATGTTCCTATAAGGTTTCTCCACTATGTGTAGTAATAGCACTCACATTCGCTCTCGGGTTGGTGACAGAATTTGAAGGAAGAAAGCCCGAAGTAGAGAGTTGAGTAGTTGGTAAGAAACTAGCCAACATATTCTTCAAATCATTTGTTTGAGTGCTAAAAGAGGTTTGTATATCATGTCGAAGCTCGGATCTAATATCATTACCTTGCTTAGTGATATATCCTTTCAAATTGATAATTTGGCTTTGCAGATTCTTGATTTGCTCTCCTTGGGTCCTCATGAAAGCTTCAATATCTTGATTAATGGGTGGGGCTTGTTGAGCGTGTGGGTGATAAGGAGTAGAAGCTCGAGGTGGGTTTAGATTGCTTCTATTATAGTTGTTGTTGGGGTTATGGTTTTGAGGAGAAAAACCGGGTGAAAGAAAGTTGTTAGAACGGTAACTTAGCAAGTTACGATCACCTTGAGGTCGGGCTTGATAGATTTCCGTTGAATAGTTACCATAAGCCGCATACACGTTTTCCGGATTGTCACGAGTAGAAGGACAATCAGTGTATGAATGAGGACTTCCACAAATCTCACAAGAAGTTGCAACAGCTTTAACTTGTTGTTGTTGATTTGTAGCCAAGAGTTGCATATTTTTGCTCATTTCGACCATTGCGCGGGTCAATTCGGTGATATCAGGGTTTGAAGAAGTAGAAGAAACATTGACTCTCGGGTTTGATCTTGAGGATGCGGATGAATCCCAATTTTTGTGGTGAGTAGTCAAGTTCTCGATAAGCTCTCTACACTCCTCAAGTATTCTTTTCATAAATGTGCCACCGGCGGCTGCATTAATCGTATCACGATCACGAAAAGTTAAACCGTTGTAGAAGGTATCAATTAAGGTGATGGGGAGCATGTTGTGGTTTGGACATCGATCGATCAAAACATTATATCATTCCCAAGCATCAAAAAGTGATTCATCAGATTCTTGTGTAAATCCACTAATTTGATTTCGAAGGCTCGTGACCATGGATGGTGGAAAGTAGCGCGATAAAAATCGTTGAGTCATCTCGTCCCAAGTATGAATTGAATTCTTCGGAAGACGATCAAACCATTTTTCGGCATGGTGGGATAAGGTGTGTGGAAATAGGTGAAGTCGAAGAAAATCCATAGTAACACCGGGAAACTTCATGCTTTGAGTAACGGTAATGAATTTGTCGAGGTGTTTGTTGGCATCATCATCCGGCAATCCGCGAAATGGACAAGTGTTTTGAACTTGTTGGATCATGTGATGCTTCAACGAACACTAGGGAGCCGTAATTTGCATCGGCGCAACCGGTCCTCCTCGTCCATTCATGGTAGGTTGACACAGCTCCTCCATCGTTCTAAGATCGGGTGGGGGAACATTGTTGTTATTATTATTGTTGAGGTGCGGTGGGTTATTGTTGTTGTTCAAACCTACCATATCTAAATCTTCACGAGCCTCGGGCTCTGAATAAGTCGAAGATCTAGTACGCATACACTTGCAAAAGCAAAAGAAAAAGATACCAAAGAAATAGAGAATATATATGTACGTGTAAAATAAAAATAAAAATCTTTTTAGATTTTAGAAAAATTTTTAATTTTTTAGATTTTTAACAATTTTTAATTTTTATGGATTTTTGGAAATTTTTTAGCAAGAAAATAACGTTCACGAGTAAACGGATCCCAAAATTCAACGCGTCTCTCACAGAAAATCGTTAATATTTACGAAAAGAGCCGACAACGGCGCCATTTAATAACTAAATTTTCACTCAGTTAACAATATCGTTGTTCCAGTCTCTTCGAATTGATTACAGTAGAAAGTGTGACTCAGCCGTCTTTTGGTGGAAAACAATAGATTGGTCGTTGTAGTATAATTAAATTGCAAGACTTTAAAGTAAATGACATGTAAATAAACCTAAAACTAATTAAAACGTAAATGGTGCAATATTAAAAACTTTAAAAGTAAATTAATTAAAAAACAAAAATTAAAGCGTGACGAAAAGTAAATTTGACAAGCTAATAAAAAATGAAAATTTGAAAACTTAAAACAATGCAAACTTAAATATTTAAATTAAGACAAAAGATTAAAACAAACCCTGTCGAAATCCGATCGGAATGCACTCGTCGGAATGCACACTTACCTCTCCAGTCGGAATATGGTCGAAATGTGTCCTCGTCGGAATAACAAGCCTTGGAATGATCGGAATGTGGTCGGAATCCTGGTAAACCCAAGCTGTCGGAATAACCAAACAAACAACCCTAATCGGAATGTTGATCGGAATCAAAGATCGGAATCAGGATCAGAATCCTGGTCACAAACTCCTAGTCGGAATACCAAACAAAACCCCTTGATCGGAATGTCAAATCGGAATCCCAGTCGGAATATCAAAACCCCTTTCCGATCCAGCAATCGGAATGCTGGTCAGAATGTAAAGCCCTTTTCTGATTTGGGTGATCGGAATATAGTTAGCAAAACGTAAATAAGCAAGACAACAAATAAGCTATTAACCAATAAGCACTTGACTAAAAACTTAACTAAAACACGTATAAGAAAAAGCTAATAAGCTAGAATTTAAAGACTTTTGAAAACACTTAAATGAAAAAAAATATACGAAAACAACTTTTATATAAAAATAACTTTTATAAAAACTTAAGTAACTTAAAGATAAACACAAATAAGCTATAAAATCAATAATCCAAGACAATCAAAAGCATAAAAACATAACAGTTAATCAAATAAGCATAACAATAAGCACATAAACATAAATATTAAACAAATCAAGAAAGGAAGAATGAGAGATTAAAAATAAGAACTTAATTAAAAGAAAAGATTCAAGAACAAAATTAAAAGACTTACTTGAAATTAAAGGCAAGAAATTAAAGGTGCAATTAAGTAAATGACAATAAGAAAGTGCAAGTAATTAAAGGTGCAAGTAATGAAAAGGGTGGAAGACTAGTTTGTCAAGTTAGCCAACACCTCCTAATGTGTCATTAGGAGGGTATTTATAGGTGATTAGGGAAGGTTAGCATGTGTTGCTTCTTTCTTTCCTTTCTCGTCTTTTCGTCTTCTAAATTCTTCGACTTTTTCGACTTTGTCTCGGGATTAATTACACTCGTCTTGGAATTTCTTCATTAATTAGACTTGAGTTCTTCGGCTTTATTAAACTTCCGTCTTTAGACTTTTCTTCGATAAATCTTCAGAATAGGCCTTGGACTTCCGTTCTTTTTGCACTCTTGATCTTTCGACTTCGTCTTTTGTCTTTTTCTTCGATAAAAGCCCTAAAAGCTCGTGTTTTCTTCCCTTTTCATATTTTGATCCTAAATCACAACAAAAACACAAACCACGCATATTTCCGACATTTACGACATAAAATACACGTTTTGGCTTGGTTATTATTATAATTAAGTGGTAAAAGGATAAGTGTTTTCAAACTTATTATATATACAGAAAGTTTTAATCCTGTACGTACGCTCATAAGTGTACTGTTCATGGTAAAAGCATGCGGGTTTTACAAACTAACTATGTGTAATCTACTCCTATGCTAACCAATCTTCAAATGAGGAGTGTGAGAGGTTCAAATAGACGAATGATGAACAGTGGGTTGAGGTGTCGACGTGGTCGAACCAATCAGAATCAAACACGTGTCAGGTAGAGTAATAACAGATTTAGGTGTTTTTGATTTGGTTAATTTGGGAACAATTAAGTGGTATAAGAATGATTAGGAGGCGAAGTAGATCATATTTGCTCTTGATTACATCCTCTGAAATCCACCCTAGTGTCTTCAACTTGTTCTTGAGATCAGTGGTGACGTGTCACATGATTACTGACTGTAATGTATGAGTCCAGGATCACCATCTTCACTGTTAATCTTTTATCCACATTAAAAAGTTGAGATGTATATAGCTGGGCAATACATTTCTTCCTTTAGACTGCATATGATTGTTCCAAGTGTCATTCACCATTATAACGTTAATATGTTGGCAATATGAGTCCTTGTCTTTGTAACTTTTCGACTTTTCTTCTCTTTGATCCTTTATCTTGTAAAACCTTTATCATGTAAAATCAGCACCAATAGTCCTCTAATCTTCATTATCTTTGCACTAATGGTCCTTCTTAGATCTTTTTTTCCTTTTCTTCGTCTTTTCTTAAAAAAAATCCCATTTAGGCACGTGTTTGCTCCATAATGTATCTTTTTACCTAAAACACTCAAAAGTACAAAATACGCGTAATTCTGATAATTTACATTCTAATATAATGTATTTGGTCGTGTTTTTAGTGGTTTTTAGGTTATAAATGATAAGTGTTTTCACACTTATCACCCTAGCAAGGAAGTTATCAGTTTAATAAAAGTTAAACCACTGGCCGTTGTGTTCCGTGTTTTACACTAATTTTTGGGCATTCTTCAAAAACAACGATTATTAGTAGAATTGTTTTTGGCATTCTTTTTGAATCAATAGATCTAATTACTTATCTTTGTTACTTTGTTTTTTAGTCTACATAAGTTGGTATTAGAGCCAAAGTTCCTGATCAAGATGCCTCCAAAGAGAACTAGGCCAATGCAGGATGTGAATGAACAGGAATGTGAGCAGCGTATGATGGACAAAATAGAGGAGCGATTCAATCAAATTTTTTATCAACTGGTCGACCAGATGAACAATTTAATGACCAATAGGAGGCCTCGTAATCGCCCTTATATGGATGAAGATGCAGATCTGGAAGAAAATCTGTTTGGTGATGGTTCGTCTGCTGATGAACAATAAGTAGGGCGGTGAATGAGAGATCGAAGGAGGAATAATGATAGGCGTTGGGAGACTGGAATGAGGGTTAATATTCATGAGTTTAATGGGGAAACTTTGAAGCCTAATGAGTTCATTGATTGGCTTGTTGCTGTTGAAGAAGTATTTGAATTCAAAGAAGTTCCAGAAAATAAAAGGGCTTCGTTGATCGCTACCAGGCTACGTGGTAGGGCATCCGCGTGGTGGGAACAATTGAAGCTGACATGGGACAGAGTTGGGAAGTCAAAGATCACGAGTTGGCTAAAGATGAAGAAGGTCATGAGGGATAATTTTATTCCTCATAACTACTAGCGAAAGATGTACCAGCGGTTACAAAATCTAAAACAAGGGACCAAGTCTATTGAGGATTATACCACTAAATTTTACCAACTAATCGCATGGAATGACATTCAAGAGACAGAAGATCAGCTTGTCTCTCGATACATTGATTGGTTAGAAGTCCAAATCATTGATTCTGTTAACATGTTTGAGCCATTGACACTTTCTAAAGCATATCAGCGGGCATTAACTTTTGAGAAGGAAAACCGACGAGTGGGAACTTCGCCTTCTCGTGTAATAACGGGTGCTTCTGGTTCGGGTAACACGACATATCATTTTACTACCAATCAGGTTAAGGCAGTTGGTGGTAATACTAGAGCAGTACCTAGATCGACCAGTAGTATCAGGTTGAAGTGCTTTAACTGTGGTGAACTTGGTCACCGGTAGTCGGATTGTAAGAAGGCTGGGAAGAGACAGTTATTTATTAAACCTGAGTAAGATGATGATGTGGCTTATGATGATTACGTGGGAGACGCAGTCTATGATACAGAACCTGAGTATGTGTATTGAGATGTGGGGGTGAATTTGGTGGTAAGGCGATCCTCCTTAACACCTAAAGCTGATGTTGATGATTGGCTCAAACACAACATCTTTTAGTCAACTTGTACCATTATGGGTAAGGTTTGCACTTTTGTATGTGATTCAGGTAGTTTTGATAACTTGATAGCTGAAGAAGCAGTCCATAAATTAGGGTTGAAAACTAAAAATCGTCCTAAACCTTATAAGTGACAGTGGCTTAAAAAGGGCGGGGAGATAATAGTTTCCAAGCGTGTCCAAGTTCCATTTTCTGTAGGAACAACTTATAAGGATAATCTTTGGTGTGATGTGATACCTATGGATGCTTGTCACTTGTTGTTGGGTAGACCTTGGGAGTATGATCATGATGTAACTCACCAGGGGAGAACTAATACTTATAGTTTCCTTTTTGGGGATGTGAAGATTACTTTGATGCCAAATAAACCCAAGGAAATAGTTGATAAACCCGCTGGTACTTTACTAACTCGTTCGTAGTTCGAAGACGAGCTAGAGGTGGGAGGTGATGTTTTTGTACTAATAGGGAAGGAGGTTTCTGAAGCCGGTGAAGTTCCTGAAGCCATGATCCCTTTACTTAAGGAATTCTCTGATGTTTTCCCTGATGAGTTACCTGATGGTTTGCCACCATTTTGTGACATACAACATCATATTAATCTGGAGCCTGGGTTATAATTTCCTAACAGGACACATTATAGGATGAGCCCTGGAGAACATGAGGAGTTGCACAGGCAGATTGAGTAGCTCGTTTCTAAGGGTCATGTTCGTGAGAGTATAAGCCCGTGTACTGTTCCTGCCCTATTGACTCCAAAGAAGTATGGTACATGGCGTATGTGTGTTGATAGTCGAGCCATCAACAAGATTACTGTGAGGTCCAGGTTCCTATTCCTCGCCTTGATGATTTGCTTGACCAGATTAGTAGTGCTACCATTTTCACGAAGCTGGATTTGAAGAGTGGGTATTATGTGACAACCCTAGATTTTGGATTTGTCACTTTTGACTGTTTGACTTTGATTATGTGCTTAGTGTGCGTTTACGTGCATTCTGTTTATATTTGAGCCTTGGATTGGATGTTAGTGATCGTTCGTGTATTGCGTGGTACATTATATAATGCTATGATGGGTTTAATTCGTGCTCATTAGTTCACTTGGATGTAACTATGATAGAATGTAGTGCTATTTTAGGATTTTATGTGTATGTATATGTATTATAGTAAATCGTAATTTTTACTATTTAGAGTTTAGCATTTTGAGGTCTCGGATGAGGTATTTAGTCACAGGAATAATTTACGAGATGGTTTTAATCCATTTAGGACTTAGTTATAATGTTTATTTCATATTTTAAGAATTTTCGTAAAACTGTATATTTTACGTATCTTATGGTAATAGCGTAAAATTGACTAGTTAAAAGGTTTAGGTTTAATTAATTAAGGTATTTATTAAAAAACTATAATTATGGAAACAATTATTAAAAAACGAATTTAATAATAAAATATAAAAAAATAAATATTATTTTTGGTAAAAAATTATATAGGACGGTGGAAAAATAAGAAAAAGGAAAAAATAAAAAAAGGAAAGTATTATTTGTATCCAGCTATTTTTTTTGGTCGACAGTTTCTACAAGGTTTTTTTGGGTTTCATAAAAATTTTCTTGATTCAAGGTAAGTGATCAATTTAACTTTAAAATAATTCATGTTTTTATTAATTAATCATGATTTTAATGTTAATTAACCATCATTGAGATGATTAGGGTTTTATTAAGTTTCTGGAAAATATAGTAATTAAGACCCATTAATGATTTTAGGGTTCTTGTTTAATAATTTAGGAGTAATTAATGATGTTTAGAGGGTTAGTGCATAAAGGCGTAAAACAGTCTGATTTTTAGGGCTGTCTTGTGTCGACTGTTCTGGGCAGTAGGTAGCACCTTTGGTCGAGTTTCTTTTTTTTTAAAATTAAGTTCAGAGAGTCTACTTTTCAAAAATGTAAGGTTGGTCTAAAATGGAGTTCGGGAAGGTTGTCAAACAATTTTTACAAAAACAGTGCGTTGTTCAGGAATAAATTTGGATTTCGGGAATTTGAATCAAAACCTAACCAAACGGGTGAGATAGCCAAAGATTTTTGATTTGGAACTCTTTATAATATATATGAAAGTACTGGAGGTTTTCAATAAAAGTTATGGTGTTTAGGTCGGGCTATTGGTGACAAACATTTAGCATGTACAGAAAATCAATTTTCGTGAAAACGAATTTTGGCGTAGAGACTAAAAGAAAGGGTTAAACGTGTAAGTAGAAAGTAAAATTGGTTTTTGGAGTTCTTAGATCATATAACAACATAACTCCCGTAGGTTCGGAGCCAAGTGTGGTGTTAAGTTCATTTCATGTGATCTTTTAGTGACTAGTAAACCGTACCGGGGAAAAACTGGATTTTTACGTATAGAATAGCATGTAGTGGGAGAACTAGATAGTGGGAATTAGGGGATTAGATTCATCTCCTTGATTGTTACTTAATTTGGGTGTTATTAACTGAGCTAAGGGCGTCGTGTATGATTTTATTGGTTTATAGGTGTGCTAGCTTGCTGTGCTATCAGGTGAGTTCATAGTCCCACTTTCACTGAGTTTTTAAATGTTTTTTCTAGTATGGGATGGAGATGACACTTGTGGTGTTCTTAAAATCTTTTGGTACTATATTTTATAAATGTTTAGACATAGATGTGTTATTATGTGACATGCGTGCTTATGTGTTCTCATATGTGCTCTGATATGTGTTCTGATATGTGAATCTTGTTTCGGTTGTGATTGGCTTTGGTACATAGATGTATGGGCGTCTATGGGACCAGTTGTGATATGTGTGGAGTGTGGGGCACGATCATCCTGAGTACTTGTGCATCGTCTCTTCGGGGGCAAGATATCTCGACGGGGATATGGTTCATCTTCTACCAGTGGTGTGGGAAAGATCTGGATAGTGTGGTGCATTGTTCTTGTGTGTGTGACGGGATACTTCTTGATTGTTATAGTGTGGTGCATTGTTCTTATTGTGTGTTCTTGACTGATATAATTGTGCTTTGTTTGTAGTTGTATGTAACATGATTATCACATTATGGTCCATTGCTTTAAATTGTTTTCTTCAACTTATTTACAGCGGTTGATAAGGTTTCTTAAGATGTTTTGACAACTTAAACCTATGTTCTCACCATCTTTATGTTGAAATATTTTAGTGTCATTTTCTGGTGGGATAGTTGAGAAGCATGATGTTAGAAGTGGCTAGAGTCTAGAGGCTGCTAGGATTGCATTAGGAGGAATCCCCCTTCCTCTTAGTATTTATTTAATGTTTGGCTAAGTGATACTTTGTAGACACCTATATGTTTGATGTGTGTTATTTAAATGTATTTAGTAAGAGGTAGGACTTTTACCTACTTACCTAGACGCCTGCATTGTTTGAGATATTGTCATGACATTGTGTCACCTTTTTATGACATTTCTATTTCATTTAGTTCTCTCTATAGACACGCTATTGTTGTGATGATATCCATACGTCGCGTCCCATATTCCGCCATGGTGGGGTGTGACGGAATGGTATCAGAGACAATGGTTATAGAGAATTAAGTTGCCTAGTCGCGTAGCCTAGTCTATAGCTTAAGGGTCCCTGCATATAGGCATCATAGGAGTATGTGTGCATTTTATATTAATTGATGTGTTTGGATGTTATTTATTGCGATGTTTTCACTAGTACGAATTGAACCATAGTAAGTTCATACTTAGCTACATGTTATTTTCTTTATGATTTTTGACTAGTGCGGGTTGAACCATAGTCGTATACGCTAGTCATTGTTGGATTTTGTTTAATTATGTTTTCATGTTTTTTTATATATTTTGAATTTTGTCTACGCTGGTTCAGCTGGACTACGAGTTTATGTGTTTCATGCATTGGCTATGTTATTTTAATACATGGGATTTTGGATCTTATGTTATGTTGTGGATTATGTGCTTATATGAGTTGTAGGATTTATGTGCTTATTTGAGTTGGTAGACTGATGTGTTATGTGTAGTATTAATTCTTATAAGTGTCATCATAGGAGGGAGTGCATTAGTGAAAGGAGACTCGTATAAGTATGGTGGCCAACATAGTTATACAAGTACCACGACATCAATGGATTCCTAAGTATGGTTGCATGAAATAGGGTTAATACATGCTTGTATAGTATATGCTGGATGGATTTGAGTGTATGTACGCCTATGCCTATATATGTATATATCCCTTCTACTTATCGGTTGTATTCTTAGGATGGTTTGCTAGCTCTTTTCTCTTTGGGATGTTCAACTTCTGTAGTAGCACATTTATCGAGTGCTCATTTCACATGTTTGTTTATACGGTACTTTTGGTGTAGAGGCTATTGAGAGGGTGTAGATTTCTTTTTGGAATAACGATATCTTTTGTTTTGAGTCTTACATGGTAAAAAAAACTTGCAAATAGTAAAATACAAATAGTTGTTGGTTGTCGATAAAATGAGGGTAAAGTGTCGAAAACGTGTTGAAATAAGGTGGAATATAATTTTTTTTAACATATAATCATGGCTTGTTTATTTTAAAATATTTTGGTTTTGATCACCTACAGTTATTGCTCTTTAGTTAGAATTTTTTTCTTATTAAACTAAATATGTTAAAATCATGTATTTAATCATATCATGAGTGAGAGTTTTAATTTTCTGGAGTTAAAATAAATTAGGGCTTGAATTTGGTAATTAATAAGGGGTTTTAGGGTATAAAATCGTTTTTTGGGTATAAATCAGAGTAGGCAGAAACTGTCGCTATGTCATATTCTGTCGCTAAACTGTCAGAAACTGTCGCTAATGCCTAGGCAGGTTTTAGGTAAAAATCGTTTTGGTCATAACTTGTTCTTTTTTAAAGCGTTTTGGGTGATTCAAAAGCCTAAAATTATGTACTTGGAACGTACGTTTCATATATTCAGAATGTTTAGCAAATGGAGGTCAGAAGCTAAGTCTAATTAATTGTACAAGTGTCAAATTCAAGGTTAATTTTCGGACAACATGGTTTAAACTCGTGTTTTGGGTATTTTGGGGTAATGAACACTTGGAGGGTTAACATGGAGATGAGTTGGGATGGAATTTGAGAGTTCTTTAGACCTTAGAATACGTGTTTATATTTGATGAGTTTTGATTTATGGTATTTATGAGTAATACTGAAATCGGGGTGACAGTTTTAAACCCGTCGAGTTATGTGATGGCTCCAAACATGGTTTCAAGATAGTTCTTGTTTGATGAGTTACGAGATTCAGTTAGGTTGGTTACATAACTTTATGGTTTTAATAAGTTTCCTCGCAGACGGTTAAGGCTCATGTGTTGTTGGTTGAGATTATTTAGTATAATCTGAGTTCACGCTTAAACGTGAAGGTTTTATCAGGGATATGTATCCTCGTTTCTTTGCTGAGAATAAGTTTGAGTTTGGGAGTAAATCTCGGGACGAGATTTCTATTAGGAGGGAGTGATGTGACAACCCTAGAGTTTGGTTTTGTCACTTTTGACTGTTTGACTTTGATTATGTGCTTAGTGTGCGTTTACTTGCATTTTGTTTATATTTAAGCCTTGGATTGGATGTTAGCCATCGTTTGTGTATTGCGTGGTACATTATATAATGTTACGACGGGGTTAGTTCGTGCTCATTAGTTCACTTGGATGTAACTATGATAGAATGTGGTGCTATTTTAGGATTTTATGTGTATGTATATGTATTATAGTAATCGTAAATTTTACGATTTAGGGTTTAGCATTTTGAGGTCTCGAATGAGATATTTTGTCACGGGAATAATTTACGAGATGGTTTTAATCCATTTAGGACTTAGTTATAAAGTTTATTTCATATTTTAAGAATTTTCATAAAACTGTATATTTTACGTATTTTACGGCAATCGCGTAGAATTGTCTAGTTAAAAGGTTTAGGTGTAATTATTTAATTAAGGTATTAATAAAAAAATATAATTATGGAAACGATTATTAAAAAAAGAATTTAATAATAAAATATAAAAAATAAATATTATTTTTGGTAAAAAAAATTATATAGGACGGTAGAAAAATAAGAAAAAGGAAAAAATAAAAAAAGGTAAGTATTATTTGTATTGGGATATGATTCTCATTATTTTAGTATAAAAAAAAAATCAAAACACATTATTCTCTCCACCTCTATTTTTTGGTCGACGATTTCTACAAGGTTTTTAGGGTTTCAGAAAAAATTTCTTGATTCAAGGTAAGTGATCAATTTAACTTTAATATAATTAATGTTTTTATTAATTAATCATGATTTTAATGTTAATTATCCATCATTGAGATGATTAGGGTTTTATTAATTTTCTAGAAAATATAGTAATTAAGATCCATTAATGATTTTAGGGTTCTTGTTTAAGAATTAGGGGTAATTAATGATGTTTAGAGGGTTAGTGCATAAAGGCGTAAAAACATTTTGATTTTTAGGGCTGTCTTGTGTCGACTGTTCTGGGCAGTAGGTAGCACCTTTGGTCGAGTTTATTTTTTTTAAATTAAGTTAAGAGAGTCTACTTTTCAAAAATGTAAGGTTGGTCAAAAATGGAGTTCGGGAAGGTCGTCAAACATTTTTTACAAAAACAGTACGCTGTTCAGGAATAAATTTAGATTTCGGGAATTTGAATTTAAACCTAACCAAACGGGTGAGATAGCCAAAGATTTATGATATGGGAACTCTTTATAATATATATGAAAGTACTGGAGGTTTTCAATAAAAGTTATGGTGTTTAGGTCGGGCTTTTGGTGACAAACATTTAGCATGTACAGAAAATCAGTTTTGGTGAAAACGACTTTTGGCGTAGAGACTAAACGAAAGGGTTAAACGTGTAAGTAGAAAGTAAAATTGGTTTTTGGAGTTCTTAGATCATATAAAAACATAACTCCAGTAGGTTAGGATCCAAGTGTGGTGTTAAGTTCACTTCATGTGATCGTTTAGTGACTAGTAAATCGTACCAGGGAAAAACTGGATTTTTACGTATAGAATAGCTTGTAGTGGGAGAACTAGATAGTGGAAATTGGGGGATTAGATTCATCTCCTTTATTGTTACTTAAATTGGGTGTTAAGAACTGAGCTAAGGGTGTCATGTAAGATTTCATTGGTTTGTAGGAGTGCTAGCTTGCTGTGCTATCAGGTGAGTTAATAGTCCCATTTTCACTGAGTTTTTAAATGTTTTTTTTCTAGTATGGGATTGAGATGACAATTGTGGTGTTCTTAAAATCTTTTGGTACTATATTTTTTAAAATGTTTGGACATAGATGTGTTATTGTGTGAAATGCGTGCTTATGTGTTCTCATATGTGCTTTGATATGTGTTCTGATATGTGAATCTTGTTTCGGTTGTGATTTGCTTTGGTACATAGATGTATGGGCGTCTATGGGACCAGTTGTGATGTGTGTAGAGCGTGGGGCACGATTCGTCCTGAGTACTTGTGCATCGTCTCTTCGGAGGCAAGATATCTCGACGGGGATATGGTTCATTTTCCACTAGTGGTGTGGGAAAGATCCAGATAGTGTGGTGCATTGTTCTTATGTGTGTGACGGGATACTTCTTGATTGTTATAGTGTGGTGCATTGTTCTTATTGTGTGTTCTTGACAGATATAATTGTTCTTTGTTTGTAGGTGTATGTAACATGATTATCACATTATGGTACATTGCTTTAATTTGTTTTCTACAACTTATTTACAGCGGTTGACAAGGTTTCTTAAGATGTTTTGATAACTTAAACCTATGTTCTCACCAACTTTATGTTGACAGATTTTAGTGTCATTTTCAGGTGGGATAGTTGAGAAGCATGATGTTAGAAGTGGCTAGAGTCTTGAGGCTGCTAGGATTGCATTAGGAGGAATCCCTTTCCTCTTAGTCTTTATTTAATGTTTGGATAAGTGATACTTTGTAGACACCTATATGTTTGATGTGTGTTATTTAAATATCTTTGGTAAGAGGTAGGACTTTTACCTACTTACCTAGACGCCTGCATTGTTTGAGATATTGTCATGACACTGTGTCACCTTTTTATGACATTTCTATTTCATTTAGTTCTCTCTATAGACACGCTATTATTGTGATGATATCCATACGTCGCGCCCCATATTCCACCATGGTGGGGTGTGACATATTACTAGATTCGTCTTAGACTCGGTGATGAGTGGAAGACCGCTTTCAAGACCCGTGAAGGGTTGTATGAGTGGTTGGTCATGCCTTTTGGTTTATCAAACGCACCAAGCACATTTATGCGTGTGATGAATCAACTGCTCATGCCTTTTATTGTCAAGTTTGTGGTTGTTTATTTTGATGACATTCTTATATATAGTGTTTCTCATAATGCGAATGTCCATCATGTGACGCAGATCTTGACCTTGCTTTGGAAGGAAAATTTTTATGCAGCCACGAAGAAGTGTATGTTCACGGCCCCTAATGTTTTGTTCTTAGGGTATGTTGTTTCTGGTGATGGCATACAGGTGGATGAGTCTAAGGTAGTAGTTGTTCAGGAGTGGCCAACTCCAACTACCATTACTGAAGTTCGGAGTTTCCATGGTGTTTCTTATTTCTATAGGCTGTTTATCCCTAATTTCAGTTCCATTATGGCCCCTTTGATAGACTATATGAAGGGGAAGTCATTTATGTGGACAGAGGAAGCAGAGCTGGCTTTTCAGGTTGTCAAGGAAAAGCTTACTACAAGGCCAATCCTGGTATTGCCTGGTTTTTCTAAAGTTTTTTAGCTTCATACTGATGCTTATAAGGTTGCAATTGGTGGAGTTCTTAGTCAAGGTATGCGGCCTGTTGCCTATTTTAGCGAGAAGTTGACAGGGCCGAAGTCCAGGTACTCTACTTATGACTTGGAGTTTTATGCAGTGGTTGTATTTTGCTTTTGCTAGTTAAAAAGTTCGTGTTTCTCTGTGTCTAATCGAATTTATTTCCGATTAAAAGTGCGACTCAGTCGTCTTTGGTGGATAAAAGAAAAGGCGTCGTTGTCTAAAACTAATTAAAGATAAAAATAAAGCTTTAAAAGGAAATGACAAAGTATAAAAGAAATGAACTAAAAATTAAAACGATTGAAAAATAGTAAAGAAACGATATTAAAAACAAATATGAAAACGAAACAATTAATAAAAATAAAACTAAAAGAGGAATTTAACTTTCGACTGAAAAATAAAATTAACCTAATGAAAAAGAAGAAAATAAAACTAAGTGGGTACTTTAAAACTGAACGAGGTAAAAACTAAAGCGGGCACTAAATAAAAGATAAAACTTAAACTTTTGGAAAAATACTAATACTAAAAATTGATGAAAAATTCAGCTGAAAATAAGTGACTTTTAGAATTAAAATCGGAACAACTTTCAGATAAAAATAAACGATTACGGAACAATACTAATTAATAAACAAGCAGGCAAGCACCCTGCTCAAGCACCTAGGCAAGTAGGACAAAACTTAATATATAGTTCGGAATAACTACTCTGTTTTGGCGGGAAAATATCCAAGCACACAAGCAGGTAGGAGAATCTAATATATAGTTCGAAATGTTTAATCATAACTAGTTCGGAATGTGCTTGTTTCTAGTTCGGAAAGCAGGATACAAGGTTTAGTTCGGAATGGAGGTTGATCTAGTTCGGAATGCAACATCTCCTACCTAATTCGGGAAAATGATACCAGACGTAATTCGGGATAACTGAAACTGCATATAGTTCGGGAAAAATGAAAGCACAAGTAGTTCGAAATAAAGCTATCCTATACCTAACTCGAAATGTTAGGGTTTTAAAACAATCCGAACAAAAACAAAAACAAGCAAAATGAAAATTAAGCTAAAACCAAATAAGCGCTTATCTAAAAACTTAACCAAAAAGATTTTAAGAAAAAGCTAATAAGCCAAAATTTAAAAACTTTTTAAAACACTAAATAATAAAAATATTTAAAAACAACTTTTTATAAAATAACTTTTAAAAAACACTTAATTAAAATTAAACAAACACACAATAAGGTACAAAATCTATAATCCAACACAATAAAAAACATAAAAACATAACAATTAATCAAATAAGCATGACAATAAGATAATAAGCATAAAAATTAACAAAAATAAGAAAGGTAGAATGAGAGATTAATTAAAACTTGAGTAAAAATTAAAGATTAAAATTATACTTACTTGAAATTAAAGGCAAGAATTTAAATGACAATTAAGTAAATGACAATATGAAATTGCATGTAATTAAATGGAAGAACTATGTGTTGGGAATAAATTATAGCCAATCTACTTGAGCGCTGACAAGAGTAAAACAAGCGTTGACAGGAGCAAAACAAACGCTGACAGCTCAAGCGTTGACAAGATAAAGTCAAGCGTTGATACACTAAAGACAAGCACTGATGGGAAGATATACTCTACGCGTTTATTGTATTCTAGATTACTTCTAGTAAAGATAGGAACAACAATGTATTTTATATATTTATCTTTACCTAGAATAGCTGATACGTAGATTATTATACAAGGCTTCTTATGTCTATAAAAGAAGACCTTTAGGTTAATGTTTCATATGAGTTTTCATTCGTAAACTACTTTTATTGTAAGCAAGTTTGATATCATTAATCAAAGTGAAAGTTTGTTTATATCATTGTGTTCTTGTTTAAGTGTTAATTCCACATAACACTTAAATTATTATTAACATACAAAGTTTTCTCTAAGTGTATTACTTGATCTAATCTCCTATACATAAAGCTAAATCGATCTAAGTTTGGGATCAACAAGTGGTATCAGAGCTTGTTGAGGAACTTTTGATCTTAAAGAACACAAGAACCCTAAAAATCACCAAAACCCTAATTTTCTCAAAAACCCTAACAACATCATGTCAACTTCAGAAATAAACTCTTCCTCACCTTTACCAAACATCAAGATTCCCATGCTTGATGCAACCAACTTTGAATTGTGTAAATTCAACTTTGAGCAATATCTAGGGATCTATGACTACACTCTCTAGGAGATCATTGAATATGGAAACACATTCGATAAAGCCCAAAAGATTGCTGATGCTATTTCTCAAAGATCAGCTGTTGCTGGATGTTCTGAAGAAGATAAGAAAGAAAAACCTGAAGATGGTAGAGTTGTGTCTGCTGAAGACATAACAAAGAAAAGGGTTGACATGAAAACCCTAAATATTCTGAAAGTCTCTTTGGGACAAGAGAACCAGCATAATACAGAGGTTATGATTCTGCTAAAGACCTTTGGTTAGCTCTTGAAGTTGCATATGGTGGCAATGCAGATACCAGGGAAGAAAAGAAGAAACAACTCATGCATGAGTATGCTGTTTTCAAAACTCAACCCAATGAGAAGCTGAGTAGTGTGAGAAGCAGATTGCTTGACATTACAAGCAAATTGTCCTTCATGGGGACACAACTTGGTGATGTTGACATTAATGCTACCTTTCTTAAAAGTCTTGGTGAGGCGTGGAAGATTGAGGCAAGATCTATTCTTGCCAATAATACTTACAAAAGTTGCACGTTTGATGACATCTACAACAAACTAAGGCTGTTGGAAGATGAAACTCTTTTAGAGCATGGAAGAAAGTCTACCAATATTAACATGGTCTTCTTCTCTCATAGTGAAGGTCAATTCAATCAGAAGGACTCTTACATGCATCCAGTTACTGGATCATCATGTGTCAGCGCTGGAACAAGTCCTGTCAACGTCTCCTTTTCAGACGCTGACACATTCAAAAGTGACTCACCAAGAGTTAAACTTGCTGGTTTGGATTTGGATACTGTATGTGCTTATATTGCTTCTTTGCCCAGTGGTTCAGTGATTACATATGAGGACCTTGAGCAGATAAGTGATGAGCATTTGGAAGAGATGGACATTAAGTGGAACATGGCTCTTGCTAGTATAACAGCAAACAGGTGGAACAGAAGGTTTAAGAAGAAGATGACCTTCAATGCAAAAGACACAGCTGGATTTGATAAATCCAAAGTTGAATGCTACAACTGTCATCGTATGGGGCACTTCATGAGGGAATGCAGATCTCCTAGAAGATCTGATGCTGGTAAACCCTCAAGACAAATTGTTAAAGCTCAGGATCCTAAAGCCATGGTTGCAGTTCAAGGAATTAATGGTATGGGATGGGATTGGAGCTATCTGGCTAAGGATGTAGAAGAGGATAAAGCTTTGGTTGCTGAAATTGAAGAAGAAGAGCATGTTGAATATGCTCTCATGGCACACTCCTCCTCTTCATCGGATAATGAGGTATACAATGATGCTTTTTGTAGTAAAGGTTGTAGGTTAAACACTGAGAAACTTAACAAAGAGGTGTTAAGATTATTAAGTGATGTGAGTACTGAAAAGTGCAAACTGTCTAATTACCAACTAGCTCTCACTCAAACTGAGAAAACAGTTTCTGAATAGAAGAAAATGGAATTTGACTTAAAAGATAAAATAAATATCTTAAAACATGAGTTAAATGCTAGTATGGATATTAGAAACATTATGGAAAGGGTTAATGGTGAGTTATAGGCTAAATTAGATGAAGCCATTAAAAACAAAGATAATGTTGGCCTTAAAATCCAGAGATTTGATAAGGCAACACAAACCCTAGGAGAATGTGTGGGAAAACAAAGGGATCCTAAGGACATGACTAGGATTGGGATGAAAGACTACTCTGTGGTTCCACCACCAGCTGGTGACTTCTATGGTGTCCAATAAAAGGACCTATCTTGGACTGGTTTGCTAGAACTCCAAGAGGAGGAATTTATTCCCCCACCAAGAGTTGTCACCCCAGTTGAAGAGTATCATCAAAAGTTGACTGACCTGAATGAATGGAAGAAAGCTAACCCTACATTATTTGTTAAGGGTGGCTTGCTATGTGAAAGTCCTAATGAGTCAACTCCCATTAAAGTTACAAACCCAATCACTGGTAAAGCTGTTGACCTATGCTCAAACACTGTTAGAAAACCTAGCATTAAGTATGCAGAGATGTATAGGAATACTAGGTCACCCAAGAGCCAAGTTAGTAATAATGGAACAGGCTTATTCTCTTCTAGACCTAGGGTTGTGTCTAGAAAAGCTTGTTACACTTGTGGTAGCTTTTCACACTTGGCATATAAGTGTGTCAACGCTCCCAAAGTCAGCGCTGACAGGAACAAATTCAGCGCTGACAGGCACAAAGTCAACGTTGTTAGGAAGTCAGACGTTGTCAGACCCAAACCTTGTGTGGAGCAAAGCCCACAAGTTGTTAGACCTGCCCCATTCTTCACTAGAGGGTCTAACACTCATGGACAAAGAACATTTCAAAAGACAAACACCTGGTCGAATAGGCAATGGGTTTCTGTAGCAAACCCTAGGTTCAACGCTAACAAGGGTAATTTCAGCGTTGACAAGACCAATTCCAACGCTAACAGAAACGTGACCATACCTAAATATTTGGAACCACAAGTAAAGGGGTCTAAAGCTTCTTCAAGCTTGACATGGAGACCCAAGAAAGATCAAAACCCGAATGATAATGGGATTTCAATGACCTGCAACAGATTTAATTACATTTCAAAGGTCATTACAAAACCTATTTGGGTTAACTGGGTATTTCATCCTAAGAAGGATGAAAATGGGGTTGTTGTGAGAACTAAGTCTGTTCTTATTGAACAACCAGATGAATCCAAGTCTTCTAAGGCTTGAGTTCCCAAAGAAAACTAATTTGTTTTCTTTATGTGCAGGGCATTCAAAAACAGGTCAATGATTATGGATATTGGGACAGTGGATGCTCAAGGCACATGACAGGGAAGGAAGACTATCTAACGAACTTCACTCCCATAAAGGATGGTGATAAGGTCTACTTTGGAGGCGGATATGGTACTATCACAGGCAAAGGAACCCTTCTCACCAAGAATTTGCGTTTTGAGAACGTATTCCTAGTAAAAGAACTTGATTACAATCTGTTTAGTGTATCACAAGTTTGTGATAACAAAAATAAAGTTCTGTTTACTGATACTAAATGTTTGGTGTTAAGCAAGGATTATAAGATCTATGATGAGAAATATATTGAATATAGAACACCTAGGCATAAAGACATATATAATGTGAATCTGAATGGGATTAGAATGAATAACAATATGTCTTGTTTTTATGCTAAAGCTTCAGTAGATGAGAGTAATTTGTGGCACATGAGACTAGGGCACATAAATTTTAAGAATATAAATAGGCTTGTGAGACTGGGCTTGGTTGATGGTTTGCCTGAGAAGGCCTTCCACAATGACCACTCTTGTGTTCCATGTCTTAAAGGCAAGCAACACAAGGTCTCATTCAAGTCCAAACAGGTGCATTCTAGTTCTAGTCCTCTTCATTTGCTTCACATGGACCTCTTTGGTCCAACCAATATAGAAAGTTTGAATGGTAAGTCATACTGCTTTGTGATAACAGATGATTTTTCTAGGTTTACTTGGACATTCTTTCTAGCTATGAAGAGTGACACAACTGATATTTTAATTGATTTTATCACTCAGATTGAGAAGAAATCTGGAAATGAAGTTAAGATTCTTAGGAGTGATAATGGTGGTGAATTTACGAATAAGAAGCTAGATGATTTCTGTGCCAGGATAGGAATTACTAGGCAATTTAGTGTTGCCAGAACCCCACAGCAAAATGGGGTTGCTGAGAGGAAAAATAGAACCCTAATTGAAGCAGCCAGAACAATGTTGGCTGATGCTCATTTTCCTATAGCCTTTTGGGCTGAGGCTGTTAATTTAACACCCCCAAATTTACACGCAGCGGAATACATCTTTGGGTGCTAAACAATGATACAACAACACATAATTTATAAAGAACGACTCGAAAAGAGACGTTTTAGATTTATCGTTCCTAAAACATTTGTTAGAGTAGCGTAGTCCCAAGTAATCGTTACCAAAAGATAAGTTAAAACAACATATTAGTTTGTTTTAAAAATGGAACGATAATTAAATCAAAGAGTTTGAACAACAAAAGCAGTGCACAACTTCATTCCCGTGACCTCCAAGCTTCCACTTCTTGATTACCTGAAATACATGTGAGTAAAACAATCAGCAAAAATGCCGAGTGAATCTATAGGTTTATGAGATCAATTTGAACACAAGCAAAGATTATAAGTTTGTGGCATGCTTATAAGCATCAAAAAATAATTTGCATCAACAATGATAATTGTATATAGAATAAATTGCAATAAGCTCATGGAACCGAGCCCTTAAACACTCCCATATCAGTCTAATAAGACGAGAGATTTATTAATTATCAGTTACCTCCAGATTATTGGTACATTGCCGTATACCTGACTTCGCAATACAATATGTTCAAACAGTGTGGAGGTCGGGCCTAAGCTTCTATGACAAGTCCACAAAAACTGAACCGGGGCGGCTTCCCCCATAGATCTATTAATTGTACTAGCGGTTAACCCATCATAGGTTAATTAACGGTCCATAATTGAGGTTTTAACAAAGGCAATCACTTAATTCAATTTAAAGGCAACCACGGGTCCATTCATAGAGGGACTAAGCATACCATAAAAATATTGTGTTCTAAGTTTATAAAACATGTATTCCCCCTCGCGGGTTTAAAATCATTTAATAACTAGTATAAAGCGAGGCTATAGACTCACCTTAGCCAATAGTGGTAATGAGACGATCGCCGACGATAGATGATGCCTTTCAAACACGAGAACCGCAACCTATCAAATGAGGTGTGTTCATTAATAATAGACTCGAGAAATAAACCATACATAAGAATATAAAACTCGACTCATAAAATCACGACAAACTCGAGAGAAAACGATACAAGTGATACTATTACACTCTCCTATATATTCATTTTATTATTCTATGTCTTTAATAAAAATCTGCCGGAACATACCGAATGTCCAAGCCGTTTTCCCATACTTAGACATATCAACTTTTTATGATACTACTCAGAGAACTTACTTACTATATGTATAAAGTCCTCCCAAGAGCCCATCAAAAGATTTTACTTTTAAAGTTCCCTGCCCGACTCATCTTTGAATCACAAAATCCGGAGAGTTTAGCGACCTTGACTTACGAAACCATTTTGACCATTCTAAACAACTCCATTTATAAAACCGCCAATTGATTCTAAAAATAGACTCAAAATGCTAAACTTGGAGCCTGAGAACAGCCCTTGAATCATTTTGAAACTCATTTTATAGTCCCCGAGATTCGATCCAAATATCGACAACAATTTTCGGATTGTGTCGACACTCGTCTCCCGGTACACGAAAATCAAACTAGTGTATCTTCCACCTCGTTTGGAGTTGGAAGACCTACTTTATATCGAATCGAAGCTAACGAAATTCTCTACAACATAATCCCATAATATCAACCTATTTTCAGACTTAAGATTTCCGAAAATGCCTCTAAACCTACTGCCCAAAATTGACTATTAAAATCTCTTGCAAAATCATGTTTTTGATCAATTCCAACAACTTTTGTCATCAACCTAAGCCCCTAATATCATCATAAACCATTCCTAACACTTGTATCATCATCAAAATCAAAAACCCAAAAATTAAAAATCAACTTTTTAACAAAAACATAGCATGAAAATCTTTTAATCATCACAACTAACACATGCATACAACAAATTTGGATCAAACATCACCAACTTTTCTTGAAAAATTAATATGGTTGCATGTTTATAAAAATGATACCAAAATACTCACAAGAAGATTTTAAGATAGGGATTAAGCTTTGTTTTTCTTGAATTTGGCTTAAAAAAATTTGGATGATGATTTATGTTGGAGGAGGGTGGAAGGTTTTCACAAGAAAGAGAGGGAGGATGTGTTTATTTTTTTTTTGTTTATGCAACTATGTGTGAGTTAGTGGAAAATTTTGGCTTTTATATGGTGGTACAAGGGTTAATTTTGCCAATTTGTGATAATTTTGGTCCAAAATGTAAATAATAGTTAGAAAGCGAGAAATGACTAAAAGTAAATTTTACAAATATTTACGGGACTCGGGTTTCGTAAAAATACTTATAAGTTTAAACGCACACGAAAAATAATAATATAACGACTCGATACGTAATTAAAACGATATCGTTGAAAATATTGAATATCGAAACGATCGATAAAAAAATATAAAATTTTAGGCATCCGTCGGTATCGCGATCACTAGTAGTCCTCGTTACTCGTCAAAATATTAAAATATAATATTTAATATCGGTTTCAACTTAAACCGTTAAACATAATAATATTTAACATTATAAAATACTTCAAAATAATTGAAAGTAGAATTAAATTATGACCTTATTTTTACGGGTTTTACATCCTCACCACCTTAAGGGAGCGACGTCCCGGCGCTCAACTCGCCTCATACACGAGTTGTTCACTACCCGGAAGGATGAGGGCATTCCTTATAAAGAAGTCCTTACGTTCCCATGTGAATCTCGATCCACGATCTTCACTGGTTCTTTTACAAAAAGCAACTTGTCATCAAGTTGTATCTCACCAAAAAGGAATAAATAAATCCTTATCCACCAGTCACCCGTCAAATTCGACACATGAAAATTTTATGAATCACACGAAGCTCATTCGACGACAAGGATAGGTGACAGGATTTTCGGGTAAGTCCAGTTAAGAGGAAGGTTGCAAACTAAAGGATATCCATCGGCCGGATAGCCATGGACACACATCAAAAGAACTAACAAGAAAAACATTTTCGTCATCGGAGTGTGCTCACACGCGGGTCCTCACTCAAAAGATAATACAAAGACACCATCTCACTTTCGCCAACGCGCATTAATGTCTCAATAAATATCGTCGCTGAAAGTCAAAAAAAAATATTAGATAATATGTGTTCTACATGATCGGACTTCATCGGATGATGCCGCCTCAAGTTCTCACAACTTACGATCATTTGACTAGATCACACACCATATAAGTACATAAAAGAAAAGGTCGAACATAAACATCGATTATAGATCTCCATCGTTAATCATCGAGAAAACCTTGAACGAACCCTTGATAATAACTACTTGATCTCCAGAGTCTTTCCACTTGCGGTGTCGGCTTCAACATACTCCTCGAGGTTGCAACGAATTTATTAACTCCATTCATTAAGAGATTTGGTCTTCAATAATTCCATAAGTACACACATAAATCCTGGTGACACTTATCGTTTCTTCTTATACACTGCTTCCCGAGATTCATTTTAACTCAGAATAAATAATGATCTTCAATACGAGGAACAGAACGAGATAAAAATAAACTCAATAAACGCATGAACGGACAAGATGTGGTAAAATTATTTAAGGTTGACGATCGACGAGGGATCTCGAATCACGTAACCGTAAAACATAATAATTCATAATACTAGAAAAATGAGAGCGAATAATGAATTAAATATTAACATTAAAATAAAGTTTGTCACAATTATCCGTCCTGGATTTGGTATTACCTTAAAACTCAGTCGAGGTACTTTCTTGATAAAGATGATATATTAAAAATAGAAGTTAAATAGCTTCATAATTTATTTTGGTTGTCTTAAGAAACTTTGAAAGAAAGTCATGAATTTATTACTTACACTCATATTGATGGTTACAATTAGAAAATATAATTTCCAAATTAAATCATTGTTAGGAATATAAATTAAACCGATAATTTCATTAAATTTAAAGTAGAGTATGATAAGTCAATTAGTTCAAAAGGTAGAACATAATTTTATTTTAAACATTAGTTTTAGTTATACAAAATATGATGTATAAATTTGACCTTTTTCTTATGATAGTTATTTCGATAATTGAAAATCATTGGAAAATGTATAGACATAAAAATTTTATAATATGTTGTAGAAATACTTAAAGGTGTTTATTATTTCAATATAAAGATGGAATATATTCGGGTTTCGAAATGTGACAAGATAACAAAAGAATACGAATGAAAATAATAGTCAACAATTAATACGAAATCAATGGTACAAAAGAGAACGAAGCAAATGTCGTATGAATTCTTAAAGAGAATAATAAAATAAAGGCATTGATGGTATGACGATAAGAAATAATAGATTAAACAAGTTGTCAAATTTGGTTGGTGTGGTCGATGGTTCACCAATATCAGCTCGTTAACTTAGCGGTGGTCGTTACACGATCGGAAATAAGATCCATACAAAAATTTTAATAAAAGGAAATTCCTAGTAATCACTTGTAAGTAAAACAAATCAAACGAACGACGTTAGTGTTTAAAGGGAGAAGTCAAAGCACGGTTCACAAGGGTGGATTTCGAGACAAACGAGAGTGACGGACGTGATCCCGGATATACGGAAATCCCTCTAGTGATATTTCATTATTCACGTGCGGAGACATTCCGAAGATCTATCAAATCGCATAAAGAACATTAGACGAGAAGGAAGGATAAAACATCGAGACTTTCAAGTCCTTTATCAAAAGTCAGTAATTAGACGAATGGTCAAAAGAAGTCAGTTATAAGACAAAATGAAGTAACAAGTGGAAAAACGATTGTCGAGTAAAAACGTATTCGTAAGCGCGTAATTCGTTCCAGAAAAGGTAAGAAAACATATGCGGATGCATAGAAATTGCGCTACTTGCATGAAATATAAAGGTTTTTAAAACTACTTTTCATTTTATTTCATTTTATTTATCTTTATCATAAATACAAGTAAAAAGTTGATTATTATCAAGATTTTTAAGTGGACTACTATTCAGCCTAGCATGGCTCCATCTAAATTAGACATAGGTGATCAGGCCATGTATAATTTAGGAATAGCAATGCAGTGCTCAGTTTTGTCGAAAAGTATTACGTTTCTTATGTTTATATACAAACCATGCCATCTGTAAAATGGAATTTAAAAATAGTTTATAAATTTATAGGATACAAGTAATTTGTGAGATACTTAATAAGCAACTTTTAATCTTACGAAAAGTATTTTATAAGACCAAAGTAAAAATAATTGGTGAAAATAATCGTAAAACAATATCAGATTTATTTATAATATGACATTATGACAACGTATAAAGTAGTCAAAGTTTTGCAAAAAGTGGCAAATAGTAGCTCATAAAACAACCAATGAAATGGTTACGAGTTGTTAAGGTTTCAAAAGGTTATAAGGTTAAACGAAAACGCCATGAGACACGCGATAAAGATATCGACAAAGAATGTGAAGACAAAACTTCAAAACTCAACCCAAATCAGTGGAAGGTTAGAAGAAAATAAAAATAAAATAACATCGAATGACAAATGAGTCATATATATAAAAAGAATAAATCAATCCATATGTGTATTCTATGTAAGATACTCAACACAATATGCTTTTAAGAAAATATATTATTCGTTTTCAAATTACACCATTAATCCGGTAATTGTTAATCATGTACTGTTTTTATTTTTAAATATTTTCACATGCAACTAATATTCGTTAGTTGTAAAATAATATTTGTTAAAATTTTACGATCTCAAATGAAATCAAAACAGCTTAGAAACATTTAAAACTCATGTTCTGAATTTTCTATCAGATTCAACTTTTAAATATGAGCCGATTAATTGACTCGATAAACGACATCTCCAAGACTCGGAGTCTAAAGCATTTTGATGCGAAAAGACGTTTCAGACGACTTTCTAGTTTTACCCGAGACCTGAAACCCAATGTAAAATGACCAAAATACCCCTGCAAGTTCTGTGCAGGTTTGACTATTTTATTTTAAAAACGCAGGTTTTACTTTTAAGTTTTGACCTGTTTATACTGCCCCTACAGTTTCTGCATAAAGTGTATTTTTCGACACTTCTTAACGGCTCAAAATATATACATATATACACAGATGTCTTGTGGATTTTACAACAACGAAAAAAAAATAAATCTCGTAATGAGCATCAAATAATATATAGCATGATGAATGACAGAAAATGCTTCAAGGTATTCAACACGAAATTTAGGAAGCAAAACGGTGAAAGACGTTCGTAATTTAGATTTCAAAATGCAATGTAGGCAAATCTCCTTGGTGCCACGATTGTCAAAAACACAAAAACATAACGAGAAAAGAATGGAACATTCATAGGTTGCGTTCCGAGAGCAAGAAGGTTAATGAAAAACAAATGATACAATTTTATAGAAGTAAAATCGTATTCTAATCTAGAGCCATAATCTAGACGATGATTTATAAAATGACGATGACGTTACCGAGATATAAGTGAACAATACACTTCGGAGTCGATACATATAAATGTCAACGAATTAAATCTTCGCATGTCGTGTAAAACGATGATAAAAATCAACAAAATATTATGAAAAACCATGGTATTATTCAACACTATTTTAAGAAATGTTTCAAAATGTATGACTCACACGATAGCGATTAGTCTATTCCAAAGACACATTGAGTTACACAATGGTCTGCAGATTACGTTAAAAGACGTCCAAGCACAAATAGCCGGAAGACGATTTGAATATCTATATAGATATCACAAAGGGTTAAACAATGAAAGTAACGCGCGTAGATGAAGTTATGTAAGGTCATAATATAAAATTTTTGCAATAAAAGCAATTTAAATACTTCAAAAATAAATACAGAAAGATCTTGAAATTCATTGTATTTATTTAAGTTAATCATTAATAAATGATAAACTTTTATCGAAAAGTTTAACGACATAAATATATATCGATAAAGGGATCCTAGATATAAATATATATCCATAAGTGGATCATAGTATTTATTTATAAATACTTGGCAATAAGGTATACGTAATAACGCATACTAAAGTGGTAATCCCAAAAGTAGCTTGAACCTGAAGTCACGCGAAATCATGTGCACCGACTCTTTGAAAAATAAAACCGACAGTTATAGTTTAGGTTTTTAGAAAAAGACCTAGTTCTCTATAACTCATGGCTCTGGTACCAATCTTTAACACCCCCAAATTTACACGCAGCGGAATACATCTTTGGGTGCTAAACAATGATACAATAACACATAATTTATAAAGAACGACTCGAAAAGAGACGTTTCAGATTTATCGTTCCTAAAACATTTGTCAGAGTAGCGTAGTCCCAAGTAATCGTTACCAAAAGATAAGTTAAAACAACATATTAGTTTGTTTTAAAAATGGAACGATAATTAAATCAAAGAGTTTGAACAACAAAAGCAGTGCACAACTTCATTCCCGTGACCTCCAAGCTTCCACTTCTTGATTACCTGAAATACATGTGAGTAAAACAATCAGCAAAAATGCCGAGTGAATCTATAGGTTTATGAAATCAATTTGAACACAAGCAAAGATTATAAGTTTGTGGCATGCTTATAAGCATCAAATAATAATTTGCATCAACAATGATAATTGTATATAGCATAAATTGCAATAAGCTCATGGAACCGAGCCCTTAAACACTCCCATATCAGTCTAATATGACGAGAGATTTATTAATTGTCGGTTACCTCCAGATTATTGGTACATTGCCGTATACCTGACTTCTCAATACAATATGTTCAAACAGTGTGGAGGTCGGGCCTAAGCTTCTATGACAAGTCCACAAAAACTGAACCGGGGCGGCTTCCCCCATAGATCTATTAATTGTACTAGCGGTTAACCCATCATAGGTTAATTAACGGTCCATAATTGAGGTTTTAACAAAGGCAATCACTTAATGCAATTTAAAGGCAACCACGAGTCCATTCATAGAGGGACAAAGCATACCATAAAAATCTTGTGTTCTAAGTTTATAAAACATGTATTCCCCCTCGCGGGTTTAAAATCATTTAATAAATAGTATAAAGCGAGGCTATAGACTCGCCTTAGCCAATAGTGGTAATGAGACGATCGCCGACGATAGATGATGCTTTTCAAACACGAGAACCACAACCTATCAAATTAGGTGTGTTCATTAATAATAGACTCGAGAAATAAACCATACATAAGAATATAAAACTCGGAACATACCGAATGTCCAAGCCGTTTTCCCATACTTAGACATATCAACTTTTGATGTCTAATAAAAATCTGCCGGAACATACCGAATGTCCAAGCCGTTTTCCCATACTTAGACATATCAACTTTTTATGATACTACTCAGAGAACTTACTTACAATATGTATAAAGTCCTCCCAAGAGCCCATCAAAAGATTTTACTTTTAAAGTTCCATGCCCGACTCATCTTTGAATCACAAAATCCGGACAGTTTAGCGACCTTGACTTACGAAACCATTTTGACCATTCTAAACAACTCCATTTATAAAACTGCCAATTGATTCTAAAAATATACTCAAAATGCTAAAATTGGAGCCTGAGAACAGCCCTTGAATCATTTTGAAACTCATTTTATAATCCCCGAGATTCGATCCAAATATCGACAACAATTTTCAGATTGTGTCGACACTCGTCTCCCGGTACACGAAAATCAAACTAGTGTATCTTCCACCTCGTTTGGAGTTGGAAGGCCTACTTTATATCGAATCAAAACTAACGAAATTCTCTACAACATAATCCCATAATATCAACCTATTTTCAGACATAAGATTTCCGAAAATGCCTCTAAACCTACTGCCCAAAATTGACTATTAAAATCTCTTGCAAAATCATGTTTTGATCAATTCCAACAACTTTTGTCATCAACCTAAGCCCCTAATATCATCATAAACCATTTCTAACACTTGTATCATCATCAAAATAAAAAACTCAAAAATTAAAAATCAACTTTTTAACAAAAACATAGCATGAAAATCTTTTGATCATCACTACTAACACATGCATACAACAAATTTGGATCAAACATCACCAACTTTTCTTGAAAAATTAATATGGTTGCATGTTTATAAAAATGATACCAAAATACTCACAAGAAGATTTTAAGATAGGGATTAAGCTTTGTTTTTCTTGAATTTGGCTTAAAAAAAATTTGGATGATGATTTATGTTGGAGGAGGGTGGAAGGTTTTCACAAGAAAGAGAGGGAGGAGGTATTTATTTTTTTTTGTTTATGCAACTATGTGTAAGTTAGTGGAAAATTTTGGCTTTTATATGGTGGTACAAGGGTTAATTTTGCCAATTTGTGATAATTTTGGTCCAAAATGTAAATATTAGTTAGAAAGCGGGAAATGACTAAAAGTGAATTTTACAAATATTTACGGGACTCGGGTTTCGTAAAAATACTTAAAAGTTTAAACGCACACGAAAAATAATAATATAACGACTCGATACGTAATTAAAACGATATCGTCGAAAATATTGAATATCGAAACGATCGATAATAAAATATAAAATTAGGCATCCGTCGGTATCGCGATCACTAGTAGTCCTCGTTACTCGTCAAAATATTAAAATATAATATTTAATATCGGTTTCAACTTAAACCGTTAAACATAATAATATTTAACATTATAAAATACTTCAAAATAATTGAAAGTAGAATTAAATTATAACCTTATTTTTACGGGTTTTACAGTTAATACAGCTTGTTATGTTCAAAATAGAGCATTGGTTAACAAAATTCAGAACAAAACACCTTATGAGTTGCTTTGGGGAAGAAAACCTAATATTGGTTTTCTCAGACCTTTTGGTTGTCATGTAGTAGTTTTAGACACTAGTGATGCCTTAGGTAAATTTAGTACAAAAGGTGATGAAGGCTACTTCATGGGGTATACAGTGCAGAGCAAGGGATATAGGGTTTATCTTAAAGAGGAAAAACGTATACTTGAAAAAGTACATGTTAGGTTTTTAGAAAATAAACCTAGTGATCCTGAAAGTGGTCCTAATTGGTTGTTTGACTTGGAACCTTTATCTAGAACTTTAAATTATATGCCTGTCACTAATCCAGACATTGTGAAGGTTACTTCAAATGTTGTGGAAGAACAAGTTGTTGATGTTTCAGGTACACAGGTTCATGAGAAGGTTGGATCACAAGCAGAGAAGTCATCTCCTATCCAAGAATATGTTACAATTCCCATTTGGACATATGCTTTTGTTGCTGCTGCTGCTGGTGGTAAAGATAATGGTGGTCTCCAAGTACCACCAGATACAAACATGCATGGTCCTTCAGGCGCTGACAAAGGAAAATCTAGCGCTGACAAGACCAATTCAGACGTTGATGGCTCAAACGTTGACAACAATAGTTCAAGCGTTGTTAGCCCAAGCGCTGAGAAACAAAGTTCAGGCATTGACAACACTTCTGCACATCCTTTCTCTTCCATTTTTGAACAAGGTGAACCTTCCAATATATATGAAGAGGTTCATCCTCATGTTGATGAAAGAGAGTCTGATGAAGAAGATATTGGCAACATGGAGAATGAGGTTGAGGACACCAGACTTTTTGAAGGAGGAGTTCTCACTTCCACTATGAAGAATCACCCTACTTCTCAAATCATTGGTGATATTATGACTCCATTTCAGACTAGAAGATCTCATCAAGGTCTTCATGGGTTTATTGCCAATATACACAAGAAGGTTGATACCCCTCTTGTGCAAGCATGTTTGTTTGCCTATTTTCTGTCACAACAAGAACCCAAGAAAATATTTGATGCTCTCAAAGAACCAAGTTGGGTGGAAGCAATACAGGATGAGCTTCACCAATTTGCAATTCAGGATGTTTGGGAGCTGGTTGATTGTCCCAGATATGTCAGACCTATAGGGACAAGATGGGTTCTAAGAAATAAGAGAGATGAAAGAGTTATTGTGGTCAGAAACAAGGCAAGGTTAGTGGCTCAGGGATATACACAAGAGGATGGGATAGACTATGAGGAAGTCTTTCCACCAGTTACAAGGATTGAAGCTATTAGGATCTTTTTGGCCTATGCATCCTGCATGGGCTTCACTGTCTATCAAATGGATGTCAAGAGTGTCTTCCTCTATGGTACAATTGTTGAGGTGGTATATGTGATGCAACCTCCTGGTTTTGAGGATCCAGAGAATCCGGACAAGGTGTATAGAGTCAAAAAGGCTATGTATGGACTTCATCAGGCCCCTAGAGCATGGTATGGTACTTTGTCTACTTACTTAGTGGACAATGGATTCAAGTGGGGCACCATAGATCAGACACTATTTACAAAGAAGAAAGGCAAGGATGTGTTGCTTGTCCAGGTCTATGTTGATGACATCATTTTTGGGTCTACTGATCCAAAGATGAGTGAGGATTTCTCCAAGCTTATGACAGACAAATTCAAGATGAGTGCTATGGGGGAGATGAACTTCATTCTTGGTTTACAAGTTCAGCAGAAAGAAGATGCTATCTTCATTTCCCAGGATAAATATGTGGCTGAGATCTTGAAGAAGTTTGGCTTTTCTAAACATGAAAAGAGGGCTACTACTCCTATGGATAGAGAACACCCTTGGGGAAAGATTGGAGATGGGAAAGATGTTGATGCCAGGCACAATAGATCCATGATTGGATCATTGATGTACCCTACAGCCTCAAGACCTGACATCATGTTTGTTGTGTGTGCTTGTGCACACCATCAAGTGACTCCCAAAGACTGTCACCTTTATGCTGTGAAGAGGATCTTTAGGTTCCTAAGATGTTATCCTAGTCTTGGTTTGTGGTACCCAAAGGATTCTCCATTGGAGCTGATTGCATATTCAGATAGTGACTGTAGAGGTGATAAATTTGATAGGAAATCCACAACTGGTGGATGTCAGTTTCTTGGGAGCAGGTTGATATCTTGGCAATGCAAGAAACAAATAGTGGTGGCTAATTCTACAACTGAAGCTGAGTATATGGCTGCAGCTGCTTGTTGTGGCCAAGTTTTGTGGATTCAGAACCATCTGTTGGACTATGGGTATAATTTCATGCATACCATGATATTTGTTGACAATAATAGAACTTTATGCATCATTAAGAATCCTGTACATCATTCTAAAACTAAACACATAGAAATTAGACACCATTTTATAAGAGATTGTTTTGAAAAAGGTTTAATACAACCAGATAGGGTTGACACAGAAGAAAATGTGTCAGATTTACTAACTAAACCTTTTGATGCTGGGAGGTTTCAATACTTGGTAACAAGTATTGGAATGATAAATCTCACATAATATGTGTTTTGGAGTCTTTTTGTAAAAGTATGTACAAGATGATGCATTGTTATTAGTCTTTTGAAGATTTAGATTTTCCTCTATATTTTTCTAACACTGACAAAGGTTGCTTGAACACTGATAATTGTTTTTGTGACGTTGTCAGCAATATAATTGTCTAACGCTGACAAAGCTTCCCTCAACGCTGTTATGTGTTATCGGGGCGTTGTCAGCAACAATGTTAGTTTTGTGGTTTTCAATCTAAATGTGCAGGTGGTGTTAGCAGTATACCATTGGATACAGAGTTGCTTATGGATCTTTGGATGAGCATTGGGACATGTTTTTGTTTATGGATGATGGTTGGAATTTTTAATTCCTATCTTGACATAAATTTTTTTATGTTCATGCATGTTTTTAGCAACTTATGTATCATAGTTTAAGGGGAGGTTTTAGGAACCTTTAGGATGTTTGGGTATCCATATGATACTCTTATCACAATTCTAGATTGTGTCCACAGGTGAGTATGAGTTAGTTTTACTAAATCATGAGGCACTGTAGCATGCAAAGTTGATATACTATGCATGCTGCCAAGACATTTTTGGCCTAGAATTGGTTGTGGTATGTTGGGAGACTTGGGAATAATTTTGTTATGGAATTTACCTGGGAGTAACAAGGAATTTTATAAGGTAACTTGGTTGTTAAGAGTTTTGGTTAGCAAGGGACATTAGAGGACTGTTATGTCTATCTTGCATAAGCAAGTGTGCATAACTGGACAGTGCTTGCCGCCCTATAATAATTATCAACTTTTTGGTTATCTTCTCTAGGATAAATTACTTTGTTAAGGTCATTTTTCATTTTTTAAACATTTTTATTTTTTGACGCTGAGAAGTATTTTTCCAAGCGTTGTTGTGACCAATTTAGACGCTGACATGGCTATAGGCAAACGTTGACAAGAATATAGCCGTTGGGCGTTGATAGGTTATTTTTGACCGTTGACACTCAATGGGACCTACCCAGTTGTTACTTTTTGACATATTTTTAGGCCGTAATTTTGGGGGTTGATAACTTTCATTTAATGCATGAGATAAACTTATTATTTTTAAATATTTTCATGATTGCTTTTTGAAAATTCTTGCCTATTTTTGGGCCAATCACATGCATTTTATTCTCTTATAAATTTGGCTCCTATTTTTAAACAGGGTACCTATAATTCTAGTGATGAGACTGCTTTTATACATGGTCTCATCGTCCAAAACGGGCTTAAAATGCATAAAATATCATCAAATATACCAAATATATGCTCGTGTTTGTTACTTGTGTATTTTTAGGTACAGATATTGAGGAAATGGCAAAAGATCACAAGAATCATTCAAAAACGAACACGAGAAACGAAGCCGCACAATGAACCGGGCCCAAGTTTGGATTTTACAAAAATGCCCTTGAAGAATTGAAGATTGGCAACTTTAGTCCCTCAACTTTTGAAGATTTACACTTTATACCCCTCAAATATTCAAAATTATGAGTAGGGTCCCTAAAGTTTGAAGATATTACAAGACCAGTCCTTGAAGAATACAAGAAATACATTTAAAACCCTTGGAAAAAGTTTTGAAACAAGTTGTGCCATAAATGACAAGTTTGCAAAAGTTGTCAAGAGGAAAAAAGGCGTTGATGGTTTTTATTACAAAGTGCAAAGAAGAAGGAAGCTTGGGGGCCCTTTCTGCCAACTAACCAAACCTCCTCATCCAGTCACATCCTGCCACGTCACAACAACCCACCCATTACCCATACCCTACCCGTCCATACCCAATACCCAAACCCACCAACCCGGTTTAATTTATTAAACTGGTCAAATCCACCAGTCAAACCACTTAACTTTCCCACTCAAACAGATTTTTAAATAAATCTTTTCCCAATTCAGATTAAACACACTAAAAACACCCCCATAAACCCTAATTATCCCAGGTGTGATTAAACTAAAATCAAAGGGGTTTTGCCCCTTTTTGTCCAGATCCTTGATTGAACCCTATCTTACCAAAACCCACATTCCACATCACCACAAGACACACCCATGTGTCTTGTGGGACCCTCCCCTGCACACGTCTCTTTCCCTCAAACCCTACACCCGACCAAACCAACATCCCAGATTCTCCCCTTGGTCCCCAAGTTCAAATGGACGTCTAAGATCACTTTCCACAGCCTGGCATCTTCACATGATCATTCAGCAATCACATGGCACGAATTTGACCAATTCTCAGTCAAGATTCCAAGGGCAATTTAGGCATTCCATTGCTAGGGTTTTAAGTATTCTAGATAGTTCTTTTGTACTCTATTTAAGGAGCACCAAACCTGTTGGTAGCCCTTGTTCCAGTTTTTAGCAATCAACTCTTGTAATTCCTTTTTTACAAATTTATAAAGTTTGGTATTTTTCCTAAAATTGTAATTCCTTTTATTGATTTTAAAAAGTTGGTGTGTGTTTGATTGCTTGACTGAGTTCAATCTTAATTGTGCAAAACACTTGTGTTTTGAAATTTTTCAGAAAGTTTCTGAAAATTGGGATTTTTGGTGAAAAGTTTGGTTCAAGGTTTAATTTTTCAGGTAGTAAAAGTTATTTGGTTTGAGTGTTTTGAAAGGAAGTTTATTTGAGAAGATTTTAAAAGGTTTAAGAAAGGTTTGAAAAAGAAAGAAAGATAAAATCAGAAAGTGTATTATTTGTGCTTGGTTTGTTCATTGTTCTTAGCAGGAAGCCATTGGAGCTTGTCCAAGGTCCAGCTCAGGTCCGGACCTGAAAGGAGGTGACTTGGCAGTCACAAAGGGACCTGGATGTGGGTCCCTTGAGGTAGAAAAATCTCTTCCATTTTCAGTTTATGTTAAATATTGATATTTGTATGATTTTACATGAAATCTGGTTAAGTGTTGTTTGAAGTGTTGGATAATGCTTGTTTAGGATTGTTATGCATGTTTAGAAGGATTGTAATCAGATTGAGTGTATTTTGAAAGGATTTGCTTTGTTAAAATTTGCATTTCAGTTTATTAAGGGGTGTTTGGATTAAGGGCTAAGTAGTGTTTAATGACTGCAAGATTGTTTTTAAACATGTTAATCACACTCCTTAGGGTACTAGTAATAGATGCATGTGCTTAGGTTTCTGTTTGGTAAAAGTTTACACACATTTGCATGCTTAAACTTTGAAAAAGTTGGCAAAATCAGAAAACTGCCATAGGTGACTGTTTTTGTGAAGTTTGTACTTGATTCTTGGTAAGCTGCTAGGGTTAAGTAATTTCTAGGGTTTGACATTGCTTATATGACATGTGGTGAGCTTATTTTCAAATTATTGGTCATTGAAATTCGGATTTGTGCATGTAATTTGTGTTTAGTGTTTACAAACCTGCATATATGCTTAATCAGAAACTTTGAGTGCTTGTTTTGCTTAATTTTGCTAAGTGACTTGTTGTTTTTCTTGTTGATTTGACTTCCCACAACCCAACTGGTTGTGGGAGTGCCCTTATTGCCCAAGAAAAGCTTTCAAATAAGCTTCCCTAAGCTTATTGGTCAACTGACCATTAATTTGCACTAGCAGTGGGAAGAAAGTTTCCCCTGCTAACACACTTGTTACCCCTGCTTCACTAGCAGACAAACTCCAAGCACTTGTCACTATCAGAAAGTTTATAATTTTGTCTTTAGTGCCCAAATTTGTGAATTAAGACTTGAAACCAGTTCCATTATTTTTCTTATTTTATTTAGGAATTTTTTGTTTAATTATTTTTCATTTTACTGTTCATTTAGTATTTATTAGATTAAATAGCATTTTAAATATATCTTTAATATTTCTGTTTTTGGAATTTAGTGCCAAAAAGTAATATTTTTCAGTTTAATCAATTTTCCTAGACTTAGAATAATATTTTAAGGTTTTTGGTATAAAAATATTTTACTGTTCATCTTTTTATTTATTTCTAGAATTAATTTAACTTAATTAGGGTTTTAATTAAACTAGTTTTGTCTTTTAGTGGTAAATTTTATATTTTTCAATCTTTTTCATTTTTCTACTGTTCATTAGGGTAATTTAGGATTTTTAAAATTGGTAGATTATTTTTAGCATTATTTTATTATTTTTTATAATTATTTTAGTTTTAAAATAGTTTTTAGTGATTTAAAAATAGAAAAATAGTTTTTAAAAATTAGGAAAAATACTTTTTAGTTTTTAGATAATATAAGTAAGTTATTTGTTCAATAAAATCATATTTTGGACATTTTGATTAATTATATTTAATTTTAGGGCTTTAATTAGCATTTAAAATTGAATATTTAATTAATAAAAGGTTTTAAAATATTTTTTATTGGATTTTATTTCTTATTTATATTATTTTGGACTTTTTTAGCTTTTAATTAATTTTTAGGTTTTAAAATTTTAATTTTTGTAGTTTTACGGTTTTACGTTTACGCCTTTTTCGTCGTAGTTTAATCCGTTTTCGTAACCGTCTTTTCTTTCCTTTCTCATTTCTATTCTCCCTTCTTCTTGTTAATAATCACAAACATCATTAATCAATTCATTACACAACACACTAGCCTCCTCGAGAACGAACTCACTTCATTTGGATCATAACTTGTGGTTTTCCTAAATCACTCGTTAATACTTACCCTAATTACCTTCCTTTTCCTAAAGGGGTAAAAATACTATTATCATTTTGGCGCCGCTGCCGGGGAGGCGTGTTGTGTTTTGATTGAACCATTGTTGTTTTTATATTAGCCATAAATAGTATTTGTATTAGTAGCACTCTACTAATACGTATTATCGTTTTTCGGTTTTTGTGTGAATATTATTACTATATTGTATACGTAGAACAATAAATTCACAAGTACTCCAAATACGTGAGCAATCACAACCTTGAATTGGGAGGTCATTACCCAATCATTGTATTCGAATCTCAAACCAAAGAAAAAGGCAAAAAATAGATAAATACTTTCGTGAAGCTTAATCTTGATAATACAAACTATAAGGTGGGTATAAGGCGGTTGTATTTCACGACCTAAAGGAAAAAGGCTCTTAAGTGCTTCGTGCCGCCTCGTTTCCTCCGCTTGCTTGTGCGTATTTGATTTTGAGAGTGAATCGAGGGTTTTGCCGCCCAAAGTATTATTACATATCATATATATTTTCTTGGTTTCATTTGATTAAACCCTCTTGAACGATTTGGTGTTCCACCATCGTTCTAAAGTCATCGAAGGCGTTCACTCCACGTGATCGTTTTCATTCCTTGAGGCTTCTTTAATCAAGAGATTTGATTAAGGAGGAGATTTGTAGATTATTGTCTACTGAATACATTTCACCAATTTCCAAAAAAGTTAATACAATCAAAAACCACAAAAAAAATTAAAAAAAACACAAAATACCAAAAAGAATCTTCTTTGCTCGTCTCCACGTTGTACGTGACGTTTATGCTAACTCGTAATCAAGCAAAACGTGCACGTAGACGAAAGAACAAAACTCCCACTCCAACTCATTCTAGTGAGGAGTCTCTCCTATTGACGAACCCATTGTACGAGAAGCACCTACCATGGCGAATCGAACTATGATGGAGTTACTACAAGCACCCACCGAGGGTTATGGAGAAGCTATTGTGATTCCCGCTATCCTTGCGGAGAATTTTGAGATGAAAACGGGTTTGTTGTCAATGATCCAAAACAACAAATTCCGTGGTGATGAGAAGGACAATCCCCACAACCATATCCGCCAATTTAATCGTCTTACCGCCACGTGCAAATTTAAGGATGTCTCGAATGACTCGATTAAGATGATGCTTTTTCCGTATTCCTTAGCGGGGCCCGCTAAAATTTGGTTAGAGAAAGAGCCACCCAATTCTATATTGACGTGGAAGGATCTCGTTTCAAAATTTGTGAACCAATTTTTTCCGCCCTCTAAGACTACGCATTTGAAAAATGAGATTTCTAAATTTTCACAAGAATCAAATGAAAGTTTTTCTACGGTTTGGAATAGGTTTAAGGAGATGTTACATGAATGTCCTCATCACGGTTTTTCCGACTTACATCAAATCGACACGTTTTACAATGGACTTAATGATCATGAAAGAGATTATTTAAATGCCGCCGCGGGTGGTAATTTTTTGTGTAAAACGGTTGAAGAAGCTTTGGTCATAATTGAGAATAGGTCTAAGGTTTATAGCCCTCGTCACACACCGAGTGTTGCCAAATTGGGCTCGTCATCGTCTCGTAGCATTAATGCTTTACATGATGAGGCAAATGAACAAAATCGATTTTTTGATAGATTTGCTAGCCTTATGTCCCATTGGAAAGCTCAAGAAGCTTTGAATTCCGCTTCGGTTAAAGCGGTTTCTAAGAGTTGTTTGTCGTGTGGTGGAGCTCATGATCTTTCCGAGTGCATTACCGCGGATGGTAACACTTCGAGTGCTTATGTAGCCACGGGAACTTATAACCAAATCGGTCAAGGTTCCCGCCAAAATCAAGCTCCACCAAATCAAAATGCTAATAACTATCGCAACAACAACCAAGGTGGAAATTACCAAGGAAATCAAAGGAATTATAACAAGGGTAATTATCAAAGTGGTAATGAGCAAATTTCAAACCAAAACCAAAACCGTGATTTTCAAAACAATGCTCAAGGTTTTCAAAACGATCACACCAAAAATCTTCAAGGAGAGTTTTTGAATTATGCAAAGGCTAATGATGCTAAGTTTGACAATATGCAACGTGAAATGGTTAGCTTAAGGTCCGAGTTGAAAAACGAGCTTAAAAACGAACTTGCTAATGAACTTAAAACTCATGCTAATAAAATGGAAGGAAATGTCACACGTCTCCAACAAAATCAACAAAAAATGGAGCAAGGTCAACATGAGATTAAGCAAGAATTGTTAAAAGCGGATGCTAGGCAATCTAAGTTTGAAGACCGTATGGCTAAAATGTTTGAAGCTATCATGTGTAAGCCCTCTTCTACGGGTGGTCTTCCTAGTGATACCATCGTGAACCCGAAAGGAGAATTGAAGGTTATTACTACTCGTAGTGGTAAAACTTTCAAAGAACCCATTTCTCGTCCAAGTACTTCTATGGAGAAGGAAAAAGAGAAAGAACCCGAGGTGTTGGTTGAAAAGGAGCAAATTACAAGCCCACGAAGTACCGCTCAAACCACACCTACGGTTGAACCTACACCAATCATGGAACCCGAGATTCCAAGGCCTATGCCTATGCCTACTATGCCCCAACCCACACCACCTTTACCCTACCCTTCAAGACGAGACAAGGAAAAGGCACAAGAACGAAATAATTATCATTTTGAACTCTTTATGAAAATGTTTCGTGACTTGCATTTTAATATAAGTTTTGCTGATGCCTTAGTCATGATGCCTCGATTTGCCGCGAACTTTAAAAGTATGTTGAATAACAAAGAGAAATTGCAAAAATCGTCTAGTTGTTCATCGGTTTTTCTAAGCCGCATACCTCAAAAAGTCGGTGATCCTGGAAAGTTTTTAATCCCATGTGCCATACAAGACATGGAAGAATGCTACGCCTTGGCCGATCTTGGTGCTAGTATTAATTTGATGCCTATTGAGATTTTTAAATTGCTCAATCTTCCCAATCTCACTCCTTCAAGAATGTCAATCGAAATGGCCGATCATTCTACGATTCTAGCTTGTGGAGTTGCCGAGGACGTCTTTGTGAAAGTTGGAAAGTTCTACTATCCTGTAGACTTTATTGTTGTTGACATTCCCATCGATCCTAAAGTTCCGTTAAATTTAGGTCGATCTTTTTTGGATACCTCGAGAGCACTTATCGATGTGCATGCAAGAAAAATCACTCTTCGTTTCAATGAGGAAGAACTCGTCATTAATGCAACCCAAAACTCCACTCTTTCTCATGTGTATTCTATCACATCTTTGTACAATGTCAATCTCATCACAAGCATTTGCAAAAAGATTTCAAATAGAGTTTTATGAGTTGTTGATAAAAATGAAGTTTCGTCCCCTCCGCCGGTGGAGGTTAAGAGTGTTAAGCCTACGATTCCAATCTCGAGTGATTCTTCGGATGATGAATACGTTGATCCCGATGGGGAGGTTTTCTTTGTTGACAAACGTTTTGAAAACTTACCACCACCAAAAAGATTTCAAAATGTGAGAATTTTTAGTGTGACTAACATTGCTTTAGATACACCAAATATCTTTGACATAATTAAATCGGGTTTTCACAAGGAGAGTGTAAAAGATGAAAAAGGAAAAGATTTTAACTTGAATTTAAAAGATTTTTCTACAACTCTAACTCCGTCATCACCACGTTATTTGAGTACTACAAGCTCGTCTTCTCCTTTTGACGATGCTTTGTGTGGACTTAGTTTGGGGGAATCCCCGTATGTTCCCTCCCCTTTCTCCACCGAGGACAAGATATTTGATCCTGGAATTGCTTATATAGGGAAATCTCGGTCTTCCACCGATGCAATAAATGGAAAATCTTTTCATTTGATTGGTGCGAGTCTACCTCGAGTAGCTCATGTTTTTAGTGACTTACCCATTGTCCCACCCTTCTATTTCTTCTCATCTCTTTTCTTGAAACTCTTTGAGTTTTTTTTTACCATTGATGAAGTGACGTTGATTAGTTTTTCCAATGAAAACGAGAACGCCATCTTCGATCCCGGTATTTTACATCATTTAAGGACTTAGTCCTTTATACCGGTTGTTTTTGGGCCTTGTTTATCATGTAAGCCCCACCAAAAATTGACCATACCATGATATCCCTAAATGATCACATTTATGGGGATTCGAGTCGAGCTTTTGACTCGGTTATCAAAAACAAGGTGCCTCGTGGGGGAGACCCATGCTTATCCATGTACATATTATTGCTTTCTAATGTAGTTTAATGTGAGGGGATTTGTGCCCTTCCAACCTTTGTTCCGTGGTTGTTTGTGCATTGTGGTTTTTAGATCATGATCTTCACGATTGGAGCCTCTCGTGTTCGTTTTATGGGAGCACTCGATCGTTTGCTTTGGAGTCATTTCTCAATATCCAAATGATATATCCTTTGATGTTCTAACCTTAGGTTTATAGCACACTTCATAAACGGCTATTAATTTATTGGTTACACCCTTTCCATGCTAGATTAGGCATTCGACTACGTCTCTAGTATGGGGGTGTTTGCACCCCTAGACTCGAAACATTGAGGACAATGTTTAACTTTAGTATGGGGGGGTGAATAGATACTTGACTTGCCAAACCTTCACGCTTTCCAAAGTTTATCGTTTTGTTTATCGTTTTTGTTGCAAAATAAGGCTAAAAATGGCCAAATTTTAAATTTTTTTTCTCATGTTTTATAAGTGTTTGAAGACACGAATGTAGATTTTCCGATGGCGAGAATAAGAGTAATTTTTGACTCGACCGTGCGTGTTGAGCACTTAGCTTTGATTCCTTAACTACACGTTAGGCTAAGTCTCTTAAATGAGGACGAGAAATGATAGAGTTAATTATAAGTTACTATGCTAAACGTAGAGTACTCGTATTCTTTCAAAAACTCATGTGTTCTCGTTGTTTGCTTATTCTCCCTTCGCTTGTAAATATTTTTTGCTTAATAAATATTGACTTAGCGGTTTAGTTAGGATTGTTGGGTTTCTAGTCTTTTCTAGTAGCTTCCGTGTAATTAAATTGGGAAGACATTAAGGTATCGCCAGCGTAACGGTTTTGAAGTATTGGCACCCGAATAATCGAAAGCTTCACCTAATAATAAGATTTCAAGTGCTCACCTAAATCAAGCAAACAATTTGAAGCCCCACAAGGCCTAAAATCTATGCAAAATTGAAAGTGATTCAAGCCTTAATCTTCGAAGCTTTAAAGATCCAAAATTCGCTTTAGCGTGAGGATATACGTCTTTGGCTAATAAAACCACCGATGATGGCGGATAATAAAAGGCAAGGCAAGACCGAAGTCATAATAAAAGCTTCATGGCGAAGTTGAATAAAAGATGGAGGTAAACCAAAGATAATAAGGCCCTTCCGTTAGGGGGTGTATAAAAGTCTTGGTAATAAGTCTCATGTTCAAAACCGTTATAAAACCGTGTTTATCGATTCTTCTTGTCGACTTAATTTTTTAACATCGTTGTCTATTAGGAGGGGTTATTGATTTGATGGTCTTAGTTACACCGTTAGGACTCTATTTTTAGACCTAAATCTCTATTATCGCATAAGTCAAACAATGTATCCTCGTGATCATTAAGACATAATAAAATATAAGAGATACAACTTAGGAATAATGGGAGGATAAGTACGTGATTAGGGCATATGAGTAGTGTTAGCATTACTAACTTATAATGACAATGATCTCGTTGCACGCTTGGCATGGAATTGAAGTGAAAATCGAGGACGATGAAATTATTTCTAACGAAGCATTCACGTGTTCTTATTCTATGAACCTAAGCGTCCCATTTTGCGATGAAAATCATACATTATGTCTAAAACGCAAGTAGTAGTAATAGTAGTAGTGTAGCTAGTTTATCATTTCAATAAAGTGAATAAAATTGAATTTTGGAGATGCTACGATACTTTATTCTAGCATTGCGTGAGGGCACGGCAATGGTTTAGTATGGGGGAGTGATGAGACTGCTTTTATACATGGTCTCATCGTCCAAAACGGGCTTAAAATGCATAAAATATCATTAAATATACCAAATATATGCTCGTGTTTGTTACTTGTGTATTTTTAGGTACGGATATTGAGGAAATGGCAAAAGATCACAAGAATCATTCAAAAACGAACACTGGAAACGAAGCCGCACAATGAACCGGGCCCAAGTTTGGATTTTACAAAAATGCCCTTGAAGAATTGAAGATTGGCAACTTTAGTCCCTCAACTTTTGAAGATTTACACTTTATACCCCTCAAATGTTCAAAATTATGAATAGGGTCCCTAAAGTTTGAAGATATTACAAGACCAGTCCTTGAAGAATCCAAGAAATACATTTAAAACCCTTGGAAAAAGTTTTGAAACAAGTTATGCCATAAATGACAAGTTTGCAAAAGTTGTCAAGAGGAAAAAAGGCGTTGATGGTTTTTATTACAAAGTGCAAAGAAGAAGGAAGCTTGGGGGCCCTTTCTGCCAACTAACCAAACCTCCTCATCCAGTCACATCCTGCCACGTCACAACAACCCACCCATTACCCATACCCTACCCGTCCATACCCAATACCCAAACCCACCAACCCGGTTTAATTTATTAAACTGGTCAAATCCACCAGTCAAACCACTTAACTTTCCCACTCAAACAGATTTTTAAATAAATCTTTTCCCAATTCAGATTAAACACACTAAAAACACCCCCATAAACCCTAATTATCCCAGGTGTGATTAAACTAAAATCAAAGGGGTTTTGCCCCTTTTTGTCCAGATCCTTGATTGAACCCTATCTCACCAAAACCCACATTCCACATCACCACAAGACACACCCATGTGTCTTGTGGGACCCTCCCCTGCACACGTCTCTTTCCCTCAAACCCTACACCCGACCAAACCAACATCCCAGATTCTCCCCTTGGTCCCCAAGTTCAAATGGACGTCTAAGATCACTTTCCACAGCCTGGCATCTTCACATGATCATTCAGCAATCACATGGCACGAATTTGACCAATTCTCAGTCAAGATTCCAAGGGCAATTTAGGCATTCCATTGCTAGGGTTTTAAGTATTCTAGATAGTTCTTTTGTACTCTATTTAAGGAGCACCAAACCTGTTGGTAGCCCTTGTTCCAGTTTTTAGCAATCAACTCTTGTAATTCCTTTTTTACAAATTTATAAAGTTTGGTATTTTTCCTAAAATTGTAATTCCTTTTATTGATTTTAAAAAGTTGGTGTGTGTTTGATTGCTTGACTGAGTTCCATCTTAATTGTGCAAAACACTTGTGTTTTGAAATTTTTCAGAAAGTTTCTGAAAATTGGGATTTTTGGTGAAAAGTTTGGTTCAAGGTTTAATTTTTCAGGTAGTAAAAGTTATTTGGTTTGAGTGTTTTGAAAGGAAGTTTATTTGAGAAGATTTTAAAAGGTTTAAGAAAGGTTTGAAAAAGAAAGAAAGATAAAATCAGAAAGTGTATTATTTGTGCTTGGTTTGTTCATTGTTCTTAGCAGGAAGCCATTGGAGCTTGTCCAAGGTCCAGCTCAGGTCCGGACCTGAAAGGAGGTGACTTGGCAGTCACAAAGGGACCTGGATGTGGGTCCCTTGAGGTAGAAAAATCTCTTCCATTTTCAGTTTATGTTAAATATTGATATTTGTATGATTTTACATGAAATCTGGTTAAGTGTTGTTTGAAGTGTTGGATAATGCTTGTTTAGGATTGTTATGCATGTTTAGAAGGATTGTAATCAGATTGAGTGTATTTTGAAAGGATTTGCTTTGTTAAAATTTGCATTTCAGTTTATTAAGGGGTGTTTGGATTAAGGGCTAAGTAGTGTTTAATGACTTCAAGATTGTTTTTAAACATGTTAATCACACTCCTTAGGGTACTAGTAATAGATGCATGTGCTTAGGTTTCTGTTTGGTAAAAGTTTACACACATTTGCATGCTTAAACTTTGAAAAAGTTGGCAAAATCAGAAAACTGCCATAAGTGACTGTTTTTGTGAAGTTTGTACTTGATTCTTGGTAAGCTGCTAGGGTCAAGTAATTTCTAGGGTTTGACATTGATTATATGCCATGTGGTGAGCTTATTTTCAAATTATTGGCCATTGAAATTCGGATTTGTGCATGTAATTTATGTTTACTGTTCACAGACCTGCATATATGCTTAATCAGAAACTTTGAGTGCTTGTTTTGCTTAATTTTGCTAAGTGACTTGTTGTTTTTCTTGTTGATTTGACTTCCCACAACCCAACTGGTTGTGGGAGTGCCCTTATTGCCCAAGAAAAGCTTTCAAATAAGCTTCCCTAAGCTTATTGGTCAACTGACCATTAATTTGCACTAGCAGTGGGAAGAAAGTTTCCCCTGCTAACACACTTGTTACCCCTGCTTCACTAGCAGACAAACTCCAAGCACTTGTCACTATCAGAAAGTTTATAATTTTGTCTTTAGTGCCCAAATTTGTGAATTAAGACTTGAAACCAGTTCCATTATTTTTCATATTTTATTTAGGAATTTTCTGTTTAATTATTTTTCATTTTACTGTTCATTTAGTATTTATTAGATTAAATAGCATTTTAAATATATCTTTAATATTTTTGTTTTTGGAATTTAGTGCCAAAAAGTAATATTTTTCAGTTTAATCAATTTTCCTAGACTTAGAATAATATTTTAAAGTTTTTTGTATAAAAATATTTTACTGTTCATCTTTTTATTAATTTCTAGAATTAATTTAACTTAATTAGGGTTTTAATTAAACTAGTTTTGTCTTTTAGTGGTAAATTTTATATTTTTCAATCTTTTTCATTTTTCTACTGTTCATTAGGGTAAGTTAGGATTTTTAAAATTGGTAGATTATTTTTAGCATTATTTTATTATTTTTTATAATTATTTTAGTTTTAAAATAGTTTTTAGTGATTTTAAAATAGAAAAATAGTTTTTAAAAATTAGGAAAAATACTTTTTAGTTTTTAGATAATATAAGTAAGTTATTTGTTCAATAAAATCATATTTTGGACATTTTGATTAATTATATTTAATTTTAGGGCTTTAATTAGCATTTAAAATTGAATATTTAATTAATAAAAGGTTTTAAAATATTTTTTATTGTATTTTATTTGTTATTTATATTTGGACTTGTTTTAGCTTTTAATTAATTTTTAGGTTTTAAAATTTTAATTTTTGTAGTTTTCCGGTTTTACGTTTACGCCTTTTTCGTCGTAGTTTAATCCGTTTTCGTAACCGTCTTTTCTTTCCTTTCTCATTTCTATTCTCCCTTCTTCTTGTTAATAATCACAAACATCATTAATCAATTCATTACACAACGCACTAGCCTCCTCGAGAACGAACTCACTTCATTTGGGTCATAACTTGTGGTTTTCCTAAATCACTCGTTAATACTTACCCTAATTACCTTCCTTTTCCTAAAGGGGTAAAAATACTATTATCATCTTGTCTAACACAATTTTCTCTTATCAACTTCATCTTCATCAATCATTTTAACAGCTTTCAACAATGGCACCAAAGTTTAAACCATCAGAATTGGAATTGGGGTTCAGAAGTCAACACAACATGATCGTGTATCTTGAAGCTGATGATACTCTATTTCCCCAATACACACAAATGGTGGCGTATTTGAACGCATCCCGCATAAGGTATGCTCTTTCTCATGCACCACTCATTCCTGTCACACATATTAAACAGTTTTGGAACACTATTAGTTCCTCAACAGTTAATAGAGTGACTACATTAACTTCTATTGTTCATGGGAGACCTTGGGTGGTTACTGAGGCTTTGGTACGCCAAGCCTTGCATCTTGATGATGCTGATGGTATAACCACCCTTCCCATTAGTGAAATAGAACAAGGACTAAGGGCTTTGGGTTATCCTTTTCCTGATGAAGGAACTTTAAATAAATATCATAAACAGGAGTTTCCCCCAGCCTAGAAGTACCTCATACATGTCCTCCTATAATGTTTGAGTCCCAAATGCACTACACACAATGAGATCAATAGATCTATTGCCAGTGCTATTGTGTGTATTGCTACTGGGCAAAAATTTAATTATTCTAAAATGATTTTTGAGGGCATGTGTAAAAATAAGGGGAACAAAATGACTTTAGCTTATCCCCGATTTTACAAATGGTTTTTGATGTTCAAGGATACTGCACAAGGGATCATAATGATTTTTATGAGATCCCTGTGCAAAAGAAAGCAATTTTTATAAAGATGAACTCACTCCCACATCGTGACCTACCTTTAACCTAAGCTATGCTTGCTGTCATTGCAGCAGCACAACCCCAACCAGACCCTCAACCACAAATTGACCCAATACCTTAACCATTACCTTCACCTGAACATATGCAAATTGACCAAGAACCCTTCGACGCTGACACATTAAATGTTGGCGTTGATGTGCCTATTTCCAACGTTGACACACAACCTTCACAAATCCAAACACCCCTTAACCAACCCACATACACCCAATCCACATCATCTTCTACACCCCTTGAATATAGGTTACAAAAACACCAAAGGACTACTGGAGTGTTCTCCTCTAGTGGTCCTAGCCATGTAGCAGAGAGAACCACCACCATATGCGTGGTTGGTGCTATGGATGAGGCTGGGACTATTGGTTTTGGCTTAGATGCTGGCCAAGGCAGTCCCACCATCATTAAGTCCTCATCCATGCCCAATGAATCTGACTTGGGAGGTCAAATACCCATGTTAGAAGAGGGCAGATTGGAACTAATGACCCTAATGGAACTAACGGCAGTCTGCATGAGCTTGCAAAAGCAAAATGCAGACTTGGTACAAGTTGTCAGCACACAAGGCATTGAACTCAAGCAATTGAGGGAGAGGATTTTTATTTTGGAGACTGCTAGTGCAAGGAGAGGGATGGAGGAATCTTCCAAAGGGGAGGAAGATCAAATAAATGTGAGTGACAAGGGCAGCCATGATGGTCAATCTTTGGATGTTGCTGAGGCCCTAACAAGTTTGAAGAAATAGACAGGTTTTGATACGACCTTAGTCTCTCCTACAAACTTAAATTTATCATTTACAGCCATGTTGGAGGAAATTGCAAAAGGCGCTGAGGCAGGAACTTTGGGCGTTGACAAGGAGAAGTTGAACGCTGACATGAGTATTTTGGGCGCTGACACAACAAAATTGGGCGTTGACAGACCTGCACATGAGGGTGATGTATCCCAGTCATCATCCATCATCAAGGAGGTTTCTTCACAAGTATCACCATCTACCTTACCAACAATTGATCCATTAGATAAGGGTAAGGGTATTATGGTAGAAGAGGTTGTTCCAAAGAATGCAGCTCAAATTGAGTTTGATAGAAGGTTGGCTGCACAAATCATGGAACAAGATAGAAAGGAGGTGAAAGAGTCACCATTTGTTGTCACTTCAGAAGAGAAAGAAGGAAGTGATGAAGCTAGCTCAGACTCAAGTGTTATGATTATAGAACAGCCAGAAAGACTTGAGTATAGAGATGAGTTGGCCAAGGAGAAATTGAGAGAGTTGAAATTGCAGGTTGACTTTGATATGTCAGAGGTGGTTCAAATGTATCATGCTTGGGAAGAAAGATGTATGGAGAATCCACACTTGACCATTTCAGATCAGATATGGGGTTTGGAGATTCTTATTAGAGTACAAAAGGATTGCCAGGTCATTTTGAAACACAAGACAAGCAATATTCTCTCAGAGTTGAAAAGGGACAGAAGGGAGTTATACTGCATGTTGCTCAGATGTCATAGAGTAGGATGGACTTATCAGAAATTGAGGGCATTGACATTTGATGAGTTGGAATGCAAATCTTATCCCATCTGGGTTAGAGTGCAGGAAGCAAATACTCTCAGACTTCTTTCTGATGAAAGAAAAGAAGAACTTGCAAAGGAAATGGAGCTCAAGAAGGCAATGTTTGTTCCCAGACCAGTGAAAAAGGGAGTTCCTTTTGAGTTTCCCAAAGATATGGATCCATTATATCCAAGTGAAGCTGTCATAAGAAAGAGCCTCAAGCTCTCACCATTAGAAGCTTCAGATATGGTACAAGTGTTACCACTAGATTCCAGAAATCCAATTGTGAGCTATGAAGAAGATGAATGTGGATTTTGGAAGATTGGCAGGTATGGCAAAGAGGTTCACACTTTTACCACCCTTATATCTTTGTTTGCAAGTTTTGACAGAGAAGACTTGGTAGACCTATGGAGGTTATTAGAGGCCAAGTATGAGGCTGAAGCACCAACTTCAGCTAATGGAATAAAACTGTGGTCCACATTCAAGAGAATGTGTCGACCAAAAGATGAGGATCCTGCTATTTGGAAGGATCTTGAAGATGACCTCAGTGGTCTTCAATGGAGATTGTATTCAGCTGCTGGTGTTTATTATTTGAGTGCTACAAAGTTTGCTGAGTATCTACTTGTGGATGGTCAGTATTTCATATCCAAGGATATCTTGGAAAAGATGCAGAACACTCAGCTGGAAATTGATTATTCAAGTGATGTGGCAAAAGACTTGATCAGATTTATTTATTACCAATATGAGAAGGTTTGTAAGATTCCTCCTAGTCCTTAAGTTTATTAAGAAACTTGATCATAAGAGTGGATATCAAGTTTAGGGGAGGATTGTTGGGAATAAATTATAGCCAATCTACTTGAGCGCTGACAAGAGTAAAACAAGCGTTGACATGAGCAAAACAAACGCTGACAGCTCAAGCGTTGACAAGATAAAGTCAAGCGTTGATACATTGAAGACAAGCACAGATGGGAAGATATACTCTACGCGTTTATTGCATTCTAGATTACTTCTAGTAAAGATAGGAACAACAATGCATTTTCTATATTTATCTTTACCTAGAATAGCTGATACGTAGATTATTGTACAAGGCTTCTTATGTCTATAAAAGAAGACCCTTAGGTTAATGTTTCATATGAGTTTTCATTCGTAAACTACTTTCATTGTAAGCAAGTTTGATATCATTAATCAAAGTGAAAGTTTGTTTATATCATTGTGCTCTTGTTTAACTGTTAATTCCGCATAACACTTAAATTGTTATTAACATACAAAGGTGTCTCTAAGTGTATTACTTGATCTAATCTCGTATATATAAAGCTAAATCGATCTAAGTTTGGGATCAACACTATGTGTCAAATAGCCAACACCTCCTAATGTGTCATTAGGAGGGTATTTATAGAGAGATTAGCAAGTGTTGATCTTTTCTTCCTTTTCTCGTCTTTTCGTCTTTATAAATTCTTCGACTTTCTCGACTTTGTCTCGGGATAATTTGAACTCGTCTTATGATTTCTTCATTTATTAGACTTGAGTTCTTCGACTTCATTAAACTTCCGCCTTAAGACTTTTTCTTCGATAAATCTTCAGAATAGGCCTTGGACTTCCGTTCTTTTGGCACTCTTGATCTTTTGACTTCGTCTTTTGTCTTATTCTTCGATACAAGCCCGTGAAAGCCCGTGTTTTCTTCCCTTTTCACATTTTGGTCCTAAATCACAACAAAAACACAAACCACGCATAATTCCGACATTTATGACATAAAATACAAGTTTTGGCTTGGTTATTATAATAATTAAGTGGTAAAAGGATAAGTTTTTTCACACTTATTAAATCCCCTACACTTGACCATTGCAATGTCCTCATGCAATGCATTAATTACAAAGCAAGTTTTACATTTTCCATCATAATTAACCTACCTTGGCCTTTATTAAAGAGATAGAAAATTACAAAATATTTATAGGAAGAAAATAAGTAAAGAAATCAAAGACTTACCTTGGGGTTTTGAATAGTCATGAATGTTTATCACCCTCAAGTTTCACGTTCCCCATACCAAGCTTAAAAACGAGATCATTGTTATTATAAGTTAGCAAACTAACACAAACTCATGTGGCCTAATTATTCACTTAGACTCCCTTATTCCTAGGTGTATCTCTTATATTTTATTGTTGTCTTGAATGATCACAAGGATGCATTGTTGACTTATTTCGATAGTTATTTTGGCTGAAAATAAAGTAGGACGATTTAATCAATAGTTATCTAAAGGACAAAATCTTTTAAAACTTCTTTTCGGGACCTAATAAAGTTCATATCTTGGCATAACTCGCTTCACGATTTGAGACCTTTCTCGGACCGATATTTGGCAGCGACTTCATACTTCAAATATTGAGAGACGTTCATGAAATAATGGTCTTCTCTTCATAATAGGAATTTCTTCACTTGAACTTTTTGAGAGATTCTTCATATTTGGACCACAACTTCTTCATTTTTCTCCAATCTTTATTTGGGATTATGATATACAACTATCTGCCTCCTTTTAGGACTTGGATCTATTTATCCTCATACATTGCTAGGGTCTTTTCGGATAGACTTCTCCATGATATTTAGGAGAGTATTTGCTTTTCGTCATGTGTCTCGATCCTTCATATTGATTATTGATAAATGATTCTTCACATCACTTGGCATCTTTAGCAACAAAATGTAGCCCTCATGTCTTGTTAGGACCTTTTCAGACTCGCAAATCTTGGCATCCCGCTTCAGTATGCCTTGGCTATGAACTCTAATTAATACCGAGCAACTTTTAAACGATATTGGGCTAGAAGCTTAGTAACTTTTCAAATCGTACGACCTTATTTATTACAATTAAATTTATTAACAAGCGATGGGAGAAAAAGCTCATAATTAACTCACATAAATTCATGAAAGAATACCAAACTTATAATTGACTCTATCATCTCTCGTTCTCCATAATTTAAAATCTCAAGGAATGAGACTCGTGGATGCTTAGCCAATTAAGTCAAAGTTTTGTGTTTTCAAGTCATCTATAGGATCTTGTAACTTCTTAGACTTTTTCAAGTTTAGAATTCGCATTTTAAAGTTCCCTTGATAAACGAATTTCTAGGATCAATTATAGGAACTTGCGAAAAGTTCTTGTTCTTAACCCGTAAGAGTTAAGACTTTCGCTTTTTAAAGTTCCCTATATAAAAGCCTAGCAAAACTTGACTGAAACACGTTAAGGATACTAGCTAGAGTAAACTTAGATAAGTAAACTCGGGTTGAGTCAAAAGATTCACAACGTTCAAAAATTAAAACCACTTTATTAAAATTTATTCTAGCAAAGAAAGAAAATAACTATAACAAAAGTAAAACTACTAGGCCAAAATAGATCAAAAATTTTGAAAAATGTAGAAAAATCAATTTTCCGGTTAAAATGAGGACAAATACAAGGAAAAGCCCACTTAACTTCGATAGAAGCCCCCCTAAACTTAATATAAACATTGTCCTCAATGTTTAAGAATGTGGGAGTAAACTCCCCTACACTTAGGACATTGTGTAAGTTGTTTAAATCTTGCTAAGGAAGAGACAACTAAAGTGATTCCTATTTTAATATTGAAGAATATAAAATAGTGAATCAAAAGAGTTTAGGGTAAAACCGGGAAGACGGGAACACAGAATCACGGGTCGTCAAAAGTCATCAAGAATGGATCTTTGAAAGCTGGAATCCCTGCACAAGATAAGAAAGAAAACAACAAACACATAGTAGGGTCTCCCCTACACTTATTATAAAAACAAAAGAAAAAGGATAGATACTGCGGGTTGCCTCCCGAGAAGCGCTTGTTTTTGTTCACCGAGTCGTGAGCCTGACTCGACCTTGATTATCATGGTAAGAAGCTTGAAACATATCCACCAGGATCAAATACATGGTTTTCGTCCATCAAATAGCACAAACTTAAGGCGAACAAAGCAAGCCAAAGAAGAGTAAACAAAGTTCCCTTAAGCAAACATTTAGCACGGTGGTAGCAAGTGTGATGCAGCGCAAGCATATCTCCATTGTTTCCAAAAATCTTTCCTTTTATTTCATCAGATGGATACTAAGATGGCCTAAAAATTGCAATACCAGGATCGAACACCTTTTCCTTTAGGGGAAAATAACACTCAGGCTCAGTAGACCTTGAAGAGGATCCGCTCATAAATCTCACAATCTCATCTGACGAAGGTGGATAGAGAGGTGTCAAAACATAGGTACTACGAATATCGGTGTCTTCTGGCTTCTTCTCTTTTGAAACGGGTTTCTTCATATCCAAAGGAGGATAAATAGCATCATCAAAGTCCAAAGGAGGAGAATCATTCTCATTTGGGAAGTAAGTGTTGAGAAAAGTAACAAAATCTTCCTCAAATGAGTAGTCATCTAAAGTAGGATCAAGCATTGTTGGTGGAGGATCTTCATCAAAAGTAGGAACAAGGTCATCATGTGAAGAATCACTCGAAAGAGTATCGACATCATCAAAGTCACCATAAGTTATCATGTCTTTATACTCAGAAGAAAAATCATCAGAATCATCCATGTAAAAACTAGAATCATCATCATAGTCATCATAGGTTGGTGGAGACTCATAAATTGGTGGGGGATCTAAATTGGAGAGAGAATCATCCACATCATCTAGGAAAAGTGGATTATCATAGCAAGAATCGAAAAGAGGATTGTTGTAGACGACAAAATCATCAAGCACATTAATCATATTCGCTGATTCTCTTCCATTGGATTTGTTTGTGATCTTACCCATTTTAAACACTTGTGCATCATTCCCGACTCTTAGAATGAGTTTACCTTCGGCAACATCAACTAAAGCTTTTCCGGTTCTCAAGAATGGTCGTCCAAGTATTAACGGAATACGAGGGTCCATTTCATAATTAACAACAACAAAGTCGATCGGAAAAGTGAAGGTGCCAACTTTAATAAACACATCTTCGGATATACTAACGAGGTAAGCGAGAGTGCGATTTGCTAGCTTAAGAGTCATCTTTGTTGGAGTAAGGTCGGGTAATGATAGTGTTTTTCAAACACTTAAAGGCATCAAATTTATACTTGCCCCGAGATCGGCTAAGGCAGTAAATTCTTTGGTTTTGTTGAAAATGAAAGGCAACACAAAACGACCGGGATCTCCAAGTTTTTCCGGAAGTTCTTTAAGAATGACTGTAGAACAGTTTTCATTTAAGCGTGTGTTGACAAACTCAGCCATATTTTCCTTCTTATGAAGCAATTCCTTGAATGCTTTCACAAATTTTGGCATTTGGACAAGTGCTTCAACGAGGCTAATGTTGAAGGTCATTTGTGATATCATCTTCAAAAAAGAAGTGCTTTGAGCATCCTCTTTAGTAAGAAATTTGCTCTTGTCTAACCGAGAAGGATAAGGGATGTTGGGTTTAGGTGGTGTATGTGTAGTAGGTAAAGGTTGAGATGTTGAAGGTTTAAAGGTGGAAGGTGGGGTTGGTGAAGGGTGTTTCTTGGGAACTTCTTCAGTAAGAGGTGGAGACGGTAATGGAGAACTAATACTAGGCGTAGGAGTAGGAGGGATATATGGTGGTGGAGGAGGTGTAGATGGAGTAACTGGGGGAGGAATAGACGGTCCTACTAAATTTGCTCCACTGCGTGTAGTAATAGCACTCACATTCGCTCTTGGGTTGGTAACGGTATTTGAAGTAAGAGATCCCGAAGTAGAGGGTTGAGTACCTGGGAAGAAACTAGCCAGCATATTCTTCAAATAATTTGTTTGATTGCTAAAAGAGGTTTGCATATCATGTCAAAGCTCGGTTCTAATATCATTCCCTTGCTTAGTGACATCTCCTTTCAAGTTGATGATTTGGCTTTGAAGATTCTTAACTAGCTCTCCTTGGGTCCTCATGAAAGTTTCAACATCTTGATTAATGGGTGGTGCTTGTTGAGCGGGTGGGTGATAAGGATTACAAGCTCGAGGTGGGTTTGGAGTGCTTCTATTGTAGTTGTTGGGGTTGTGGTTTTGAGGAGAAAAACCGGGTGATAGAAAATTGTTGGAACGGTAACTTAACAAGTTACAATCACCTTGAGGTCGGGCTTGATAGCTTTCCGTTGAATAGTTACCATGAGCCGCATACACGTTTTCTGGATTGTCATGAGTAGAAGGACAATCAGTGTATGAATGAGGACCGCCGCAGATGTCACAGGTAAGTGCTACAGCTTTAACTTGTTGTTGTTGATTTGTAGCCAAGAATCGGATACTTTTGTTCATTTCGGCCATCATACGGGTGAATTCGGTCATCTCGGTGTGTGATAAAGTAGAAGAAACATTGACTCTCGGGTTATTCCTTGAAGATGCGGATGAATCCTAATTTTTGTGATGAGTCGTCATGTTCTCTATAAGCTCTCTACACTCCTCGGGTCCTCTTTTCATAAATGTGCCACCGGCGGCTGCATTAATCGTATCACGATCACGAAAAGTTAAACCATTGTAGAAAGTATCAATTAAGGTGACGGGGAGCATGTTGTGGTTTAGAAATCGATCGATCAAAACATTATATCGTTCCCAAGCATCAAAAAGTGATCCATCAGGTTCTTGTGTAAATCCACTGATTTGATTCCGAAGGCTCGTGACCATGGATGGTGGAAAGTAGCGCGACAAAAATCGTTGAGTTATCTTGTCCCAAGTATGAATTGAATTCTTCGGAAGACGATCAAACCATTTTTGGCATGGTGGGATAAAGTGTGTGGAAATAGATGAAGGGGAAGAAAATCCATAGTAACACCGGGCAACTTCATGCTTTGGGTGACGGTAATGAGTTTGTCGAGATGTTTGTTGGCATAATCATCCGGCAATCCGCGAAATGGACAAGTATTTTGAACTTGTTGGATCATGTGATGCTTCAACGAAAACTCTAGATCCGTGATTTGCATCGGCGCAATCGGTCCTCCGCGTCCATTCATCGTAGGTTGACACAGCTCCTCCATCGTTCGAAGGTCTGGTTGAGGACCATTGTTGTTATTATTCATGTTGAGGTGAGGTGGGATATTGTTCTTGTGCATACCAACCATATCTAAATCTTCACGAGTCTCGGGCTCTAAATAAGATGAAGATCTAGTACGCATACACCTGCAAAAGAAAAAGAAAAAGATACCAAAGAAATAGAGAGTATATATGTACCTTGAAAAATAAAATCTTTTTGGATTTTTGAAAATTTTAAATTTTTATGGATTTTTAAAATTTTTTAATTTTTATGGATTTTTGAAAATTTTTGAGCAAGAAAAATAACGTTCACGAGTGAACGGATCCCAAAATTCAACACGTCTCTCACAGAAATCCGTTAATCTTCACAAAAAGAGCCGGCAGCGGCGCCATTTGATATTATGATTTTGCTAGTTGATGAGATGTAATTTATACATGATCTCATCATTCTTTTAGAGCTTTAAATGCATAAAAATGTCATAAAATACCATATATATATGCTTGTGTTTGTTTACTTGTGTATTTTAGGTATGGATATCGTGAAAAAGACAAAAGATCACAAGAAACAAGGAAAAACGGACACGAGAAATGAAGCCGTACAAAGAACCGGGCCCTAGTTCATGAATTATCCAACATTTACCCTTGAAGACTTGAAGATATGCAAGATTGATCATCAAACAATGAAGAAATGACACTTAGATTCCTTGTGAATTCATAATTACAAGTTTGGTCCCTTAAGTTTGTCAAAATTGCAAAAAGGTCCTTCAACTTTGAAGAAATGGCAAGATTAGTCCCTCATCAAATCTAATTTGTCAATTATGGTCCCTCATGAAGGCAAACATCTATTGAAGACCTTTGAAGATCAAGAAAGTCCAAATTCAGTCCCTCAATTATGGAAAAATGGCAAAAACAACCCTTTAAACCTTTTCACCAAAGGTTTGTGGCAAAAGTATAAACTTGGAAAGTTTATTAACAAAGGAAAACGGATTTAAAGGCTTAAAAACTTGTTTTACCACCTTTCTGAAAACACAAGGGCCAAAGGTGTCTACTTGAAACATTCAAACTCAAAATGCGCCAAACAAACACCTTTCCCGCAAAATCGGATCAAAACCTTTACTGTTTACCATTCATCAACCCAGTTTCCATCCCACTTAAAACAAAGGGTAAATTTCAATTACCCATTCCCACACTTGATTCACACGCCCAGAAACCTATCCCACACATAATACCTTCACCTCCACTCACCAAAAGGGCCCACACTCAACCTCCTTAACCAATGAAAATTTAACTTACTCCCCAAGGCATCTGACGTGTCAAGATCAACAGCCTAGACTCTCTGCTTAACTAGCAAGCTAAAATGAACGGTTTTGATCACTTTGGACAGCTCACCAACAACAAACGGCATCAAGTACTCAAGGGCACTTTTAGGAAATCACATCTAGGGTTTATGAATAGTGTTAGGCTAGCATTTGCCTATAAAAGGAGACCTCAACCTGTGAGAGTCCCTTTGTTCCAGATTTTGGCTATCATTCTTTGTAATTCCTTTTAAGTTAAATAAAATTTGAATTTCTGAAAATTTTTGAAATCTCTTTTGTGTTTATTAAAAGTTGGTGTTGGAATAGCTAAAATATGAGTTCCATTTGATCTCTAAGACCTCCCTTAATCTTGTGGTTAAGGCACTTCTTTGTTTGAAGGTTTTCAAAGGTTCAAAAATCTTGAAATCCTAGGTTCTGTTTTAGTTATTATTATGTACTAACCCTTAGCCAAAAGCCTTAAGCTCTTTCAAGCTTGTTGACACCAAGCCTGAGAAGAGTTTTGAGCTCTTGGTTGAGTTGTTTGCTCATTTGTGTTGAAGATATATCATAATCAAAACCTGTTCTACTTTGAACATCATAAGGTTTTGATCTTCCTTTTTGAAGAACCTTGGTCTTGTTCTAGCTGTTGAACAGGGTCCAAGGAGCATAGCTGGTCCTCCTAGGATGTTGTGGAGGACAGGTATAATCCCTTGTTTAAGTTTCCCCTAAAAACTTCATGTTATTGCCTGTTTTGGATTTTGTGCTTTGATTTTGTGTTCCTGTGTTTGAGGTTGTGATTTTAGTGTTTGAATATGTTAGTTGTCACCTAGGAAGTGTTTTTGATTCATAAAATCAGTAGGTTATTAGTAAAAATCACAAGTTGATTTGAAAAACGGTAGATTAAGGGTTGTTTGGGATAACAGCTTGATTTGGATTTGTGTTGTTTTGAGTTGAGGATTTGTGGTGCTGTGTGTTTGTATCTGTTTATTGGGTGCTAAGTATCATTTGTCTGCAAGGTTTGTGGTTTGAAACACCTAAATCCAACATAGTGCTATAAAATCAGATTTACTTGTTGAAATTGGCTGTGGTTTAAGGGACACCTAGATCTAATCATAGACTAGGGCTAAAAAGTGATTACACCTGGTTAGTTACACCAGGGAAGTAGGATTTGAGGCTTGAAATTGGATTTGTGGTCAATTAGATCAACAAAGTGTGCATGTATATTTGAATTTCATAACAGCAAGTATAATCTGCCTTGATCTTGTTCCATACCTTGTTTCGGTGATTGATTGAAGTTTGTTTATGCTTAATCATAGTTTATATAGCTTGTGTATGCATCTTGTTGAATTTGGAGTGCTTATTCTAGCTTAAAACTGCTTAAGTGTTCATAACAGCTTATATTCCAGGTCTGTGCAATATCTGAGCATTGTTTGATTTTTCTGTGCTTATTGAGTGAACCAAAGTGTGTTTTTGTGCTTGATTGTGACTCCTAGTTATTAACTGATCACTTGGCTGCCCTTGTCTTCCAATAAAACATACATAATCTCTCTAAAAAGCTTGGTCAAATAGTCAAAGCAGTGGGAACTCCTTTCCCTTGCTGCTAACCCATGTTAGTGTATTTTGGTGTTCAGCTTATCAATAAGCTATTCTAGCTTATTTTAACCAGCAACAACTTGGATTTTGTAATAGGTGCTCATCATTTGACCCATTTGTTCATACTGGAGCATTTGGTGGATTGACTTTAGGGTTTGACTAGAAAACCAACTTAATTAACTTTTTCATAAGTGCTTATTGGCTTATTCTGGCTTATTGGTTTTGCTTATTGGATTTGTGTTGATTGTTTGGCTTATTGAAGTCATTTGTGACCTTTTGCAAGTTGAATCAAGTCCTGAGGTGCCCTAGATCTCAAACCCGACTATTTTGTCGTTTTGTGGATTTGTACTTTGCTTATTTCTGGCTTATTGAATGTGCTTTTTCAAAATTTCTTTTTATAGATCTCTTTAGTATCCCAAAAGAAGGTTGTGTGTCAAATTAGAGCTTATGGCATTAGCTTATTGCTTAATGGGCTTAATGGCCCAATAAGGATAACTGTTTGCTTAATAAGATGTGATAAGCTCACTTTCAGCTTTTGGGCCTTCAGAGTTTTGTGTTTAGAATTAAATTTTGAGTCAGATAGGGCTTTTCCAAGTCAATTGGGCCAAGTTTGACTTTTTGGGCTAAAAAGCCCATTTGTGTTGACTGATTTTGGTTTTGGCCCATTTGAGGGTCCAATAGGGGTATTCTGTACATTTCACTTTCATTTTCTGTTTATTTAGGTTAAAATAAACTAGTTTGCAGTTTTTTAGAACTTTTTTTATAATTTTTGGATTTTTAAAATTATTTTAATATTATTTTATTATTATTTTTCAAATTTCACATTTTTGCACTTTTTATACTTTTCTTAGCTTAAATACATTAAAATAGGAATTTTTCAACTTTTAGATTAATTTCATCATCTTTAGATTATTTTTTATAATTATTTTAGGTTTTAATAGTTTTTAAATCTATTTAAATAGTTTTTTTCAGTTTAAAAATTTTTAAAAATAGTTTTTAATCTTTTTAGGTCATTTTAGAGGTTTACCAATTGAAAAATCTTTATTTGGGCTTTTTGATAATTAATTTGATTTTAGGGCTTTAATTAGCATTTAAAAATTAAATATTTAATTAATTAAAAGGTTTGAAAGAGTTTTGATCGTTGGTAAACTCTTAGTTTATTTATTTTGTATTTTGGAGAATTTTTGGTAATTTTTCGAATTAATTTTTATCTTTGAGCTTTTTACGGTTTTACGTGTAGTCGTCGTAGTAATTAATTTCACGTCTTCGTCATTCTCTTTTCTCATCCCCTTCTAACGAATATTAATCTCAAACCAATTACGAATTATTCACACACAAATACCTCCTTGGGAAACGAACTTGGAACTTCATAAAGGTCATTAGTGCTTGATTTTCCTAAATCATCACTTAATACTTTTCCCTATTTTACCCCTCTTGTTTTTCCTAAAGCAAGGGTGTGTAAAAACTCTACAATCATTTTGGCGCCGCTACCGGGGAGTTGTGTCGTGATTAATTTGTCTTGTTGTTTTTAATATTTACCATAAATAGTATTTGTATTAGTAGAAATCTACTAATACGTATTATCGATTTTTTGGTTTTTCTTGTGAAATTATTATTACTATATTGTATTAAGTATCACAATCAATACAAAATATCTCCAAAAGTGTGAAAACACAACCTTAATTGGGATTTGATCTCCTAATTATTGTATTCAAATCTCAAACAAAAAGAAAAAGGCAAAACTAGATAAATACTTTCGTGAAGCTCGATTTTGAAAAATACGAACTATAAGGTGGGTATAAGGCGGGTATTATAAAATATACCTTAAGGAAAAAGGCTCTTAAGTGCTTCGCGCCGCCTCGTTTCCCCGCTTGCTTGTGAGTATTTTAAGATTGAAGGCTAATCGAGGGTTTTGCCGCCCAAAGTATTATTACGTATAATATGTTTGCTTGGTTTCTTTGTGATTAAACCCTCTTGAACAATTTGGTTTTCACCAAAGTTCTAAAGTCATTTGAAGGCGTTCACTCCACGTGATCGTTTTCATTCCTTTGAGGCTTCTTTAATCAAGAGTTTGATTCGAGGAGAGATTTGGTAGATTGTTGTCTACGAAGATACACCAAAATCCAAAAAAAATAAAAACAATCAAAAACACAAAAAAATTGAAAATTCACAAAACACCCAAAAAGAATCATCTTTGCTCACCTCCCATTCTTCGTGAAGTTTATGATCACTCGTAATCAAGCAAAACGACCTCGTAAACGTCTTCAAAAGCAAGCAAATCAAGAGACTTTGATTGAAGAACAAACTCCAATTGTTGAACCTATTGTAGAACAAGAAGTCGTCATGGCTAATCGTACTATGATGGAGTTGCTACAAGCACCCACCGAGGGTTTTGGAGATGCCATTGTGATTCCCGCTATCCTTGCGGAGAATTTCGAAATTAAGACGGGTTTAATGTCGATGTTGCAAGCTAATAAGTATAGAGGTCATGAGAAAGACAACCCGCATTACCACATAAGGAATTTTAATCGTCTTACCGCTACTAGCAAGTTTAAGGACGTTCCACATGACGCCATTAAGATGATGTTGTTTCCATACTCGTTAGATGGACCCGCTAAAATTTGGCTTGAGAAAGAACCGCCAAATTCAATTTTAACATGGGGTGATCTCATTTCTAAGTTTGTGAATAAATTTTTTCCACCATCTAAAACAACACATTTGAAAAATGAGATTTCAAGATTTGTGCAACGGAATAATGAAAGTTTTTCAATGGCATGGGAACGATTTTAGGAAATGTTACATGAATGTCCACAACATGATTTTTCGAAATTGCATCAAGTTGATACTTTTTATAATGGGCTTAATGATCATGAACGAGATTACTTGAATGCCGTCGCGGGTGGTAATTTTTTGTGCAAAATGACCGATGAAGCTTTAAAGATTATCGAGAATAGATCTAAGGTTTATAGCCCTCGTAACACACCGAGTGTTGCCAATATGGGTTCGTCATCGTCGTCATCGTCTCGTAGCATTAATGCCTTACATGATGAAGCTAATGAGGAAAATCGGTTTTTCGATAGATTTGCTAATCTTATGACTCATTGGAAAGCTCAAGAGGCTTTGAGTTCCGCTTCGGTTAAAGCGGTTGCTACGAGTTGTTTGTCTTGTGGTGGAGCTCATGATCTTTCCGAGTGCATTACCGCGGATGGTAACACTTCGAGTGCTTACGTAGCAACGGGAACTTATAACCAAAACGACCAAGGTTCCCGCCCAAATCAAGCTCCACCAAATCAAAATGCTAATAACTATCGAAACAACAACCAAGGTGGTAATTATCAAGGAAATTCACGTAACTACAACAAAGGGAATTATCAAAGCAGAAATGGACAAGTCACTAATCAAAACCAAAACCGTGATTTTCAAAACACTACACAAGGTTTTCAAAATGCTCACACTAAAAATCTTCAAGGAGAATTTTTGGATTATGCTAAAGCAAATGATGCTAAATTTGATAACATGCAACGTGAGATGATTAGCTTAAGATCCGAGTTGAAAAACGAGCTTAAAAACGAACTTGCTAATGAACTTAAAACTCATGCAAATAAAATGGAAGGAAATGTTCAACGTCTTCAACAAAATCCACAAAAGATGGAACAAGGACAACATGAGATTAAGCAAGAATTGTTAAAAGCGGATTTAAGGCAATCAAAATTTGAGGACCGAATGGCAAAAATGTTTGAAGCAATCATGTGTAAACCCTCTTCCCCGGGTGGTCTTCCTAGTGATACCATTGCAAACCCGAAGGGAGAAATGAAGGTTATTACTACACGAGTGGTAAAACTTTCAAGGAACCAATCTCTCGTCCAAGTACTTCTATGGAGAAGGAAATCGAGAAAGAGCCCGAGGTGATGGTCGAAAAGGAGCACATTACAATCCCACGAAGTACTGCTCATACCACACCTACGGTTGAACCAATACCAATCATGGAACCCGAGATTCCAAGGCCGTTGCCTAATTTCCAACCCACACCACCCTTACCTTACCCTTCGAGACGAAACAAAGAGAAAATGCAAGAACGTAACAAACAAAAAATCGATCTTTTAATAAAAATGTTTCAACAAGTGCATTTTGATGTGAGTTTAGCCGACGCGTTGTTATATATGCCTTGTTTCGCTTCCACTTTTAAAAGTATGATGAGCGATAAGGAAAAGCTTTCAAAGCTTGCTAATTGTTCTTCGGTTTATCTTAACCGCATACCGGAAAAAGTTGGTGACCCCAGAAAGTGTCTCATTCCTTGTGACATACAAGATATGAAAGAATGCCTCGCCTTGGCCGATCTTGGCGCGAGCATTAATTTGATGCCATTTTCCATATGGAAATCGCTTTCGCTTCCGGCTCTTACTCCTTCGAACATGTCTATCGAGATGGCCGATCATTCTACGATTTTAGCATGTGGAGTATCCGAAGATGTTTTCGTGAAAGTGGGGAAGTGCTACTATCCCGTTGATTTTATAGTAGTTGACATTCCCGCGGATCCTCAAGTTCCTCTAATTTTAGGTCGTCTATTTTTAGACACCTCGAGATCGCTTATCGACGTTCATGCAAGAACTACCACTTTGAGATTCAACGAAGAGGAACTTGTTATAAACGCTACTCAAAACTCGAAACCTTCTCATGTTTATGCAATCGCTACCATCAATGACATTGACTTAGTTGATGTGGTTTGCGATGAGTTTTCACAAGAAGTTTTAGGTTTTTCCGATAGCTCGTCAAGTGGCAATCCCACTATTTTGGATCCGATTCTTGCTAATTCTACACCAAATCTCACTCCATTCCAAGGAGGCGATTTCACTTCAAATGAAATCGACAATGAAGATGAGGTGTTGATTAGTGATGATACTTCTATTCCACCATTTCTTCCGCCGATGGAAGTTATGAGTGCTAAACCAAAATCTTCAATCGAGGAACCAACTATCCTTGAATTGAAAGATCTTCCATCTCACCTTGAATACGCATTCTTGGAATGTGATGACAAGTTGCCGGTTATTATTGCAAGAGGTCTTGCTAATGATGAAAAAACCGAGCTTTTGAAAGTTCTTAAAGCTCATAAAGGGGCAATTGCGTGGAAAATTTCCGACATTAAGGGTATTGACCTAAAATTTTGTACTCACAAGATTTTAATGGAGGAGGACTACAAACCCGCAATTTAAAGTCAAAGAAGGATGAATCCCAAAATTCACGATGTCATTAAAAAGGAAGTCCTTAAACTCCTTGACGCGGGAATGATTTATCTTATCTCTGATAGCCTATGGGTGAGCCCAATCCATTGTGTCCCTAAAAAGGGAGGAATGACCGTTGTGCCCAACGAAAACAACGAGTTGATTCCCACTCGTGTTGTGACCTGTTGGAGGATGTGTATTGACTACCGAAAGTTAAATGACGCCACTCGTAAAGACCACTTTCCTTTGCCTTTCATGGATCACATGTTGGAGCGACTCGCAGGAAATGAATTCTATTGCTTTTTAGATGGTTTTTTCGGTTACTTTCAAATCCCTATCGACCCTCGTGATCAAGAGAATACTACGTTTACGTGTCCTTATGGAACGTTTGCTTATCGTAGGATGCCTTTCGGACTTTGTAATGCACCAGGTACGTTTCAACGGTGTATGATGGCAATTTTTCACGATATGATCGAAAAGTCGATGGAAGTGTTTATGGATGACTTTTCGGTGTTTGGCAATTCGTTCATGTCGTGTTTATCTAATCTCGAGCAAATGTTAAAACTTTGTGAAGAAACCAATCTTGTGCTTAATTGGGAAAAATGTCATTTTATGTGTAAACAAGGAATCGTCTTAGGACATAAGGTCTCGAAAGCGGGGATTGAGGTCGATAAAGCTAAGGTAGACGTCATCGCCAAGTTACCTCATCCCAAAACCGTTAAGGGAGTTAGGAGTTTCCTAGGCCACGCGGGCTTTTATTGTCGTTTCATCAAAGACTTTTCGAAAATCTCTCGACCTATGACACACCTTCTCGAGAAGGATGCTCCTTTTAATTTCAATGAGGATTGTGTTAGAGCTTTCGAAACTCTTAAAAGGAAACTTACAGAAGCTCCCATTCTTGTTGCTCCTAATTGGGAATTACCCTTTGAAATCATGTGCGATGCAAGTGATTATGCTATAGGGGCCGTCTTAGGGCAACGTTATGAAAAGCATTTCCGTCCTATCCATTATGCTAGTAAGACGATGATCGAGGCTCAATTAAAGTACACCATAACGGAAAAGGAATTCCTTGCCGTGGTCTATGCTTTTGAGAAATTCCGACCTTATCTCGTCTTATCGAAAAGCATCGTGTATACCGACCATTCGGCTATCAAGTATCTCTTAGCTAAGCAATATGCTAAGACGAGATTGCTTCGTTGGATGCTCCTCCTCCAAGAATTTGATGTCACCGTGCTTGACAAAAAAGGAGCCGAGAATCTAGCGGCCGATCATCTCTCTCGTCTAGAAGATCCTCACAAAGATGTTTTCTAGAACAAGGAAATCACCGAAACATTTCCTCTTGAGACTCTCGGTGTAGTGAATTCTAAAGACACCACCCCATGGTTTGCCGACATTGCAAATTACCATGCGGGCAATTTCATAATCAAGGGTATGACGTCACAACAAAAGCGAAAATTCTTTCGTAACGTCAAGTTCTATTTTTGGGACGACCCTTATCTCTTTCGGGTTTGTGCGGATCAACTCGTTCGACGTTGTGTTTTTGGTGCCGAAGCTTCTAATATCCTTAGAGCTTGTCATGAGGGACCCACGGGTGATCACCATGGTGCTAATCTCACGGCTAAGAAAGTGTTCGATGCCGGATTCTTTTGGCCTTCTATCTATCGTGATGCACACGCACTTGTGAAGTCGTGTGATTCGTGCCAACGTCAAGGAAAATCGTCTCAACGTGATGAAATGCCGCAAAACATAATTCAAGTGTGTGAGATTTTCGACATATGGGGAATAGACTTTATGGGGCCGTTCCCATCATCTCATGGTAACAAGTATATCCTCGTCGCGGTGGACTACCTTTCTAACTGGGTGGAAGCTAAGGCTTTACCTACTAATGATGCTCGTGTGGTAGTAAAGTTTTTGAAGAAACTATTCTCTCGGTTCGGAACCCCTCGTGCTATTATAAGCGATCGTGGAAACCATTTTTATAATGACCAATTCGAGAAGGTCTTAAAGAAATATGGAGTTACTCATCGTCTTTCTACGGCTTATCACCCCAAACGAGTGGGCAAGTCGAGGTTTTGAACCGAGCTTTGAAAAGAATTTTAGAGAGGTCGATTGGAGAAAACCGTGCTTCATGGTCCGACAAACTCGATGACGCTTTATGGGCCTTTAGGACAGCTTATAAAACACCTATCGGTTGCACTCCTTATAAGTTAGTCTATGGGAAGAATTGTCATTTGCCCATTGAATTGGAGCACAAGGCATATTGGGCCCTTAAGCATGCAAACTTTGACTTAAAGACCGCGGGAGATCACCAGAAAATACAATTGAATGAATTGGATGAGCTAAGAGACAATGCTTATTAAAATTCATTGATTTTCAAAGAAAAGACTAAAAAGTTTCATGATGCAAAGATTAAAAACCGGGTCTTTTACGTTGGTGATCAAGTGTTACTTTTTAATTCTAGACTTAAGATATTTTCCGGGAAATTGAAATCTCGTTGGTCGGGTCCTTTCACCGTTACACAAGTGTTTCCTTATGGGACCATCGAGCTAGCTCAAGATGATGGTCCTAACTTCAAGGTGAATGGACATAGGCTTAAGCACTACTTTGGTGGGGAAATTCCTTCAATGGTTGACCTCGACCAAGTCACCTTCCCCAATGATAATTATCATTGACGGGATCGAGTCGAGCTCATGACTCGGTAATCAAAAACGAGGTGCCTCGTGGGGGAGATCCCATGCTTATCTTTTTATGATTTATAATAACTAATGAGAGGGGATTTGTGCCCTTCCAACTCGTTGTCTCGTGGTTGTTTGTGATTGTGTTATCTAGATCATCATCATCATTTACGATTGAAGACTCTCGTGTTCGTTTACGTGAGCCTCCACGTTTGCTTGAAGAAGTTTTTCACGAATCCATTGACATATCCTTTATTGTTCTAACAATTATCTTTTAGCATACTTAATAAACGGCTTTAGATATATTGTTGATCACCCTTTCCATGCTAGATCCTAAGCATTCAATTCTTCGTCTCTAGTATAGGGGTGCTCCACCTTTAGACTCGAAACATTGAGGACAATGTTTACTTTTAGTATAGGGGGTGAATAGATACTTGCTTTGCTACGCCCTCACGTTTTCCAACTTTCAAGGTTTTTATTTGTTGCTAATAAGGCTAAAAATGGCCAAATTTTAAAATTTTTCTTAGTTTTCATAAGTGTTTTTAAGACACGGATGTATATTTTCCGATGGGTAGAATAAGAGCTAATTTTGACTTGATGGGCATTTGGAGCCATTTACATTCCTTAACCCGCTCAATTCAAGTTTTGCTAGACTTTTATATAGGGAACTTTAAAACGTGAAAGTCTTAGCTCATTCGGGTTAAGAACAAGAACTTTTCGCAAGTTCCTATAATTGATCCTAGAAAGTCACTTATCAAAGGAACTATAAAATGCATTCTCTAAACTTGAAAAAGTCCAAGAAAGTGCAAGATCCTATAGGTGGCTTGAAAACCCAAAACTTTGATTTGATAAAGTCTTAATGAAAGCTAATCCAAATTTGGCTTAATTTTGACTTGCATGGCTAAGTATTCACAAGTCTCTTTAACTAGAGGTCTTTATATAGTGAAGAACGAGAAGTGATAGAGTTAGACAAGTGATCATGCTAAACGTAGAACATGGAAATGTTCTTTAAAAAACTCATATGTTTTTAATTGTGGCTTTTTCTTCCCAAAAGATCAATGCATTAGGAATAAATAATACTTGCAATAAGTAAGGTCGTACGATTTGAAAGGTTACTTAGCTTCTAGCCCAAGATCGTTTAAAAGTTGCTCGTGGTTGAATAGAGTTCATAGCCAAGGCATAACTTATTCAAGCGGGACGCAAAGATTGGTAAAGATCCAAAAAGGCCCTAACAAGGCATGAGGAGCTATATCTTGTTGCTAAAGATCCAAGATGATGTGAAGTATCATTATTCCTAAATCAATATGAAGGATCGAGACACACGACAAAAGCAATTACTCCCCTAAAGATCATGGAGAAAGTCTATCCAAAAAGACCCTAACAAGGTATGAGGATAAATATATCCAAGTCCGAAAAGGAGGCGGATCGTTGTATACCAAAGTCCAAAATAAAGATTGAAGAAAAATGATGAAGTCGTGGTCCAAATATGGAGAATCTCTCAAAAATATCAAGTGAAGAAATTCCAATATATGAAGAGAAGACCATAATTTCAAGAACGTCTTCCCAAGATTTGAAATATGAAGTACATGCCAAATATCGGTCCGAGAAAGGTCTCAAATCGTGAAACGAGTTATGCCAAGATATGAACTTAAGGAGATACACGAGAAGCCGTTTTAAAAGATTTTGTCCTTCGGCTAACTATCGATTAAATCGTGCTACTTTGCTTTCGGACTAATAACTACTCAAATAAGTCAATATGAATCACTTGTGATCCATGACAAATAGATAAAAAATGCTAGTAACCCATTTCCTTTTATAATAACTAGGATTGCGGGGAGAAAAAGTATTACACAATTTGGACGTATGAGTAGTGTTAGCATTGTGACTTGTACCAACAATGATCTTGTTTTTGCACATAGCATGGAATGTATGACAATCAAGGATGACGAAATTTACTCTAAGGGACATTTACTTGTTTATATTCTTTAACTCTAAAAGTCACATTCATAATGAAAATCATACATTATGTCTTTACACATCTTCGTAGTATTGTTGCAAGTCTTTTACTTTTCAATAAAGGGTAATAAAATTGAATCTTGGTGATGCTTAGATACTTTATTCTAGCATTGCGTGAGGGCACGGCAATGGCTTAGTATGGGGGAGTGATGAAATGGCATTTATACATGATCTCATCGTTCTTTTCGGGCTTTAAATGCATAAAAATGTCATAAAATACCATATATATATATGCTTGTATTTGTTTACTTGTGTATTTTAGGTATAAATATTGTGAAAAAGACAAAAGATCACAAGAATCAAGGAAAAACGGACACGAGAAACGAAGCCGTACAAAGAACCGGGCCCTAGTTCATGAATTATCCAACATTTACCCTTGAAGACTTGAAGATATGCAAGATTGATCATCAAACAATGAAGAAATGACACTTAGAACCCTTGTGAATTCATAATTACAAGTTTGGTCCCTTAAGTTTGTCAAAATTGCAAAAAGGTCCTTCAACTTTGAAGAAATGGCAAGATTAGTCCCTCATCAAATCTAATTTGTCAATTATGGTCCCTCATGAAGGCAAACATCTATTGAAGACCTTTGAAGATCAAGAAAGTCCAAATTCAGTCCCTCAATTATGGAAAAATGGCAAAAACAACCCTTTAAACCTTTTCACCAAAGTTTTGTGGCAAAAGTATAAACTTGGAAAGTTTATTAACAAAGGAAAACGGATTTGAAGGCTTAAAAACTTGTTTTACCACCTTTCTGAAAACACAAGGGCCAAAGGTGTCTATTTGAAACATTCAAACTCAAAATGCGCCAAACAAACACCTTTCCCCCAAAATCGGATCAAAACCTTTACTGTTTACCATTCATCAACCCAGTTACCATCCCACTTAGAACAAAGGGTAAATTTCAATTACCCATTCCCACACTTGATTCACACGCCCAGAAACCTATCCCACACATAATACATTCACCTCCACTCACCAAAAGGGCCCACACTCAACCTCCTCAACCAATGAAAACGCAACTTATTCCCCAAGGCATCTGACGTGTCAAGATCAACAACCTAGACTCTCTGCGTAACTAGCAAGCTAAAATGAATGATTTTGATCACTTTGGACAGCTCACCAACAACAAACGGCATCAAGTACTCAAGGGCACTTTTGCGAAATCACATCTAGGGTTTATGAATAGTGTTAGGCTAACATTTGCCTATAAAAGGAGACCTCAACCTGTGAGAGTCCCTTTGTTCCAGATTTTGGCTATTAATCTTTGTAATTCCTTTTTAGTTAAATAAAATTTGAATTTCTGAAAATTTTTGAAATCTCTTTTGTGTTTATTAAAAGTTGGTGTTGGAATAGAAAAAATCTGAGTTCCATTTGATCTCTAAGACCTTCCTTAATCTTGTGGTTAAGACACGTCTTTGTTTGAAGGTTTTCAAAGGTTCAAAAACCTTGAAATCCTAGGTTCTGTTTTGGTTATTATTGTGTACTAACCCTTAGCCAAAAGACTTAAGCTCCTTCAAGCTTGTTGACACCAAGCCTAAGAAGAGTTTTGAGCTCTTGGTTGAGTTGTTTGCTCATTTGTGTTGAAGATATATCATAATCAAAACCTGTTCTACTTTGAACATCAGAAGGTTTTGATCTTCCTTTTTAAAGAACCTTGGTCTTGTTATAGCTGTTGAACAGGGTCCAAGGAGCATAGCTGGTCCTCATAGGATGTTGTGTAGGACAGGTATAATCCCTTGTTTAAGTTTCCCCTAAAAATTTCATGTTATTTCCTGTTTTGGATTTTGTGCTTTGATTTTGTGTTCCTGTGTTTGAGGTTGAGATTTTAGTGTTTGAATCTGTTAGTTGTCACCTAGGGAGTGTTTTTGATTCATAAAATCAGTAGGTTGTTAGTAAAAATCACAAGTTGCTTTGAAAAATGGTAGATTAAGGGTTGTTTGGGATAACAGCTTGATTTGGATTTGTGTTGTTTTGAGTTGAGGCTTTGTGGTGCTGTGTGTTTGTATCTGTTTATTGGGTGCTAAGTATCATTTGTTTGCAAGGTTTGTGGTTTGAAACACCTAAATCCAACATAGTGCTATAAAATCAGATTAACTTGTTGAAATTGGCTATGGTTTAAGGGACACCTAGATCTAATCATAAACTAGGGCTAACAAGTGATTAAACCTGGTTAGTTACACCAGGGAAGTAGGATTTGAGGCTTGAAATTGGATTTGTGGTCAATTAGATCAGGAAAGTGTGCATGTGTATTTGAAGTTCATAACAACAAGTATAATCTGCCTTGATCTTGTTCCATACCTTGTCTCAGTGGTTGATTTAAGTTTGTTTATGCTTAATCATAGTTTATATAGCTTGTGTATGCATCTTGTTGAATTTGGAGTGCTTATTCTAGCTTAAAACTGCTTAAGTGTTCATAACAGCTTATATTCCAGGTCTGTGCAATATCTGAGCATTGTTTGATTTTTATGTGCTTATTGAGTGAACCAAAGTGTGTTTTTGTGCTTGATTGTGACTCCTAGTGATTAACTGATCACTTGGGTGCCCTTGTCTTCCAATAAAACATACAGAATCTCTCTAAAAAGCTTGGTCAAATAGTCAAAGCAATAGGAACTCCTTTCCCCTACTGCTAGCCCCTGCTAGTGTATTTTGGTGTTCAGCTTATCAATAAACTATTCTAGCTTATTTTAACCAGCAACAACTTGGATTTTGTAATAGGTGCTCATCATTTGACCCATTTGTTCATACTGGAGCATTTGGTGGGTTGACTTTAGGGTTTGACTAGAAAACTAACTTAATTAACTTTTTTGTAAGTGCTTATTGGCTTATTCTGGCTTATTGGTTTTGCTTATTGGATTTTTGTTGATTTATTTGGCTTATTGAAGTCATTTGTGACCTCTTGCAAGTTGAATCAAGTCCTGAGGTGCCCTAGATCTCAAACCCGACTATTTTGTCGTTTTGTGGATTTGTACTTTGCTTATTTCTGGCTTATTGGGTGTGCTTTTTCAAAATTTCTTTTTACAGATCTCTTTAGTATCCCAAAAGAAGGTTGTGTGTCAAATTAGAGCTTATGGCATTAACTTATTGCTTAATGGGCTTAATGGCCCAATAAGGATAAGCTGTTTGCTTAATAAGCTGTGATAAGCTCACTTTCAGCTTTTGGGCCTTCAGAGTTTTGTGTTTAGAATTAAATTTTGAGTCAGATAGGGCTTTTCCAAGTCAATTGGGCCAAGTTTGACCTTTTGGGCTAAAAAGCCCATTTGTGTTGACTGATTTTGGTTTTGGCCCATTTGAGGGACCAATAGGGGTATTCTGGTCATTTCACTTTAATTTTCTGTTTATTTAGGTTAAAATAAACTAGTTTGCAAGTTTTTTGAATTTTTTATAATTTTTGGATTTTTAATATTATTTTAATATTATTTTATTATTATTTTTCAAATTTCACATTTTTGCACTTTTTATATTTTTCTTAGCTTAAATACATTAAAAAAGGAAATTTTACAACTTTTAGATTAATTTCATCATCTTTAGATTAATTTTTATAATTATTTTAAGTTTTAATAGTTTTTAAATCATTTTAAATAGTTTTTATTAGTTTAAAAATTTCTAAAAATAGTTTTTAATCTTTTTAGGTCATTTTAGAGGTTTACCAATTGAAAAATCTTTATTTGGGCTTTATGATAATTAATTTGATTTTTAGGGCTTTAATTAGCATTTAAAAATTAAATATTTAATTAATTAAAAGGTTTGAAAAAGTTTTGATCATTGGTAAACTCTTAGTTTATTTATTTTGAATTTTGGAGAATTTTTGGTAATTTTTAGAATTAATTCTTATTTATGAGCTTTTTACGGTTTTACGTGTAGTCATCGTAGTAATTAATTTCACGTCTTCGTCATTCTCTTTTCTCATCTCCTTCTAACCAATATTAATCTCAAACCAATTACGAATTATTCACACACAAATACCTCCTTGGGAAACGAACTTGGAACTTCATAAGGGTCATTAGTGCTTGATTTTCCTAAATCATCACTTAATACTTTTCCCTATTTTACCCCTCTTGTTTTTCCTAAAGCAAGGGTGTGTAAAATTAACCTAATGAAAAAGGAGAAAATAAAACTAAGTGGGTACTTTAAAACTGAACGAGATAAAAACTAAAGCGGACACTAAATAAAAGATAAAACTTAAACTTTTGGAAAAAAAATACTAATACTAAAAATTGATGAAAAATTCAGCTAAAATACGCGACTTTCAGAATTAAAATCAGAACAACTTTCAGATAAAACTAAACGACTACGGAACAATACTAATTAATAAACAAGCAGGCAAGCACCCTGCTCAAGCACCTAGGCAAGTAGGACAAAACATATATATAGTTCGCAATAACTACTATGTTTTGGCCGGAAAATATCCAAACACACAATCAGGTAGGAGAATCTAATATAGAGTTCGGAATGTGTAATCACAACTAGTTTGGAATGTGCTTGTTTCTAGTTCGGAATGCATGATACAACGTTTAGTTCGGAATGGAGGTTGATCTAGTTCGGAATGCAACATCTCATACCTAATTCAGGAAAATGATACCAGACGTAATTCGGGATAACTGAAACTGCATATAGTTCGGGAAAAAATGAAAGCAAAAGTAGTTCGGAATAAAGCTATCCTATACCTAACTCGGAATGTTAGGGTTTTAAAACAATCCGAACTAAAGCAAAAACAAGCAAAATGAAAATTAAGCTAAAACCAAATAAGCACTTATCTAAAAACTTAACCAAAAAGATTTTAAGAAAATGCTAATAAGCCAAAATTTTGAAACTTTTAAAAATACTAAATAATAAAAATATTTAAAAACAACTTTTTATAAAATAACTTTTAAAAAACACTTAATTAAAATTAAACAAACACACAATAGGCTATAAAATCTATAAGCCAACACAATCAAACACATAAAAACATAACAATTAATCAAATAAGCATGACAATAAGATAATAAGCATAAAGATTAACAAAAATAATAAAGGTAGAATGAGAGATTAATTAAAACTTGAGTAAAATTAAAGATTCAACAACACAAAATTAAACTTACTTGAAATTAAAGGCAAGAATTTAAATGACAATTAAGTAAATCACAATTTGAAAGTGCATGTAATTAAATGGAAGAACTATGTGCCAAATAGCCAACACCTCCTAATGTGTCATTAGGAGGGAATTTATAGGGAGATTAGCAAGTGTTGATCTTTTCTTCCTTTTCTCGTCTTTTCGTCTATATAAATTCTTCGACTTTCTCGACTTTGTCTCGGGATATTTTGAACTCGTCTTATGATTTCTTCATTTATTAGACTTGAGTTCTTCGACTTCATTAAACTTCCGTCTTAAGAATTTTTCTTCGATAAATCTTCATAATAGGCCTTGGACTTCCGTTCTTTTTGCACTCTTGATCTTTTGACTTCGTCTTTTGTCTTTTTCTTCGATAAAAGCCCGTGAAAGCCCGTGTTTTCTTCCCTTTTCACATTTTGGTCCCAAATCACAACAAAAACACAAACCACGCATAATTCCGACATTTATGACATAAAATACACGTTTTTGCTTGGTTATTATTTTAATTAAGTGGTAAAAGGATAAGTGTTTTCACACTTATTAGCGGTCTAAGCTGTGATGCATTGGCGCCATTACTTGTTTCATAAAGAGTTTTTTGTTCACTGATAATATTTAGTATTTGCAAGTTCGTTTTTTCTCGACTCATGACTACTAATATCAAGCTTTAAATTATTTTTGGTTGTTAAAAGTTTATTTGGATTCTATGTCTAATTCAAACAAGCACGTAAAAAGAGAAAATATTATTTCACTATTTATCTATAAAACAAAGTGCAATTACTAATTAATATTCACAAAGTACAAGTATCTAATGCATGGAAAGTAAAAATGCTTGAAATGTAAAGGAAATGAAAATATAGGGACTAAAAATGTAAATTCAGAAACTATAGGGACCAAATATGAAAAATATGACCAACTAATGCAACAATCTAACAAACTCCCAAACTAACTAACAAAAGTGTAACAAACAGAAATTCAGGGACCAACTTTTGCAAAACCTAAAAACTTGAACTTTTAAAGCTGATTACAGAGTTATTGAAAAACCAAGGACCAAAATGCAAATAAAACTATAACTCTTCACAAAACGGGCTATAGCATACGAATAAGCTGGATTGAGCTTATTTCCCAACCTTATTGATTCTAGTTTTTTCTAAAGTGCTTAAAACTGAAATTTAGCTAGGTTGGTAAAAGGAATTTTACTAAAAGCTTCTAAATCTCTAGCTAGCTTATCACAATAAGCTCAAAATAAGCTAAAAAAGAATCCAGTCATCCACAAAACGTTTTTCTTGCAAAATCTGATTAATCAAGCCTAAAGGAGCTTGGAATGTTTTTTGGTTTTGAAAATAAGCAACATAATAAGCTGGAATCTTGAATAGCCAAAAACAACTTATTTGACCAAGGTTGGACCAAAATCTCAAAAAGCTGAAAATATCAGGATTTACTCAAGACATGTTTGCTAAATGAATGGTGAAAGAAAATAAGGAAATTTATGAAATGGATTATGAGATCTAGGAAAATAGTGGACTACTTATCACATAAATTTCAGTATGCTCTAAAGCCGGTTAATAAGCCAAGAACTCACTCAAAACTTAATACTATAGAATTACCAATTACAGACTGAAAGTATGGATGTTAAGCTACAAGTAGAAATAGGTTTCAGCTAATTTCATTAAGAAACAAAGAAATTCCATTGGATTAAAGATGACTAGTTTTACTGATGAACTTTATCAAATAAGTTGACCCAAAGTTTTCTTCTACCAATTGCTTGTTTGAAAGCAAGTTTGACCATAAAACTTGACCAAAAGACTTATACTCACTTCTTGAGTATAAGTGAGCTTAGAACAAAAAGTTTAACAAGCTTATTCACCAATCTTAATCCAAAACCAAACACCACTTTAAAATCTGAAATTGAACTTTATCAAAGACTTTTTGAGTACAAATGAATGACATCTATAGGCACTTATTAGGACTTATTCTAATGATGAAATGAAATGGTTTTGAGTAAAAATCAAGCCGGTTAACTGGTTAAACAACAAAATGAGTAGTTAATGATCAATGACTAATGTAATACCAATTTTAACTAAGTAAAACTGAATGAAAGGCTGTAAAACTACAAGTAAACTATCAATCCAACAATATTACACTATAATCAAGTCAATCACATCATCAGTTCAACAATTAAGTTTTACACTAGGACATGAGCATGCATAGACAATTTAGGGGAATTTAAACAAAGAACTAAGAACTTTTTAGCTTTGAAGCCTCCATTGATGGAGTAATAAGCGCCGAGCTTATTAGAATCTATAAAACCACCATGAATCAACCTCCAATAACCATCATCGTCATCATAATCTGCTATGATCAACTACCCTGCTACAAATGCTTCAAATGAACTGAAAATGAACTTCAAAGTAATTCTAAACCAGCTACAAGCCTCCAATACATCAATCAACTTCCATTAATCATGAATGATTAATAGAAACAACACAGTACACCAGGATTATAATAATGTAGGTAGGAGAATGAGAATTGAGTAAGAATGAATGTTGAATTTCATTAATGGTTTGAAAGAGGTTACAAAGTTATTACTAACTGACTAACTAACTCTTAGGTGGTTGTCAAACACCTAAGAGTAGTAACTAACTAAGTTGAGAAATTGGAAATGAGAGAAAAATATGAAGTGTGTGTTTTCATACCTACAAGCTACTTACTACAAATGAGCTAGCTCGGGTCTATTTATAGTGTGAGAAAGAGAGTTTGTTGGGGATGATGACGTGTTGCAGCCAATAACTGAGCTCCATGTGTAACAATTTGATCAATTGCAAATTCTAGCTCATGAACACATTTAGGGATTTTTGATTAAATCACTTTCATCTTAATTGGATGATATGAGTGAATTCTTCTCTTGAAATGAAGCACTTTTAATGTTTATAACACGTCTTGATATGCAGTGTAGCAGATTCTTGTTCATGGGCTCGTTATGAATTTGAAAGTGACACGTGGCGATGCTTTATTGGCCTTTTGCAGCTCACACGGATCATTATCCAAAATGGATATATTAAACATTGCATGGCACCTCCTCATTGGTTGAAATTAGGCTGAGTGGACAATACTATAGAGATTCGCCTCATTAATGCTGGCGGCTACTAGTGGGATGAGTTGGTGATCCGTGTCACCCTCATTCTTCTTTCTCATTGGTGGAAATGTACTAAACACGGATTAAGCCCAAAAATTGTATTAAATTTGTCAAGTTAAGTCCTTGTAGTTAGGCAGATTGTACAAATAAGCTCCAAACTTCATTTCTTTGGCATTTTTGATCCTTTGACTTTCATCTTGAACATTTGAAGCTCTTTGACTTGTTTCACTTGAAGGTTGACCAGATTTGACTTTGATCTTTGACTTTCTCAAAATTTCACTTTAGTCCTTCATCTTTTGAATATTGTCAAGATATGTCCTTTTCTTTACAAGGCTTGTCACTTTTGATCCTTCTCTTGTCTTTTCTTCATCTTTTTAGCTTGATTTCACTTGTTTGCTCCAAATTTGTATCCTTGTTACCTAAACAAGCACAAACACAAAACATACCACATAATACTGCTTTATTGTATAAAACTTAGGTATTTGCTATGTGTTTTAGGGTGATTTGTGTTATTATTGATATGAGATTTTGCTCATATCAAATCCCCTACACTTGATCATTGCTATGGCCTCATGCAATGCCACATTTTAAAGCACTAATTTACATTTTTCTAAAAATTAATCCACCTTGGCCAATATGAAATGCTTTTACACTATTCTACACTATATGATGCATGATTTTGATTTTATACAATGCAATGCAAAGGAAAGCAATTCTATTTATATATTTTTGGATTTTATTGAAATGATTTGATGGAAATAACTCATAAAGAAATCAAGGACTTAGATTAGGGCTTTTGGTACCATGAACACTTATCACCCTCAAGTTTCCCTTTCCCCATACCATGCTTAAAAACAAGATCATTGTTATCCACAAGTGAAAGTGCGTCAAATTATTCATATAGATTAAGTGTGTTACTCTCATACCCCCACTTATTATGCCTCTAAGACCGGTTATTATTTGAGCAAATTGCTTGAGAGCAAATTTGTCATTATTTAATGCGTGAAATATAAGAAATGTAAAATATGAAAATAAGGAAGCACGGTTTTAATCCTAAGTAACCATCTCATCCATTACTCGAAAAACCGCCCACAATTGATATAAGTCCGACTCAAGATTAATAAGTCATTCGCCTTATGTGTAAAATCCTTATGTCATGCATTAATAAGTTGCTACACTCTCGCTAAGAAAAGAAAATAAAACCCACGCAATAATTTATATCCGCCGCCTTTTTTAGACCTTGGATCTTCAACCCTGCAACCCGTCAAGGTAATATTGGATTGGAGCAACTATCAAATCCCGCAACCCTTGTGAGAGTAATATTGGAATTCAATAGTCACTATAATTAACACTTCACTGCCCCTCTTGGGAGTCTTGTATAATTATTTTTTTTCTTATTTTTCTTTTTCTTTTTCTTTTTTTTCTAGCCACTCATTTTTTCATAAGCCGCTCTTATTTTTCTTTATTCCTCACAAAGAAAGTTGAAAAAAATAAAAGGAAAAACACCCGCTAAGTATTAAGCATGACATAAATCTAGTACACATAAAACGTTCTAACTTAGAATCTTATGACGTACTTATACCAACCACGAATGATTAGTCAAAAATGCATAAGAGACAACAAACCAATTAAAACCGTTCTTGATTATTTATTAACATATATACATGCGTTGACAAGAAAGTAAAGGTTATGAAAGGGGATATAAAAGCAACAATTAATGAATATGAGGTTTATCTAGCCCTTAATACTTATTTCAAACTCTATCATCTCTTGTTCTCCACATTTTAAAATCTCAAATAATGAGACTAGTGGATGCTTAGCCTAATAAACCAATAAAGGTCTACATGGTTAAGGCTACTAGCTAGAGAATGCTTGGGTAAGCAAACTCGGGTTGAGTCAAAGTATTCATGGCGGGCCTAATATGTCAAAGAAGTCTAAATTTGTTAAACCATATCCTTTATTATATTTTTTTTCCTTTTTTTTATATATTTTTGATGAAAAATAAAAGAAGGAATATATACAATGCAAATGTGTTATGCAAATGAAAAATAATTAATGCAAAAAAGTGTATGAATGTATATTTTTGGTGGCCAAAGTAGATCAAAAATTTGAAAAATGTTTGAAAAAATAATTTCTAAATTTTCATGAAGGTCAATGACAAAGTTCTAGGTAAGGTCACTTCGATAGAAGACCTCCCTACACTTAAGATAAATATTGTCCTCAATGTTTAAGAGTATTGGAGCTAACTCCCCTACACTTAGGACATTGAAAACTTTGCTTAACCCAAGCTAAAGAAAGATCAACTATAGTGAATTCATCTTTAAGCACAATGTGGTTATGAAAACTCACAATAGTAACGAAGTGAACCGGATACAAGGGCCTCCTCCATAAGCTCCAAAGCATGTGATGAGAGAGAGCAACCCTACAAACAACATGAAGACAAAAGGAAGGTCTCCTCCTACACTTATCCTCAACTCTATACCCTTATTTCTATCCTACCACACTCTAAGTCTAAAAACTCTAAGCCTAGTTATTCAAGGTTGATTTATTGAGTCTCTAGCTCGACTCATCCCACACTTAAAAGTGTCTAAAACCTATCATGAAGAGCAAAAGTTTTACCTTTTTTAAGAAAAATCTTCATGATGAGGTAAAGCAAGTTTTAAATTATCAAAAATCCATAAATATCCCCCCGGATCAAATACATAATTACCATCCCACTTATAACACAATCCAACAACTGACTTCCCAAGCAATGGTGAAAAGAGTGAGGTGTTGTTCCCCAAAATGGTTACCCGTATGTTCTTCCAAAGGTGACAAGGTGATACTCTTAAATATCTCACAAGTTTTCCTTTTATTGCATCAGGCGGATACTAAGATGGTTTAGCAAGCTCTATACCAGGATCAAAAATCCTTTCCTTGATGGGAAAACAACAAGTGGTAGTTGCCTTAGAAGATTCCCCTTTATAGGTCACATGTTGAGAGAAAGGTTGTGGAGAAATGGGTATCAACAAGCTCTTGGAAGGAACCATCATGACTTGTTTTTCTTTGTCACTTTGAAAGGTTTAGGTGAAACGAAGAGAAGGTAAAGGATCTTCATGCAATAGAGAATATAGAAAGAGTATGACTCCTTCCTTGTCAACATATCTAAGAGTGTACTCAAAAGGTATATCAACCTCTAAAAACTCATCACTCTCATCCATAATAGAATCCTCCTCATCACCATAATCATCATAGATTGGTACGTCAAAGATTGGTGACTCCTTAAAACTCAAGGAATTGTGATCATCAAAGAATGGAGATTCACAAGTGCAAAACTCATAATCACTATAGTCATCATATATTGGTGTATTACAAAGAGAAGGTTCATCATCACTAAAATCCTCATTGGTATTTTCATCATGGTGTAAAAGTGGGTTATCAAATGATGTTTCAAAAAGAGGATTGGAATGAATCACAAAATCACCAAAGTTAAGCTCTTGAGGTTCATGAAAATCCAAAGATGAGGTAATGGAGGCAATGGTCTCAAGATAAGGAGTGTGACAATCCGTCAATTTATGGTTTATATTTTATTCTCAAATACTATTTAAAAACATTATTTTAATGTTATATTATGAACTCACATATATTTGGGAAGAAATTTGGATTTACGTCTTGAAGTAGCATCGACTACGTCTAAACCGGAGGATTCTACGTTACGTGCTCACGTTTACATACACCATTTTTGGTGACAGTCCGACATTTCAGGAAATAAATTTATTCATGAATATTATTTTGGAATTTTACATTTGTTGGTTCATAAACTCACAAATTTACGAGAAGAGATTAGGACTTACGTGAATAATTTAACGTCCTTTACGATTAAACCGGAAACCTTAGGATTACGTATTTACGTTTTTGAACTCCGTTTTTGATGAGACTATTTTTATTAGATTCGTTTTGTGCCGTTGATTCATAATTTATAAAAACGTTTTTCGTAAAACGATCCGAGGGCACGTAAATCAAGGAAACTAGAATCGATGAATACCCGTAAATTAGTGGGTTGAGACAAAACAAGTTTTGCCCCACCCCACTAACATGAGATGGCCAAAGTATGCCACCACATCTCATGATGTGTCAAGATATAACTAACAAGTTACACTTGTTAGCTAAGCTTAACATGTAAGCTACACCAAACCACAAAACCATTTCCTAGAAACCATTTCTTCATTTACTCATGCAAAACCACTCATCCTCCCTTCCTCCCTCTCTCATTTTCGTCCCAAAATCACCAACAACAACCCTTATTTGATCTATTTTAGCCATATAATCATGTGTTAATCATACACATGATGATGCTCCTTTGAAGCCTTGAAGATTGGAGGTGATTCTAACATCCAAGGAGGTGATTTGGTGATGTCCAAGAGCTGATTTCTACAAGAAGTTTACAATTATTGATGGTCTTCAAAGTTGGTGTTGATCTATCACAAGTTTTTTTCATCAAAATCCAAGCCTTGATCATAAACTACACAAACTTGGTGGTATAGAGATTGTTCTTCCTATCCTATTGTTATTTTGATTATGTAATCTTGTATTTTCTTTATTTATGTATATGTATATGATGATGAATGATGATTAAAAATATTATGTGGGTATTTGGTGTTGCTTATAAAGTTGGCTGTATAAAAACAGTAACTAACCAAATGATAAACTGATAAAATAGCATAGTGGAATCTATTTACAGTAAGTATTAGGTGTTATACACATGTGAGAGTTGGCCATGCAATGGAATCATCAAAATGAGTGAGATATGATCAAAACAAAATTAGTGTATCAATCTGAATAGTCTGTTTTGTAGGGACTGTTAAGGATACTTAGACATAGATTGAGCAGTGACTAAAACTAAGTTATTTGTAGCACATAATATGAAGTTTATTTCAGCCAAAAATGAGCTTCTATCTCCTTATAGAACTCAAGATATAATAAAAATGGTGAAAGTGAAACTAAAAATCAGATTTTGTGAAATTAAAGTTTAATACTATTATATAAGCACTCAAATAATATAGTATAAAATGTGAATTAAAACCCACTAACTTATATATTACATTTATATAAATATGTATAAGGATAAATAAATAGACATTTTATAAAAATGGTAGTTTGGTAAGTTTTATAAGTTATAAAAACTATAAACATGATTTTTACGTCTTTTCGGCTAATACCGTAAAACTAACGTTTTTCGTCAATTAAAACTTAGACGGTCGGACCCGTCTAATGTAAACTTTTTAAAAATCCTATACTGATATATAAGTACCTATTACAAGTAAAAACTGATAAAACCCGAACTATATAACATAATGGACATTAACGGGCTAAGTTAGCCTTATTGGACTATTAATCCAACTAAATGGGCTAAACACTTATAAATTTACTTATTGGGCTTAACTCACTTGGACCCAACATGTAAAGTATAATACTGATAATGAAAGTGTAAAATGGACTAACTTAAGGTATTGGGCTTGTAATAGGCTTATTGGGCCTAAAACATGTAAACAAGATAAACTAGTGAAACTAGTATAAAAATGTTACCAACACATAAACACTATAATGAATGAGTAAAGATGTACGATCCCACTTGATCATCATCATATTTATAAAATCATCATATATATACATAGTTATGGTTTTTATAAAGTCATTGGACAAGAGTCTAAGACGAGTATTATTTGTCTAGGTTTTCGTGATTGAAGCACGTACTGTACATCTGAATTGCCGATAACCCGCTTTCCCACTGCAACGTGAGTTCATAGCCTCGCACTATTTTAAATGTTTTTATAAAATGTTTTATAAACCCGCGAGGGTGATAACATGTTAGTTTTTATAAGATAGGACACTAGTTGTCCCGATTATCTTTTTATTGATTTGGACCCGAATGATTGTATGACCCGATGAATGATTAAATGACCCGATAGATGAAATGAAATGGATTATTAAAGTTAGGTTATGTCACTAAAAGTCCCATTAGCATGAATTGTGAACTACCGGGATTTGGTAGACGCTTATGCATATAATAGTTCTATTTGGGGACGATCACCCCAGTTCGCGCCTTGACGGTTGATCCCCGTCGTGCCACATTGATTGGTAAGCGAATTTATGTATGAGAAGATTTACACAAGCGTGATTATGGTGATGACATGCTAATTTAGATGGGCAAATGAGTTTCGGGTTAGCTACCCGTTGTTTGTTGTAGTACGGTAACAATGTCATGCGGCTTATAATAATCCAAATAACGAAATAATACTATATACACTGAATTACGATATATTGCCTGACTAGCAATACGGGTTCTTATTATTGATATTTTGTTCGTGTTTTGGTTTTACATAACCATATTCATATAACGGTTTTTATTTAACTTTATACAACGTTATAAAACGTATTGTATGATGTTTTTAACGACAATGGTTCGTATAATGATTTTGAAGGCGAAAGCCTATATTACGATTTTTGATAAAGATTTGTATAAAATGACTTTGGCTATTTTATGGCATATTACAAAGATTTGTACAAAATGATTTTCGGTAATAATTTATACCGATGTTATATTGATGGATTTTATTAAACTCAATGAATTCACTCGGCGTTTTCGCTGACCTATTCTTTTAACATGTTTTATCTCAGGTACTTAAAGGTAATTCTCGGGAAGACAACAAGAATTCATGGCCCGCACTTAATTAACAAATTTCCATTCAAATTCTTTGTAAAATTGTATGAAATAATATGATTTGGGACCTATGTAAATCTGATATTTATGAATGGAAATGCTTTATTAATAAACGACGTGATTTTAAGCGTTGTCTATGATGTGAGTAATGTGCTATCCCGTAACACCAACGAGTCTTCCGCTGTGTTGAATTGTATAAATTTGGGGGTGTTACAGTTTGGTACCAGAGCTCTCGTTATAGAGAACGAAAGATTTTTTAAAACCAAGGTTTTGAATAAAGCATTTCAAAATCTTTTAACTATAAACATTTTTCACAAAATGTCTAAAAATCTTTTGACTATAACGGTGCCAAAGAATTCCCGAGTTACCGACAAGGCCAGGCTGAGAAGTGTTATTTTAATATATATATATATATATATAACTTGGATTATATATATATGATGTAATTTTATTACATGATTGTTTGATGATTATTTTGATATTTATACGAGGTATTTATACGACGTAGATTGTCACAAGGAACCCTAAATCCCCTAGTAAATTAATCGAAGCTATTCTCGTAGGAATTCTAGCTATCCTAGATCTAAACCAAGTTGTGGATGTTTATGATCCCAAGAAAATGGTTGATATTCATAGAAATGTTGACATTAGTTGATTGTGATATTAAAGAAGAATTGGCGAGATTAAATCTGATATCGATGTCATGACGATCTTTCTTTATAGAGTGGAGTTTGACAAAAAAATTACCACCTGGAAAGGTGTCATCTGATTCGTTGTCACCCAATTCTTAAATTTGAAATCGAAAGGGTGAATGTTGCACTTGAGGCTGTCATTGGAACCTTTACCTAAAAGCCTCATGCCACTAGTACCTTTTCGAGAAGTCTAATTGAATGTGTGAGTCATTTCATACTAGTGACTCATTTGATAACTATTGTTGTAAGAGCTATAGGATTGAAAATTAAGTGTTGATTCATATCGAGCTTTTATTGCCCTTTTAAGATTTAAAAATAAAGTTGAAAATATTGGAGAATGAGGTAGGATATCGCATTGAATATAAGTTGGTTGAAACTTGAACGAAGTAAAAATTTAACACATATGGGATATGAGATTGTTAAGAGGAATTCGTTAAGTTCTGTGATTGAATTATAAGATTTTAAATGATTGATAGTTCGTGTTAAGGGTTGTTCCTAGGCCATTGTCCACTAACGAGGATGTCCAGTGTCCAAGAAATAAATGGAAGAAATCTTCTTCTGAATTGGGACCGATAGATCTTTCGGGACATGTGGAACACCTAATGACTCTTGTAGATTAGTATTCATTGTGGTATCTTTTAAAAATCCCTAACTTAACTAAGACATCAGTTGGTAGGATGAGTTCTTGGGAATTGTATGACATAGTGACACGTAATGTGTTACGGTACAATTTTGACTTGTTTGTGATTAATGAAAAGACTACCATTGATTGCTAAATCCTACATGTATCGATGTTATCTATCTTTTATTGCTTCATCCTAATGCTCGCATTAGTGATGCAACCATTGAACAAGTACTCATCTCGGTTTGAGTTACATTGTTGATTATTCTTTTTGATTGCCATCGAGGTCATGAAGCTCATGATTAATTGGCTAAGCTCATTTCCTATCATATTGTAGTTAGTTCTTGGTGAACAACTTTTCATCACTCTTTTGCAGATCACTCATTGTTTTTATAAGATACAACAGTATCCCTTGAGAAAAATTGAATTTTCATCATCGTAAGGACTATTTAAAGTGAGACTTATAAGTATAGTTTTTGAAATAAAGTTGCTTATGAAACACTTTGGAAAACTTAATTGTTTTCATAATAAAGAACATCTCTGTAAATTAATTTTGAATTAAGCTTGGGTATATATATTTTAAACATGATGACAAAAGTTTTGACGAACTGAGTATTGGATCGTTAATCTTGAAATTGTATATAGTTGCGCGCCTACATACAATTTGGAAGTGACCATGCAAGGCTGATTAGTAGTCACCATGAAATTATTAATAAACACTAAATTTTCTTTGAAGATTGTGAAGGATTGAAATTTTGTGAGATCTGTAAGAAGTGCAAAAATAGGGACATATTGTTAAAGACACCTACATATGTGCCCGTACTATTTATTCTTCTGAGTCAAATTTACTCATCTATAGATATTGTCTTAATTGAAAATTGATATTCCCTTCTTGTCCAATTCTCCCGTGGTGAGATTCTTAGGAAAACTATCTGATTATCGAGTGTTGATACCCGACTGGATGTATCGACGTTCCTATCATTTCTTTTGATTAGATTTCATTTGAATGACCTGGGTAACGATCCGAGGAGCTTTCGAATGCGTACTCAAATTATGAAAACATGGGATATATTCATATTCATTAAATGTTTTCGTTTGTATCTGATTTGAAATTCTCTCGTGTAGATTATGCGTTGACCTTACTCTTTTAAGGTTAGTTATGTCTCCAGATATCCTTGAATTGTGAAGGATTATGAGTAATTATTAGTCTTTTGAGAAGTTCACATCTTACCGACGGCAATAAAACTGAAAAGTTGATAATGCCAGTAGAATGGATTGATTGATTATGACATGACGACATTGTCTTAATTGATGGGAACTCGAATAGAATTCCCCTAAATGATAAGATGTTGATTATCAAAAGTGATCTAAATAATTCTTGATGGATGACCATATCCTGCATTTAGACTTAAAATTATACCGTGAATAGTTGTGAATTAGTCATAGATTTTGTAATCTAGAAAGAACCTAATATGAATTTATTAAAAGATGTTCCTGCTATCTGAAACTTTAGGAGGCATTTGTTGGTGCATTACCTAGACTTTCGCCATTAAGGCAGGTTTAATTTGGTATTGATTATATTCCCAGTGCTGCACTTGTGGCATGTGCACTGTACGTCAGCACCATCTGAATTAAAAGAATTACCGTACAACTGAGAGAGTTGTCGGAGAAAACTTTTATTCTACCAAGCTCGTCATTATAAAGAGCTATGGTGTTATTATATTTATTGATTATCGTGAACTAGGTAAATTGACGATTAAAATCTATATCCACTACCCAAGATGATAGATTGTTCGATCATTTACAAGGTTCTAGCGTATGTTCTAAAGATTTGATCCACGGCATGGTTATCATCAACTTCGCGTCCCTGAAAAGATTATCTATTCCAATCACTACATCCAGAATTTGTAATGAACATTATGAGTTTCATGTTGTGTCGTTTGGATTGACCAATGCACATGTAGCATCCATAAATTTGGTGAATCACGTGTGTAGGCTGTAATTTGAGAAATTCATGCTCGTGATCATTAAGGACCATTTGTTTGTTTCTAAGAATAAGAAGGAGTTAATAATTATTTATAAACTTCCCGGAGTTGTCCGAGCAATGAAAAATCTGTACCTTGAATAATTAACATGTAATTTAAGGCTTAATCCTTTATATTAGTTGATCGTGTGATTAATAGAAAATGGAATATATTGACTCTTCAAAAATTAGAGCCATTTAAGACTTTGAGTTATACTAGAAGGAAAGTGCAAATATTTTTTGACAAATGTTTTATCAAAAGTATTTTTAAGGAATCATTCTCTTAAACCCAAAACATTTAACTAAACTCCTGTTTAGGGGTAAATGTTTGTGTATACCTCAAGAAAACCTAAGAGGGATTGAGGAAACCATTTAAACCATGACTTGAAATTGAAACGACAATTTTTGCTTTTCAACTAAGAAATTTTGACCAAAGTATAAACAAAGATTTCTCGAACATTTTCGGATCTTATTAATTATTTTAATTATTTTTGATAAATCCACAAAAATCTTGTTAGTTAAATTCTAATTTATATTGAACATTTTTATAATTGGTCGAACTAAGAAATCTAAAATTTTTACGTTTACGTTTCATAAAAATTAAATATTTATTATTTAATTAGTTGTAATAATTATCGACGCTTTAGACGTCGGATTGAGTAAAACGAATAAAAATAATATTTGAGACGAAACTAAAACTTAGAAAATATGAGGAAAGAATTTTTGAGTAATAATGACCATGATAATTATTTCATCAGGAAAGGTGAATGTAAACACTGACGCATTATGTAAAAAGGATAAAAAAAATCGATTAGGATGTGTTCCTTAGTTATGAACTGTGCAAAATAAATTGCCGAACAATATAAAAATAAACGATGTTTCTAAAAAGGATAATATAGATAATAAAAAGGGGTTCGCGGCTAATATGAACCATTAGAATTGAGAAGCCGATGGCGTTAAATGTATAAAAGGCCACTTGTGGTTGCTTAAATATTGAGATGTAGTCATGTTGGAATCTCGTAAGATTAAGTATTCTATTCATGTCGTTTCTGATTTAATGTATCATTATTAGAAGAAGTTATACTAATGACAAAATTATGGAGGCAGACATCGCCTCATACATTAGTAAACGTCTAACTATTGCAAAGGTCATCATCTGAATTTGATTAGATTTGGGTCATCGCCGACAGACCGACCAAATCTACTAATATCATTCCAATTAATGATAAATTCTCGATGAAGAAATTGACTCTTTGTATTTAAAGGAGTTGTGTAAACATAGTGTGCGTGTATCGATAATCTCTATCAAGATCCTCGCTTCGCATCGAATTTCTAGATATTTGCTCAGAAGTCATTGGGAACGAACCTTGATGAGAGTACTGTTTACCACCCCAATCGAAGGGACGAGGTAAAGTAATGATACAAAACACTAGAAGTATTGTTTGTTGCTTGAATAATTGACCTTTGGTAATAGACCGTATAATCGTTTTTCCTTTGGAGAGATTATCGTTGATAATTATCGTATTAGGATCGAGATCGAATCTTGTGAGGATCTAAATATTAGAGCATCTGTAAGCAGGAGTTGGGGGAAAGACAATACACCCATTGTGAGTTGGACATGTCTTTTAGGTTTAAGGTTGCCTATGATGACAAACCTAACCTTACAAAGTACCCGACCCGCGAGACCTGAAATGGTTGTTTAAATTAGGATTTGATTATTGATTGCCGGTAGTAGGCAGGAGGTTATGTGAATATGAAATATAGATCCTGAAGTGCAGAATGGGTAGCGATGTTATGCCAAAAATTTTAACCTTGGAAAAATGAATTAATGATCTAAAAGATCATGGGAAGTAAGTCCCCGTTGTATGGGACCATTGAGATGATATAAAAGTTGGTTTGAAAGGCATATAAGCTGGATCTACCCTATGACTTCAAGGGTTGCGTGAATTATGTTTCTTAAATCGAACTTGATAAAATGTCTATCAAGTTAAAGTCTAACTATTCCTTAATGAAGTTTAGATCGGGGAAAAGTTGCATTCATCAAAAACCCGTGAAAATCATGGATAGAGAAAGTAAGTCAACATTAAGCCTGATCTTATTCCCGTAGTTATGTTTGATGAAACTCGCGTATTGTAATGAATTACGCTCGTGAGAAAAGACCGAATGTGGAGGAAATACCCACATGGCTTTAACTCTATAAGAAGCGAGTAGTAAGATAAGATGATCTTTGAGGACAAAGATCCTGTTTAGGGGTAAATGCTGTGACAATCCGTCAATTTCTGGTTTATATTTTATTCTCAAATACTATTTAAAAACTTTATTTTAATGTTATATTATGAACTCACTTATATTTGGGAAGAAATTTGGATATACGTCTTGAAGTAGCATCTACTACGTCTAAACCGGAGGATTCTACGTTACGTGCTCACGTTTACATACACCGTTTTTGGTGACAGTCCGACATTTTAGGAAATAAATTTATCCGTGAATATTATTTTGGGATTTAAAAATTTGAGTTAGTTCATAAACTCACAAATTTACGAGAAGAGATTAGGACTTACGTGAATAATTTAACGTCCTTTACGACTAAACCGGAAACCTTAGGATTACGTATTTACGTTTTTGAACTCCATTTTTGATGAGACTATTTTTATTATATTCGTTTTGTGCCGTTGATTCATAATTTATAAAAACGTTTTTCGTAAAACGATCCGAGGGCACGCAAATTGAGGAAACTAGAATCGATGAATACCTGTAAATTAGTGGGATGAGAAAAAACAAGTTTTTCCCCACCCCACTAACATGAGATGGCCAAAGTATGCCACCACATTTCATGATGTGTCAAGTTATAACTAACAAGTTACACTTGTTAGCTAAGCTTAACATGTAAGCTACACCAAACCACAAAACCATTTCCTAGAAACCATTTCTTCATTTACACATGCAAAACCACTTATCCTCCCTTCCTCCCTCTCTCATTTTCGTCCCAAAATCACCAACAACAACCCTTATTTGATCTATTTTAGCCATAAAATCATGTGTTAATCATACACATGATGATGCTCCTTTGAAGCCTTGAAGATTGGAGGTGATTCTAACATCCAAGGAGGTGATTTGGTGATGTCCAAGGGCTGATTTCTACAAGAAGTTTACAAATATTGGTGGTCTTCAAATTTGGTGTTGATCTATCACAAGTTTTTTTCATCAAAATCCAAGCCTTGATCATAAACTACACAAACTTTGTGGTATAGAGATTGTTCTTCCTATCCTCTTGTTATTTTGATTATGTAATCTTGTATTTTCTTTATTTATGTATATGTATATGATGATGAATGATGATTAAAAATATTATGTGGGGATTTGGTGTTGATAGATTTGATAAACACGGTTAAAAAGATGGAAAACCATAGGTAAAAAGGTTAAATTCTTGCTTATAAAGTTGGCTGTATAAAAACAGTAACTAACCAAATGATAAACTGATAAAATGGCATAGTGGAATCTATTTACAGTAACTATTAGGTGTTATACACATATGAGAGTTGGCCATGCAATGGAATCATCAAAAGGAGGGAGATATGATCAAAACAAAATTCGTGTATCAATCTGAATTGTCTGTTTTGTAGGGACTGTTAAGGATACTTAGACATGGATTGAGCAGTGACTAAAACTAAGTTATTTGTAGCACATAATATGAAGTTTATTTCATCTAAAAATGAGCTTCTATCTCCTTATATAACTCAAGATATGATAAAAATGGTGAAAGTGAAACTAAAAATCAGATTTTGTGAAATTAAAGTTTAATACTATTATATAAGCACTCAAATAATATAGTATAAAATATGAATTAATACCCACTAACTTATATATTACATTTATATAAATATGTATAAGGATAAATAAATGGACATTTTATAAAAATGGTAGTTTGGTACGTTTTATAAGTTATAAAAACTATAAACATGATTTTTACGTCTTTTCGGCTAATACCGTAAAACTAACGTTTTTCGTCAATTAAAACTTAGACGGTCGGACCCGTCTAATGTAAACTTTTTAAAAAATCAAATACTGATATATAAGTACCTATTACAAGTAAAAACTGATAAAACCCGAACTATATAACATAATGGACATTAACGGGCTAAGTTAGCCTTATTGGACTATTAATCCAACTAAATGGGCTAAACACTTATAAATTTACTTATTGGGCTTAACCTACTTGGGCCCAACATGTAAAGTATAATACTGATAATGAAAGTGTAAAATGGACTAACTTAAGGTATTGGGTTTGTAATAGGCTTATTGGGCCTAAAACATGTAAACAAGATAAACTAGTGAAACTAGTATAAAAATGTTACCAACACATAAACACTATATGAATGAGTAAAGATGTACAATCCCACTTGATCATCATCATATTTATAAAATCATCATATATATACATAGTTATGGTTTTTATAAAGTCATTGGACAAGAGTCTAAGACGAGTATTATTTGTCTAGGTTTTCGTGATTGAAGCACGTATCGTACATCTGAATTGCCGATAACCCGCTTTCCCACTACAACGTGAGTTCATAGCCTCGCACTATTTTAAATGTTTTTATGAAATGTTTTATAAACCCGCGAGGGTGATAACATGTTAGTTTTTATAAGATAGGACACTAGTTGTCCCGATTATCTGTTTATTGATTTGGACCCGAATTATTGTATGACCCGATGAATGATTAAATGACCCGATAGATGAAATGAAATGGATTATTAAAGTTAGGTTATGTCACTAAAAGTCCCATTAGCATGAATTGTGAACTACCGGGATTTGGTAGACGCTTATGCATATAATAGTACTATTTGGGGACCATCACCCCAGTTCGCGCCTTGACGGTTGATCCCCGTCGTGCCACATTGATTGGTAAGCGAATTTATGTATGAGAAGATTTACACAAGCGTGATTATGGTGACGACACGCTAATTTAGATGGGAAAATGAGTTTCGGGTTAGCTACCCGTTGTTTGTTGTAGTAAGGTAACAATGTCATGCGGCTTATAATAATCCAAATAACGAAATAATACTATATGCACTGAATTACGATATATTGCCTGACTAGCAATACGGGTTCTTATTATTGATATTTTGTTCGTGTTTTGGTTTTACATAACCATATTCATATAACGGTTTTTATTTAACTTTATACAATGTTATAAAACGTATTGTATGATGTTTTTAACGACAATAGTTCGTATAATGATTTTGAAGGCGAAAGCCTATATTATGATTTTTGATAAAGATTTGTATAAAATGACTTTGGCTATTTTATGGCATATTACAAAGATTTGTACAAAATGATTTTCGGTAATATTTTATACCGATGTTATATTGATGGATTTTATTAAACTCTATGAATTCACTCGGCGTTTTCGCTGACCTTTTCTTTTAACATGTTTTATCTCAGGTACTTGAAGGTAATTCTCGGGAAGACAACAAGAATTCATGGCCCGCATTTAATTAACAAATTTCCATTCAAATGCTTTGTAAAATTGTATGAAATAATATGATTTGGGACCTATGTAAATCTGATATTTATGAATGAAATGCTTTATTAATAAACGACGCGATTTTTAAGAGTTGTCTATGATGTGAGTAATGTGCTATCCCGTAACACCAACGAGTCTTCCGCTGTATTGAATTGTATAAATTTGGGGGTGTTACAAGGAGGATCATATTTTCCACTTGTGCAAGCTTCATAAAAATATTCATCGCAAACTTTATCAAGTATATCATCTTGAGTTCCCTCCTCATTAACAACATCAATATGTTTCACCATTTCGGGCTCATTGGATTTCTTAGACAACTTTCCCATGTTAAACACAACTCTTTCATCTCCTACCCTCATTGTAAGTTCACCGTCCGCCACATCTATAAGAGTACGACCCGTTCTCAAAAATGGCCTACCAACAATTAGAGGAACTCTCAGATCCATATCATAATCAACCACCACAAAATCCGCGGGAAAGGTAAATCTATCCACTCCAACAAAACATCCTCCGCAATTCCCACCAGATAGGCTATTGAACAGTTGGCTAATTCAAGTGTCATTTTTGTAGGTGTGATTTCGGGAAGTGAAAGTCTTTTTTAAACCTATAATGGCATGAGTTTTATGCTTGCCCCTAGATCCGCTAGTGCCATGCATTTTCCACCCTTAGGAAATTGCAAGGAATCAAAAACCTCCCCGGATCTCCAAGCTTAGTAGGCAACTTTTTTAGCAAAACCATGGAGCAAGTTTCATTTAAGGAAGCATTAGGCAAATCCACCAATTTCTCCTTGTTAGAAAGAAGGTCCTTGATCATCTTAGCAAATTTAGGCATATTGGCTAAGGCTTCCGCAAAGGAAATGTTAATGTTTAGTTGCTTTAACATTCTCAAAAAGTTTGACACTTGAATATCATCCTTATTCTTAAGATTTTTCTTTCTCATTCTTGATGGGTATGGAATACTTGGTTTTGGTTGAGGTTGAATGGTTGATGAAGTATTTTCTTTGTTGGGTTCTTCATTGTAAGGTGTGGAAGTTGAAGGAATAGAAGGTGTAGGTGTTGAGGTTTTAGAGCTTGAAGGTGTTGATCTTGATGGCTTATCACTAGGTGAAATCATAGTAGGCTTAACCAAAGTAGGTGTAGGATCATGAGTTTTCTTTCCACTCCTTGTTGTAATAGCAGTGGCATTAGCCCTTGGATTTGTTTGTGTGTTTGAAGGTAGAGCCCCTTATGGTCTTTGATTAAGCATCATCAAAATCCTCTTGGTAGTCTCCTCATTCAAGGCTCACATTTGATCTTATGTTCTCTTTTCACTTTCACGAATTATTCTTTCATTTTCTTGGTTCATCCTTTGGAATAGCTCAAAGGTATCATTTTGCCCATATCCTTGATTATAACCTTGAGGGTGAAAAGGTGGTCGGTTAAATCCTTGATTGTTTACATGAAAGTTATTTCCTTGATGTTGAAAGTTGTTGGATGCTCTATAATTGTTTCCTTGGTAGTTTGGCCTAGGCCCTTGATTTCTTCAAAGCAATTAAGGAGGATTGGGTTGATTTTGGGTGGGTGGATGGGGTGGATAGCCGGGTGGAGTAAGGTAGTTATTTGACTTGTAAGAGAGATTGTTTGGGTTGATGTTAGGTTTGAAGTGCTCTATATGTTCTTCTTGATAAGCATAACATTCAACTTGGTAATTTTGAACCTTGTCACATTGTAAGTAAGAATGAGGACCTCCACAAGTCTCACATGAAATAGCAATGACATTCACATCATTAGAAAAGTTGTTCAAAGAAAGGCTCTTAAGGGTTTGAGCTATGTCTTAATTTGTCTTTAGATTCATCTCTTGATTTCTTTCCATTATCTTAAGTATCTCTTGGTGACTCTTGAGGATTTGATTATCAAAGGATGTTTAAGAACTATCTTGCACAACATGAACCCTCTCATCAATTTGGTTATTTGTTTGCACCATGGATTTAGTCTCAGTAATGTCACATGCCTCTTGAATGGATTTAGAAAGAATATTCCTACCCACGGAGGAGTTGAGGGAATCTTGATGATGTGGTCTTAATCCATTGTAGAAGGTATTGATTTGGTGAACTTCATTGAATCCATGATTGGGTCATTTTCTCAATAACTCCTTGTACTCTTCCCAAGCATCACTAAAGGTTTGGCTAGGTTTTTGTTGAAATCCAATAATTAGGTTTCTCAAAGCCTTGGTCTTAGATGGAGGAAAGAACTTGTTCAAAAACTTCGTAGTAAAGTCATCCCAAGTGGTAATGCTCTTAGGTGGTTGTTTATCTAGCCAATACTTAGCATTGCCCTCTAAGGAGAATGGAACTAGGATCAACTTAATGGCATCATGAGGAACTCCATTGTACTTAAGGATATTTCAAATAGATAGAAACTTCTTGATATGATCATGTGGATCATCATTAGGTCTCCCGAAAAATGGTGTGTTTGAAACCAAGGTAATCATAGATGTCTTAAGCTCAAAGGTGTTTGTGGGTATCTCGGGTATAACTATATCATCGGCATATCCTTGCACATTTTATTGGAGGTGCTCCATCAAAGGTTGATTGTCAACGGCGGCCATGGCTTCTTGTGTGTTGATCAAAGCACGATTCTCAGGATCGACTTGATGGACGTTGTTGTTCTTACTCTTTCTCTTTTTCTTCCTTTTGGGAGGAAGGGGTTGTACACCAAAAGGTATTTGTGCACGCCCTCGGGTGAGCATGTAACTCAAATCAAGGAGTGAGAGAGAAGCTCTCGTTCGACTTTGGAAAAGAAGGGATTATCCTTTCTGAGGTTCAATAAGTAGTATCCATAAGAAAGTATAGTATATGTAAGTAATACTTGGGTGCAAGACCCCCAATCAAGCTTTCTATCTTAGAATACTCACTAGTGAATGGGGGTTTAGGTGGCGCGAAGCACTTAAGTACCTATTAACCCTTAGACGACATTTTATAGCGCGTCGCCTTTCTATTCACTTTTTAGTTTGTATTCTTCGAATTCATGCCCATTGGAAGTATTTTCTATTCTTGCTTTAATTAAATTTGATCGATACACGTGTCAAGGACCGGAACGCTCCCAAACACGGTGTATTGCAAAAGCAATACTTATGGAAGTATGTGTATTGAGTGTTCGTATACGTATACGTATCTACATATAATAATATATCAAAAATATTTTTGTATTTATTGGGATTTTTAAAGAAAATACAATATGTACGTAAAAACCGATGAAAACCAATAATATATATTTTTGGGTGCAATCTTTTAGAAAAATATTGCTTTTTGGATTTTTTATTTTTTTCGTTCAATTTTTTAGGAAAATAATTGATTTTGTTATTTTTTATTTTATATTTTTATATTTTTGATTATTTTATCTTTTGGATTTATGATACGTAAAAATAACGTCCACACGGGGAACGGATCCCAAAACCAATCGAAACTGTCAATCAATAGTCTCTCGTAATGTCATGAACCGGCAGCGGCGCCATTTAATATATAGTATTTGCAAGTTCGTTTTTTTCGACTCAAGACAAATTGAAAGGCCTACTAATATCAAGCTTTAAATTGTTTTTGGTTGTTAAAAGTTTATTTAGATTCTAGGTCTAATTCAAACAAGCACGTAAAAAGAGAAAATATTATTTAACTATTTATCCGTAAAACAAAGTGCAATTACCAATTAATATTCACAAAGTACAAATATCTAATGCATGGAAAGCAAAAATGCTTGAAATGTAAAGGAAATGAAAATATAGGGACTAAAAATGTAAATTCAGAAACTATAGGAACCAAATATGAAAAATATAACCAACTAATGCTACAATCTAACAAACTCCCAAACTAACTAACAAAAAGTGTAACAAACAGAAATTCAGGGACCAACTTTCACAAAACCTAAAAACTTGAACTTTTAAAGTTGATTACAAAGTTATTGAAAAACCAAGGACCAAAATACAAATACAACTATAACTCTTCACAAAACGGGATATAGCATACGAATAAGCTGGATTGAGCTTATTTCCCAACCAAATTGATTCTAGTTTTTTCTAAAGTGCTTAATACTGAAATTTAGCTAGGCTGGTAAAAGGAATTTTGCTAAAAGCTTCTAAATCTCTAGCTAGCTTATCACAATAAGCTCAAAATAAGCTAAAAAAGAATCCAGTCATCCACAAAATGATATTCTTGCAAAATCTGATTAATCAAGCATAAAGGAGCTTGAATTGTCTTTTGGTTTTGAAAATAAGAAACAAAATAAGCTGGAATCTTGAATAAGCCAAAAACAGATTATTTGACCAAGGTTTGACCAAAATCTCAAAAAGCTGAAAATCTCAGAATTTACTCAAGACATGTTTGCTAAATGAATGGTGAAAGAAAATAAGGAAATTTATGAAATGGATTATGAGATCTAGGAAAATAGTGGACTACTTATCACAAAAACTTCAATATGCTCTAAAGCTGATTAATAAGCCAAGAACTCACTCAAAACATAATACTGTAGAATTACCAATTATTGACTGAAAGTATGGATGTTAAGCTACAAGTAGAAATAGGTTTCAGCTAATTTCATTAAGAAACAAAGAAGTGCCATTGGATTAAAGATGACTAGTTTTATTGATGAACTTTATCAAAGAAATTGATCCAAAGTTTTCTTCTACCAATTGCCTATTTGAAAGCAAGTTTGACCACAAAACTTGACCAAAAGACTTAGACTCACTTCTTGAGTATAAGTGAGCTTAGAACAAAAAGTTTAACAAGCTTATTCACCAAACTTAATCCAAAACCAAACACCACTTTAAAATCTGAAATTGAACTTTATCAAAGACTTTTTGAGTATAAATGAATGACAACTATAGGCACTTATTAGGACTTATTCTAATGAGGAAATGAAATGGTTTTGAGTAAAAATCAAGATGGTTAACTGGTTAAACAAGAAAATGAGTAGTTAATGATCAATGACTGATGTAATACCAATTTTAACTAAGTAAAACTGAATGAAAGGCTGTAAATCTACAAGTAATCTATCAATCCAACAAAGTTATACTACAATCAAGCTAATCACATCATCAGTTCATCATTTAAGATGTACACTAGGAATTGAGCATGTAGAGACATTTTGGGGAACAAAATCAAGAAATTAGGCACTTTTTAGCTTTGAAGCCTCTGTTGATGGAGTAATAAGCGCTAAGCTTATTAGAGTCTACAAAACCACCATGAATTAACAACCAATCAACATCATATCATCATCATTATCTGCTACAATGAACACCCCTGCTACACTGCTTCAAATGGCTGAAATGAGCTGAATTGATGCTAAATGTAAACTGAGAGCTTCCAAAACTCAAACACAAGCTCTATTGATCAAATGAAATCAATAAAACTCCATAGTAACAATAACTGATGAAATGCAGTAGAATGAGGAAGTGATTTGCAGAGAAATGAAGTGAGTTTTATTATTAAATTTGTAATGGTTACAAGGTAGTTACTAACTAAATAACTAACTGACTTAGGGTGGTTGTCAATCACCCTAAGTAGTTATAACTAGAAATCTGCAAACAACTAGAGAGAGATTAATAGGTGTGTGTGTTTTCACACCTAAGCTACATACATCAAAATGAAGTGATAACATGTATTTATAGAGTGAGTATGAGAGTTTGTTAGGGATGATGACGTGTTGCAGCCAATAACTGAGCTCCACGTTTAACAATTTGATCAATTGCAAATTCCAGCTCATGAACACATTTAGGGATTTTTGATTGAATCACTTTCAGCTTAATTGGATGATATGAGTGAATTCGTCTCTTGAAATGAAGCACTTTTCATGTTTATAACTCCTCTTGATATGCAGTGTAGCAGATTCTTGTTCATTGGCTCGTTATGAATTTGAAAGTGACACGTGGTGATGTTTTATTGGCCTTTAGCAGCTCACACGGATCATTATCCAAAATGGATATATTAAACATTGTATGGCACCTACTCATTGGTTGAAATTAGGCTGAGTGGACACATCTATAGAGATTCGCCTCATTAATGATGACGGCTGCTAGTGGGATGAGTTGGTAATCCGTGTCACCCTCATTCTTCTTTCTCATTGGTGGAAATGTACTAAACACGGATTAAGCCCAAAACTTGTATTAAATTTGTCAAGTTAAGTCCTTGTAGTTAGGCAGATTGTACAAATAAGCTCCAAACTTCATTTCTTTGGCATTATTGATCCTTTGACTTTCATCTTGAACATTTGAATCCCTTTGACTTGTTTGACTTGAAGGTTGACCAGATTTGACTTTGATCTTTGACTTTCTTAAAATTTCACTTTATTCCTTCATCTTTTGAATGTTGTCAAGATAGGTCCTTTTCTTTACAAGGCTTGTCACTTTTGATCCTTCTCTTGTCTTTTCTTCATCTTTTTAGCTTGATTTCACTTGTTTGCTCCAAATTTGTATCCTTGTTACCTAAACAAGCATAAACACAAAACATACCACATAATATTCTTCATCTTTTTAGCTTGATTTCACTTGTTTGCTCCAAATTTGTATCCTTGTTACCTAAACAAGCATAAACACAAAACATACCACATTATACTGCTTTATTGTATAAAAGTTAGGTATTTTCTATGTGTTTTAGGGTGATTTGTGTTATTATTGATATGAGATTTTGCTCATATCAACTGACCATGATTCCTTAAGCCATATTCGCACTCAAGATATGGTTTCACATAAGCATGGGAGTTGGTTGGTTTTTCTTGAGAAATTTACTTTTGTGGTGAAACACAAGCTGATGCTTCCAATCGTGTTGCTGATGCCTTAAGCAGGAGGAGTAGTTTAGTTGTAACCATGCAGGTTGATGTTCTAGGACTTGATGTCATTCGTGACATGGTGACTGTGGTTCCATACTTTTTAAAGTTGTTTTGCAAAATTTGCAATCCGGAGAGAAAACAGATTTTGTTATGCATGATGGGTTCAAAAGGAATCAACTTTGTATTCCTGATTCAAGTCTTCGCTTGCTAATTATTAAGGATTTGCACGGTGAAGGACATGTTGGTCGTGATCGCACTTTATAGTTGTTTCAAGCTTCTTATTTTTGGCCTACTATGAGGAAGGAAGTGGATCGTTACGTCAAGAGGTGTTGTATTTGTTAAGTTTCAAAGGGGACGGCTACTAATGCAGGACTTTCAACGCCTTTGCCAGTTCCTTTGCAGCCTTGGGTTGATATTAGCATGGATTTTTTTGTTGGGGATACCTCGTACTCAAAGGGGTAATGATTCAATATTTGTTGTTGTTGATCATTTTTCTAAGATGGTTCATTTTATTCCTTGCAAGAAGACAACAGATGCAGTTAATGTAGCCTAACTTTTCTTTAAGGATGTGTACCGTTTTACATGGTTTACCTTCCTCCATTGTTTCTGATCGAGAGACCAGGTTTTTGAGTCATTTTTGGCATAGTTTTTGGAAGATGGTGAATTCTCAACTCAATTTTAGTAGTGCTTATCCTCCTCAAACTGATGAGCAAACTGAAGTTGTTAACAGGTTCCTTGGTAACCTGTTAAGGTGTTTGGTGGGTGATCATGTGAAGGAATGGGCTTAGAAGTTGTATCAAGCTGAGTTTGCTCATAATCATGTTGTTAATCGGAGAACTGGATTTAGTCCATTCCAGGTGGTTTATTCTGCTCAGCCACGTGGTCCTCTTGATCTTATGACTCCTTAGGTTTCTAGGTCTGTTCCGAAGAAAGTGTAGGATTTTGTTGAGGGGTTGCATGATGTTCATAACTTATTTTGTGACAACTTGGTTCGCGCTAATTCGAAGTACAAGCAGGATGTAGATCAAAAGAGGAGACATGTTGACTTTGAAGTAAGAGACTTTGTGTGGGCTGTTTTGACAAAGGATCGTTTTCTAGTTGGTGAATATAATAAGTTGTCTGCTAAGAAGATTGGTCCAGTGGAAATTGTGGATAAGATGAACTTAAATGCTTATAGTTTGAAATTGCCAAGCCATATTCGTAGTTCTAATGTATTTAATGTGAAGCACTTGTTGCCTTACCATGGTGATTCTTTAGATGATGATACAGCTGGGAATCCGAGGACGGATTTTTCCTATCCATGGGGGAATGATGGAGGCCAAGTGTTAAAGAACGGGCAGACTTGGATCTGTATGCCCGAGATCGTGTGACGAAGAGGGGTTTAGTAAAACGGGCATAGCTTTTGCATCCTAAGTCCGTTTGTGTAATCCTAGGATTCATGGATCTTTTAGCTAATAGGATATTCATCATGTTCATATGATGAACATAGCGGAATCAGAACACGACACATAAACAAGGTGTTTACTTTTCTAACGTTTACTTCTTATTATACGTTAACACTCAAACCCTAGGCGTGTTACAAAGAACCTCACGCCTAGAACACACATAAACTGACTTTAAGACTACATTGTGAATAATATGATGATAAAGCACGTAGGGTGTATGTGCTTATATACTACACATACCCCTTTTTACAAGACCACTTTAATTACATTAGAAGTCTCTCCATCTTTTTCTAATAAGTCCTCCTTGTTATATGAAAGGGCTCTATATTCTTGTAAATCTTGATATTTGCATATAAGTCCTTCCTGTTTCATTGTTCTTGTTTTGTCTCATTGAATTAATTCCCAAAAATCCTCCCCTAAACTTGGTATTTATACTAATATTCAAGTTTCTGAATAAAAACAAAATACAAAGAGGATTCTTACAAATAAAACCTACTCCTTAATATGAGAATATTTAAACCTCATAAAGTCCATGTTAACATCACTGGTGTAATCAACTTCAAGCTTGGTGCTGACCAACTTCTTCAATAATTCTTGTGATAGTTGATACTTCTCATCTATCAACAAGTATTTTGCAAATTTTGTAGTACTAAGATGGAACACACCAGCAGCTGAATACAAATGCCACGTCAAGCTACTCAAATCATCCAGATTCAACCAAACTGGAGCATCAACATCATGGGCAGACATTCTTCTAAATATTGCCCAGATTTTTATTCCATTTAAAGATGAAGGATCTTCGGCCTCATAGACCTCCTTCATCAAACTCCAAAGAGTTTCCACATCCTCTCTATCCAAGTTGGCAAACAATAAAACCAAGGAAGAAAAAGTGTGTACTGATAACGACCAAAATATACATATTCAACCCGTTATTATAATACCACTTTGTATCATAAATAAGAGCTTTCGATACTTAATATATTGCGTTTTATATGCAGGTATGAAGTATGGAGAAGCATAGTGAAGAAAATACAAAGGAGCGTCCTTATTGTGAAAATATGCCAAACTATTGAAAGAAGAATCTGGAACGCACAAAAGTGCGGCGCACAATGTCAGAAGTGCGGCACACATTCCCACATCTAAAGTGCGGCGCACTTTCGGATAAGTGCGGCGCGCACATGTACTCTCAGACAACACTATAAATAGGAGCCACTTTTACTCATTTCATATAACCAATCTCATTCTAAAACCACTACTCCAATCCGAGTATTCTTAGCTTTTTAGTAGTATTTTCAGTATTATCCACTTTTAGGAAATACTTGTAACGAGAGTATTCCACTCTTCGATTCTTTAAGGAATAATACATTAGTCACACTTGTGTACTCGTTCATTCGATTAAATCTAAGTATGATGTTCTCTTACTCTTTTCCATTTATTACTTTGATTACTATGCTAGGCTAAGCTATTTATGACTATATGGGTATGTGACTATGATTAGTGATGATGCTATGATATGATCCTTTATAATTGATTTCAACCTAATGTTGTAGAACCATTTTACTACCTAGTTCTATAAACCATTTTTATTTAGAGTTGATTTGTTATGATGGCTTGGCGTTGAGAAACGCAAATCGTTGTAATAAGTTTTCAAAGACTTGTCTATGGTTTTGAATCTTTGGTTGGAGAAATCCGCTTAGAAACCGTGATAAAATATTGAGCTCGTTGGCTACTTGTTTTGAGCTTAGTCACTAGAATAAACATAAGTCTTGAATCACACTAAGTAAGTCGTGTAAACACCATTTTGACGAAAAAGGTTTATCACTCTTTACCTACCTAAACATATCTCGATCATTATTATCACCATTAGGAACTCATACGAACTATCCCATATTATTCGTATTTGTTACTATTGTTATATCATATCAAACATTTCTTTCTTCAATTATTATATTGATTACCAAAACAAAACTAAGTCTCAGCAAAAGATCCTGGCTTACCACTACAAGCTATATTACGAATGAAAGGGTATACTTACCCGTGTTTGTATTTCTAGTCCCTTGTTTTGTCTATACCTTGTAATATAAATTTAAGACTTGCAAAATGAACATCAAGTTTTTTGGCGCCGTTGCCGGGGACTTATAATCCTGTTTTGTTAACCAAAACTTTCGTAATCTTTGAGGAATTGAATTCTTTCCCACTCAAACAAAACCCAAAATTTTTCTGCAGTACAGAAAGTACGCCGCACAATCCAAAAAGTAGGTCGCACTTCCTGTAGCGAACGAAAGTGCGCCGCATAATCTAAAAAGTGCGCCTCACAATCTAAAAAGTTCACCGCACATTTCTTCTGTAAACCAGAAACTCTTGTTGGTTGCACACCCGTTCATCCGAAACTCCCCCATTATCACTGTTATCAGAACCCGAATGTACCCTTAACCGAAGGTTACGTAGACTTCACCTTCGTGTACCTTTAGATAGGAGATACGAGCAACACCAACCTCGCGAAATCAACCAACCTTTCGACAACCTTTCTCAATTCCTATTTCTCACCAAAATCATCAACCGTTATGATCCAATATCGGACACCGAAGATGAACCAATATGGTCAGCCGCTAGAGTTGTAGCACCAACTCCTGGCTCCATAATTGTTTTACCTGAAATTGCAAACGATTTTGTAATCAAAGGAAACCATTTGACACTTTTCAAAAACCACCAACTTGATGGTCGAATCAAAACCGATCCTCACAAACACATCGATGAATTTAGCGGAATATGCAAAATGTTTAACTATGGAGAAGGACAAGCCGAAGCCGTTCAACTCATGATGTTTCCATCATCCCTGACTGGAGAAGCCAAGTCGTGGCTCGACGAACTCAACGAAGGAACCATTCAAACATGGGAAGGTCTTAGAACCGCTTTCATTAGTCGATTCTTTCCTCCTGCCCTATTTGAAAAACTACTCGGAGAAATCCGAATATTTTCTCAACAAGATTGAGAAACTCCCGCTGACGCATGGTTAAGAATGAAAGAATTACTCAGAAACTGCCATGGTCATGGACTAAAAAAGGAAGGAATAATCAAGATTTTCTATCATGGTCTTGACGATGCTAGCCAAGATGCATTGAACGCCGCATCGGGCGGTATTTTCCTTTACAAAACCCCTAACCAAGCTTACCAATTGTTAGATGACAAAGTCTTACTCAAGCTTGATTGGTCCAAAAACCACGAAAACAAAAACTGTGACAAATCTAACATTTTCAGGTAGTTAAATATTTTCTCGTATAATATTTTGAAACTTATTTTTATGTTGGTTGACGAACTCACAATTTACGGATTTAAATTTGGGCTTACGTGCATAATTTGGCGTCTTTTACGACTAAACCGGAAACCTTAGGATTACGTATTTACGTTTTTGAACTCCGTTTTTGATGAGACAATTTTTATTGGATTCGTTTTGTGACGATGATTCATAATTTATAAAAACCTTTTTCGTAAAACGACCCGAGGGCACGCAAATCGAGAAAACTAGAATCGAGAAATACCCGTAAACTAGTGAGATGGGACAAAACACTTTGCCCCATCCCACTAGCTTACATGGGACGGCTAAAATGACTCACCACCCTTAGGTGGCACAAGTCTTAACTTGTTTATACAAGTGTAAGCTCATGCTTACACTTTAAGCTAAACTTCCACCAACTTAAACAAAACCAACAAATGGTTTTCATTTCACCATTTCACCCATGCAATCCACCCCAAAACTCTCTCTACTTCCACCCTTGTGCCGTCCCATATCAAGCCACAAACACCATCATTGATCTCTTCTAACTACAAACCACATGTTTACTAGTCCTATTAAGGTGTTTCCTTGAAACCTTGATCATTTGGTGGCCATATAACCAACTTTGGAGGTGATTTGCTTGTGTCCTAGGGCTGATTTTCCAACATATGATCTTGCTATTTGATGGTCTTGGAGATACTTGTTGTGTTCATCAAGTTCTTGCCTTCCTAAAACAAGAAATCCACTTGGATTGGTAAAGAAGATCATCCTCTACATTTTTCTCTTATTATTTTGTAAAGAACAAATGTATTTTCTTTCATTTTGTATATGTATATGATGTATATATGATGATAAAAATGTTGTGTGGGGATCAAGTGTTGATAAACATGCTTAAAAATGATGATAACCATAAGAAATGAAGCTAAAATCATGTCTAATTAGTTGGCTGTATAAAAACAGTAGATAACTAAATGAAGAACTGATAAAAATGCATGGTTTGATCTATTTACAGTAAAGTAGATGATGTTATACACATGTGAGAGTTGGCCATGCAATGGAATCAAAATAATGAGTGAGATATGATAAAAACAAGTTAGGTGGTACAATCTGAATAAGCAGTTTTGTAGGGACTGTTAAGGCAACTTAAACTCAAAATGGGCAGTAGCTATAACTAAGTTATATTTAGCACATATTATGAAGAAGTTGTCATCTAAAAATGAGCTTCTAAGTCATTGTAGAACTCTAGATATGATAAAAATGGTGAATGTGAAGTTAAAAATCAGATTTTGGAAATAATGTTTATTATTATTATATAAGCACTCACTTTATAATTTATAAAATGTAAAGTATAAACCCACTAACTTATAAAACTTAATTATATAAATGTATAAAAGGTTAATTAAATGGGTAAAATATATAAATGGTGGTAAAAGTAATATTTATAAGTAATAAAAACTATAAACTTGATTTTTACGACTTTTTCGGCTATCGCCGTGAAATTAACGTTTTTCATCAAATAAAACTTAGACGACCAAACCCGTCTAATGTAAAGTTTATTAAAGATATATACTGATGTATAAGTAACTAAGACAAGTAAAAACCGATAAAACCCGAACTATAAGAATTACGGACAATTACGAGCTAACTAAACCTATTAGACTAATAATTGGACTTAATAAGATAAATGCTTGTAAAAAGAATTATTTGGGCTTAACCCAATAGGACCCAACATGAAAAGTATATATACTGATCATATAAGTATATAATGGGTAAAAACAAGTAAAAGAACTTATAAAAGACTTAATGAACTTAAAATAGGTAAAATCGGTAAAACTAGTGAACTAGTAAGACGATACTAAAACGTAAACGCTAAAATGAGTAAATGAGGATTTATAAACCCACTTGATCATCATCATATGTACAATAATCATATATATGAATATTGTTATTTTGATAAAAGTCATTGGACCGAGTCTAAGACCGATTATTATTTATATAGGTTTCCGTGACCGAAGCACGCCCGTAGCCGATAATCCGCCTTTCATTAACAACGTGAGTTCATAGCCTCGCACTCTTTTAAATGTTTTATAAAATGATTTGTAAACCCGCGAGGGAGATAACATGCTAGATTTTTATAAAAATAGAACACAAGTAGTCCCGATTGTATGCTAAATGAGATGGACCCGAATGATGCTATGACCCTTTATTCGAGACTAAAAGGATTATTAGTAGTTAGGTTATGTCACTTAAAGTCCCATTAGCATGAATTGTGAACTACCGGGATTTGGTAGACGCTTATGCATTTAATAGTACTATTTGGGGACGATCACCCCAGTTCGCGCCTTGACGGTTGATCCCCGTCGTACCACATTGATTGGTAAGCGAATTTATGTATGAGAAGATTCCATAGCGTGATTTTTGTGACGACACGCTAACTTAGATGGGCAAATTGTTTGTCGGGTTCGCGGCCCGCTGTTTTCACAGTAAGGTAACAATGTCATGCGGCTAATAATAATCCTATAATCTATAATCTATACGACATGTATAATCTAAATAAACGATGACGACGCTATTACGATGAATATATTACCTATCATGGTAATATAGAGACTACGGTCTCATGGACGGTTTCAGATGTATGCTTGATTTATATATTGCCTGACTAGCAATATGTGGACTTACTTCCGATATTATACTTGTGTTCTGATTTTAATGATTGTAAATGATTGTTTTATATAACGGTTTTCATTAAAATCTATGAATTCACTCGGCATTCGCTGATATGATTTTTGCATGTTTTCTATCTCAGGTGCTTGAAAGTAATCCGGATGGAGATCGACTCTGATGGCCCACACTTAATATTAAAAATGTTCATTCGATCTGTGTTTTGTAAACTTAATGACCTGTATAATTTGGGACCTGTTGTACACTTTTGAAACTTTTTATCGAATGAATGTTTGTTAAACCTTGTACAACCATTTTTATGTGTTGTCTATGATTGGAGTTATTGTGCTATCCCGTAACACTCTGAAAGACCCTTCCGCTGTACCGATACGAAAAATGAGAGTGTTACAAAAACCCACGAAAAACCATAGCTTTTGCCGAAGAAAGCAACAACCCAAACGACACTAAAAAATTATGGCTCGTATGGACGCCATGTCTCTCAAAATCGACACTCAATATAAAGAGATGAAAAACAAAAGTCGTGAAACCTACAAACACTGTGGAGGAAACCATCCTTCTAGTAAATGTGATGACGATAACACACCTATGACAAACGAAGAAGAAGCCAATTTCATGAACACCTTTCGTCGAACTCGATTTTATAACGATTATCGTAATCGTGACCGTGATAATTGGAGATCTAACGATAAACTAAGTTACGATCGAGACGATAAGAAAACTAACCATACCGAAAACAAACCCAACCTCGAAACCAAGCTCGACAATTTTATCGAATCTCAAAGAAAAACAAACCTTTTCGTACGAGATACATTCACTGACCTCAATACAAAGTTCGAGACTTCAAAAAAAAACCCACCAAGCTTCTATTCAAAACCTTGAAGCAAAGTTTCATCGTTTTGCCGATAAGCAATCGAATCGCGCTTCTGGTTCTTTACCTAGCAACACCAACCCAAACCCCAAACACAACAAGAAATATCAACCACCGCAAGCTCGTAATTAACATGTGAATGTCGTATTCACGCGGAGTGGTTTATGTAATGAATCACCTACCAAACCTACCCAAGAAATACAAATCGAAAAGCTACTCGATAGTGACAAGAGGATGAAGCCCAACTAACCAAAACCAAAACCACTGAAAACCTAACACCCAAACCATATAAACCAAAAGTACCATACCCCCAACGCTTATGCAAGAAAAGGATGCAAGCTATGTATGGTAAATTCCTCGACTTAATCGAAGAAGTTAGAATCAATATGCCTTTAGTCAATGTTCTGGCTGGAATGCCAAACTATGGTAAAATTATCAAAGAACTTATCAAAAGCAAACATAAGTTTGAAGATGTATCTTCAGCTTTTCTAAATGATGAATGTTCCACCATTATCCAAAAAAAAGAACCACCAAAACTTGGAGATCCTGGAAGTTTTCTAATTCCATGTACTTTCCATCACTCATACTCTTATAACGCCTTGGCCGATATTGGCGCTAGTATCAACCTCATGCCATAATCCGTGTATGCTAAACTCTCAAAAGATGTTCTCAAACCCACAAAAATGAGCGTTTGCCTTGCGGACCGTACTTTTCAATACCCAATGGGGATAGCCGATAACATGCTTGTTGAAGTTGGACAATTCATTTTTCCTGTTGACTTTGTAATCCTAGAGATGGAAGAAGATAGCAAGGTACCACTTATACTTGGTAGACCCTTTATGCATACAGCTGACGCTGTGATTCGTGTGAAACAAAAACAACTCAACCTTGGAGTTGGAGAAGATAGAATTTCCTTTTCTATCAATGAAGAAATGAAACACTCTTATTCTAATGACGATACTTGCTTTAGCATTGATGTCATTGACGAAGTCGTTGAAGCCGATTTCGACGCTCTTCTTGATGAAGGAAGCGAAATTTTATATTCTATCGAAGGAACCATCCTCAAAGAAGAACTTTTTGCTAAATTTGATGCATTCTTAGCCGTTAATACTGACGAACCTATAGAAACACCTGAAGAAGAAAAAGAAACACCATTTGAAACCATAACTTTCGAAACCGATTTAGAACTTAAACCTCTTCCTAAACATCTAGAATATGTGTTTCTTCACGAAGAAGAATTACTACCTGTAATTATTTCATCCAAACTCTCGGAAGAACACAAAAACGATTTAATTGAAGTTCTCAAGAAGCATAAACAAGCTTTTGCTTGGAAAACTTCTGATATTCCTGGCATATGTCCATCATTCTATAAACACAAAATCCAACTTTTGGATAACAAGAAACCGATTGTTGAAAAACAACGAAGACTAAACCCTAACATGAAGGACGTTGTTAAAAAGGAGATCCTTAAACACCTTGATTCTGGAATAATCTACACAATCGCCGATAGCCCCTTGGTTAGTCCTATTCATTGTGTACCAAAAGAAGGAGGTATCCCTGTAGTAACTAACGAGAACAATGAATTAGTACCAACACGAACCATCACCGGATGGAGAGTTTGTATTGACTATCGAAAATTAAATGACGTAACTGCGAAAGATCTTTTTCCTTTGCCCTTTATGGATCAAATGTTAGAAAGACTCGCAGGGAATGAATACTTTTGTTTCCTCGATGGTTTTTCCGGATATTTTCAAATCCCAATCAACCCTATGGATCAAGAGAAAACCACATTTACTTGTCCATTTGGAACTTACGCGTATAAGCGCATTCCCTTTGGTTTATGCAATGCACCTGCTACTTTTCAGAGGTGTATGATTGCAATCTTTCACGATTTGATTGACGAATCAGTCAAAGTCTTCATGGACGATTTTTCCGTATTTGGGAATTCATTCGACACATGTCTCTTAGCAATCTTGATAAAATGTTAGCACGATGTGAAGAAGCAAATCTTGTGCTAAACTGGGAAAATGTCACTTTATGGTAAAAGAAGGAATCTTGCTTGGACACAAAGTGTCTGGCGCAGGCTTAGAAGTTGACAAATAAAAAATAAACGTAATTTCAAAACACCCACCACCTACTAATGTGAAAGGCATTATAAATTTTTTAGGTCATGCCGGATTTTACAGACAATTTATCAAAGACTTTGCGAAGATCGCAAGACCTTTAACTCAACTTCTTGAAAAAGAAAGAACATTCGATTTTAATGATGAATGCCTTTTAGCATTTGAAACTCTTAAAATAAAGCTTCCATGCACACCAATTATTGCAAGTCCCAATTGGAACCTTCCATTTGTGCTTATGTGCGCTGCAAGTGAACATGCCCTTGGAGTCGTCCTTGGACAAAAAGATGGAAAATAATTTCACCCCATCTACTTTTCTAGTAGAACTCTAAACGCAGCCCAACAAAATTACACCATCACGGAAAAAGAACTCGTAGCTATAGTTTATTCTTTTGACAAATTCCGATCGTACGTCGTATTATCGAAAACAATAGTTTACACCGATCACTCAACCTTAAAATACTTGTTTAAAAAGCAAGATGCCAAACCTCATCTCATACGATGGATATTGCTTTTACAAGAATTCGATTTATAAATTAAAGATAAAAAAGGTGTTGAGAATGTTGCTGCCAATCATTTATCTCGCATAGTGAATGATGATTCTAGCGATGATGAAATCGATGATTTTCCCGATGAACACATAATGCAAATAAATACTAACATTACACCATCGTTCGCAGACTTTGCGAACTATTTGGCTGTAGGTCTTTTACGAAAGGGAATGACATATCAACAAAAGAAAAGATTCTTTTCTGAACTTAAAAAATACTTTTGGGACGATCCGCACCTGTTTAGAATATGTTCCGATGGAATGATCCGAAGTTGTATTTCTGGATCCGAATCTCGAAAAATTCTCGATGAATGTCACTACGGACCGACCAGAGGACATTATGCAGGAAACTCCACCGCTAAAAAGTGTTCGACGCTGGCTTTTACTGGCCAACGATAATTCGTGAAGCTCATACCTTAGTACGATTATGCGAAGCATTTCAAAGGACTGGAAATCTTACAAAAAGAGATGAAATGCCTCTTAATAATATCCAAGTCTGCGAAATCTTTGGCGTGTGGGGTATTGAGTTCATGGGACCATTTCCTAAATCTTATAAATGTGAATACATTTTAGTCGCCGTCGACTATGTATCAAAATGGGCCGAAGCTCAAGCCTTGCAAACTAACGATGCAAGAGTTGTAATAGCATTCTTAAAGAAACTGTTCTGTCATTTTGGAATTTCAAAAGCACTAATAAATGACAGAAGAACTTATTTCTCTAACAAACTCATGGAAAAATCATGAAAAGATATAGAGTAAACCACCGATTTTCCACATCTTACCACCCTCAAACGAGTGGCCAAGTTGAAAACACTAATAGAGCTCTTATGCGAATCCTTGAAAAGACCGTTCAAAACAACCCTGCTTGTTGGTCTAAGAAATTAGAAGATGCTCTATGGGCCTTTCGTACCGCTTTTAAAACACCAACTGGAACCACACCATACAAGCTTTTATATGGAAAAACATGCCACTTACCAATAGAAATTGAACACCGTGCATATTGGGCACTTCAGAACTGAAACCCTGATCTTATTGCAGCTGGAGAAAAACGTATCTTTCAACTACATGAGTTAGATGAATTTTGACATCAAGCTTATGAAAGTTCATGTTTATATAAAGAACGAACCAAAGTGTGGCATGATGGCAAACTGCGACAAAGAAAATATTTCAAACATGGAGAGAAAGTACTTCTCTTTATCTCGAAACATAAATTCAAGCAACCTAAGCTTACATCGAGATGGACTGAACCTTACACAATAAAAGACCAATATCCGTCCGGATATGTTGAACTCTACGGTAGAGACAATTCCACTTTTATTGTCAATGAACATAGACTCAAGCTCTACCACGAAGAAGAAAGCTGTAATGAATTCGATGAAGAAGAAATCCCCTTCTTTTTGAAATAAAACCGAGTAGCCAAGTCTGGCTGAAGATTCTAAACTTAGCGCTATTCGGAAGGCAATCCGTATTTTATCCCCCACTTTTTAACTTAAGTGTGGAGGAGGACCTGTAAATAAATAAAACCGTCCTTGTATATATTGCATGTGTTTTATTTTTTTTATAACATGCAGGAAAATAGGAAATTTGGAGCTCCAAGCTGGATTCATCTTCTGATGTCCCGCAATTTTCTACTTAGCCCCGGGAAGTTCTCGTTTCCCTTTGTAATTTTTCCTGTTTTTTTAGTTTTTATCATTTATCACCTCGAGGACGATGTTCACCTTAAGTGTGGAGGAGGGAAAAATAGGAAAAATAATAAATAATAAATTTCAACACATGAAAAATCTTTTTAAAAATAAATAAAAATTGATGTATTTTAAAATAAATAAAGTTTTAGGAAAGGAAAAATCTCATTGATTGACACTATAACTAAGCACAAAAACCATCCACCAAAATATGTGAGAAAACCTAGCTTTATATTTCTCTATTTTGTGTGAAGGCCGATAATCTAGTATGCTTCAGAATTTGTGGTTGATAATCATTTACTAAACAGTAGTGAGGTTAATTTATTGATATTTTCGAGAAGAGGCAAAATAAATGACCATTTTATCATTTTAGTTAAGCTACACTGGCTTGCTAAAATATGTTTCACTTTTACTTATGTGCTATATAATCCCTTGTGCTATTATCCTTATGTTTATGCCTATCCATTTGTCAAGTCGAAAAATAATATATGATGTTCCCTTAAATAAAAGTAAGAAAGAAAGAAAAAAAGAAAGAAAAAAAATGAAGTATTTTAGTATAATTGTTCTACGACTTTGACAAGGCATATAATTGTTCTTACACCCTCATCGTTATCACGTTTTGTCTCTTTGAAAATTTATCTGGTGCTCACGCCGCAACGGTTATGTTTATGTGTCATGTACAAACTAATGGTAGCTATCTATTTTATGTCCATTCTATTTGAGTGTTACCTTACATTTACCCTTTGTGAGTGACATTTGTGTGAACTAATCTCTAAAACACTAACCGTGTAAGGTGCTGAAGTTATTTGTCATTTGCTTTTGCTACTTATAAAAATTAAATCATTTTCCAATCATACTTCATAACACTTTAAAGCATTTTTTAAATATAATTTGTTTTCTCGCTTTGATTGCTTGAGGGCAAGCAATAGCTAAGTGTGGAGGCATTTGATAACGACCAAAATATACATATTCAACCCGTTATTATAATGCCACTTTATATCATAAATAAGAGCTTTTGATACTTAATGTATTGCGTTTTATATGCAGGTATGAAGTATGGAGAAGCATAGTGAAGAAAATACAAAGGATGGTCCTTATTGTGCAAATATGCCAAACTATTGAAAGAAGAATCTGGAACGCACAAAAGTGCGGCGCACATTCCCACATCCAAAGTCCAGCGCACTTTCGGATAAGTGCAGCGCACATTTACTCTCAGCCAACACTATAAATAGGAGCCACTTTTACTCATTTCATATAACCAATCTCATTCTAAAACCACTACTCCAATCCGAGTATTCTTAGCTTTTTAGTAGTATTTTCAATATTATCCACTTTTGGGAAATACTTGTAACGAGAGTATTCCACTCTTCGATTCTTGGAGGAACGATACAATCGTGACACTTGTGTACTCTTTCATTCGATCAAATCTAAGTATGATGTTCTCTTACTCTTTTCCATTTGTTACTTTGATTACTATGCTAGGCTAAGCTATTTGTGACTATATGGGTATGTGACTATGATTAGTTATGATGCTATGATATGATCATGTATAATTGATTTCAAGCTAATGTTGTAGAACCATTTTACCACCTAGTTCTATAAACCATATTTTATCTAGAGTTGATTGGTTATGATGGCCTGGCGTTGAGAAACGCAAATCGTTGTAATATGTTTTTAGAGACTTGTCTATGGTTTTGAATCTTTGGTTCGAGAAATCCACTTTGAAACCGTGATAAAATATTGAGCTCGTTGGCAACTTATTTTGAGCTTAGTCGCTCGAATAAACGTAAGTCTTAAATCACACTAAGTAAGTTGTGTAAACACCATTTTGACGAAAAAGGTTTATCACTCTTTACCTACCTAAACATATCTCGATCATTATTATCATCATCACGAACTCATATGAACTATCCCATATTAGTCATATTTGTTACTATTGTTATTTCATATCAATCATTTATTTCTTCAATTATTATATTGATTACCAAAACGAAACTAAGTCTCAGAGAACGATCCTGGCTTACCAGTACAATTGATATTACGAGCGAAAGGGTATACTTTCCCATGTTTGTATTTTTAGTCCCTTGTTTTGTCTAAACCTTGTAATATAAATTTAAGACTTGCAAAATGAACATCATGTATCTTATCACCAGCCCTGGTGATCACCCAGAATCCAACAGAATCTTTTGCATACTTAATGATTGGATTCTTGAAATCAAGAGGTACAACTGCAGCTAAATCAGATGCCATCAATGGAGAAAGCATCATGTTCCTCTTCAAAACTACTACATGTGGATTCAACTGATCAAGAATTGGAAATTTTAGCTTGAATCATTTCTTCACTGGTTTAGGGATAACATATGCCTTCTTCAACTTCAACTCTTCCTCAATTTCTTCCTGTCTCTCAGCAGACAACAACCTATATGTATTTGCCTCACACACAGAATCCCATATTGGATAGGCAAAACATTCCAACTGCTCAAATGATAGCTTCCTCAATTTTGTATATGTCCAATCTGTTTGATAACTTCTTAGAAGCATATAATACAGTTCTCTCCTTGCAGTCTTGTTTTCCCTTAAAACCCTATCTGCCATATTCTTCAAAATGACTTGACAATCACCTTGAACTCTCATCATTATTTCCAGTCCCCAAACCTTGTCAGTTATAGAGACCTCAGGGTTCTCCAATACTTCTCTCTCATACCTAAAATATAGATCAGTAATAGCAGGTATCTCAAAATTAACCTTCATCTTAACCAACCTAATCCTTTCTAAGGCCACATCATTCTCCCCATACTATAACTTCTCTGGTTCTTCTTCCAAAACAACATTAGAACCATGATCACTATCTTCTTCTTCATCACCAGAACCATCATGTTCATCAGTCTCAGAATCAGATGAAAGAATCTGATCTTCAATACTTCCCTTTTTAAGCCCCCTCTTTTCTTCCTCATGAATCTGTTGAGCAAGCATAGCATCAAAATTTTTCTAGGTTGCATCCTTGGGAATATCTTCTTCTACCAAAACAGCTTTCCCCTTATCCAATGGATCAATAAAAGGCAAAGTAGTAGGTGTTACCTGTGTGGAAGGCTCATTGATCATAAATGGTTGTTGGGATACACCAGTCAAACCAGGAATCCTGTCAGCAGCTGAAATTGATGTGTTAGCATTCAAACTACCTTTGTCAGCGGCTGATAGTCCATTTTCTTGCAACATCATTTTTGTAAAAGACTGCTTCATAGGGGTAACCAAAGATTGTTGTTCTTTTAACCCTGCAAGCGCCTTTTCTACCTCCTTGTCCCATAAGAACCTTCATGGGGCCCCTTATCACTCATATTAAATGGGTCAATAGGTGCTTCCTCCCCTTTGTAAGAATCATCTTTAGAGGACAACACCATAGCTTTCCTTTTCCTTGAACCAACAGCTTCCAAAACAACTATCCTCTCCCTCAACTGAGTGAGTTTAAGGCCTTGGGCAGTGACTGTATGTACAAGTTCTACATTATGTTGATCCCAAATTTAGATCGATTTAGATTTATGTAAATAATATTGAATCAAGTTAAACACTTAGAGAAACTTTGTTGTATATGAAACAATCTAAGTATTATGCGGAATTAATACTTGGAACAAGAACACACAAACAGAATAAACCAAACTTTCACTTTGATTGATAATCGAACTTGCGTACAATGAAAGTGTAAAAACATATATTGAACTAAAACCTAAAGGCCTCCTTTTATAGAATAAGGAACCTTGTACAAGAGTCTACATATCAGCTATTTTAGGTAAAGATAAACATAAGAAATACATCGTCGAACATATCTTTACTAGAAACATAAAACGTGTAGACTAAGTATTCTATCAGTGATTGACTTCTTCTCATCAACGCTGGACTTCCTCTTGTCAACGCTTGATCTGATAACACTTGATTTCTTCATATCAACGTCCAATTTCCTCTTGTCAGCGTTGAAGTGTCTTGGCTTCATTTTATTCCCAACAATCCTCCCCTAAACTTGATATCTACTCTAGTAATCAAGTTTTTGAATAAAAACTAAGTACAACGAGGATTCTTACAAATACACATCACTTGTTAATTAGGAAATAAATAAACCTAATTGTATCTTTGCCAACATCACTTGTGTAATCCATCTCCAGCTGTGTTGACACCATTTTCTTCAAAACTTCCTTGGACATAGGATATTCACAGTCCATAAGAAGATATTCAGAAAATTTTGTAGTACTCAAATGATAATCACCAGCTGCTGAATGTAGACGCCATTGAAGTCCACTGATATCATCAAGATCCAACCATAATGGATCTTCATCACTTAGTGCACACATTCTCTTGAATGTGGTCCAAATCTTTATTCTATTGAATGAAGTAGGTGCTTCAGCCTCATACTCTGTCTTCATCAATCCATAAAGATCTACCAAGTCTTCTCTATCTAGGCTTGCAAACAAAGAGATAAGAGTTATAAAACTATGTACCTTCTTTCCATATCTGCCAATCATCCAAAACCCACTTGCATCTTCTTCATAATGAACTATAGGGTTTCTGGAATCATGAGGTAATACCTCTAACACATGTGAAGCTTCCAAAGGTGAGAGCTTAATACTCCTTCTAATAACTGCTTCACTAGGATTCACTTTATCCAAATTTTTTGGGAACTCAATATGAAGTCTCTTCTTCAAAGGCCTTGGTGCAATTAAAGCCTTTTGAATCTGCATCTCTTCTTCAAGCTCTTTCTTTCTTTCATCTGAAAGAAGTCTAATAGTATTATACTCTTGAACAGTTGCCCATATAGGATAAGCCCTATAATCTAACTCATCAAAGGACAAACCCCACAAATTCTGGAAAGTCCATCCTCCTTGATGACATCTGAGTAGCATATAGTAGAGCTCCCTTTTATCCTTCTTAGACTGTGAAAGAACTTTGCTAGCCTTATACTTTAGAATCACCTTGCAATCTCTTTGAACTCTTAGTAGAAGCACCAAACCCCAAATTTGATCTAAAATGGTCATGTTTGGATTCTCCATAACCTTACTCTTCCATGCAAATTACATCTGAACTACTTAAGGCATCTCATAATCTACCTGATTTTTCAATTCTACAAGCCTCTCCTTAGCCAACACATCACCATATTCAAGCCTTTCTGGATCTTCAATAATTATCACACTTGAATCATTACTCTCATCATCACTGCCTCTCTTATTACTCTTAGAAGTAGCCACAAATGGTGACTCAATAGCAGCAATCATTTTCTCCTTTTCCACAAGTTGTGCAGCCAACATAGAATCAAACTGCACTTGGGCTGCATCCTTGGGAACTTTTGTTTCTACCATAATCCCTTTACCTTTATCTAATACTTCAATAGCTATTAAAGAATTTGATGGTACTTTTGTAGACACATCCTTGATGATAGCTGATGACTGGGATACATCAACCACTCCTGTAGGTCTATCACCGTCCAAACCTGAGTGTCAACGCCTAACTTACTCCTATTAACGCTTAAACTCTGAGTGTCTGCGACTGGCTTAGAAACCTGTTCCAGCATCTCCATAAATGATATCTTCGTTGAAGTTTCCAGTGAAACATCAATAACTGGCCTCTCCTTCAAGCTGGTCAAAGCTTCAGCCATCTCCACACCAATAGAACCACCTGAGCCTTTGTCACTTAAATTAAATGGCTCAGTAGCAGCTTCCTCCCCTTTGTAAGAATCCTCTCCTGATGAAAGGACTCTTGTCTGTCGCCTCCTAGCCTCAGCAGTTTCCAAAACACCTAGCCTTTCTCTCAACTGAGTGAGCTCATGGCCCTGACCTGTGACAATCTGTACAAGGTCTGCATTTTTCTTTTGCAAGCTAATGCAAGCTACCGTCAATTCCAACAATGTGTAAGGTTCCAATCTTCCCTCCTCTAGAAAGGGAATTTGACCTCCCAAAGTGGAGTCATGGGGCATGGATGGGGTCTTAATGATGTTAGGACTGGCTTGGCCTGCATATAAGCTAGAACCAATAGTCCCAAACCCACCCATGTCACCAACCACACTTGTGGTGGTGTTTCTCTCTACAACATGGCTAGGACCACTAGAGGAGAACACTCCAGTAGTCTTTGGGTGTTTTACCAACCTAAATTCAGGGGGTGTAGAAGATGATGTGGATTGGGTGTTTGTTTGAAGGTTAAGGGGTGTTTGGGTTTGTTGTAAAAGGGTGTCAGCGTTTGCATTTGTAGTGTCAACGCCAACATTTAACGTGTCAGCGTTGAAAGGTTCTTGGTCAACTTCCATTTGCTGGGTTAATGGTGGTTGTTCAGGCAATGGGTCTGGTTGTGGTAGTGGGTCTGGTTGAGGTTGTGCTGCTGCAATAACAACAAGCATCGCTTGGGTAACGGGTAAGTCTCAATTAGGTGGTGAATTCATCTTCCCAAAAATTGCTTTCTTTTGAACAAGGATCGTATAAAAATCACTGTGATCGCTATTGTAGTATCTTTGTTCATCAAACACCATTTGTAAAAACCTTGGGTAAGCAAGAGTCATCTTGCTACCCTTGTTATGACACATCCATAAAAAATCATTTTTGAAAAATTATATTTTTGCCCAGTAGAAATACACACAATGGCACTCCCAATTTAACGGTTAATTTCATTGTGTGCAGTACATTTGGGACCCAAACATTGAAGAATGACATGTATCAAGTACTTCCAAGCTGGGGGAAACTCTTGTTTAGTATATTTGTTTAAATGGCCATCTTCTGGCAAAGGATAACCCAAATCTTGGAGTCCTTGTTCTAGCTCTCCAATGGGTAGTGTGGTTATACCATCTGAATCATTAAGATGCAAAGCTTGGCGAACCAAAGCTTCAGTAACCAACCATGAAAGCCCATGGACAATAGCAGTTAATGTAGTCACATTATTAACTGTTGAGGAAGTGACTGTATTCCAAAACTGTTTAATATGTGTGACAGGGATAAGAGGAGCATGAGAAAGTGCATACCTAATGGGGGATGCATTCAAATACCCCACCATCTGAGTATATTAAGGAAACATAGCATCATCAGCTTCTAAATAAGCAACCATGTTATGCTGACTTCTGAATCCCAATTCCAAATCTCTTGGTTTAAACTTAGGCGCCATTGATGTAGAAAGCTGTGATGAAAGTTATCAAAGATGAAGGTTTGAGAAAATTTAGTTACACAAGAATAAGCAGTTACCCTGTTTGAAAGGAATGAGCCAAATATATAAGAGAGGTGACAACATGTGACTGGTCAAAACATGAGACAGTTATATTCAAAATATAATGATTAAAATCTTGAAAATATATAACTTATCTTTTGCATTAATAAAAAGTTACCAGCTCCAAAAATTACGGCCCAAATTTTCGTCAAAAATAACAACTGGATGGGACCCAATGTTTATCAACGGTCAAAAATAACTTATCAACGCCCAACGGCTATATTCTTGTCAACGTTGGATTTTACCATGTCAACGTCAAAATTGGTCTTAACAACGCTTGGAAAGAAAACTGTCAGCGTCTAAAAATAAAAATAATTTAAAAGAAAAAGGACCTTAACAAAGTAATTTATCCTAGTGAAAATAACCTATAAACTGAAAATCACTATAGGGTGGCAAGCATTGTCCAATCATGCACACTTTCTTAAGCAAGATAGACATAATTGTCCTCAAGTGTCCCTTGCTAACCAAAGTTCTTAACAATGAAGTTATCTTATAAAATCCTTTGTAACTTCCCAGGTAAGCCCAATAAAAATCATACCCAAGTCTCCCAAGAGACCACATCCAATTCTAGGTCAAAAAGTCTTGGTATCGTGCAAAGTATATCAACTTTGTATGCTACAGTGCCTCCGATTTAGTAAACTAACTCGTACTCACTAGTGGACACAATCTAGAATTATGATAAGAGTATTATATGAATACCCAAAAGTCCTAAAGGTTTCCTAAACCTCCCCTTAAAATATGATATACAAGTTGCCAAACATAATACATGCAAAAAAAATTTATGTCAAGATAGGAATGTAAACATTCCATCCATCATCCATAAACTTGAACACACTCCAAGTAAGCTCCAAAGATCCATAAGCAACTATGTATCCATTTGTACAATGCTCATAATGCCTGCATAATTAGATCAAAAACCACAAAACTAACATATTTCTGTCAACGTCATTTTAACACTTATCAGTGTCAAAATAACCATTGTCAGCGTTAGACAAATAAAGTGGAAAACCTAATTTTGTACAAAGACCAATAACAATGCATATCTTGTACATACTTTTACAATAAGTTCCAAAAAACACATATTAGGTAAGATTGATCATTCCAATACTTGTTACCAAGTATTGAAATCTCCTAGAATCAAAAGGTTTAGTTAATAAATCAGCCACATTTTCTTCTGTGTCAACCCTATCTGGTTGTATTAAACCTTTTTCAAAACAATCTCTTCTAAAATGATGTCTAATTTCTATGTGTTTTGTTTTAGAATGATGTACAGGATTCTTAACAATGCATAAAGTACTCTTATTGTCTACAAAAATCTTGGTATACATAAAATTATACCCATAATCCAACAGTTGGTTTTGAATCCATAAGACTTGTCCACAACAAGCAGCTGCAGCTACATATTCTGCTTTAGTTGTAGAGTTGGCCACAACTGTTTGTTTCATGTATTGCCAAGATATTAACCTGCTCCCAAGAAATTTGCATCCACCAGTTGTGGATTTTCTATCAAACTTGTCACCTCCATAATCACTGTCTGAATAACCAATAAGTTCCAATGGAGAATCTTTTGGATACCATAATCCCAAGGTTGGATAGCACCTAAGGTATCTAAAAATCCTCTTGACAATTTGAAGATGACACTCTTTGGGAGTCACTTAATGGCGTGCACATGAACACACAACAAACATAATGTTAGGTTAGAAGCTGTAAGATACATCAATGATCCAATCAATGACCTATAATTCCTGAAATCCACCTCTTTTCCATCTCCAATCTTTCCCCAAGGGTGTTCCCTATCCATGGGTGTGCTAGCCCGTTTTTCATGTGGAGAAAAACCAAACTTCTTCAAGATCTCTGCTACATATTTGTCTTGAGAGATGAAGATACCATCTTCTTTCTGTTGAACTTGTAACCCTAGAAAGAAGTTCATCTCTCCCATTGCACTTATCTTGAATTTGTTTGTCATTAGCTTGGAAAATTCTTCACTCATCTTTGGACTGGAAGAGCCAAAGATAATATCATCCACATAGACATGAACAAGTAAAAAGCCCTTACCAGTCTTCTTGGTAAACAAAGTCTGATCTATGGTGCCCCTCTTGAATCCATTTTCCACCAGATAGGTGGATAATGTACCATACCATGCTCTTGGGGCTTGATGAAGTCCATACATTGCTTTTTTCACTCTATACACCTTGTCTGGATGTTCTGAATCTTCAAAACCAGGAGGCTGCATAACATAAACCTCCTCTACAATTGTGCCATAAAAACACTCTTCACATCCATTTGATAAACTGTGAAGCCCATGCAAGAGGCATAGGCTAGGAAATCCTTATTGCTTCAATCCTTGCAACAGCTGCAAAAACCTCTTCATAGTATATCCCTTCCTCTTGTGTATAGCCTTGAGCAACTAAACGTGCTTTATTTCTGACCACAATTCCTCTCTCATCCTTTTTGTTTCTAAGAACCCATCTTGTCCCTATAGGTCTGACATATCTAGGACAATCTACTAACTCCCAAACATCTTGAATATCAAATTGGTGAAGCTCATCCTGCATTGCTTCCACCCAACTTGGTTCTTTGAGAGCATCAAAAATCTTCTTGGGTTCCTGTTGTGACAGAAAACAAGCAAACAAACATGCCTAAACAAGAGGGGTATCAACCTTCTTGTGGATATTGGCAATAAAACCTCATTGATTCTGATGAGATCTTCTTGTTTGAACATGATACATCACATAACGAATGATTAGAGAAGAAGGATGATTTTTGATAGTAGATGAAAGTATTCCTCATTCAATAATTGTGTTTTCTTCAATTTCAGTCTCCAAGTTGCCAATATCATCTTCAAAGCCTCCTCCATCATCACTTGAATGAACCTCTTCATGTACTATTGAAGGTTCACCTTGTTCAAAAACATTGGAAGAGAATAAATGGTCAAAAGAGTTGTCAACGCCTGAACTAGATTTATCAACGTTTGAACTAGGTCTGTCAACGTTTGAGCCATCAACGCTTGAATTTGGTCTGTCATTGCCAGATTTTCCTTTGTCAGCGCTTGAAGATTCATGCATGTTTTCATCAACTGGTTTTCTTGTGGACCATCTTTTTCCTTTTCAGCAGCAGCAACAAATCCATCTGTCCATATAGGAATGGTGACATACTCAATTATGGGAGCTGATTTGACTGCTTGTGATCCTACTTCCTTATCAACCTGTATACCTGAAATTTCAACAACTGGTTCTTCCACAACATTTGAATTCACTTTCACAATGTCTGGATTAGTAACAGGCATATAATTAAAGGTTCTAGATAAAGGTTCCAAATCAAAGAACCAATTTGGTCCAATCTCAGGATCAGTAGCTTTACTTTCTAAATACCTAACATGTACTTTTTCAAGTATACGTTTTTCTTTCTTAATGTATACCCTATATCCTCTACTCTACACTTAATAGCCCATAAAATAGCCTTCATCACCTTTAGCACTAAAGTTACCTAAGGCATCACTAGTATCAAGAACAACTACATGACATCCAAAGGGTTTAAGAAAACCAATATTAGGTTTCCTATTCCAAAATAGCTCATAAGGTGTCTTATTGTGAATTTTGTTGATCAGTGCCCTATTCTGAACATAGCAGGCTGTGTTCACAGCCTCAGCCCAAAAAGCAATGGGAAAATGAGCATCAACCGACATTGTCCTGGCTGCTTCTATGAGTGTTCCATTCATCCTTTCAGCCACCCCATTTTGTTGTGGGGTTCTAGCAACACTAAACTGCCTAGTAATCCCTTTAGTGACATAGAAGTCATCTAACAACTTATTTCTAAACTCACCACCATTATCACTTCTAAGTATTTTAACCTCATTACCTGTTTTCTTTTCAATTTGGGTAATAAAGTTAATCAAAACAGTGACAGTTTCACTTTTCAAAGCGAAAAAGAAAGTCCAAGTAAATCTAGAAAAATCATCAGTTATGACAAAACAAAAAGATTTACCATTCAAGCTTTCTATATTAGTTGGACCAAACAAGTCCATATGCAGCAAGTGAAGTGGTTTAGAACTAGAATGCACAAGTTTAGACTTAAAGGACACTTTGTGCTGCTTCCCTTTAAGGCATGCAACACAAGAGTGGTCATTGTGGAAAGCCTTTTCAGGAAGACCATCAACTAAACCATGTCTCACAAGTCTATTTATGTTCTTAAAATTTATGTGCCCTAACCTTCTGTGCCAAAGATTACTTTAATCAACTGAAGCCTTAGCATATAGACATGACAAATTATTATTCATCCTACTTCTATTAAGATTCACATTATAAATGTCCTTATGCCTAGGTGTTCTATAATCAATGAACTTCTCATCAGGTATTTTAAAGTCTTTGCTTAACACCAAGCATTCAGTATCAGTGATAAGAACCTTATTTTTGTTATCACAAACTTGTGACACACTAAACAAAATAATAATCAAGTACTTTTACCAGAAATACGTTTTCAAAACGCAAATTGTTGGTGATAAGAGTGCCTTTGCCAGTGATAGTTCCATAGCCTCCTCCAAAGTACACTTTGTCACCATCTTTAATGGGGGTAAAGTTGGTCAACTAATCTTCCTTCTCCGTCATGTGCCTAGAGCATCCACTATCCCAATTGCCATAATCATTTACCTACTTTTGAATGCCCTGCACATAAAGAAAACAAATTAGTTTTCTTTGGGAACCCAAGCCTGAGCAGACTTGGATTCATTTGGTTGTTCAACAAGAACAGACTTAGTCCTTATAACAACCCCTTGTTCATCCCTTTTAGGTTTGAACATCCAATTAACCATAATTGGTTTAGTTATGACCTTTGAAATATAATGAAATCTGTTACAGATCATATAAATCCCATCTGAATTAGGGTTTTGGTTTTGTTTGGGTCTCCAAGTTAAGCTAGAAGAAGCTTTAGACCCCTTTCCCTTTGGTTGCAAGTATTTGTTATTACTTGGTCTAACAACGTTGGAAACATTCCTGTCAACATTAAAATTGTTCTTGACAACGCTGAAATTGCACTTGTCAGCGCCTAAACTAGGGTTTGCTACAAGAACCCATTGTCTGTTAGACCATGTATTGGTCTTTTCAAAAGGCCTTTGTCCATAAGTATTAGACCCTTTAGTAAATAATGGAGATGGTCTAATGACTTGTGGACTTTGCTGGACAAAAGGTCTGGGATTGACCATGGTTGACTTTTTGTCAGCGTTGACTCTTGAAGCACTGACACACTTATAAGCCAAATGTGAAAAAATCCCACAAGTATAACAAGCTTTTCTAGACATAACCATAGTCTAGATGAAAAGAACCCTGTTCCATTACTAACTTGACTCTTTGGTGACCTAGGTTTTCTATACATTTCTACATATTTAATACTAGGTTTTCTATCAACATTTAATCCAAGGTCAACAGTCTTTCCAATAAAAGGGTTAGTCATAATTATGGGTGTAGACTCATTTGGGCTTTCACTAAGCATGCCACCTTTAACAAACAAGGTAGGATTGTCTTTCTTCCATTGGTCCAAATCAGTTATTTTCTTCTTATATTCCTCTATTGGAGTAAGAACTCTTGGTGGAGGAATGAATTCCTTTTCTTGGAGTTCTGGTATACCAGTCAAGGACAAATCCTTTCTAAGGACACCATAGAAGTTCCCAGTAGGTGGTGGAACATCAACATACTCTTTCATCCCAATCCTAGTCATATCCCTAGAGTCTCTTTGTTCACTAACACATTTTTCTAGGGTTTGAGAAGCTTTATCAAATCTTTGAATTTTAAGCCCTACTGACTCTTTGTTTTTAATAGACTCATCCAACTCAGCTTGTATGACACCTTTGGATCTCTCCAAAATATCCCTGAGGTCAACACTAACTTTAAGGTCATGTGACAAAAATTTAATTTGATCTTTTAGGTCAAGCTCCATTTTCTTATATTCAGCCACAGTCTTTTCAGTTTGAGTAAGTGCAAGTTGATAGTTAGATAACTTGCATCTTTCATCAAAGACATCTCATTTTAACTTTAAAATTCCTTTGTTAAGTTTTTCAGTGTTTAAACGACAACATTTACTACAAAATGCATCATCCTATACCTCATTGTCTGATGAAGATGAAGAATGTGCCATGAGAGCATAGTGAACATGCTCCTCTTCCTCCTTTTCTACAACCAAGGCTTTGTTCTATACCACATCTTTGACCATAAAGCTCCAATCCCAACCAACACCCTCAATTTCTTGCATGGAAACCATAACCTTTGTGTCTTCAACCTTGATGATTTGGCTTGAAGGTTTTCCAGCATCAGATCTTCTTTAAGATCTGCATTCTCTCATAAAATGACCCATTCTATGGCAATTGTAACATTCAACCTTGGATTTATCAAACCCAGCAGTGTCTTTAGCATTAAACATCATCTTCTGCTTGAATATTCTATTCCATCTATTGGCTCTTATGCTTGCAAGTGTCATATTCCACTTTATGTCCATATCCTCCAAATGCTCATCACTGATTTGCTCAAGGTCCTCATATGTAATCACTGAACCATTGGGCAATGAAACAATGTATGCACACACTGTATCTAGATCAAATACCAACATGCCTAATCCTTGGTGAGTCAACATTATATGTGTCAGCGTCTGAATGTGGGGCGCTGACAAAGCTTGATCCAACGTTGACACAAGGTGATCTAGTAACGGGGTGCACGTATGACTCCCTTTAATCAAATTGACATTCACTATGTGAGAAGAAGGCCATGTTTCCATTGGTAGATTTTTTTCCTTGATCCAAAAGGATTTCATTCTCTACAATATTTAGTTTATTGTAGACATCATCAAAAGTGGAACTTTTGTGAGCATTGGTAGCAATAATAGACCTTGCTTCAATCTTCCATGCATCACCAAGACTTTTAAGGAAAGTGGTAATGATATCAGAATCATCATACACAGTTCCCATAAAGGATAATTTGCTTGTGATGTCAAGAAGTCTGCTTCTCACCCCACTTAGCTTTTCATTAGGAAGGGCTTTGAACACATCATACTCATGCAAGAGTTGCTTCTTCTTCTCTGAGGCAGTATCATCATTACCACCCTAATTGACTTGAAGGGCCTCCCAAAGCTCTTTGGCAGACTCAAAACCTCTATACTTGTGTTGATTTGCTGGTCCCAAAGAAAGTTTGAGGATGCTTAGAGTTTTCATGTCATTCATTCTCTTTGCAATGTCCTCAGTTGAGACAGCTCTTCCATCTGAAGGTCTTTCTTTTCGATCCTCTTTAGTTGAGCCCTGAATTGATCTTGCAGCAATAGCAGCAGCAATCCTAGGAAACATATTAAATGTGTTTCCATATTCAATAATTTCCCATAGAGTGTGATCATGGATTTGAAGATACTGCTCAAAGATGAACTTCCATAACTCAAAGTTGTCATGGTCTAGCATGGGGATTTTTAGATTGTGACTAGAGGAGGAGGTCATCTCTGGTGTAGAGATTATGTTTGGTTTTTAGGGTTTCTTGAAAAATTAGGGTTTTTGGTGATTTAGGGTTTTTAGGGTTTTATGTTCCTTAGATCAAAGTTTCTCAACAAGCTCTGATACCACTTGTTGATCCCAAACTTAGATCGATTTAGCTTTGTGTAAACGAGATTGAATCAAGTTAAACACTTAGAGAAACTTTGTTGTATATGAAACAATCTAAGTATTATGCGGAATTAATACTTGGAACAAGAACACACAAACATAATAAACAAAACTTTCACTTTGATTGATAATCGAACTTGCGTACAATGAAAGTGTAAAAACATATATTGAACTAAAACCTAAAGGCCTCCTTTTATAGAATAAGGAACCTTGTACAAGAGTCTACATATCAGCTATTTTAGGTAAAGATAAACATAAGAAATACATTGTCGAACATATCTTTACTAGAAACATAAAACGTGTAGACTAAGTATTCTATCAGTGCTTGACTTCTTCTCATCAACGCTTGACTTACTCTTGTCAACGCTTGATAGTTGTAGAAATACGTCTTTTAGGAAAAAGAGCGTAAATAGGGCAAGCGTGCACGACGATTTAGGAAAACCGTGTGTAAATGACCCTAATGAAGTGAGTTCGTTCTCGAGGAGGCACGTGTGTTGTGTATTGAGTGGATTTGATTGATGATTTTATTAAGAAAAATAAAGAAAATAGAAATGAGAAAGAAAGACGGTTACGAAGACGGATTAAACTACGACGAAAAAGGCGTAAACGTAAAACCGTAAAAAACTACAAAATTAAAATTTTAAAACCTAAAAATTAATTAGAAGCTAAAACAAGTCCAAAATAATATAAATAAGAAATAAAATCCAACAAAAATATTTTTAAACCTTTTATTAATTAAATATTCAATTTTAAATGCTAATTAAAGCCCTAAAATTAAATATAATTAATCAAAATGTCCAAAATATGATTTTATTGAATTAATAACTTACTTATATTATCTAAAGACTAAAAAGTATTTTTCCTAATTTTTAAAAACTATTTTTCTATTTTTAAATTACTAAAAACTATTTTAAAACTAAAATAATTATAAAAAATAATAAAATAGTGCTAAAAATAATCTACCAATTTTAAAAATCCTAAATTACTCTATTGAATAGTAGAAAATTGAAAAAGATTGAAAAATATAAAATTTACCACTAAAAGACAAAACTAGTTTAATTTAAAACCCTAATTAACTTAAATTAATTATAAAAAATAATTAAAAGATGAACAGTAAAAACTTTTTTACTAAAAATCTTAAAATATTATTCTAAGTCTAATAAAAATGTTTATACTGAAAAATACCAATTTTTGGCACTAAAAGACAAAAACAGAAACTTTAAAGTTAATTAAAAATAGCTAATAATTGTGAAAAATAGCAAATGAACAGTAATAATAATTTTAATTAAATTAAAAATTCAGAAATAAAATAAGAAAAATAACAAAACAAAAATCAGGTCCTAACTCCTAAAATCACCCACTAAAGACAAAAAAGACAAAATCTGATAGTGACATGTGGTTGGACTTTTGTCCTTTAGCTTAGTAGTGGGAACTTGTGTGATAGCAGGGGAAACTTTCTTCCCACTGCTAGTGCAAAATAATGGTCAGTTGACCAATAAGCTTAGGAAAGCTTATTTGAAAGCTTGTCTTTGGCAATAAGGGCACTCCCACAACCAGTTGGGTTGTGGGAAGTCAAATCAACAAGAAAAACAACAAGTTACTTAGCAAAAAATCACACAATAAAGCCACAAAGTTACTGATTAAGCTATAGGTAGTCTGATGAACAGTTGAGCTATATTACATGCACAAAAGTGAATTTCCAAGGCTCAAATCTTGCAAATAAGCTCACAAACTGACATACAATTGATTCACAATCCTCAAATGACCTTAAATCTAGCAGCTTATCAAGAATCAAGCACAAATTTCACAAAAATAAGCAGATTGAAAGCAGTGACTGATTATAGCTATATTTTCACTTTTTTATCACCCAAACTTGTTAAACTTCACTAAAACTGAACCCCTAAGTAGCATACAACCTATAAATATCCTACTGAGTGTATCTAAACAAGTTTTTACTCAAAATCTTGTCACAAAATCTCAAATAAACCCGTATCCAAACACACCTTTAAAAACTGGAATCAACTTTTTTCAAAGCAAATCTTTTTAAAACCTACCCAAACTAAATCAAACCTAATCTAGCATGCACACAAAACTGAGATAAGCAATATCCAAGAGCTTTTACCAACACTTAAACATTTTTCATGTAAATCACATAAGCAACATATAAAACATAAAACTGAAAATGAAAAAGGGAAAAGGGTGCTACCTTAAGGGTCCTACATCCAGGACCCTTAGTGGCTGCTTTGCCACCTCCTATAGGCTAGGGCCTATGCTGGACCTTGGACAGCAACAAAAACTTACAACCCTGCTAAGAGAAAATGAGAAATACACCAATATGCACTTTCTGCTTTCTTTCTTCCTTAAAAATCCTTTCCACAAACCTTGAAACCAAATGACACGTTTTAAAAACAACTTCAATTTCAGGAAAACAAGAACATTAGTCCACTTTCACTTCTTAATAATTCTTGGATTTCTGAGATTAACAAAATATTTTCAAAACCTTTTTGAAAACTTAAAACACACAAAGTGTTACACAACAATGATATGGAACTCAGATTAATTACTCAACAAACATTTACCAACTTTTAAAAACAATAAAAGGAATTACATTTATATAAAAAGACCAACTTTAATTTCTTAAAAAGGAATTACAACTTTGGAGTAAAAAATCTGGAACAAGTGAATTAGAGACACATGCGTCTCTATTTATACAACTAATGGAATAATCTAGAAAGCTAACCCTAATCTCTGAAAGTCCTAAAAAGCCCTTTGAAGAATTTTTGGATATTCCTTGGAGATGCTTAGTTTGAAATCTGATTCTTGATGCCCATGTGATGGATGCAGTGTACTTGAGCCCTTCTATTCGTTGGATTTGAGTGGTGAGCAAACAAATGCATCTTGGCCTTTGATTTGGTCAAGGAACCCCTGGCAATCTTGTTCTCTTATGAAGACCCGTGACATTGAGCTGGTGGGGAGGGAACAAGGGTGTGTGAAGTCACAATCTGGGTGGACCAATGTGTTTGGTGAGCTGTCAAGGACCAAAACCCCATGGTTAATTAGTTTTTGGCTTAATGAATAAGTTGATTGTAACTGGTTTTGTTCTAGGGTTTATATGAATTAGGGGTGGGTTTTGGGGTTTTAGATGTGAATAGTATCTGTTTCCCACGTTAATCAGTTTTAAAAACGGATTAATTAAGTAAGTTTATTTAAGGAAAGTGGAAAGAGGACGTGGCGGGTGAGTGGTGAAGTGGAGAAATCTGATTGGTGGAAGGGGTGACATGGCAGCTTATGAGTGGGTGGTGAGGGTTTGCTGTCTGGGCAAAAGTGGTCCCTTGATTCCTTTCACTTCTTCAACTTGTATTAATCAGCCAAATAACTTTTCCCCTTTGTAAATACTTTGGGCAAGTTGTCATTTTTGGCACAAGATGTTTTAAAACTTGTATCAAAGACTTCAAATGCAATTTCTTCATTCTTCAAGGACTGATCTTGTAATATCTTGATAATTTAGGGACCTCAATGCATTTTATGAGTTTTTCAAGGGTATAAATTTCCAAGTCTTCAAAAATGAGGGACCAATGTTGACAATCTTCAATTCTTCAAGGGTATTTTTGGAAATTCAAACTTGGGCCCGGTTCATTGTGCGACTTCGTTTCCCGTGTTCGTTTTTGATTGATTCTTGTGATCTTTTGCCATTTCCTCAATATCCGTAACTAAAAATACACAAGTAACAAACACGAGCATATATTTGGTATAATCAATGATATTTAATGCATTTTAAGCCCGTTTTGGACGATGAGACCATGTATAAAAGCGGTCTCATCACTCCCCCATACTAAACCATTGCTGTGCCCTCACGCAATGCTAGAATAAAGTATCATAGCATCTCCAAAATTCATTTTTATTCACTTTATTGAAATGATAAACCTACTACTACTACTTGTGTTTTAGACATAATGTATGATTTTCATCGCAAAATAGGACGTTTAGGTTCATAGAACAAGAACACGTGAATGCTTCGTTAGAAATAATTTCGTCGTCCTCGATTTTCACCTTAATTCCATGCCAAGCGTGCAACGAGATCATTGTCATTATAAGTTAGTAATGCTAACACTACTCATATGCCCTAATCACGTACTTATTCTCCCATTATTCCTAAGTTGTATCTCTTATATTTTATTTTGTCTTAATGTTCACGAGGATACATTGACTTATGCGATAATAGAGATTTAGGTCTAAAAATAGAGTCCTAACGGTGTAACTAAGACCATCAAATCAATAACCCCTCCTAATAGACAACGATGTTAAAAAATTAAGTTGACAAGAAGAATCGATAAACATGGTTTTATAACGGTTTTGAACATGAGACTTATTACCAAGACTTTTATACGCCCCCTAACGGAAGGGCCTTATTATCTTTGGTTTACCTCCATCTTTTATTCAACTTCGCCATGAAGCTTTTATTATGACTTCGGTCTTGCCTTGCCTTTTATTATTCGCCTCATCGGTGGTTTTATTAGCCAACGACGTATATCCTCACGCTAAAGCGAATTTTGGATCTTTAAAGCTTCGAAGATTAAGGCTTGATTCACTTTCAATTTGGGCATAGATTTTTCGGCCTTGTGAGCTTCAAATTTTTGCTTAATTTAGGTGAGCACTTGAAATCTTATTATTAGGTAAAGCTTTTGATTATTCGGGTGCCAATACTTCAAAATCGTGACGCTGGCGATACCTTAATGTCTTCCCAATTTAATTACACGGAAGCTACTAGAAAAGACTAGAAACCCAACAATCAAAACTAAACCGCTAAATCAATATTTATTAAGCAAAAAATATTTACATGCGAAGGGAGAATAAGCAAACAACGAGAACACATGATTTTTTGAAAGAATACGAGTACTCTACGTTTAGCATAGTAACTTATAATTAACTCTATCATTTCTCGTCCTCATTTAAGAGACTTAGCCTAATGTGTAGTTAAGGAATCAAAGCTAAGTGCTCAACACGCACGGTCGAGTAAAAAATTACTCTTATTCTCGCCATCAGAAAACCTACATTCGTGTCTTCAAACACTTATAAAACATGAGAAAATTTTTAAAATTTGGCAATTTTTAGCCTTATTTTGCAACAAAACGATAACAAAAAAATAAACTTTGGAAAACGTGAAGGTTTGGCAAGGCAAGTATCTATTCACCCCCATACTAAAGTTAAACATTGTCCTCAATGTTTCGAGTCTAGGGGTGCAAACACCCCCATACTAGAGACGTAGTCGAATGCCTAATCTAGCATGGAAAGGGTGTAACCATTAAATTTAAAGCCGTTTATGAAGTGTGCTAATAACCTAAGGTTAGAACATCAAAGGATATATCATTTGGATATTGAGAAATGCCTTCAAAGCAAACGATCGAGTGCTCCCATAAAACGAACATGAGAGGCTCCAATAGTGAAGATCATGATCTAAAAACCACAATTCACAAACAACCACGGAACAAGGGTTGGAAGGGCACAAATCCCCTCACATTAAACTACATTAGAAAGCAATAATATGTACATGGATAAGCATGAGTCTCCCCCACGAGGCACCTTGTTTTTGATAATCGAGTCAAAAGCTCGACTCGAATCCCCATAAATGTGATCATTTAGGGATATCATGGTATGGTCAATTTTTGGTGGGGCTTACATGATAAACAAGGCCCAAAAACAACCGGTATAAAGGTCTAAGTCCTTTGATGGTGCAAAATACCGGGATCGAAGATGGCGTTCTCGTTTTCATTGGAAAAACAAATCAACGCCACTTCATCAATGGTCAACAAAAACTCAAAGAGTTTCAAGAAAAGAGATGAGAAATAGAAGGGTGGGACAATGGGTAAGTCTCTAAAAACATGAGCTACTCGAGGTAGACTCGCACCAATCAAATGAAAAGATTTTCCATTTATTGCATCGGTGGAAGACCGAGATTTCCCTTTATAAGCAATTCCAGGATCAAATATCTCGTCCTCGGTGGAGAAAGGGGAAGGAACATAAGGGGATTCCTCCACACTAAGTCCACACAAAGCATCGTCAAAAGGAGAAGACGAGCTTGTAGTACTCAATAAACGCGGTGATGACGGAGTTAGAGTTGTAGAAAAATCTTTTAAATTCAATTCAAAATCTTTTCCTTTTTCATCTTTTACACTCTCCTTGTAAAAACCCGATTTAATTATGTCAAAAATATTTGGTGTATCTAAAGCAATGTTAGTCACACTAAAAATTCTCACATTTTGAAAACTTTTTGGCAAAGGTGGTGGTAAGTTTTCAAATCTTTTGTCAACAAAGAAAACCTCCCCATCGGGATCAACGTATTCATCATCCGAAGAATTACTCGATATTGGAATCGTAGGCTTAACACTCTTAACCTCCACCGGCGGAGGGGACGGAACTTCATTTTTCTCAACAACTCCTAAAACTCTATTTGAAATCTTTTTGCAAATGCTTTTGATAGGATTGACATTGTACAAAGATGTGATACAATACACATGAGAAAGAGTGGAGTTTTGGGTTGCATTAATGACGAGTTCTTCCTCATTGAAACGAAGAGTGATTTTTCTTGCATGCACATCGATAAGTGCTCTCGAGGTATCCAAAAAAGATCGACCTAAAATTAACGGAACTTTAGGATCGATGGGAATGTCAACAACAATAAAGTCTACAGGATAGTAGAACTTTCCAACTTTCACAAAGACGTCCTCGGCAACTCCACAAGCTAGAATCATAGAATGATCGGCCATTTCGATTGACATTCTTGAAGGAGTGAGATTGGGAAGATTGAGCGATTTGAAGATTGCAAGTGGCATCAAATTAATGCTAGCACCAAGATCGGCCAAGGCGAAGCATTCTTCCATGTCTTGGATTGCACAAGGGATCAAAAATTTACCGGGATCACCGACTTTTTGAGGTATGCGATTAAGATAAACCGACGAACAACTAGACAATTGGTGCAATTTCTCCTTGTTGTTCAACATACTCTTAAAGTTAGCGGCGAACCGAGGCATCATGACCAAAGCATCGGCGAAACTCACATTAAGGTGCAAATCACGAAACATTTTCATAAAAAGCTCAAACTGATAATTGTCGCGCTCTTGACGTTTCTCCTTCCTAAGTCTCGATGGATAGGGCAAAGGTGGTGTGGGTTGAGGCATAGTAGGCATAGCCTTTGGAATCTCGGGTTCCAATGTTGGTAATGGGTCAACCGTAGGTGTGGCATGAGCGGTACTTCGTGGGATTGGGACATGCTCCTTTTGGACCACCACCTCGGGTTCTTCCTCAATTGCTTCCTCCGTAGGAGCAATTGGTCGAGGAATCGGCTCCTTAAGTGTCTTACCACTACGTGTGGTAATCACTTTCATCTCACCCTTAGGGTTGGATATGGTGTTGCTAGGAAGACCACTTGACGACGGTTTACACATTATTGCCTCAAACATAGACGAGATTTTATCTTCAAAATTAGATTGCCTCAATACGGCTTCGGTTTGCCTTTTCTCGGCCTTAATCATCTCTTGTTTAATCTCATGTTGCCCTTGTTCCATCTTTTGTTGGTTTTGTTGCAACCTGGTGACATTTCTTTCCATCTTGTTGGTGTGGATTTTAAGTTCATTAGCTAACTCATTTTTCAACTCTTTCATCAAGTCGTTTTTAAACTCGGATCTTAGGCTAATGATTTCTCTTTGAATGTTGTCAAACCTAGCATCATTCCCACTAGCATATTCAACAAACTCACTTGGAAGATCTTTCAATGTTTGCAAACTTTTGTTGTTATTTTGAAAATCATTTTTGTTTGAAACTTGATTATTAGCCCCTTGATTCCCATTGTTTCCCTTGTTGTAATTGTTCTTAAATCCAACTTGATTGTTGCGATAGTTGTTGTTAGCATTTTGATTTGAACCAAAACCCGGTGGTGTCATTTGATTAGAGCGGGAAACTTGACCGTTTTGTTTGTAATTTCCCGTGGCCGCGAAGGCACTCGAAGTGTTACCACCGTTGGTAATGCACTCGGAGAAATCAAGACCTCCACCACAATACATGCAAGAAACCTCAACCGCTTTAGCCGTAGCGGGAGCACTTGGTTCACCAACTTTAAACTCAATCAAAAGTCCTTTCAACTTATCAAAAGTCCTTTCAACTTTTCAAAAATCTTGTTTTCCAAGTTTGCCTCAATTTGGCAAGCATCGATGGTATTAGACAAAGAAGGTGAAGCCGAAGACGAAGCCTTACGAACACTAGACGTGCTACGAGGACTATACACCTTAGATCTATTTTCAATTATCACTAAAGCTTCCTCAACTGTTTTACACAAAAAATTACCACCCGCGACGGCATTCAAATAATCCCTTTCATGATCATTAAGTCCATTGTAAAACGTGTCAATTTGATGCAAATCGGAAAAACCGTGATGAGGACATTCATGTAACATTTCCTTAAACCTATTCCAAGCCGTTGAAAAACTTTCATTAAATTCTTGTGAAAACTTTGAAATCTCGTTTTTCAAGTGCGTAGTCTTAGAGGGCGGAAAAAATTGGTTCACAAACTTAGACACGAGATCGTTGCACGTCAATATAGAATTGGGTGGCTCTTTCTCTAACCAAATTTTTGCGGGCCCCGCTAAGGAATACGGAAAAAGCATCATCTTAATCGAGTCGTTAGAGACATCCTTAAACTTGCAAGTAGCGGTAAGACGATTGAATTGGCGGATATGGTTGTGTGGATTGTCCTTCTCATCACCACGGAATTTGTTGTTTTGAATCATGGACAACAAACCCGTCTTAACCTCAAAATTCTCCGCAAGGATAGCGGGAATCACAATAGCCTCTCCATAACCCTCGGTGGGTGCTTGAAGTAACTCCATCATAGTTCGATTCGCCATGGTTGGTGCTTCTCTTACAATGGGTTCGTCAATAGGAGACTCCTCACTAGAATTGTTGGGAGTGGGAGTTTTGTTCTTTCGTTTACGTGCAGGTCTTGCTTGATTTCGAGTTAGCATAAACGTCACGTACAACGAGGGGACGAGCAAAGAAGATTCTTTTTGGTGTTTTGTATTTTTCAATTTTTATTTTTTTTTGTGGTTTTTGATTGTATTAACCTTTTTGGAAATTGGTGAAATGTATTAAGTAGACAAAAATCTACAAATCTCCTCCTTAATCAAATCTCTCGATTAAAGAAGCCTCAAGGAATGAAAACGATCACGTGAAGTGAACGCCTTCGATGACTTTAGAACGATGGTGGAACACCAAATCGTTCAAGAGGGTTTAATCAAATGAAACCACGAAAATATATATGATACTTAAGTAATACTTTGGGCGGCAAAACCCTCGATTCACTCTCAAAATAAAATACGCACAAGCAAGCGGAGGAAACGAGGCGGCGCGAAGCACTTAAGAGCCTTTTTCCTTTAGGTCGTGAAATACAACCGCCTTATACCCACCTTATAGTTTGTATTATCAAGATTAAGCTTCACGAAAGTATTTATCTATTTTTGCCTTTTTTCTTTGGTTTGAGATTCGAATACAATGATTGGGTAATGACCTCCCAAGTCGAGGTTGTGATTTCTCACGTATTTGGAGTCTTGTATTTTTATTGTTCTACGTATACAATATAGTAATAATATTCACACAAAAACCGAAAAACGATAATACGTATTAGTAGAGTGCTACTAATACAAATACTAATTATGGTTAGTATAAAAACAAAAATGCCAAATCAAAACACAACACGCCTCCCCGGCAGCGGCGCCAAAAATGATAATTGTAGAAATACGTCTTTTAGGAAAAAGAGCGTAAATAGGGCAAGCGTGCACGACGATTTAGGAAAACCGTGTGTAAATGACCCTAATGAAGTGAGTTCGTTCTCGAGGAGGCACGTGTGTTGTGTATTGAGTGGATTTGATTGATGATTTTATTAAGAAAAGAAAAGAAAATAGAAATGAGAAAGAAAGACGGTTACGAAGACGGATTAAACTACGACGAAAAAGGCGTAAACGTAAAACCGTAAAAAACTACAAAATTAAAATTTTAAAACCTAAAAATTAATTAGAAGCTAAAACAAGTCCAAAATAATATAAATAAGAAATAAAATCCAATAAAAATATTTTTAAACCTTTTATTAATTAAATATTCAATTTTAAATGCTAATTAAAGCCCTAAAATTAAATATAATTAATCAAAATGTCCAAAATATGATTTTATTGAATTAATAACTTACTTATATTATCTAAAGACTAAAAAGTCTTTGTCCTAATTTTTAAAAACTATTTTTCTATTTTTAAATTACTAAAAACTATTTTAAAACTAAAATAATTATAAAAAATAATAAAATAGTGCTAAAAATAATCTACCAATTTTAAAAATCCTAAATTACTCTATTGAACAGTAGAAAATTGAAAAAGATTGAAAAATATAAAATTTACAACTAAAAGACAAAACTAGTTTAATTTAAAACCCTAATTAACTTAAATTAATTATAAAAAATAATTAAAAGATGAACAATAAAAACTTTTTTTACTAAAAATCTTAAAATATTATTCTAAGTCTAATAAAAATGTTTATACTAAAAAATACCAATTTTTGGCACTAAAAGACAAAAACAGAAACTTTAAAGTTAATTAAAAATAACTAATAATTGTGAAAAATAGCAAATGAACAGTAATAAAAATTTTAATTAAACTAAAAATTCAGAAATAAAATAAGAAAAATAACAAAACAAAAATCATGTCCTAACTCCTAAAATCACCCACTAAAGACAAAAAAGACAAAATCTGATAGTGACATGTGGTTGGACTTTTGTCCTTTAGCTTAGCAGTGGGAACTTGTGTGATAGCAGGGGAAACTTTCTTCCCACTGCTAGTGCAAAATAATGGTCAGTTGACCAATAAGCTTAGGAAAGCTTATTTGAAAGCTTGTCTTTGGCAATAAGGGCACTCCCACAACCAGTTGGGTTGTGGGAAGTCAAATCAACAAGAAAAACAACAAGTTACTTAGCAAAAAATCACACAATAAAGCCACAAAGTTACTGATTAAGCTATAGGTAGTCTGATGAACAGTTGAGCTATATTACATGCACAAAAGTGAATTTCCAAGGCTCAAATCTTGCAAATAAGCTCACAAACTGACATACAATTGATTCACAATCCTCAAATGACCTTAAATCTAGCAGCTTATCAAGAATCAAGCACAAATTTCACAAAAATAAGCAGAAAGAAAGCAGTGACTGATTATAGCTATATTTTCACTTTTTTATCACCCAAACTTGTTAAACTTCACTAAAACTGAACCCCTAAGTAGCATACAACCTATAAATATCCTACTGAGTGTATCTAAACAAGTTTTTACTCAAAATCTTGTCACAAAATCTCAAATAAACCCGTATCCAAACACACCTTTAAAAACTGGAATCAACTTTTTACAAAGCAAATCTTTTTAAAACCTACCCAAACTAAATCAAACCTAATCTAGCATGCACACAAAACTGAGATAAGCAATATCCAAGGGCTTGTACCAACACTTAAACATTTTTCATGTAAATCACATAAGCAACATATAAAACATAAAACTGAAAATGAAAAAGGGAAAAGGGTGCTACCTTAAGGGTCCTACATCCAGGACCCTTAGTAGCTGCTTTGACACCTCCTATAGGCTGGGGCCTATGCTGGACCTTGGACAGCAACAAAAACTTACAACCCTGCTAAGAGAAAATGAGAAATACACCAATATGCACTTTCTGCTTTCTTTCTTCCTTAAAAATCCTTTCCACAAACCTTGAAACCAAATGACACGTTTTAAAAACAACTTCAATTTCAGGAAAACAAGAACATTAGTCCACTTTCACTTCTTAATAATTCTTGGATTTCTGAGATTAACAAAATATTTTCAAAACCTTTTTGAAAACTTAAAACACACAAAGTGTTACACAACAATGATATGGAACTCGGATTAATTACTCAACAAACATTTACCAACTTTTAAAAACAATAAAAGGAATTACATTTATATAAAAAGACCAACTTTAATTTCTTAAAAAAGAATTACAACTTTGGAGTAAAAAATCTGGAACAAGTGAAATAGAGACACATGCGTCTCTATTTATACAACTAAAGGAATAATCTAGAAAGCTAACCCTAATCTCTAAAAGTCCCAAAAAGCCCTTTGATGAATTTTTGGATATTCCTTGGAGATGCTTAGTTTGAAATCTGATTCTTGATGCCCATGTGATGGATGCAGTGTACTTGAGCCCTTCTATCCGTTGGATTTGAGTGGTGAGCAAACAAATGCATCTTGGCCTTTGATTTGGTCAAGGAACCCCTGGCAATCTTGTTCTCTTGTGAAGACCCGTGACATTGAGCTGGTGGGGAGGGAACAAGGGTGTGTGAAGTCACAATCTGGGTGGACCAATGTGTTTGGTGAGCTGTCAAGGACCAAAACCCCATGGTTAATTAGTTTTTGGCTTAATGAATAAGTTGATTGTAACTGGTTTTGTTCTAGGGTTTATATGAATTAGGGGTGGGTTTTAGGGTTTTTGATGTGAATAGTATCCGTTTCCCACGTTAATCAGTTTTAAAAACGGATTAATTAAGTTAGTTTATTTAAGGAAAGTGGAAAGAGGACGTGGCGGGTAAGTGGTGAAGTGGAGAAATCTGATTGGTGGAAGGGGTGACATGGCAGCTTGTGAGTGGGTGGTGAGGGTTTGCTGTCTGGGAAAAAGTGGTCCCTTGATTCCTTTCACTTCTTCAACTTGTATTAATCAGCCAAATAACTTTTCCCCTTTGTAAATACTTTGGGCAAGTTGTCATTTTTGGCACAAGATGTTTTAAAACTTGTATCAAGGACTTCAAATGCAAATTCTTCATTCTTCAAGGACTGATCTTGTAATATCTTGATAATTTAGGGACCTCAATGCATTTTATGAGTTTTGCAAGGGTATAAATTGCCAAGTCTTCAAAAATGAGGGACCAATGTTGACAATCTTCAATTCTTCAAGGGTATTTTTGGAAATTCAAACTTGGGCCAAGTTCATTGTGCGGCTTCGTTTCCCGTGTTCGTTTTTGAACGATTCTTGTGATCTTTTGCCATTTCCTCAATATCCGTACCTAAAAATACACAAGTAACAAACACGAGCATATATTTGGTATAATCAATGATATTTAATGCATTTTAAGCCCGTTTTGGACGATGAGACCATGTATAAAAGCGGTCTCATCAACGCTTGATCTGACAACGCTTGATTTCTTCCTATCAACGTCCAATTTCCTATTGTCAGCGTCTAAGTGTCTTAGCTTCATTTTATTCCCAACACATTGGACTTTTGCAAGCCAATGCAGATAGCCATCATTTCCAAAATAGATAGTGGTTGTAGACTCCCCTACTCCAAAATTGGGATTTGACTCCTCAACATGGATTCATCAGGCATATGATAAACAATTACTGACTGTAAGACTACATTATGAATAATGGGATGATAAAGCACGTAGGGTGTATGTGCTTATATACTATGTAGAAACTAGAAAGGGGGGGGGGGGGGGGGGGGGGTTGAATAGCTTCTCTTCAGTTTATCTTCTAATTACAATTCCTTTCAATTTGGTGAGCGTCAAGACCGTCTTTTACTAGAAAGCTAGTTGCATAATGATTAGGTTCAATTCTAATGCATTAACAATAAGTAGTAAGTGTAATGATGATGAAGGTAAGTAATGAGTAAGGAAAGAGACAACCTAGTAGGAAGACACCAAGATTTATAGTGGTTCGGCAACGAGACTCTATTCAAGTTCCTACTCCACTCCTCGAGTACACCTTACTCGAGATTGCCACTATATCCACAAGCTCCCTTCTTGGCGGAGAAAACCTTACAATGTCTCTTACATTATTTTCTGACACTAAGCTAAGTGGCGAGACCTAATCTTAGCTAGGACCAATCTACATAACGTCTCCCACTTAACCATTTTACGACACAAGGCTAGATGTCGAGTTCTAATCCAAAGCTAGAACAAATCTTCACAATGTTGCCCACTTCATCATTTTCCGACACAAGGCTAGATGTCGAGTTCTAATCCAAAGCTAGAACCAATCTTCACGACTCTTCACTTGGAAGCTAAGTGAGAACTTCACACAACACAACTACACATCACTTTATAGTTTAGTGAGAACTCACAAGACACAACCACGTCACTTTATAGTTTAGGGAGAACTAACACAACTTATTACAACTCAAATAAACATATCCAAGTACACACATGTAACTTGGATCTACACAACACAAATCTAAGGACACACATATGCAAAGGATTTACACAACTCTAATCCAAGTATTCACAAATAGCTTCGATGAACACAACTAGCCCAAGTATTCACAAATACATTGGATCTACACAAGACATAAATAACTAAATGATGAACATGACTAGATCTTTAGGAGAGGATGATCTTCATCAAGGCTTCATCTTTAATCACATCACAAGTATGTGAGTGATCTTCTCTTTGGACAAGGTAAAGAAGGAGATCAAGAGGATAATCATAAGTAAACATACTTAACACATTAAGTGATCATTTACAAATGATTAAGATTAGAAAGGAGAAAGAAGGCTGAAAGAGATGTCCAAAAAGGGTTAATGAAAATGCAGATTTGATCAACTATTTATAGAAGACAAGTCCCAACGGCTAGCTAGGGGCGGTTCCTTAGCTACCTAGGCGGTTCCTTATCGATAGCGAACCACATGGGCACTTAAGGAACCGCGGAGTGTAGACTCGACTCCTTTTTGTCTTTTAGTGAATTTAAAATATCTGAGGTTGTTTAAACCTTCATAGGATAATCTTATGGCATTTGGAATATGCCATATTTAAATTTACATTTTCATTTTATTAAAAGATTTTCTTAAAACTAAATTTTATTAAAAATCTTTTGTCACATTTGACAAAAGTGAGTTTTAAGGCTAATCACTTTTAAGATCACTAAACATGATTAAGATAAGTTAGTGTAATGATTATTACCTTGATGATAGTGTTGGTTAGATAAATCATTTTATGATTGTGTTTGACAATAAATGTCTTTGTAATTTGTCGTGATCAAAACTAAGAAAGATTAATTAGCACTAACAATGTTTTTAGGCATTGCTTTGCATTAACAATCTCCCTCTTTTTGATTACGACAAACTATAAACTAATTTACGTAAAATACAAGATTATTCTATTTATTAACGAGTTTATCAATATCATTTCTCCCCCTTCGTCTAAGCAAAAAGGTTTGCAAAATTCTTTGAAGAAGAAAAGAACTGGACTTTGCTAGTAGCTCCCCCTTGGTGCTTACTCCCCCTTGCTTAGGGCACCAAGTGAATGAGATAAGGTGACATGCTACACAAAGGTTAGAAGAAAGAAAAGAAACACCAATGTATATATGTACACTACCTACTACTAACTTGAGAGGTAGAAGGAAAAGAAATATCAAATTAGAAGTAAGTATTTGCTAAGTATGTCCAAAGAGTGTGTGTTGACAACATCGAAGTTTAATTGGTGGAATAAAGGAAGAAAAGAAACATCCAAACCAATAAAAATGATTAAAATGTCAAGGGGGTTAAAATTTAGAATTTATAGAATCACCCATAATTAATTGTAAGTTTTAACCATGATCAACTCTTTAACAAATGTGTGAGAAAGAATTAGCGGGAAATAGATAACACACATAAGGTTCATATTACTCAAATATGAAAGAACATACAAGAGAAATATTCATGCACACAATATAAATATTTAAAGGAAAAAATATGGAAAACAAAGCATAAACTACTCTAATAGCGATAATCTTCCAAGATTGCTTAAGTTTTATTGACTCAAACAACTAAAGTACAAGATGTGCCTTAGTTGGAAAAGAAAGACGACGAAGCATTATTCAAAGTTTTGTTCACGGGAACGAAAACATTAAGAGGAGGTCGAGTGAGGAGGAATTCAAGGAAATTTAGATTTTCATAAATATGAACAAGTTTAAATTTTGGAGACCGACAACAAGCACACGAGGAACCATGATGCAAAACAAAGTCGTTAGATGGGGGAGGTCCATCAAAATGAGAGTTTGGTGGAGAGGGAGATAATGGATAAGAGATGTTCTCACAGTGCCTAGTAAGATTTGGGAAAGAAGATAGGTCATTGAGTTGAGGAGAGTTGTAAGGTATAGGTGGTGGTGGAAGATTTTCCTTTTTTCTAGTAATTGGATTTATAGAGTAAGTCTCATTCCAATATTTAATCAGAGTGAAAGAAGAATTCTTGGAGGATTTTGGAGAAGAGGAATCATGAGGATTCTTGTTCTTCTTGATCCAAACGGGTCGAACCGAGATTTTGGGTTTCTTAGAAAGATTAAAAGAAGAAGCTTTAGGTTGAGAAGATTGTGTCAATGTTAGGAATGGAAGAGTTAGGAATTATGAGGGATGAAGAGAAGAACTCCCAAAAGAGAAGAATTTAAAGAAATTATACAAGGCAAAGATTTGAAATGAAAACAAAAGGTTTTAGGGAATGTTTATCCAAATTGGGTAAAAAAGAATCTTAACCAAGACAGTGGTCAAAGAAGAAAGACAAAAAATTAGCCAAAAGTGACTTTCCCATACGCGGTTCCCTAAGGGAGCACGCGGTTCCATATAGATATGGAGCCGCCTAATAGCTAAGGAGCCGCATCCAGTGGACGTCAAACCATGATTTTCAAAAGTTTTGAAGAAAAATAAGACTATTTCAAAATTTTGCAAATCTTGGATTTTTACCTCTTTTAGCATTAAAGTATGCTAGGGTTGCATAAAAGCAGCACATTCACAAAGAATGTCTAGACAAAGGGTGAAAAAATATTTAGATAACATTTTGATCCATTTTTAAGTCAAGTTTTTAGAGGCTGTGATACATTTATGTTCAATTTTAAATAAATTGAAGTTGATTAATGTGACCACATAGGTTAAAACACATAAAATTAACTCCATAGATCATCTTTATGAAAAACTCATGAAGGAAAGGAAATACAAGAAAGGAAATAACAACTAACTAATACAAAGTTAGCTTAAACTAGGTCTTGAATGCATAGTCTTCTTTGGCTTGATCTTCTTTAAAAACATTTTATTTTGAAAACTATCATTCATCTCCTAGGAGGAGGAGGATTAGCAAATAGGTTCAACTAGAAGCTTTGCAACTTGATGTGAGCCCCAATCATCTTCAACCTAAGGATATAAATGAGGTGGAAGTTGTTCAAGCAACAAGTATAATTGGTTCCATTGTACATGAAAAAGTTAAACAACTGTAGATCACCCAAGAACCGGGAAATAGGAACACCCAAGAGTGAAGTGTTAGAGGGAAGAGGAGGTGGAGAAGGCATGGTATCCAAGGGTGATATGGGTGAGATGGGTGAATTTGGTGGAGTGAAAGAAAGAGACTCAAAAACAAAGGGAATTCTTTGATGGGGTTGAGGATGAGCATTCACATTCAAAGGAGTACTAGAAGTGAATGGTGAGGAAAACTCATTCATTATTGATTGGAATGAAGAGGAGGTAGAACCATGTGAATGGTTAGTACCATGAGTTGAATTGGTCTTCCATGAAGCAAGAGGTGGTGAAAGTGATGAAGAGATGAAGAGATGAAAATAGGAGAAGTTTCACTCTTGGTTTTGTGAGAAGGTGGAGAACCAAGTTTAGGAAATTTGAATCTCATTTTAAGGTTTCTTTTAGATGAGGAAGTTTTGGAAGAATTGGATGTTCTAGTAGATACCATGGTTGTGTGTTTAGGTTTAGAGAGAAGTTTAAGGAATAAAGAACACAATCAATAAGAGAGTTTTTAAGAAGAGGAACGGATGATCCAAACTAGTAATGGGTTAAAAGTGTTTTATGTGACCAATGAAATTAGGTAGCCTAGTTTAGGAATGTGCAGGTTTTTGAAAAGTTTTATCAATGTTGACACAGATCAAGGGAAAAAAGTGTATAGCAAAGATTCTTCTCGGAACATACATAGGAGGTTACTTATAGAGAGGCGCGGTTCTTTATAGCTAAGGAACCGCGGCCTAGATAAGGAGCCACCCCCAGTGGGTTTGATAAACGGTACTTCCAGAAACTATTTCTAGCCCAGATTTTGTATAAAGGTTTATCAAGCCAAAAAGGTCTATTAATCAAGGTCCATGAGGCTAACTAACACATAAGATGCACAAAGCCATGCAAATCGAAAGATCGATAGCATAGACAATTAGGATTAAATTACTAAATAATCCTAATACAAAGTATTAGTTAATAAACACATAACATCCTAAAAATAAAAATAAAGGAGATGAAGTTCAACAATCCAAACATGTTTACACAACGGTTAACCATTCAAGAGTGGGATATATCATTCATCTATGAGCATTTCTTCCTTCCCTTGATTCACTTCTTATGCATTCTTGAAGATGAAGATTTAGACAATATTGATAGTCTGAATCAATGTCTAGAGAAGACAATTGAGAGATAGAGGATGACAAGTCATAACAAGAATTGAGAGAGTTGTCTTGAGAGATAATTCTATCTTCATTTGAATCATCCGTGGGTATAGAAGAGACATTTCCTTCAATAGGAAGCATGACTCGATCCACGGAGTGGAATGATGAAGCATTTAAAGGTGGAAAGTCAAGAAGAAGTTTCTTAAGAAGCCATGAGAGAATCATAGCATATGGAAGACTAGAACGAGACCCACTGGGAACAAATCTTATTCTTCTAGCTATGAAAAATGCAAGGATGTATGGAGTGGTGGTAGCAACACAATACAACATATGTGCAAGACAAGCGGCCACATGGTTGCGATTACCATCCAAGAACATTTCATTTTCCCTAATGATTTCGGCCCAAGGGATCATAAAATCACTAAGATCGCTAGTTAGTAATTCCCAAGGAGTGAGAGCACGAAATTCTCCGTCAATTACCAAGAATAGGATGTTCACAAGGTTTAGAAATGGCACAAGAGATGGCCGAAGCCGAGGGTATCTCGGTCACATATAGGGGCCAATTCTAAGTAGTTTAAACCCCCATCATCGGTGAACCTACATTGACCTTCGTATGGAACTTTGAGAATCTTACCAAATTCTTCAAGAGTATATACAAAGGTTTTCCCCTTTAAGGAAAATCTTATAGATTGATGCACATTAATGTGTATGAGTTAAAGAATTCCACGAGGAAGGAAGGGAATATTGGCTCATTTATATCAAGAAAGAAATCAAACCCAATGGTATTGAACATGAATCGAATGAACTCAAGTCCAAGAAGGTTAGAAGGAACAATGCCTCCTTCATGAAAACAACGAGATTCAAGACTACGATAAGTGTTTTGAGTAGAACGAGTTTGACTCAACAAAGAAAGATTGGGCATGTTTTCTCTAGTACATTGTTGGTCATTTTGATATCCCGAAGTCATGATATTACCTAAAAATAACATACAAACATATTTCCCCAATTACTCATATGTTACATATAAGGAAAAAATCAAAAGAATGAGAATGTGTTTCATCAATTTCTTGACAAACAAAGGTTTAATCCTTATCATTCTTATGTTCACAATGTACCTAGTTCATCATTGACGATAACACATTGACCATCTAAGATCAATAATGAACTTGAACATTAGTTTTTCAAAACAAGGTTTTTAGGTAAGCATTTAACAATGCCGTTACCAACTTGTTCATGGGTTCATATCAATTCCATCAATTAACCAAAATTATTTAGTAAAAATTCGAATTGTTCTACAAGTGGGTTTTAGTGATATCTCAATGAATATAAACCTAAGGAATCATAGCAAGATTACTATGTCAACTCTTATTCCTAGTAGGGTTCTAATTCAATGTAAATTTTAAAAATCCCCAATTATGAATGTATGAACCTTAGAACAAATTAGATGAAATTGAAAGAATGACTTACAGATAATTGATCTTGGATGAAGGATGAACGAAACCCATAAATCGAAATCAATTAATCTTGAGTAATTTAAGGTTTTGTAAAAACAACAATGGTGGAAAACTGGTATACCCGTCGCTATGTTGGAGAAGAGAGAGAAGGAGTGTTTTAAAAAATGATTTTTAATAAAAACTAGCACTTTAGTCGCAAGTACTGGACGCGGTTCCTTATCGATAAGGATTCGCCTGTTTGCGCCGAGACAATAAGGAACCGCCTACAGTGGCGTGTTTTAATCAAGGAAAATCAGAAATTTATTTTTTTTGGTAAAAGGGACTCACCCTGGTAAAATATATTACACCAAAAAACAGTTAAGAATAATGGAATGTGGTTAAAATGCCACATTAACCTCAAGCAAGCTTGAACCACCACTAACACATATGACATGCCATATGAATTAGCTAACTATTACATAACCAATTACTCCTATAGGGCAAAACCACCTAATAGTGCACGGACAACTAAAACAGGCCTTCATAGTTAACAAAAAATACTTTCTGGAAGATCCTAGAGTTGGGCAAACTTCTCTCCCTCCTTGGACTTCTTTAATGGACACGAGAGTAACTTGAGTCTGACAGAAGAGATGATACATTCAGTAACTTGCGTAGTCGTCCTCTTAGCATTTTTGAAAATACGCCAATTATGCTCTTGCCATATGAAGTAAGCACACGCCTCAAGGACCAACTTAGATATCACACTTCTTAAAGAATTACGCTTAGCAATTGGACGAATAATGGATATTACCATGTCAATCTCTGGATCAGCCCCCGTCAACCCTGCCTTACTGCGCATAGAATTCCACACAACCTGCGAAAAAGGACACTAAAAAAACAAGTTTTCATGAGAGTCCATCTGTACCTCACACAGCGAACACACATCACCCAAATCATCCGTCACCTCCCAAACATGAAGAAGATCTTGCGTTTTAAGCCTTCTCTTAACAATAAGCCACATATTAAATGCATGTCTAGGCACACATTTGGGAAACCAAACAACATCATACCAATCAACCTCAGTCCCTCTCGGTCTGATAGAGGCCCAAAGTTGTTGCACCAAAAATGGTCTAAGGCCATTACTCGTACGCCACAGAAGCTTATCACTAAATCCATCAGAGAGTTGCGTAACACTTTCATGAAGAATAAGATATTTTTAGTCAAAAAAGGGGCCAGTTCCACGTACCATTAACAGTGATATCTCTGACCCGAGAAAAATGAGTAAGACCAGCACGTAACATATCACGTCGCGTAATAATCTCACTAAGAGGACCATTATCACACCATCTATCATACCATAACGAATTAGTCGCACCGTCCCTTACCTTGGACCATATAAATTCCCGAATCTTGGGCCGTAATTGAAGAATCTTCCGCCAACTCCATGACAAATTACCACGACTAGGAATATCCCAAAAACTACGACCCTGTAATTTATATGCATGAATCCACTTAACCCAAAGCGACTCCTTTAAGTTAAGCAACTTCCAAATATGCGAGATCATAAGAGCTTCATTAAAGTGGTGAAGTCTAAGAATCCCAAGGCCTCCCTCACGTTTAGGAAGACAAACAACTTCCCAAGCGACTTTAGACTTCCCTTTCTTACTAGAACCATGACACCAAAGGAACCCCCTCATGATTTGTTCTATGTCCAATAAAACTCTAGTTTGGATTATAAACACTTAAGCAAAATAAACATGCATAGACCCGAGCACAGATTGAATGAGTTGTAATCGACCAGCAATAGAGAAAGCCTTGTTCTTCCAATCAAGAGTATGAGTGAGAAAACGTTCCACCAACTATTTACAGTCACGAATCATTAGTCTAGATGTAATCAAAGGCACCCCAAGTTACTTAACCGGTAATATACCTTCCTCAAAAGGGAGAACATTAAGAATCGTAAGTTTTATATGATTCAAAACATTGCAAAAATAGGCCGTACTTTTTGGGAGACTAGACACTAGACATGAAGCATCCTTAAAGTCATCCAACAACTCCTTAATGAGACTCACAGAATGAATATCCCCATACTCAAAGAGAAACAAATCATCCACAAAACACAAGTTAACAAGTTCTAATTTAGAACAAAACCTGTGATATGTGAACATACCAGATTGTTAAATCTTCCTGCGAAGCATTAGGGTAAGAATTTCCATAAGAAGAGTAAATAAATAAGACGACAACGGGTCTCCTTGACGTAACCCTCGTTTACCTAGGAAATAACCATGAAGATTCCCATTAATACATATATAATAGGAAGTAGTAGATACGCATTCCGTTACCCAAGCAATCAATAGAGCATGAAACCCAAAACCAACTAGGATATGTCGAAAGAAATCTCAGTCCACAGTATCATATGCCTTATGAATATCCTCCTTAAAAGCACACCTCGGTGTGCCTCGATCCAAGTGATAATTATGCATGAGCTCTTGAGTCAACAAGTGTTAGAAATACGTTTTTCGTATAAAGAAAGTCTCGGTCACTCCAACAATATAGTTATAGGCTCCTAGTATTGTTTAAGTAATATTTATGTTTAGCCCGACCCATGAGCATGTTCATGGGCCGGAGGCCCAAGTCCACTTAAGGACTTGGGTATATAAACCCCTTTCCACCATGGAAAGGGGTGTTGGTTGTTTAGTTCATTTTTCACTTAATAAAGTTTTCTTTGTTTTCTCTCTCTACTCTCTCTCTCTCTCTAGAATAACAACAACTCTCTTGATTAGTTAGAATATTATCATTGTTCTACAATTGGTATCAAGAGCCATGGGATGATATAAGGTTTTTGTTGTGTTAGTTTTTAGTTTATATACTCTTTTAATCAAGATATATCTGTGTTTTCAAATTTTTTGTCTTTTTCACCACAAAATCTTTATTACAACTTGCCTACATAGTTGTGGTAGGAATTGGTGTTATTCATATTGGTGATATTCATAAAAAAGTTGGAACTTTTGGCTTGATTTTTGGGTAAAACTTAAAAGTTCAAAATTTTTGTTTATTGGGGATACAAGGGTTTTAGTGTTCGGAATTCTAGGGTTTTGCAAGATTCCGATTTGTGTGTGGTTTGGGCTATTCGGGATTAGATTAGAACGTCATCAATTCTGAATTAAGTTCTTGACTATCAAGATTCTGAGTTACATCCTTCATTATTTGATTCCGAATTATATCATTGATCACTATATTCCGAGTTAGGTACAACACACACAAATTCCGAATTAGTCAAAGGATCAACATATTCCGAGTTACGTCAGTGATCCAAGGATTCCTAGTTACGCCAGTGATCGAAGGATTCCGAGTTATGTCAGTGATCAAAGGATTCCGGGTTAGGTCAGTGATCAAAGGATGCCGAGTTACGTCAGTGATCCAAGGATTCCGAGTTACGTAAGTGATCAAAGGATTCCGAGTTACGTCAGTGATCCAAGGATTCCGAGTTACGTCGTTGATCAACAGATTCCGAACTGTTGGGAATAAAATGTAGCCAGTACACTTGAACGCTGACAAGAAGAAAACAAGCGTTGATAAGAAGAAAACAAGCGTTGACAGATCAAGCGTTGACAGGAAGAAGTCAAGCGTGGATAGGTTGAAAATAAACATTGATAGAAAGATGTAACACCCCCAAATTTATACAACTCAATACAGCGGAAGACTTGTTGGTGTTACGAGATAGCACATTACTCACATCATAGACAACGCATAAAAATCGCGTCGTTTATTAATAAAGCATTTCCATTCATAAAATATCAAAGTTACATCGGTCCCAAGTCATTATATTTCATACAAAGTTTTACAAATCATTTGAATGGAAATAAGTATTTAGGTGCGGGCCATGAATTCATGTTGTCTTCCCGAGAATTACCTTCAAGTACCTGAGATAAAACATGTTAAAAGAAAAGGTCAGCGATAACGCCGAGTGAATTCATAGAGTTTAATAAATTCCATCAATACAATATCAGTCTAAAATTATTACTGAAAATCATTTTGTACAAATCATTTTAATAGGCCATAAAATAGCCAAAGTCATTTTATACAAATCCTTATCGAAATCATAATGTAGGCATTTGCCTTAAAAATCATTATACGAATAATTGTCTTTAAAAACACCATACAATACGTTTTGCAACGTTGTATAGATTAAATAAAACCGTTATATGAATATGGTTATAAAAAGCCTTAAAAATCATTATACGAGCCAATGTCGTAAAAACGTCATACAATACGTCTTACGACGTTGTATGAAAATAAAAAACGTTATATGAATATGGTTATGAAAACCAAAACTCAAACATAATATCAATAGTATGACCCAGTATTGCTAGTCAGGCAATACATCGTAATTCGGAGCGTCTAGTAGTATTTCGTTAGTTTTTGGATTATTATAAGCCGCATGACATTGTTACCTTACTAAACCAACAATGGGTAGCTAACCCGATACCAATTTTGCCCATCTAAAGTAGCGTGTCGTCACAAAGGTCACGCTATGGAAATCTTCTAATACATAAATTCGCTTACCAATCAATGTGGCACGACGGGGATCAACCGTCAAGGCGCGAACTGGGGTGATCGTCCCCAAATAGTACTATTAAATGCATAAGCGTCTACCAAATCCCGGTAGTTCACAATTCATGCTAATGGGACTTTTAGTGACATAACCTAACTTTAATAATCCATTTAATTTCATCTATCGGGTCCTTTAATCATTTATCGGGTCATACAATCGGGTCATTCAATCATTCGGGTCTAAAATCAATAAACAAACAATCGGGACAAATGGTGTCCTATTTTATAAAAACTAACATGTTATCTCCCTCGCGGGTTTATAAAGCATTTATAGAAACATTTAAAAGAGTGCGAGGCTATGAACTCACGTTGATGTGGGAAAGCGGGTTATCGGCGATTCGGATGTACGGTACGTGCTTCAATCACGGAAACATAGACAAATAATAATCGGTCTTAGACGTTTGTCAAATGACTTTATAAAAATATCAATTATGTATACATATGATGATTATATATATATATGATGATCAAGTGGGTTTACATATCCTCATTTACTCATTTTTGTGTTATGTGTCGATAACTTTTATACTAGTTTTCTCGTTTTACCTATTTACGTGTTTTAGGTCCAATAAGCCTATTATAAGTTCTTAACTTGTATTAATCCTTGTTATACTTACATTATCAGTATCTAACTTTACAATTTGGGCCTAAATGGGTTAAGCCCAATAAGTTCTTTTTATGAGTGTTTATCTTATGTAGTCCAATTATTAGCCCAAGTATTAGTCCAATATGTTTACTTAGCTCGTTAATGTCCGTATGCCCTATAGTTCGGGTTTTATCGGTTTTTAATTGTATTAGTTACCTATATATCAGTATATGACTTTTATAAACTTTACATTAGACGGGTTTGGTCGTCTAAGTTTTATTTGGCGAAAAACGTTAATTTTACGGTAATAGTCGAAAAAGTCGTAAAAATCAAGTTTATAGTTTTTATTACTTATAAATATTATTTCACCACCATTTATATAATTTACCCATTTAATTAACCTTTTATATATTTATATAAATAAGTTTTATAAGTTAGTGGGTTTATATTTTTACATTTTATACATTATAATGTGAGTGCTTGTATAATATTAATAAACATTATTTCCAAAAATCTGATTTTTAACTTCATGTTCACCATTTTTACCATATCTAGAGTTCTATAATGAATTAGAAGCTCATTTTTTGGGTGACATGTTCTTCATATTATGTGCTACATTTAACTTAGTTATAGCTACTGCCCATTTTGAGTTTAACTTGCCTTAACAGTCCCTACAAAACTGCTTATTCAGATTAGACCACCTAACTTGTTTTGATCATATCTCACTCATTATTTTGATTGCATTGCATGGCCAACTCTCACATGTGTATAACATCTTGTACTTACTGTAAATGGATCAAACCATGCAATTTTCTCAGTTCATCTTTTAGTTATCTACTGTTTTTACACAGCCAACTAAATAATCAAGATTTTAGCTTTATTTCTTATAGTTATTAACATTTTTAAGCATATCTATCAATACTTGATCCCCACACAACATTTTTATCATCATATATACATCATATACATATACAAAATGAAAGAAAATACATTTGTTCTTTACAAAATAACAAGAGAAAAATGGAGAGGATGATCTTCTTTACCAACCAAGTGTTTTTCTTGTTTTTGGAAGACAAGAACTTGATGAACACAACAAGTATCTCCAAGACCATCAAATATCAAGAACATAGGTTGGAAATCAGCCCTAGGACACAAGCAAATCACCTCCAAAGATGTTAATATGGCCACCAAATGAGCAAGGCTTCAAGAGAACTCCTTAATAGAGCTAGTAAACATGTGGTTCATGGCTAGAAGAGATCAAAGAGGGTGTTTGTTGCTTAATTTTGGACGGCAAGAGGATAGTATTTGAGAGAGTTTTGAGAGGATTTTGCATGTAAGGAAATGGTGGAAGTGAAAACTAGTAGCTAGTTTTGTGAGTTAGTGGGAAAGTATGGCTTAAAATGTAAGCTAAGCTTACACTTGTAACATGTTAGCTAACTTGATGCCACCTTAGTGTGTGGTGTCAAGTAGTGCCGTCCAAACTAAGCTAGTGGGGTGGGACAATGTGTTTTGTCCCATCTCACTAGTTTACGGGTATTTCTCGATTCTAGTTTCCTCGATTTGCGTGCCCTCGGGTCGTTTTACGAAAAACGTTTTTATAAATTATGAATCAACGTCAGAAAACGAATCTAATAAAAATTGTTCCATCAAAAACGGAGTTCGAAAACGTAAATACGTAATCCTAAGGTTTCCGGTTTAGTCGTAAAGGACGTTAAAATAAAATCGTAAATCCTAATCTCTTCTCGTAAATTTGTAAGTTTATGAACCAACACAAATTTAAAACTCCAAAATAATATTCATGGATAAATTTATTTTCTGAAATGTCGGACTGTCACCAAAGACGGTGTATGTAAACGTAAGCACGTAACGTTGAATCCTCCGGTTTAGACGTAGTCGATGCTACTTTAAGACGTAAATCCAAATTTCTTCCCAAAAATAAGTGAGTTCATAAAATAATATTTTCAAATAAATATTGAGAATAAAATATCAACCATAAATTGACGGATTGTCACAGCATTTACCCCTAAACAGGATCTTTGTCCTCAAAGATCATCTTACTACTCGCTTCTTATAGAGTTAAAGCCATGTGGGTATTTCCTCCACATTCGGTCTTTTCTCACAAGTGTAATCCATTATAATACGCGAGTTTCATCAAACATAACTACGGGAATAAGATCAGGCTAAATGTTGACTTACTTTCTCTATCCATGATGTTCACGGGTTTCTGATGAATGCAACTTTTCGCTGATCTAAGCTCTACTAAGAATAAATCAGAATTTCACTTGATATATATTCCATCAAGTTCGATTTACGAAACATAGTTCACGCGGTTCTTGAAGTCCTAGGGTAGATCCAGCTTATATGCCTTTCAATCCCAACCTTTACATCATCTAAATGGTCCCATACAACGGGGACGTGTATCCCATGATTTATCAGATCATGAATTCATTTTTCCAAGTTTAAAATTTTTGGCATAACTTCGCTACCCATTTGGCACTTCAAGATCTACATTTCACATTCACCTAACCTCTTGCCCACCACCGGCAGTCAATAATCAAATCCTACTTTCACCAATCATTTCAGGTCTCGCGGGTCGAGTATTTTGTAAGGTTAGGTTCGCCATCATAGGAAACCTTCAACCTAAAAGACATGTCCAACTCACAATGGGTGTATGTCGGGTGTCTTCATCTGAACTCTTGCTTACAGATGCTCTAACATAGATCCTAACAATATTCAATCTCAATCCTAATACGATGATTATCAATAATAATCTCTTCAAAGGAAAACGATTATACGGTCTATTACCAAAGGTCAATCATTCAAACATAAAACAGCACTTATATTACTTTGTATCGTTACTTTACCTCGTCCCTTCGATTTGGGGTGGTACATAGTACTCTCATCAAGGTTCGTTCTCAATGATTTCTGAGCAAATCTCTAGAAATTCGATGCGAAGCGAGGATCTTGATAAAGATGTTCGATACAGGCACACTATGTTTGCATAACTCTTTTGCATTTATCATTAACAGGAATGATATTAGCAGATTTGGTCAGTCTGTCGACGATGACTCAAATCGAATCAAATTCAGATGATGACCTTTGTAATAGCTAGACGTTTACTGATGTATGAGGCGATGTCTGCCTTCATAATTGCCATCAGTACAACTTCTTTAAACAAAGATACTTTTAGTCGTAAATGACATAAATAGAATACTTATACTTACAAATTCCAACATAACTATATCTCACAATCTCCATATTTAGGCAATCACAAGTGGTCTTTTATACATTTAACGCCATCGGCTTCCTATTTTAATGGTTCACATTAGCCGCGAACCACTTTTTATTATCTATATTATCCTTTTTACAAACATTATTTATTTTTTATATCGTTCGGCAATTTATTTTGCACCTTCATTATCAAGGAACATGTCCTAATTGGTTCTTTATCCTTTCTATATAATGTGTCGGTATCTATATTCACCTCTCATGATGTTATAATTATCATGTCCACAATTTACTCAGATATTCTTTCTATATTATGCGTCAGTAATTACGTTCACATTCCTGATGAAATAAATATCATAACCGTATTTATTCAAGAATTATTTTTCCACATTTTCTCTGTTTTAGTTTCGTCTCATCTATCATTTTTATCAGTTTTTCTCAATCCGACGTCTAGAGCGTCGATAATTATTACAATTAATTAAATATTAAATATTCAATTTTTTTTTATGAAATGTGAACGTATAGATTGTAAATTTCTTAGTTCGACCAATTATATAAAATGTTCAAAAATAAATTTGAATTTAATTAACAAGATTCTTGTTGATTTATCGAATATATTTAATAAGATTTCGTAAATGTTCGAAAAAAAACTTTGTTTATACTTTGGTCAAAGTTTTCTTAGTTTGAAAAGCAAAAATTGTCGTATTAAGTTTTCAGGTTATGGTATAAATGGTTTTACTCAGTCCTTCTTAAGTTATCTTGAGGTATACACAAACATTTACCCCTAAACAGAAGTTTAGTTAAATCGTTTGTGTATAAGGGAATAATCCCTTTAAAAATCCTTTGTTAAAACATTTGTGAAAACATATTTCCATTTCTTTTTGGTAAAATCCAAAGTCTTAAAAGGGCTCTTAATTTTTGAAGAGTCTATATGCATACATCTTACCATTATTAATCCAACGGTCATTTTATGTAAAGGATTAAGATTTTAATCCCTAAGCGTTAATGGTTCTAATCTTTGAAAAGTCAATATAGCTTCCATTATCTATTAATCACCGGTTAAATCAGGTAAATGATTAAGTCTTAAATCTCATGTTAAATATTCAAGATACAGGTTTTAATTGTTCGGCCAATTTAGGGAAATCTATAAATAATTATTAACTCCTGCTTATTCTTATAAACAAACAAATGGTCCTTAATGATCACGAGCATGAATTTATCAAATTACAGCCTACACACGTGATTCACCAAATTTATGAATACTACATGTGTATTAGTCATTCCAAACGTCACCACGTGAAACTCATAATGTTCATTACAAGTACCGGATGTAGTGATTGGAATACATAATCTTTTTCGCGGACGCGACGTTGATGATAACCATGCCGTGAATCAAATCTTTAAAACATACGCTAAAACCTTGTAAATGATCGAACAAATCTTCCATTTCGAGTTATGGATATCGTTTTCGATTGTCAATTTACTCAGTTCACAGTAATCTATAAATATAAGGAACGATAACACCATAGCTCTTCATGATGACAGGCTTGGTAGAATAAAATCTTTCTCCGACAACTCTCTCAGTTGTACGGTAATTCCTTAAATTCAGATGGTGCTGACGTACAGTGCACAAGCCATAGGTGCAGCACCGGGAATATAATCAATACCAATTTCAACTTGCCTTAATGGCAAAAGTCTAGGTAATTCATTAACAAATACTTACTAGAGTTTCAAATAACAGAAACATCTTTTAATAAATTAATATTAGGTTCTTTCTAGATTATAATATCTATGACTAGTTCACAACCATTCATGGTATAATTTCAAGTCTAAATGCAGAATATGGTCGTCCATTAAGAATTATTTAGATCACTTTTGATCATCAACATCTTATCTTTTTAGGGGAATTCTACTCGAGTTCCCATTAATTAAGACAATGTCGTCATGTCATAATCAATCAATCCATTTTACTGGCACTATCAACTTTCCAGTTTTATTGCCGTCGATAAGATGTGAACTTCTCAAAAGTCTAATAATAACTCACAATCCTTCACAAATTCAAGGATATTAGGAGACATAACTAACCTTAAAAGAGTAAGGTCAACGCATAATCTATGCGAAAGAATTTCAAATCAGATACAGGCGAAAACATTTAACGAATATGAATATATCCCATGTTTTGATAATTTGAGTACGCATTCGAAAGCTCCTCGGATCGTTACCCAGGTCATTCAAATGAAATCAAATCATAATAATGATAAGAACGTCAATACATACAGTCGGGTATCAACACTCGGTAATCAAATACTTTTCCTAAGAATCTCACTACGGGAGAATTGGACAAGAAAGAATTGTCAATTGTCAAATAAGACAATTTCCACAGATGAGTAAATTCGACTCAGAAGAATAGGTGTTACAGGCACATATGTAGGTGTCCCTAACATTATGTCCTTATTTTTCACTTCTTGCAGATCTCATAAAATTTTAATCTTTCACAACCTTTAAAGAAACTATAGTGTTTATTCATTAGTTTTATGGTGACTACTAATCAGCCTTGCATGGTCCATTCCAAATTGTATGTAGGCGCGCAACTATATACAATTTCAAGATTAACGATGCAATACTCAGTTCGTCAAAATTTTATCATCATGTTTATAGTAAAATCATTTTCATGCTTAATTCTTAAATAAGAATAAAAATAAATTTTCAAAGATTTTCTTAATTAAGTTTTCCAAAGCGTCTTATAAACAACGTCATTTTGTTATCAATCACTTATAAATCTTACTTTGAATAATCCTTGTTGTGATGAAAATTAAATTTTCTCAAAGGATATCGTTTTATCTTTATAAAATCAATGTGTGATCTACAGAAGAGTGACAAAGAGTTGTTCACCAAGAACTAACTACAATATGATAGGAAATGAGCTTTAGCCAAATAATCATGAGGTTCATGATCTCGATGGCACTCTAAAAGAATAATTCACAACGTAACTCAATCAATATGAGTACTTGTTTAATGGTTACACCACTAATGCGAACATTAGGATGAAGCAAGAAAAGATAGATATCATCGATACATGTAGAATTTAGCAATCAAAGGTAGTCTTTTTCATTAATCACAAACAAGTCAAAATTGTACCGTAACACATTACGTGTCACTATGTCATACAATTCTCAGAACTCATCCTTCCAACTGATGTCTCAGTTAAGTTAGGGATTTTTAAAGGATACCACAATGAATACTAACCTACAAGAGTCATTAGGTGTTCCAGATGTCCCGGAAGATCCATCGGTCCCAATTTAGAAGAAGATTTCTTCAATTTATTTCTTGGACACTGGGCATCCTCGTTAGTGGACAATGGCCTAGGAACAGCCCTTAACACAACTAACAATCATTTAAAACCTCATAATTCAATCACAGGACTTAACGACTTCTATTAACAACCTCATATTCCAATCAAGTTAAATTTTACTTTATTCAAGTCTTAACCAATTCTATACTCAATTCGATATCCTACATCATTCTCCAATACTTTCAATCTTATTCTTACACCTTAAAAGGGAAATAAAAGCTCGATATGAATCAACACTTAATTTCCAATCCTATAGTTCTTACAACAATAATTATCAAATGAGTCACTAGTATGAAATGACTTGATCATTCAACTAGATTTCTCGGAAAGGTATTAGTGGCATGAGGCTTTTGGGTACTGGTTCCAATGACAGCCTCAAGTGCAACATTCACCCTTTCGATTTCAATTTAATAATTAGATGACAACGAATCAGATGACATCTTTCTAGGTGATAACGTTTTGTCAAACTCCACTCTATAAGGAAAGATCGTCATGACATCGATATCAGTCTTAATCTCGCCAATTCTTCTTCAATATCACAATCAACTAATATCTACATTTCTACGAATATCAACCATTTGTTGGGATCATAAATATCCACAACTTGGTTTAGATCTAGGATAGCTAGAATTCCTACGAGAATAGCTTCGATTAGTTTACTAGGGGATTTAGGGTTACTTGTGACAATCTACGTCGTATAAATACCTCGTATAAAAATCAAAATAATCATCAAACAATCATGTAATAAAATTACATCAAATATATATATATATATATATATATATATATATATATATATATATATATATATATATATATATATATATATATATATATATATATATATATATATATATATATATATATATATATATATATATATATATATATATATATATATATATATATATATATATATATATATATATATATTTATATATATATATATATATATATATATATATATATAATCCAAGTTATATATATATTAAAATAATACTTCTCAGTCTGGCCTTGTCGGTAACTCGGGAATTCTTCGGCACCGTTATAGTCAAAAGATTTTTAGACATTTTTAGAAAAATGTTTATAGTTAAAAGATTTTGAAAAGTTTTATTCAAAACCTTGGTTTTAAAAATCTTTCGTTCTCTATAACGAGAGCTCTGGTACCAAACTGTAACACCCCCAAATTTATACAACTCAATACAGCGGAAGACTCGTTGGTGTTACGGGATAGCACATTACTCACATCATAGACAACGCATAAAAATCGCGTCGTTTATTAATAAAGCATTTCCATTCATAAAATATCAAAGTTACATCGGTCCCAAGTCATTATATTTCATACAAAGTTTTACAAAGCATTTGAATGGAAATAAGTATTTAGGTGCGGGCCATGAATTCTTGTTGTCTTCCCGAGAATTACCTTCAAGTACCTGAGATAAAACATGTTAAAAGAAAAGGTCAGCGATAACGCCGAGTGAATTCATAGAGTTTAATAAATTCCATCAATACAATATCAGTATAAAATTATTACTGAAAATCATTTTGTACAAATCATTTTAATAGGCCATAAAATAGCCAAAGTCATTTTATACAAATCCTTATCGAAATCATAATGTAGGCATTTGCCTTAAAAATCATTATACGAATCATTGTCGTTAAAAACACCATACAATACGTTTTGCAACGTTGTATAGATTAAATAAAACCGTTATATGAATATGGTTATAAAAAGCCTTAAAAATCATTATACGAGCCAATGTCGTAAAAACGTCATACAATACGTCTTACGACGTTGTATGAAAATAAAAACCGTTATATGAATATGGTTATGAAAACCAAAACACAAACATAATATCAATAGTATGACCCAGTATTGCTAGTCAGGCAATACATCGTAATTCGGAGCGTCTAGTAGTATTTTGTTAGTTTTTGGATTATTATAAGCCGCATGACATTGTTACCTTACTAAACCAACAACGGGTAGCTAACCCGATACCAATTTTGCCCATCTAAAGTAGCGTGTCGTCACAAAGGTCACGCTATGGAAATCTTCTCTTACATAAATTCGCTTACCAATCAATGTGGCACGACGGGGATCAACCGTCAAGGCGCGAACTGGGGTGATCGTCCCCAAATAGTACTATTAAATGCATAAGCGTCTACCAAATCCCGGTAGTTCACAATTCTTGCTAATGGGACTTTTAGTGACATAACCTAACTTTAATAATCCATTTAATTTCATCTATCGGGTCCTTTAATCATTTATCAGGTCATACAATCGGGTCATTCAATCATTCGGGTCCAAAATCAATAAACAAATAATCGGGACAAATGGTGTCCTATTTTATAAAAATTAACATGTTATCTCCCTCGCGGGTTTATAAACCATTTATAAAAACATTTAAAAGAGTGCGAGGCTATGAACTCACGTTGATGTGGGAAAGCGGGTTATCGGCGATTCGGATGTACGGTACGTGCTTCAATCACGGAAACCTAGACAAATAATAATCGGTCTTAGACGTTTGTCAAATGACTTTATAAAAATATCAATTATATATACATATGATGATTATATATATTATGATCAAGTGGGTTTACATATCCTCATTTACTCATTTTTGTGTTATGTGTCGATAACTTTTATACTAGTTTTCTCGTTTTACCTATTTACGTGTTTTAGGTCCAATAAGCCTATTATAAGTTCTTAACTTGTATTAATCCTTGTTATACTTACATTATCATTATCTACACTTTACAAGTTGGGCCTAAATGGGTTAAGCCCAATAAGTTCTTTTTATGAGTGTTTATCTTATGTAGTCCAATTATTAGCCCAAGTATTAGTCCAAGTATTAGTCCAATATGTTTACTTAGCTCGTTAATGTCCGTATGCCCTATAGTTCGGGTTTTATCGGTTTTTACTTGTATTAGTTACCTATATATCAGTATATGACTTTTATAAACTTTACATTAGACGGGTTTGGTCGTCTAAGTTTTATTTGGCGAAAAACGTTAATTTTACGGCAATAGTCGAAAAAGTCGTAAAAATCAAGTTTATAGTTTTTATTACTTATAAATATTATTTCACCACCATTTATATAATTTAACCATTTAATTAACCTTTTATATATTTATATAAATAAGTTTTATAAGTTAGTGAGTTTATATTTTTACATTTTATACATTATAATGTGAGTGCTTATATAATATTAATAAACATTATTTCCAAAAATCTGATTTTTAACTTCATGTTCACCATTTTTACCATATCTAGAGTTCTATAATGATTTAAAAGCTCATTTTTTGGGTGACATGTTCTTCATATTATGTGCTACATTTAACTTAGTTATAGCTACTGCCCATTTTGAGTTTAACTTGCCTTAACAGTCCCTACAAAACTACTTATTCAGATTAGACCACCTAACTTGTTTTGATCATATCTCACTCATTATTTTGATTCCATTACATGGCCAACTCTCACATGTGTATAACATCTTGTACTTACTGTAAATGGATCAAACCATGCAATTTTATCAGTTCATCTTTTAGTTATCTACTGTTTTTACACAGCCAACTAAATAATCAAGATTTTAGCTTTATTTCTTATAGTTATTAATATTTTTAAGCATATCTATCAACACTTGATCCCCACACAACATTTTTATCATCATATATACATCATATAAATATACAAAATGAAAGAAAATAAATTTGTTCTTTACAAAATAACAAGAGAAAAATAGAGAGGATGATCTTCTTTACCAACCAAGTGTTTTTCTTGTTTTTGGAAGACAAGAACTTGATGAACACAACAAGTATCTCCAAGACCATCAAATATCAAGAACATAGGTTGGAAAATCAGCCCTAGGACACAAGCAAATCACCTCCAAAGATGTTAATATGGCCACCAAATGAGCAAGGCTTCAAGAGAACTCCTTAATAGAGCTAGTAAACATGTGGTTCATGGCTAGAAGAGATCAAAGAGGGTGTTTGTTGCTTAATTTTGGATGGCAAGAGGAGAGTATTTGAGAGATTTTTGAGAGGATTTTGCATGTAAGGAAATGGTGGAAGTGAAAACTAGTAGCTAGTTTTGTGAGTTAGTGGGAAAGTATGGCTTAAAATGTAAGCTAAGCTTACACTTGTAACATGTTAGCTAACTTGATGCCACCTTAGTGTATGGTGTCAAGTAGTGCCGTCCAAACTAAGCTAGTGGGGTGGGACAATGTGTTTTGTCCCATCTCACTAGTTTACGGGTATTTCTCGATTCTAGTTTCCTCGATTTGCGTGCCCTCGGGTCGTTTTACGAAAAACGTTTTTATAAATTATGAATCAACGTCACAAAACGAATCTAATAAAAAATTTTCCATTAAACGGAGTTCGAAAACGTAAATACGTAATCCTAAGGTTTCCGGTTTAGTCGTAAAGGACGTTAAAATAAAATCGTAAGTCCTAATCTCTTCTCGTAAATTTGTGAGTTTATGAACCAACACAAATTTAAAACTCCAAAATAATATTCACGGATAAATTTATTTTCTGAAATGTCGGACTGTCACCAAAGACGGTGTATGTAAACGTAAGAACATAACGTGGAATCCTCCGGTTTAGACGTAGTCGATGCTACTTTAAGACGTAAATCCAAATTTCTTCCCAAAAATAAGTGAGTTCATAAAATAATATTTTCAAATAAATATTGAGAATAAATATCAACCATAAATTGACGGATTGTCACAAAAGATATGGTCTACGCGTATTATGTTTCTAGTTTGTTTCTAGTAAAGATAGGATCAACAATGTATTTTCTATAATTATCTTTACCTAGAATAGCTGATATGTAGACTCTTGTACAAGGCTTCTTATGTCTATAAAAGAAGACCTTTAGGTTATGTTTCATATAAGTTTTCATACGTATAACACTTTCATTGTAAGCAAGTTCGTTATTATCAATCAAGTGAAAGTTTGTTTTACAACTGTTTGTGTGTTCTTGTTTAAGTATTAATTCTGCATAATACTTGAATTTTTTTATACACAACAAAGTTTCTCTACGTGTTTAACTTGATCTAATCTCATTTACACAAGCTAAATCGATTTAAGTTTGGGATCAATAAGTGGTATCAGAGCTTGTTGAGAAACTTTGATTTAAAGAACACAAGAACCCTAAACTGCCAAAAACCCTAATTTTCACAAAACCCTAAAAACACCATGTCTACCCTAGAAACAAACTCCTCCTCCTCCTCAAACCATAACATTAAGATTCCCATGCTAGATGTAGACAATTTTGAGCTGTGGAAGTTTAACTTTGAGCAATATCTACAAATTCATGATTACACCTTATGGGAAATCATTGAATATGGAAACACATTCGATAAAGCTCAAAAGATTGCAACTACCATTGCTGCAAGAACAGCTGTACAAGGTTCTACTGAAGAGGAACGAAAAGAAAGACTTGATGATGGTAAAGCCGTTTCAGTTGAGGGCATAGCAAAGAGAAGGGTTGACATGAAAAACCTAAGCATTCTGAAACTCTCCTTGGGTCAAGAAAATCAACACAAATACATAGGCTATGAGTCTGCAAAAGATCTTTGGGCAGCTCTTGAAGTTGCTTATGGTGGTAATGCTGAGACTGTGCAAGAGAAAAAGAAGCAACTCTTACATGAGTATGCTGTTTTTAAGGCTCAACCTAATGAGAAGCTAAGTAGTGTGAGAAGCACACTTCTTGACATCACAAGCAAGCTATCCTTCATGGGAACAGTGATTGGTGATGCTGATATTATCAACACTATTCTTAAAAGCCTTGGTGATGCATGGAAGATTGAAGCAAGATCTATAATTGCCAATAACACTCACAAAAGTTCTACTTTTGTTGATGTTTACAACAAACTGAGGCTGTTGGAGAATGAAACTCTATTGGATCATGGAAGTACCCAATCGAAACATGGCCTTCTTCTCACATAGTGAAGGTCAATTTGATTAAAAGGAGTCATACATGCACCCCGTTACTGGATCAACTTGTGTTAACGCTGGATCATATCTTGTCAACGTCTCACATTCAGACACTGACACATACAAAATTGACTCACCAAGAGTTAAGCCTGCTGGTATTGATCTGGATACTGTGTGTGCATACATTGCTTAATTTCCCAATGGTTCAGTGATTACATATGAGGACCTTGAGCAAATAAGTGATAAGCATTTGGAGGAGATGGATATAAAGTGGAATATGGCTCTTGCAAGTATAAGAGCAAACAGATGGAATAGAAGATTCAAGAAGAAGATGACTTTTAATGCTAAGAACACTGCTGGATTTGATAAATCCAAGGTTGAGTGCTATAATTGTCATCGTATGAGGCACTTTATGAGAGAATGCAGATCTCCAAGAAGATCTGATGTTGGAAAACCCTCAAGCCAAATTGTTAAGGCTCAGGATCCTAAGGCCATGGTGGCAATGCAAGAATTTGATGGTGTTGGATGGGACTGGAGCTATTTGGCTAAGGATGAGGAAGAGGATAAAGCTTTGGTTGCTGAGATAGAAGAAGAAGAGCATGTTCAATATGCTCTCATGGCACACTCCTCATCTTCATCAGACAATGAGGTATATGATGATGATTTTTGTAGTAAGGGTTGTCGTTTAAATACTGAAAGACTTAAAAAAGAGGTTTTAAGATTGTCAACAGATGTGAGTAATGAGAGGTGCAAGTTGTCTAACTATCAACTTGTGCTTACTCAAACTGAAAAGACTGTATCTGAGTATAATAAAATGGAGCTTGACCTAAAAGATGAAATTAACATCTTAAAACATGATTTAAATGCTAGTACTGATATTAGAAATATCATGGAGAGGGTCAATGCTGAACTACAGGTTAAGTTAGATGAGGCTATCAAGAATAAGGATAATGTAGATCTTAAAATTTAAAGATTTAATAAAGCCTCACAAACCCTAGGAGAATGTGTTAGTAAACAAAGGGATTCTAGGGATATGACTGGGATTGGGATGAAAGAGTATTCTGGTGTTCCACCACCAGCTGGGGACTTCTATGGTGTCCAAAGAAAGGACTTATATTGGACTGGTTTACTAGAACTCCAAGAAGAGGAATTCATTCCTCCACCAAGAGTTCTTACCCCAGTAGAAGAATATAGGCAGAAGCTGACTGATTTGGACCAATGGAATAAAGCCAACCCTACCTTGTTTGTCAAGGGTGGAATGCTTTGTGATAGCCCAAATGAGTCTACCCCTATTAAAGTAACAAACCCAATCACTGGCAAGAGTGTTGACCTTGGCTCAAACGTTGTTAGAAAACCTAGCATTAAGTATGCAAAAATGTATAGAAATACTAGGTCACCAAAAAGCCAAGTTAGTGATAATGGAACAGGTTTCTTTTCTTCTAGACCTAGAGTTATGTCTAGAAAAGCCTGTTATACTTGTGGTAGCTTTTCACATTTAGCCTATAAGTGTGTCAACGCTTCTGTAACAAACGTGAATTTTGAGTCTAGTTAATTTACGTAAAACGCGATGTTTCGGGTTAGAATGTGTGTCTATTGATGTTCCTGATTATTTAGGCGTATCTTGTGTACAAATTTAAATTTTTATTGAATGACAATCTTGAAAATCATTTGCATGACAAATATTCGTTTACGTTACATGATAGGAATTCCTATATTTGAAGTCGACACGTGTTTAGAGTAACCTAATTTAAGAGAGTCACTACGCAAATTTAATATTTCACCCGATATATTAGGACACGCTTAGAAATTTCCCATCCTCTCCTCAAGGAAAATTTATTAAACTACTACTACTACTCAAACGTTTCGTACTACACATATACATTTAGATTTCACTACCTCCATACATTTAACTACAAATCAACCTTACAACTATACATGTACACAAAAAGTTAACCAAAATGAAAACGAAAGTCTTCCAATTCCTTGTCAAGATGCCAAAAACTGGACCCCCTTATTACCCTAAACCATACGTTTTACTTACTCTTCCCACTTTTTGAATTTAAATTGTGTGTACCAACATTTCCTCATTAATACTTGTACAAAATGTCTCCTCTTTTCCTCTTCAAACCGACGGACGACCACCTTTTATTCACCATACCCTCAAAACTTTTATGATTCAACAAACTTCCATCTTAATAGTCAAGGGAAGGTACCACATTTGTCTTCCCCATGGCTGCCCTACACCGAACCCCAACACAGTTGTTCTTCCCCAAGCTTTGAGTCCTTCCATAGTGTACTACCTTGGTTACAAGAACTAGTTACAAAGCAAACTTAGTTTACAAACCTTAACTTGATCCCTTCCCTCGTAACACTCACTCACATTGCCTATAAATACTAACTACATTTCTCTCATAACCTCACGCACTCAAAGCTAAAGAAAAACATTGAACTCCCCTTGGTGATTAGGTCACGACAGAAAATATATAGCAAGATATTCATGTTGCTTAGCAAGCTAAATATACGGGTTAAGGTTCATTAGTCCTCGCGTGATCTTCACCGAACTTACTTAGGACTCTTGTAAGTCCATACTAACTTTTCTTTAACACTTATATTTGGTTGGTATCTATACTTTCTCAAAACGTAACTTAAAAGAAAACCAAGAACATGTATCAAACAATAAATCTAAGTCACGGGTCAAGGGTACGATATTTTGTATGACCACATACCCTCTACGATTCTTTGTAAGAACTAGGGTTGAAAGTGATAACTACTTGACAAACGAAACCACCTAGATAAATTTATATATATATATATGTGCTTGTGTGTGTTCGAACAAGTGTATGCGTGCGTGTGTGTAACCTGAACTAAATGGTTGAAGTGTTGCGTGGTTGTAATCATAAGTGAGTTGTGTGTTCATGCGTAGGTGTCGTGTGTGTATTCATGAGTACATGATTATAAGTAACAACTTGTAGCAGTGAGTTTCATCTTCTGAAGTATCATGTGAAAGGGTGTGCTAGGGTGTGAGTGTGCATGAATTCTTGTTGCACCCAATGACAAGTAAACAAAGAACCAAATATCAGAACTAATGTTTAAACCATGAGTGTGTTTAAATAGTTAAGCTACGTCCTCCAAAATAAGTCTTGAAACTATTGTGCTTGCGTGTTAAACAGTGAGTGTTTCCTTTTGTTTGAGTTGAAGTATCAAATATGTGTACCCAAGTAGGTAATATATAAATGCATGTATGAAAGTAAGAAGGTAGCAGCAGGCGTGAAGCCTTATGCATGGTCGTATGAGGATGTTTCGTGTGAATGCATGCTTGTATAATATGTTATATGTATATGTAAATCTCCAACATCATATATCACCACCTTGATAAAACCATAGCTGTGTGTCGTCTTCACCATAAGTCGTGTGGTTTGTATTATTGTGTATAGCATATAAGTGTGAGTTGAGTCAGAAACTAGAAACAAGTAAAACCATGGGTGTATCACTGTGTGTATGCGAATGCTGTGTAGGCTATCTATTAATGTAATTGCTATGATGTATTTACAATACAAAATAAAACAAGTAGAAAACCCCTCTTATAATAGACCTTAGAATAAATAAAAGAACCATTTGTTCTTTCTTTTGTGCCCCTGCGTGAACAGCAAACATCAAACAACAGTGGATAATTGTTCCTTCCTTTTGACTTTGTGGCGAATAGATGGATGATATTATGAATGTGTTTGTTATGCATATACATAATAAGCAAATAGGACCCCCTCCATGTTATAACTGACGAAAATAGTGAGCCAAAAACCTACCAACATGTACTATGCTTAGGACTATGATGATAGTATGCTATTATTGGGCATGCGTGATAATTTGATAAAAGCAAAGGGGACCATTACTTGTTGCGTATGAGTCTTGCTTCCAAAGACCAAAGATGAACATAATAGTACTATGTATGCATGTGTATTGAGAATATGTTGCATGAATTACTCCCTTGGTGCGTGACATCAACCGTAAAGCCGAAAACAGTAATCAACTTTGCTAAAAGATAATATAGTAATTGTAACATTGGCTCAATCACACTAGTTCACGCCTGATTTTAACCGACCTAAAGGTCATGCCCCGAAAATCTGAAAATACCTTATTAAACTTGACGCGACCTAGTTTTCAAAACAGTTTTCTGTTCATCATAAAGTTGAGTAACGAACCCACAATTTATCTTCAAAAACGCTTGATCAACACTTATAAATAATTAGACACTATTTGTTTATTTTTGTTTGCGAATGCGCTACTTTGTCTAATTATTTTCTATAGTTAGAGACTTCACAAAAATATGATATTTATTAAATATCGATGACCTCGTGGCCTAGTTTTTATAATGAGATCCCGTTTAATTTTCGGACTATTATTTAACGAGATATCAAGACCCAAACTTGACCCCGTGACTAAAATGATTGAACATGAAAAATGTATGAAAACATTTTTATAAATCAAGAGCAAGTATGAAATACCAACGAAGTGCATTGTACATTATCATTTCTTGTATTTAGCCTAAGTATAGATATTTTACTTAGGTTACGAGTAGATCGTTTGCGCATATTGTTTTTCGTACCTTGATATCCCGTGCTAACCTTGTTGATCATATTTACCTACTTCATTGAGGTGAGTTTCATAGCCCCACTTTTAATTGCTTTAACTATTTTGGGGTGAGAACATTGCTTGTTTTTAACGGATGAACATAAGTGCTTTAAACTCATACGTTTGCCTATATGATGTCTAAGTAGCGATATCCCTAGATGCTTTAGCCCATTATCGTGAACCGTTAATTACTTTGTGTAAGCGTGAAGGTTATGGATAGATCTATCGGGACTAACCTCCCTATCTAATTTGGTTGTGTGGCCAAAGTTAGATACACTTACATTTGAGGATTTACAAATGCTTCGGGATAGGCATTTGCTCGGGCTCTTAGTATATCTTGTTGGTTGAGGTTAACGCTTCGGTGTCACGAGCTTAGGCGTAGGAATACAAACGTATACTATTTTGATTATAGCCATGTTTTGGTTATATGCTGGTTGCCTTGAAAATCTTATGGTTCATCACACTATTTAAACGTAAACCTATGAACTCACCAACCTTTGTGTTGACGCTTTAGCAATGTTTTTCTCAGGTATCAAGACGGAGGAGTGACGTTGTTGTGCATGGGAGATTTTTAATAAAAATGGTCGTCACTAGTGTATGGATATTTGGATAAATGTGAAAGTCTTTTGAAACAATGTTTTATTATGCTCTTGTGTAATTCTCTTCCGAACAAGTTTTATGATTTTAATTAAATGAAAACGGCTTTTAAATAGTCGTTCTTTGTATCTATGTCTTGTGATAGTCATGACCGTCGCACCCCATTGTGTTGCCTTACTCTGATAAATTGGGGGTGTGACAGATTGGTATCAGAGATGTAGTTATAGAGAACTAGGTTATTTTACAAAATGATTTTTATAAACGTGAGTCAAAAATTTAATTGTTTGAGAAATAATTCTAGACTATAACTAACTCTCAAAAATCTCCTAGAACCACTTCACTCCACGTTTTCGATACAAGTAAATTGTGACTTGAAATAGTTTATGATTTTTGCAAGCTAAGTTTTGAGTTTGATTGCTACGTGCTAATATCATTAGGTATTCCCTTTCACGTGTTTAAATGATACCCATAGGGATATGTAATAAAACGATTTTATTAAGTTGAAATAAAAGTCCTAACATCCTTGCATGGATTGTTACGATACGCAAATGGTTTGTGCCATATTCATTTGAATGGTTTGTGCCATCTTTATTTAAATGATTTGTGCCATATTTATTTGAATGGTTTGTGCCATATATATATATATATATATATATATATATATATATATATATATATATATATATTCCTTTGAGATTAAACGTACGCATATTTATGCTCAACATATTTTAGATAGTCCGCAGGACTATTATCGACTATCGAAATGTTTTGTGTTTCATATCACTGTACGCCGAATTAAAATATCTCCATGATTCCTAGAACGAAAACTATATGAATATATTTATTTACCATGTGTTTGGTAGTATGTTAAATTGTAGTAATACTTGAATCAAGTGATACTATTATAAATGTCGAGTGGAGCAACTATTTATTGGGTTCAATAAATCGTTACTCAACTAAACATTTAGAATAGACTCGGTTGAGGAAAGGTGACCTACATTAATTAACGGTTTCGAAGTTGAAATTGAACGCGATCGAGGACCGACGATGAGGTCACTATTTAAAATGACATATGACGATAAAACACTTAGTACAAGTATTACTCTTGTAATGCTCCAAAGAATACTACAATTCAAAGAACGAATAAATTTCGCGATATATGAACTATCCATAAATACGCTGACGCATAAGTCAAATAGTTATCGAAGAAAAATTTTATTGGAAATAAATTACGCAAAGACGAATCCAAGTTTTATTAGTCCATTGGTTGCGACTATGTTAATGACTTTATTATAAATCCCAAAGTTACGATATGGATATAAGCTAAAGGGTTTACCCTTGGTTAAACAATTATGCCAATTTCTACATCAAAGGAATTGTCGTGTTGCGCGATATTTGAGAACCCTAGACGCGAAATGTGGGCGTATATTAAGATCTTAAATACAAGGTATAAATATACAACGATGACTATAAAGTTTATCTAAGATTGCGAGCAAAACGCTAGACGAGAGCAACATAAACGAAACATATAAGATATAACGAAACATATCCAAAATCAAAGAAATTCTTGTAATAAAATTTAGTAATTGCTCTAATTGAACATTTTGAACGATCACGGACTTAAAAACATATGGAACAATTCTTGTGATGAAATTTTTGTGATAAAATGTTAGTACTCGACTCGTTAAATCAAATTAACAATTTTTCAAGGTGTAAAACTTGTCGAAAGTGTACGAACTAGGCTTACTAAGTTAAGGAAAGACTTACGAATGAACAAGAAACAGTACGGGCTACGTAATAACCGTAAGCCGACTAAACCTCAAAAACAGACTTACTCATCCGAGTTGCAAGTAATAGACGTTTAACAAGAGGAAATTGCACAAAAATAAACGTCGTAATAGAGCTAAATTAATTGATTAAGGATAATTGTATTTATCCATCCGTGCATAATCGCTACTAAGAGAAAGTACAAATAATAAGTATGTGGAAGAGCATGTTAGAGGACTTTAACATTCCACGATTCACTTATTGTTTCCTTGTAAGGACTACTTGGACATTTAAGTAGACTTATGGATCGATGTACGAGAACTTACTCAAAATAAAAGAAAATTTACAAGACATCATACAACTCATTTCTATTTTTTTTGAACTTTAGAAAAATACTTCGTTTCTACCTATCAAATAACCGTCGTTTTATATTTGGTGACAGGCGAAAAGGAAAAATTCCTCTCATTCCGTTTGTCATTTTGCAATCCGAATCCGACAAGGAAATTACCCCTATCCAAAGTGTAATCACAATAAATTCGGATGACGAGCAAGATTCGCCAATCATGATGCCAAATGTCACTAGGGATTTCCTTCCATTGTCCCAAATATTTCTACTACTACTACTATGCCAATCTCCACTCCTATGCCTTCAGCAGTGCCTGAAACTTCTAGAAAAAGAAACCGTGCTTCATCACCATCACCTAATGTTGCTCATTCCCCAGAAAACGAGCCTACTTCAGAAGCAATCGGATTCGATGCAGAAAACCTGATAGGCCGGCTAGAGGATGTAGAGGGTGATGTGGATTACCTTATCGATCAGGATGAGGACAAGGACTTAGTGATAGCCGAGTTACGAGAGTCTCTTGAGGCTGCTGAGTCCGAGATTGCAATCTTACAAATGAGGAACAATGATGCCGAGGCTAGGCAAGCTACGGATCATGCTCAGATTCAAGAAATCCTACGTCATCTAGGTTTTTAGGGTTTTCTCGCCTTTCTAATAAGAGTATGATGTTTTGTAATAAATGTATGACGTGTTGTCAAGACTAAAAGAAGCCATTCATTAGTTGAATGGAATTTTCTACTCTAAGCTCCAAAACTATGTATAGAACGTAGTTCAAGAATGAAATGTACGAATTTTATGATACGATCCCTTGAAAATTGTATTACAATAATTGTCAGAAAAGTTTGGTCAAATTTGAACAATCGTAAGAATTGATAATAATGAAAGAACTAACAAAAGTATACATAGTTTGTGCGACAATGTACACAGAAAAAAATTGAAATGACGGAACAAGGTTTCAAGGACCTCAAAGAAGTCATCACTCGTCAATACCAAAATGCCATTAGGGTCGTTGATGCATTTAAAGCTAGTATCCGCACGATTGACCGAACCATGGATCCTAGTGGTTAAGAAAAAGCTAAGGAAACAAGAGCTACTTTGGTTAACACTTTTGGACCTCGAAAGACCCCTTCAAAAACTAAGGTAAATCATACCGTTAGTGGAAGAAAAGGGCCTTATGAGAGGAGATTCTATATGTTGAAGAACCACTCAAGGTTTAACACCATGAAGCAAGGTGCCGAAAGGTTTAACCCTCACCCTATGACTAAACCAAAGAATCACTCGTGGAAAGCGCAACGTGTTCACCAAGGAAAAACCTTACCACCCTCTACTTGTTGTGCAAGGACAAATTTCCGGGAGGATGTTCCTAAAACAACTCCTATCTTGAACAAGAAGTATCTCGGCAACCTTCCATATTGCCGCAAGTGTGACTACCACCACAAAGGTAGTTGCGCGAACCATTGCATGCTTTGTGATGACCTTGGGCACTTGGAGGGTGATTGCTGAGTGGTAAAGTCCCATGAGAAGAATATGAAGGAACGCTACATGGAGGAATGCCGTTTAAGACAAGAAATACTTGAAATCGCCCAAGAAGGAAGCTCGAGGGCAAGGAGCGTCTAATACCCCACCAACGTTTACACCGTTTGTCTTTCAAGAAAGATGCGCCGACAATCTTCAAGTATCAACCCAAGGGTTTCTACCCTCGTCATGGATAGAGCGTGGAAGTTTATGTATTATGAACTAGTTTACTTTTATGCAAATCAAGTGACTCGACGTCCGTCGATGTTACCACCAACAAAACATAACTATGTAACCATACTCCAAGTTTTCAATTAAATTGTGTTGTTTTATTTTTAAAGCCTATTTTGTTTAAACAACGAGAAAACTTTATTTTTATTTTTCATGTGTCGTAAAAAAAAACTCATCCACCAATAATTTTACTTTAGAAAGAGCTTTCTTCTACAATATTTTCCTTACCTATCGATGGGAAGTATATAAAGTAAATTTTCACTAAAAGTTTTTGTAAAATAATCTTTAGATGATATAAAAAAAAATTTACTATAAGAAATTATCACCGGAAACACTTATTAGTAGGAATAATAACAATCGTGATAATCTAAGTTATAAGATTAGTAAAGGTATTAATCAAAAGCCGCAACTCATAGCGAAATATTTTTGGTAAGAACTACCATCTAAAGTTTTGGAACTTGGTTCGACGACCAACTCAATATGGAGAACAAAGACTATTGATAAACTTGACGAGAACTAGTACGAATAATTATGGGAATTATTTTGTCGATTGTAAAAAGTGAGCATTGGTAACAAATGAAATACACTATGGACTAACTTGTTGGTTATAGAAGTGAATAACGATAATGAACGAAATGCAGTATGGACTACCAATATATAATTACAACCTTAAAGAGTCAAATTATGATGAAAAGGAGGATGCAACCGTTGGTCCCGAGACATACGTAGCCTGATCAACTACGTATGATCGTGTTCGAACGCGAGTATGCTCATAGTAGTCATCTTAAAAATGAAATATATTAGTACTAGTAAAATATATTCAAGTTCCCCTATTCGCCAAAGAAAAATTTATTATGTGCTATGAACATCGAACATTTTTATACCGTCTTATGTAAAAGCGTCGAGTACACGATACGAGTAAACCTAGTACAATTATTTTCTTCGCTACTATTACATACAATAGCGTATATGACACAAGGATACTAAGAGCGCCGCTTGTTTTTACGACAATTAAACCCAAAAAGATTAAGGTTGGAAAATCGAAAACAAAATTTAAATAATAATGAGAAAAACGAAACGTCATTTGAGTAAAACTCAAATTTAACAGATATGCAGAACTCGCCGTAACATAACCCTTGTTAAAGAAACAAATGGGTCAAGATAAGCATGCTTTTGTATATAATTGGAATACCGAAACCACTCGGACAGAAATCTATTTTATCTGACGATGTTTAAGCATCACACCATACTCATAGGCTTAAGAAATATTATATATTTTTTTTATAGAAGGAATTCGAACGAAATATGACCTAAATATATTATAAATTATGCACCCGTTTTCCTCTCCATGAAAAAGGAGATAAACGAGGAGGAACGCAAACTAAATTGATTAATTAACGAAATTATCTAATATTGAATGTCACATACAAGGGAGAAACGTCTTGACCACCATATGTTAGGACGATCGATTGTCCTAGATTTTGGGAAACCGATTCAAGAAACCTTGACGCATACGCTACTTATCACTACCAAGTAGACGGTTAATGTGAACGGGATTAATCAAACTATGTGGAACGATTTTCAAATGTGCGATATATAGTCGTCTAGGTGAAAAATGACAATACGCGACACTTTATAGTGGAAGTAATACGCGGGACGACGCGAAAATTAATAATGAGAAAACTGGCTAAACAAAACCGACGTCATCGAGAAAAAGTTAACATACAAGAAAAGACTTAGGGAGAGCTATAGAACCATGTACAAGTCGGAAGAAATTTTCTTTCGTTTTAAATTCTAATAAGATTATAGTAATTTTAATCTTAGCAATAAACTAAAGAATAACGAATGCATTGACCACTGAGAAAGGTAGGTGAAAATTTTGATTCACCTCTTGTTTTAATAAGGACATCGACGTGCTAGTTTTGAGGACAAAACTCAATTTAAGGGATGTCGGATGTAACAAACGTGAATTTTGAGTCTAGTTAATTTACGTAAAACGCGATGGTTCAGGTTAGACTTGTGTGTCTATTGATGTTCCTGATTATTTACGCGTATCTTGTGTACAAATTTAAATTTTTATTGAATGACAATCTTGAAAATCATTTGCATGACAAATATTCGTTTACGTTACATGATAGGAATTCCTATATTTGAAGTCGACACGTGTTTAGAGTAACCTAATTTAAGAGAGTCACTACGCAAATTTAATATTTCACACGATATATTAGGACACGCTTAGAAATTTCCCATCCTCTCCTCAAGGAAAATTTATTAAACTACTACTACTACTCAAACGTTTCGCACTACACATATACATTTAGATTTCACTACCTTCATACATTTAACTACAAATAAACCTTACAACTATACATGTACACAAAAATTTAACCAAAATGAAAACGAAAGTCTTCCAATTCCTTGTCAAGATGCCAAAAACCGGACCCACTTATTACCCTAAACCACACGTTTTACTTACTCTTCCCACTTTTTGAATTTAAATTGTGTGTACCAACACTTCCTCATTAATACTTGTACAAAATGTCTCCTCTTTTCCTCTTCAAACCGACGGACGACCACCTTTTATTCACCATACCCTCAAAACTTTTATGATTCAACAAACTTCCATCTTAATAGTCAAGGGAAGGTACCACATTTGTCTTCCCCATGGCTGCCCTACACCGAACTCCAACACAGTTGTTCTTCCCCAAGCTTTGAGTCCTTCCATAGTGTACTACCTTGGTTACAAGAACTAGTTACAAAGCAAACTTAGTTTGCAAACCCTAACTTGATCCATTCCCTCGTAACACTCACTCACATTGCCTATAAATACTAACTACATTTCTCTCATAACCACACACACTCAAAGCTAAAGAAAAACATTGAACTCCCCTTGGTGATAAGGTCACGATAGAAAATATATAGCAAGATATTCATGTTGCTTAACAAGCTAAATATATGGGTTAAGGTTCATTAGTCCTCGCGTCATCTTCACCAAACTTACTTAGGACACTTGTAAGTCCATACTAACTTTTCTCTAAAACTTATATTTGGTTGGTATCTATACTTGATCAAAACGTAACTTAAAAGAAAACCAAGAACATGTATCAAACAATAAAGCTAAGTCACGGGCCAAGGGTACGATATTTTGTATGACCACATATCCTCTACGTTTCTTTGTAAGAACTAGGGTTGAAAGTGATAACTACTTGACAATCGAAACCACCTAGATAAATTTATATATATGTGCTTGTGTGTGTTCGAACAAGTGTATGCGTGCGTGTGTGTAACCTGAACTAAATGGTTGAAGTGTTGCGTGGTTGTAATCATAAGTGAGTTGTGTGTTCATGCGTAGGTGTCGTGTGTGTATTCATGAGTACATGATTATAAGTAACAACTTGTAGCAGTGAGTTTCATCTTCTGAAGTATCATGTGAAAGGGTGTGCTAGTGTGACAACCGTGGTTTTGAGGTTCGTCACTTGGTCTTACTTTTAGGTTATTTTATGTGTGACTACTTGATTTTTGTGCTTCCGTGTTTATTTTGTGTGAACGAGGTTGGTGTGATTATTGTTTATAAGTATAGAGTACTCATAAGTAAATCGAGGAACGGTTAATTCATGTTCATGAGATCACAAGTGGTGACTATGAAATGAAAATGGTGATATTGTGGTGTTTACGTATACGTATAAGTATTATAGTAATAGTATTTTTTTTAGGATTTTCGGTTTAGCATTTAGAGGTCTCAGGTGAGGTAATTATCCATATGAATATTTTTCGGGATGGTTTTAAGTCATTTAGGACTTAAATATCAAGTTTATTTCAAAATTTGAGATTTATTATAAAAGTGTATATTTTACGTCTTTTACGGTAAAACGCGTAAATTTGACTAGTTTTACGGTTTTGAGGTTTTGGAAGTTTTAGGAGCTGAAATAAATTAAGGTAAATTAAGGTAATATTAATAAGATACTAATTAACAATAAAAAGAAAAAAAAATAAAGAAAAAAACGAAATTAGGGGTGTTTGGGTCGGTTTAGAAGAGAAAAAAAAGGAAGAAAAGGAAAAAAAAAGGAAAGTGGGCTTTGGGTTGGACTAGGATTCACCCATATTCTATATAATGTATATACTAGACCAAATTCATTATTTTTCTCCTGGAGATGAAGGAAATTCGTGAGTCTTATAAAAAAATTAGGGTTCTTCATAAAATTTGGGGGTTTTCATAAATCCAAGGTAAATCTTCAAATCCCTTTTTAATTAAATTGTTTTTATGTTTTCTTTAATAATATTATGATGGATTTAGGTTAGGGTTTAATATAAAAACAATAAATTAATGTTGTATTAATCATAATATGATTATTACATAAATTAGGGCTTGTAATTAGAGGGATTAGGGTTAATTAATGAGGTTGATTTTATTAAACCTGTTTTTAAAAACTGGGCAGATTTTTGAGTCAATTGTTTTGATCATATCGGGAGTTCTATAAACTCTTATTTTACGATCCAAGTACCCCTGGAAAGCTATTTGAAGTGGCTTTCCAATGCAAGAAACTAGAACTAAATTGGAGGTAGGGAAGTGGGTCAAAAACAGGTTACAACAGTCGGAGGTCAAAACAGTTTTGAATTCAGCCTGTTTTCTTTTTAAGTTTTGGGTTGTTTGGGGCACTTAGGGTTGCATTGGCATCTTCTCACAAACGTGAGAGATGGTTTATATATTGTAGTTAATATCTTAACTTGGGCTAAGGTGGTGGTTTAGGGTAAGACCCCTTAATGGTAACAAACGTTTAGTACGTTTAAAATCAGGAAATCTGGAATGACGAAAGTAGATATATATATATCGGGGCCTTAACAGTAGCTTTAAGGTTAGGGCAAGTGGGAGGTGTTAGCCAACATATGTAAGGGTGTGAATATTCCTTTTACAGAAACCATGGGTAGGTTTAAGTGGGCGTTTGACCTAAAGTTTTGAGACCTAAAAACTGGGACTGTTTTGGGTAAAATACGAACGGGTTAGTTATTAAACTTAACCAAGTTAAGGACTTGTTAAGGAAGGGTAATGGGGTAATTAGAGCTTATTAATGAGGTAAATATGTGAGAATGGGTTAGATGTCCATCATAGGTTAATGAGCCATCTTAGTGATTGGTTCGTTTATTGATTTCGTGTTTTTGGTTTGTTAGCTTGTTGCTAGTGCAAGGACGTGTGAAGGAGCTATCAGGTGAGTGTTCATAGTCCCATGTTTATTTTTGTTTTTGACTTCCAGATGGGATGGAAGAGACACTGTGTTGAGTTGTTTCTAAATTGTTGCTGTGAATGTTTTATGGTTGTGATGGACTTGTGTGTACACTTATGTAATTAACTGATATGCGATTTTTGATATGTTATTGTTGTTTGACAAGGTAGTGGCCTTGTGGTTTGACAAGGTAGTGGCCTTGTGGTTTGCCAAGGTAGTGGCCCTGGGATAGGTACATAGGGTGATCATCTAAGGTACCATGGTGTTTTTTGGCAAGGTAGGAGCCTTGGATTGGTTTGGTATGATTGGTCTTGATTGATAGTTGTTAATACATAATTGTAACACATTGTCCATATGTTCTTTTGTTGTGATGATATCCATACGTCGCGCCCTATATTCTGCCATTGGTGGGGTGTGACAGAATGGTATCAGAGCCAATGGTTATAGAGAATTAGGTTGCCTAGTCGCGTAGCCTAGTCTATAGCTTAAGGGTCCCTGCATATAGGCGTCATAGGAGTATGTGTGCATTTTATTATAATTGATGTGTTTGAATGTTATTTATTGTGATGTTTTGACTGGTATGAATTGAACCATAGTAAGTTCATACTTAGCCACATGTTATTTTCTTTTCGAGTTGTGAGTAGTGCGGGTTTAACCATAATCGCCCACGCTAGTCATTGTCGTATTTTACTTATAATGTACATTATAGTACATAATTTGGTACATAGTAGTTTCTATCTTTTGTTGGGTTATTTTATGTACCTGAGGGGTATTATTTTCTTTTGATGTTTAAGTCATGTTCCCTAAGAATCATGTGGTGGTTCGAGTTATTAGGAGTAGGTGAATATGAAGGACCTTATGCTATTTCCACTCTTATGGGCGACATGACTTATAACTGATTATGTTTTCGTTTTGGATTTAGTCTAGGCTGTTTTAGCTAGACTATGGATTTCTGTATTCCAAGAGTTTTATTATGTTATTTTATAGATGGAGTTTTGGACCTTATTGGTTATGTGGTTATGAGCTTAGGTGAGTAGATAGATTTATGTGTTATATGTTGTATTGATTCTTATAAGTGTCATCATAGGAGGGAGTGCATTGGGGAAAGGGTAATTGTATAAGTATGGTGGCCAACACAGTTATACAAGTACCACAACTTCAATGGGTTCTCAAGTATGGTTGCATGAAAGAGGGTTAGTACATGCTTGTATATGATGAGATGTAGAATTTGGGTATACGTATTATATATGGATTTATGTAATGGCTGCCTATGATATGGCTATTGTTCTTTTTGTGTTTTATGTTTTGGGTTATAGTTGTGGTGTGTGATTATGGGGTCACACGATATGGTTTGGTTTTGGAGGTGGGCATTATGCCTTGTTGTGGAACGGTGAGATGGTGATTAGTCGTGTGGAAAAACGAGGGTATGACGTGATTGGTTGATCCGACATGTATGGTAACGAGTATGTTTTGGGTGATTTAATAGGTATATATATGCGGATGTATATATACTACTATGTCTTAAGTTATGGTATATGGTCGTTCACTAGTTATTATAACTTGAACGTACCTTGTGTTTGTTCGTGTTTTACAGTGCTGGAGTTGATGGAGTTTCAACAACGTTTCGAATTTTTTGAACTATGTCTTGTAGCGTATTCTTTGAGTTCATATTTCACGTGTACGTTTTAAAATGTTGTTCTGGGTTTTAGGTCCGTTGAAATAAATGGACATTTCTTTTGGGATAATGAAATCTTTTGGGTTGAGTCTTACATTTCTTTTGGTTGGTATATGGAAAAAGGGGGGACTTGGAAATCTACTATAGAGTTAGATAGTTGGTTGTATTCGGTAAAATAAGGGTAAGGTGTTGGAGTCACGTTTGAAACAAGATGTAACATAAGTTTTTTTTATCAACACTTATTTATTTCAAATTCTAAAAGACTTTCATTAAAATAAAGCGAAGTAAAATTTCTTTCTACTTACATAGTTTATATAATCGGATTTAACTGATTCATGCCATTTATAGTTATTGATACAAGGTTAAAAGGAGTTTATGAATATTTCACATACAATTATATCTTTCGTTTAAAAGGATTGCATTGATCACTAAGTCTATTCTTTAGTTTTTAAAACAACTAGCATAAAATTGTTTTGGTCATAACTTATTCGTTTTTAAAGCTTTTTGGGTGATTCAAAAGCCTAAAATTATATACTCGGAACGTACTTTTCAAATATTCAGAATGTATAGTCATGGGAGGTCAGTGGACTGGTCGGATTTGTTGTACAAGTGTCGGGTTCAAGGTTGAGTTTGAATAGTAGTTTTATTTTTATGATTTGGGATGCACGGGATACCTAGTCTTTGAGTTGAGTTTTGAGATCGTCTAGAAGGTTGTTTGTAGATGGTTTGAGTCACATAGATGTGGGGAGGTAAGGAAAAAAAAAATTTAAAAATTATATATATATATATATATATATATATATATATATATATATATATATATATATATATATATATATATATATATATATATATATATATTCTTTTGGAAAATCGATCTTTTGCACGGTTTAAATAATATGTCGCGGGGCGTAATATGTTTTGGTTGCCATTGGGTGTTTCTTGTATTATTTTTCGTTGTCATGGGTCATTTGGAATTGATTCATGTTCTGGGTTTGAGTTTTCTTTGGAGTCTCGTGGTTTTTTATTTGTTTTAATTGGTGCACGTGAAATGTCGTTAGTTATCCGTGGGTTTAATTCGTCGATCGTATCTGGTGTATTCAGGATGTAGTTTTGGTTTTGTATGGTTTAGGAGCGTTGAGGTAGAACCATGAATAAGAGCAAGTAGGAGAAGTGAGAGGAGTTGTAGTTAGTGTCATCCAAGGCAAATCGTTGATGGAGTGAATTAAGAACAAGACCTGTTAGAAATTGCAAGGAATTTATTCGTATTGCCGCTAAGAGAGGGTGTGAGGAGGACATAGTTGAAATTGATAAGGATGTTGTATGAACGCTTTGGGTTTACGGTTATGCATTTGGCTTCGCCAAAGCACTAGCGGTTTTCATGGAGTCAATGAACCGAGTGTGCATGAACGTCTATAAACGAGTTGTCATCAGGAGCATCGACGACATCTTGATCTACTCAAATCTTAGAAGGAGGATGAGGCGAATTATGTGTTGGTTTTGGAGTTGTTAGTAAAGGGAATGAAACGTGAGATTTTCAAGTGTGAGTTTTAGGATTTAGTTGGCCAGGACTAGTAGTCAGAGATGATGGCATATCGTGGAACCAGCAAGGGGCGAAGTGAAGAAGGACGAGGAAGCATTTTGGAGGCTGAAGAGGTGGATTGGATGATGAGCAGATCTTGGCATTATCGGAAGGACTGGATGAATTCGCGAAGCATGACGATACGTGGAGCACGGATTTGGACGCGTACGAGGACGACAAAGAAAGGCGATCGCTTATACGTTGCAGGAACTGAAGATTTGGAAGAACTGGATAGACTTAGTTAGTGGAGCTGGACTGTTATATCTGCCTAGAATGCTAGAGGCATTTGGTGTACGAGATGTGGAGAATGATCTATACGGATCATGAACGTATCCAACACATATTCAATCATCTTGATTGAACATTTGGCAAAGGTGATGGGTGGAGTTAATTGATGAAAGAAAATTGCAAGGCCAAGTACCATCTTGGAAAGGCAAGCATGGTCGATGAGACATGGAATAAGAAGGATGAGGTGAAGCTGAGACGAACTTGAACTATAGGAATGATGTATTAGAGTGGTTTAGATGAAGGATGTGGGTTGCACGAGTTGAGTTGTCTAAAGCAGTGAACGCGTCAACATTTATGTTGCGTGGCTTGGACAATCGTAAGGAGGAAAGGGACGTAGACTATACTTCCTACATGGATAGGAGTAGTTTAGAAAGGTCGATGTAAGGACGAAGTTGGTGGAAGGGATACATAATGCGGTGGGGGATTAAGTATGATGAGAGTTGGGTGATAGTCGATAGACTGACTAATTCATCACCTATTTCAAGAGGAATGAGAAGTCACGTAGTTGGGAAGTTGGAAGAATTAACGGATATGTGAAAGACCGTCATAGGTCACTTTGTAAGGAAATTGGAATTTAAAGTAGTTTGGGATACGGACTGAAGGGGAGTTGATGAACGTAATTGGACATGGGTGATTGATTTAGAGGTAGTTCGGAAACTCGTTAGCGATGGCTGAGTTTTCATATAATGATAGTTATCGTACTAGAAGTCGATAAATGCCATTTGAGGCACGATATGAAAGGATAGGGTGAGTTGTCCTCATTGTGGACTAGAATTGGTAAAAGAGGCTACTAATTTGGTAATGGTGTTTGTGGACAGAATGAGAGCAACAAGGGATGCTATGTAGAAAAGGAGGAAACCACTAGATTTAGTGACAAAGTTATGTATGGAGTTTCACCCATAGTAACGGGTGGTATGATTTGGAAAGATGTAAGTGTTGATGTATAGTTTTGTAGGTCCATTTATGATCTTTGGGAAGATCAGACCATTAGCTTATGAGCATAGAATTACCAGGGGGAAATGAGTTGTATACATGATACATTTCATGTATTGGGGTTGGTAAATGTTGTTTGAGGATGCATATTTGCATGTCCGGTTATTCGGTTTTTCTGCTAATAAGAGTCTTTGTTTTATCGAAGAGTCATTTGCGAGTATTATTGACTGTGAGGTCAAGAGTTTGACAATGGGTTTAATTATTTTTGGTTTGTACATGTGGTATCTTGAAACTTGAACTGAAGTTCACGTGGAAATGAGAGGAGTTCATTTAGAACAAGTATCCTCGTGTGATTTGTTATCTGTGTGTTGATCCTAAGGAGTAAATCTCGGGACGAGATTTCTATTAGGAGGGAGTGATGTGACAACCGTGGTTTTGAGGTTCGTCACTTGGTCTTACTTTTAGGTTATTTTATGTGTGACTACTTGATTTTTGGGCTTACGTGTTTATTTTGTGTGAACGAGGTTGGTGTGATTATCGTTTATGAGTATAGAGTACTCATAAGTAAATCGAGGAACGGTTAATTCATGTTCATAAGATCACAAGTGGTGACTATGAAATGAAAATGGTGATATTGTGGTGTTTACGTATACGTATAAGTATTATAGTAATAGTATTTTTTTTAGGATTTTCGGTTTAGCATTTAGAGGTCTCGGGTGAGGTAATTATCCATATGAATATTTTTCGGGATGATTTTAAGTCATTTAGGACTTAAATATAAAGTTTATTTCAAAATTTGAGATTTATTATAAAAGTGTATATTTTACGTCTTTTACGGTAAAACGCGTAAGTTTGACTAGTTTTACGGTTTTGAGGTTTTGGAAGTTTTAGGAGCTGAAATAAATTAAGGTAAATTAAGGTAATATTAATAAGATATTAATTAACAATAAAAAGAAAAAAACGAAATTAGGGGTGTTTGGGTCGGTTTAGAAGAGAAAAAAAAGGAAGAAATGGAAAAAAAAGGAAAGTGGGCTTTGGGTTGGACTAGGATTCACCCATACCCTATATAATGTATATACTAAACCAAATTCATTATTTTTATCCTGGAGATGAAGGAAATTCGTGAGTCTTATAAAAAAATTAGGGTTCTTCATAAAATTTGGGGGTTTTCATAAATCCAAGGTAAATCTTCAAATCCCTTTTTAATTAAATTGTTTTTATGTTTTCTTTAATAATCTTATGATGGATTTAGGTTAGGGTTTAATATAAAAACAGTAAATTAATGTTGTATTAATCATAATATGATGATTACATAAATTAGGGCTTGTAATTAGAGGGATTAGGGTTAATTAATGAGGTTGATTTTGTTAAACCCGTTTTTAAAAACTGGGCAGATTTTTGAGTCAACTGTTTTGATTATATCGGGAGTTCTATAAACTCTTATTTTACGATCCAAGTACCCCTGGAAAGATATTTGAAGTGGATTTCCAATGCAAGAAACGAGAACTAAATTGGAGGTCGGGAAGTGGGTCAAAAACAGGTTACAACAGTCAGAGGTCAAAACAGTTTTGAATTCAGCCTGTTTTCTTTTTAAGTTTTGGGTTGTTTGGGGCACTTAGGGTTGCATTGGGATTTTCTCACGAACGTGAGAGATGGTTTATATATTTTAGTTAATATCTGCACTTGGGCTAAGGTGGTGGTTTAGGGTAAGACCCCTTAATGGTAACAAACTTTTAGTACGTTTAAAATCAGGAAATCTGGAATGACGAAAGTAGATATATATATATCGGGGCCTTAACAGTAGCTTTAAGATTAGGGCAAGTGGGAGGTGTTAGCCAACATATGTAAGGGTGTGAATATTCCTTTTACAAAAACCATGGGTAGGTTTAAGTGGGCGTTTGACCTAAAGTTTTGAGACCTAAAAACTGGGACTGTTTTGGGTAAAATACGAACGGATTAGTTATTAAACTTAACCAAGTTAAGGACTTGTTAAGGAAGGGTAATGGGGTAATTAGAGCTTATTAATGAGGTAAATATGTGAGAATGGGTTAGATGTCCATCATAGGTTAATGAGCCATCTTAGTGATTGGTTCGTTTATTGATTTCGTGTTTTTGGTTTGTTAGCTTGTTGCTAGTGCAAGGACGTGTGAAGGAGCTATCAGGTGAGTGTTCATAGTCCCATGTTTATTTTTGTTTTTGACTTCCAGATCGGATAAAAGAGACACTGTGTTGAGTTGTTTCTAAATTGTTGCTGTGAATGTTTTATGGTTGTGATGGACTTGTGTGTACACTTATGTGATTAACTGCTATGCGATTTTTGATATGTTATTGTGGTTTGACAAGGTAGTGGCCTTGTGGTTTGACAAGGTAGTGGCCTTGTGGTTTGCCAAGGTAGTGGCCTTGGGATAGGTACATAGGGTGATCATCTAAGGTACCATGGTGTTGTTTGGCAAGGTAGGAGCCTTGGATTGGTTTGGTATGATTGGTCTTGATTGATAGTTGTTAATACATAATTGTAACACATTGTCCATATGTTCTTTTGTTGTGATGATATCCATACGTCGCGCCCCATATTCCGCCATTGGTGGGGTGTGACAGCTAGGGTGTGAGTGTGCATGAATTCTTGTTGCACCCAACGATAAGTAAACAAAGAACCAAATATCAGAACTAATGTTTAAACCATGAGTGTGTTTAAATAAGTAAGCTACGTCCTCCAAAATAAGTCTTGAAACTATTGTGCTTCGTGTTAAACAGTGAGAGTATGTTTCCTTTTTTTTTGAGTTGAAGTATCAATATGTGTACCCATGTAGGTAATATATAAATACATGTATGAAAGTAAGAAGGTAGCAGCAGGCGTGAAGCCTTATGCATGGTCGTATGAGGATGTTTTGTGTGAATGCATGCTTGTATAATATGTTATATGTATATGTAAATCTCCAACATCATATATCACCACCTTGATAAAACCATAACTGTGTGTCGTCTTCACCATAAGTCGTGTGGTTTGTATTATTGTGTATAGCATATAAGTGTGAGTTGAGTCAGAAACTAGAAACAAGTAAAACCATGGGTGTATCACTGTGTGTATGCGAATGCTGTGTAGGCTATCTGTTAATGTAATTGCTATGATGTATTTACAATACAAAATAAAACAAGTAGATAACCCCTCTTATAATAGACCTTAGAATAAATAAAAGAACCATTTATTCTTTCATTTGTGCCCGTGCGTGAACAAAAAACATCAAACAACAGTGGACAATTGTTCCTTCCTTTTGACTTTGTGGTGAATAGATGGATGATATTATGAATGTGTTTGTTATGCATATACATAATAAGCAAATAGGACCACCTCCATGTTATAACTGACGAAAACAGTGAGCCAAAAACCTACCAACATGTACTATGCTTTGGACTATGATGATAGTATGCTATTATTGGGCATGTGTGATAAAATTGATAAACGCAAAGGGGACCATTACTTGTTGCGTATGAGTCTTGCTGCCAAAGACCAAAGATGAACATAATAGTACTATGTATGCATGTGTATTGAGAATATGTTGCATGAATTACTCCCTTGGTGCGTGACATCAACCGTAAAGCCGAAAACAGTAATCAACTTTGCTAAAAGATAATATAGTAATTGTAACATTGGCTCAATCACACTAGTTCACGCCTGATTTTAACCGACCTAAAGGTCATGCTCCGAAAATCTGAAAATACCTTATTAAACTTGACGCGACCTAGTTTTCAAAACAATTTTTTGTTCATCATAAAGTTGAGTAACGAACCCACAATTTATCTTCAAAAACGCTTGATCAACACTTACAAATAATTAGACACTATTTGTTTATTTTTGTTTGCGAATGCGCTACTTTGTCTAATTATTTTCTATACTTAGAGACTTCACAAAAATATGATATTTATTAAATATCGATGACCTCGTGGCCTAGTTTTTATAATGAGAACCCGTTTAACTTTCGGACTATTATTTAACGAGATATCAAGACCCAAACTTGACCCCGTGACTAAAATAATTGAACATGAAAATGTATGAAAACATTTTTATAAATAAAGAGCAAGTATGAAATACCAACCAAGTGCATTGTACATTATCATTTCTTGTATTTAGCCTAAGTATGGATATTTTACTTAGGTTACGAGTAGATCGTTTGGGCATATTGTTTTTCATACCTTGATATCCCGTGCTAACCTTGTTGATCATATTTACCTACTTCATTGAGGTGAGTTTCATATCCCCACTTTTAATTGCTTTAACTATTTTGGGGCGAGAACATTGCTTGTTTTTAACGGATGAACATAAGTGCTTTAAACTCATACGTTTTCCTACATGATGTCTAAGTAGCGATATCCCTAGATGCTGAAGCCCACTATCGTGAACCGTTAATTACTTTATGTAAGCGTGAATGTTATGGATAGATCTATCGGGACTAACCTCCCTATCTAATTTGGTTGTGTGGCCAAAGTTAGATACACTTACATTTGAGGATTTATAAATGCTTCGGGATAGGCATTTGCTCGGGCTCTTAGTATATCTTGTTGGTTGAGGTTAACGCTTCGGTGTCACGAGCTTAGGCGTAGGAATATAAACGTATACTATTTTGATTATAGCCATGTTTTGGTTATATGCCGGTTGCCTTGAAAATCTTATGGTTCATCACACTATTTAAACTTAAACCTATGAACTCACCAACCTTTGTGTTGACGCTTTAGCAATGTTTTTCTCAGGTATCAAGACGGAGGAGTGACGTGGTTTTGCATGGGAGATTTTTAATAAAAATGGTCGTGACTAGTGTATGGATATTTGGATCAATGTGAAAGTCTTTTGAAACAATGTTTTATTATGCTCTTGTGTAATTCGCTTCCGAACAAGTTTTATGATTTTAATTAAATGAAAACGGCTTTTAAATAGTCGTTCTTTGTATCTATGTCTTGTGATAGTCATGATCGTCACACCCCATTGTGTTGCCTTACTCTGATAAATTGGGGGTTTGACAGCTTCCAAGGTCAACGCTGACAAAAGGTCAAACACTGTCAGACCCAAAACTTTTGTGGAGCAAAGGCCACAAGTTGTTAGATCAGCCCCATTCTTTACTAAAGGGTCTAATACTTATGGGCAAAGACCTTTTCAGAAGACCAATACATGGTCTAATAGGCAATGGGTTCCTGTAGCAAACCCTAGTTTCAACGCTGATAAGGGTAATTTCAGAGTTGACAAGACCAAATCAAACGCTGACAGAAACGTTGCCAGACCAAATAATGGTAAATATTTGCAACCACAGGGAAAGGGGTCTAAAGCTTCTTCTAGCTTGACATGGAGACCTAAGCAAGATCAAAACCCTAATTCTAATGGGATTTCTATGACCTGTAACAGATTTAATTATATTTCAAAGGTCATCACAAAACCAATTGGGGTTAACTGGGTGTTCAGTCAAAAAGGGATGAACAAGGGGTTGTTATAAGGACTAAGTCTGTTCTTGTTAAACAGCCAAATGAATCCAAGTCAGCTCAGGCGTGGGTTCCCAAAGTAAACTAATTTGTTTTCTTTATGTGCAGGGCATTTAAAAGCAGGTAAATAATTATGGCTATTGGGATAGTTGATGCTCTAGGCACATGACTGGGAAGGAAGATTATCTCACAAACTTCACTCCCATTAAGGATGGTGATAAAGTTTACTTTGGAGGCGGATATGGAACTATCACAGGAAAAGGAACTCTTCTCACCAACAACTTGCGTTTTGAAAACGTGTTTCTGGTAAAAGAACTTGACTATAATCTTTTTAGTGTATCACAAGTTTGTGATAACAAAAATAAGGTTCTTTTCACTGATACTGAATGGTTGGTGTTGAGCAAGGATTTTAAAATACCAGATGAGAAATACATTGATTATAGGACACCTAGGCATAAGGACATTTATAATGTGAATCTTAATGGAATTAGGATGAATAATAACTTGTCATGTCTTTATGCTAAAGCTTCAGTTGATGAGAGTAATCTATGGCACAGGAGACTAGGGCACATTAACTTTAAAAATATAAACAGGCTTGTGAGACTCGGCTTGGTTGATGGTTTTCCTGAAAAGGCTTTCCACAATGGCCACTCTTGTGTTGCATGCCTTAAAGGCAAATAGCACAAGATCTCATTTAAGTCTAAACAGGTGCACTCTAGTTCTAAACCACTTCACTTGCTGCATATGGACTTGTTTGGTCCAACTAATATAGAGAGCTTGAATGGTAAATCTTACTGTTTCGTCATTACTAATGATTTTTCTAGGTTTACTTGGACTTTCTCTTTTGCCTTGAAAAGTGACACTGTTGATACTTTAATTAACTTTATTAACCAAATAGAAAAGAAAACTGGTAATGACGTTAAGATGCTTAGAAGTGATAATGGTGGTAAGTTTAGAAATAAGCTATCGGATGATTTTTGTGCCAAGAAAGGAATTACTAGACAGTTTAGCGTTGCCAGAACCCCACAACAAAATAGGGTTGCTGAGAGAAAGAATAGAACCCTAATTGAAGCAGCCAGGACTATGTTGGCTGATGCTCACTTTCCCATTGCTTTTTGGGCTGAGGCTGTTAATACAGCTTGTTATGTTCATAATAGAGCATTAGTCAACAAGATACATAACAAAATACCTTATGAGTTACTTTGGGGAAGGAAACCTAATATTGGTTTTCTTAAACCGTTTGGTTGTCAGGTAGTTGTACTAGATACTAGTGATGCCTTAGGTAAATTTAGTGCTAAAGGTGATGAAGGCTACTTCATAGGTTATTCAGTGCAGAGTAAAGGATATAGGGTTTACATTAAGAAGGAAAAACGTATACTTGAAAAAGTACATGTTAGGTTTCTAGAGAGTAAACCTAGTGATCCTGAAAGTGGTCCAAATTGGTTATTTGACTTAGAACCTCTATATAGAACTTTGAATTATATGCCTGTTACTAATCCAAACATTGTGAAGGTAACTTCAAGTGTTGTGGAAGAACAAGTTGTTGATGTTTCAGGTACACAGGTTAATGAAGAGGTTGGATCACAAGCAGACAAGTCATATCCCATACTTGAGTATGTCACTCTTCCCATATGGACAGATTCTTTTGCTGCTGCTGCTGCTGGAAAGGAAAATGGTGGTCCCCAAGTATCACCAGTTAACAACATGCATGGTCTTTCAGGCTCTGACAAAGAAAGATATAGCGCTGACAAGACAAATTCAGGCGTTGATGGCTCAAACGTTGACAGGAATATAGCCGTTGGGCGTTGATGGGTTATTTTTTACCGTTGACACTCATTGGGACCTACCCAGTTGTTATTTTTGCCAAATTTTGGGGCCGTAATTTTGGGAGTAGATAACTTTTAATTAATGCACAAGATAACTTATTTTCTTTTCAATATTTTCATCATTATATTTTGAAAATACTTGCCTTATTTTTGACCAATCACATGTGCCTATCTCTCCTATATATTTGGCTCCTATTTTTAAACAGGGTACTTCATATTCTTGTCTAACACTTTTTCCCCTATAATTCATCTTTCTCAATAATTCACAAACAGCTTTCTTCAACAATGGCACCAAAGTTTAAACCAAGTGACTTGGTATTGGGATTTAGGAGTCAGCACAACATGATTGCTTATTTGGAGGCTGATGATACTTTGTTTCCACAATACACTCTGACGGTGGCGTATTTGAATGCATCTCTATTACGGTATGCTCTTTCTCATGCTCCTCTCATCCCTGTCACTCATATTAAACAGTTTTGGAACACTGTCAGTTCCTCAACGCTTAATAGTGTGACTACATTATCAGCTATTGTTCATGGGCATACTTGGGTGGTTACTGAAGCCTTGGTTCGCCAGGCTTTGCATCTTAATGATGCAGATGGTATCACCACTCTCCCCATTAATGAAATAGAACAAGGACTTCGGGCTTTGGGGTATCCTTTCCCTGATGAGGGTACTTTAAATAAATATCATAAACAAGAGTTTCCCCCAGCCTGGAAGTACCTCATCCATGTCATCCTTCAATGTTTGAGTCCCAAATGTACTACACATAATGAAATTAACGGATCAGTTGCTAGTGCAATTATGTGCATTGCAAATGGGGAAAAGATTAATTTTTCAACACTAGTTTTTGATGGCATGTGTAAAAACAAAGGGAATAAGATGACTTTGGCTTATCCTAGATTTTTGCAAATGGTTTTTGATGTGCAAAATTACTGCACAAGGGATCATGATGATTTTTATGAGATCCCTGTGCAAAAGAAAGCTATTTTTACCAAGATGAACTCACCCCCTCACCGTGAATTACCCCTCACCCAAGTTATGCTTGCTGTTATTGCAACATCACAACCTCAACCAGACCCACAACCACAACTTGACCCAATACCAAAACCTTTTCCTTCACCTCAACACATGGAAATTGACCAAGGACACATTAAATGTTGTCATTGACACTAGTAATCCAAACGTTGACACCTTTCCTTCACAGACCCAAACACCCCTTAACCTTCAAACTACCACCCAATCCACATCATCTTCTACCCCACCTGAATATAGGTTGCAAAAACGCCCAAGGACTACTGGAGTGTTCTCCTCTAGTGGTCCTAGCCATGTAGCAGAGAGAACCACCACCACAAGTGTGGTTGGTGCTATGGATGAGGCTGGGACTATTGGTACTCGCTTAGATGTAGGCCAAGACAGTCCTAACATCTTTAAGACCTCATCCATGCCCCATGACTCTACTTTGGGAGGTCAAATACCCATTCTAGAGGAGGGCAGATTGGAACCATACATAATGATGGAACTGAGGGCTGTCTGCATTAGCTTGCAAAAGCAAAATGCAGACCTGGTACAAACAGTCAGTACACAAGGCCTTGAACTCAAGCAATTGAGGGAGAGGATTGTTGTTTTGGAAACTGCTGCGTCTAGGAGAAGGCAGACAAGAGTCCTTTCATCAGGGGAGGATTCTTACAAAGGGGAGGAAGCTGCTACAGAGCCTGTTAATTTGAGTGATAAAGGCTCACATGAAGCTGCTACATAGCCATTTGATTTGAGTGGAAAAGGCTCATATGATGGAGAATCTTTGGGTGTTGCTAAAGCCCTTACTGAATTGAAGAAGGAATCAGGTTTTGATACATCTCTGGTTACTCCTAAAAATTTGAACTTGTCTTTTACAGCTATGATGGAGCATTTCACAAGAGGCGCTGAGACAAGTAAGTTGGGCGTTGACAAGCAAACTTTGGACGCTGACACACCAAGCGCTGACAAGAGTAAATTGGGCGCTGACACAAGGAATTTGAGCGTTGACAGACCTGCAGATATGGTTGATGTATTCCAGTCATCAGCTATCATCAAAGAAGGGTCTTCATAGGTACCATCATCATCTTTACCCATCTTTTATCCATTAGATAAGGGTAAAGGAATCATGGTAGAAGTAGAAGTTCCAAAGGATGCATCACAAGTAGAGTTTGATTCAAGGTTGGCTACACAACTTATGGAACAAGAAAGGAAGAAGGTTGGTGAATCACCATTTGTTGTCACTTCTGAGGAACAAGAAGGAAGTGATGAAGGAAGTTCAGATTCAAGTGTGATGATAATTGAACAACCAGAAAGACTTGAATATGGTGATGACTTGGCAAGGGAGAAGCTTAGAGAGTTAAAATTGCAAGTAGACTATGATATGCCAGAAGTTGCTCAGATGTACCATGCTTGGGAGAATAGGATTATGGAGAATCCAGATTTGACAATTTCAGACCAAATTTGGGGATTGGAGATTCTTCTAAGAGTTCAAAGAGACTGCAAGGTAATTCTAAAGCATAAGGCTAGCAATGTTTTCTCACTGCTGAAAAGGGATATAAGGGAGCTTTACTACATGTTACTCAAATGTCATGGAACTGGATGGAACTTCAAGAAATTGCAGGGATTATCCTTTGAAGAATTGGAGTACAAGGATTATCCCATTTGGGCAAGAGTGCAGGAAATGAATACTCTTAGACTTCTTTTAGATGAAAGGAAAGAAGAACTTACAGAAGAGATGGAGATTCAGAAGGCAATGATTGTTCCAAGGCGTTTGAAGAAGGGAGTTCTACTTGAGTTTCCTAAAGATCTAAATAAAGTGGTTCCCAGTGAAGCTGTTCTTAGAAGAAGCATTAAGCTCTCACCCATGGAAGCTTCAAATATGGTACAAGTGTTACCTCTTGATGCCAGAAACCCTATCATTAGCTATGAAGAAGATGCAAGTGGGTTTTGGATGATTGGCAGATATGGGAAAGAGGTACACACATTACTCTTATGTCTCTCTTTGCAAGTATGGATAGGAAAGACTTGGCAGACCTTTGGAGGTTGTTGATAGCCAAGTATGAGACTGAAGCTCCTACTTCAGTCAATGGAATAAAGCTTTGGTCAACATTCAAGAGAATGTGTGCACCAGAAGAAGAAGATCCTGTTTGGAAGGATCTTGAGGATGATATCAGTGGTCTTCATTGGCGTTTGTATTCAGCTGCTGGTGTGTATTATTTGAGCTCTACAAAGTTTATTGAGTATCTTCTTGTAGATGCTGAGTATCCCATGTCCACAGAAGTTTTGGAAAAGATGAAGACAACACAGCTGGAGATTGACTATTCAAGTGACGTGGCCAAATATTTGATTAGGCATGTTTATTACCAATATGATAAGATTTGTAAGATTCCTCCTAGTTCTTAATTTTTATTCAGAAACTTGATTACTAGAGTTGATATCAAGTTTAGGGATGGATTGTTGGGAATAAAATGTAGCCAGTACACTTGAACGCTGACAAGAAGAAAACAAGTGTTGATAAGAAGAAAACAAGCGTTGACAGGAAGAAGTCAAGCGTTGATAGGTTGAAGACAAACACTGATAGAAAGATATGGTCTACGCGTATTATGTTTGTAGTTTGTTTCTAGTAAATATAGGATCAATAATGTATCTTTTATAATTATGTTTACCTAGAATAGATGATACGTAGACTCTTGTACAAGGCTTCTTATGTCTATCAAAGATGACCTTTAGGTTATGTTTCATATAAGTTTTCATACGTATAGTACTTTCATTGTAAGCAAGTTCGTTATTATCAATCAAGTGAAAGTTTGTTTTACAACTGTTTGTGTGTTCTTGTTTAAGTATTAATTACGCATAATACTTGAATTGTTTTATACACAACAAAGTTTCTCTACGTGTTTAACTTGTTCTAATCACGTTCACACAAGCTAAATCGATCTAAGTTTGGGATCAACATCAGAATTCACATATTCCGAATTAACTCAGAATTTCACATTCCGAACTAGTTCAAGGATTTACATATTCCAGATTATATTAAGTTTTTTTTGGACTTTGTAAATTTTGGAAGAATTCTACAACAACTCACAACAAATTTCACAACCTTATTTCATTGCTCGATCAAAAGATAATCTTTATTCCATCAAGTGTTAAAAATGAATCCTCATTCATTTATGCCTACAATGACATCGCTTACCGATATTTCAATCATTTCGGGTACCGACACTTGCCCACCGTTGCTCATCAAAGACTTATTTGAAGCATGGCAAGGTCGCATGAAAACTTACATCATGGGTAAACCCAATGGTAGACTTATGCTTAAATCCATTGAAAAAGGTTCACTAGATTGGGGAGAAGTTATTGTCAATAATGTGACGCGAACAAGGTTGTATCATGAGTTACCGGATGCTAACAAACTCATTGCCGATGCAGATGAAAGGGTCGTTCAGACAATACATCAAGCTCTTCCACCCGATATCTATAGAATGGTAAGTGAACACACAGTGGCAAAGGATCTTTGGGATCGATTAACTATTTTGTTACAAGGGACTTCTCTAACTAAGCAATAACGAGAGTGTCAATTGTATGACTTGTTTGATAGATTTACATACATTCCAGGGGAAACTCTTCACGATTACTACTGGCGTTTCACTACTTTGATGAATGATATGAACGTGTATAATCTAAGGATTGCTCAGTTTCAACTAAACACCAAGTTCTTGAACACGTTACCCCAAGAATGGAGTCAATATGTCACCGATGTTAAGATGATTCGAGATTTGCACAAGTCAAATTTAGATCAACTCTATGCTTTCTTGTAGCAAAATGATAAGCACGTGATCCAAAAACGCATCTCACATGGATCTTATCAAGAACCATTGGCATTAATGGCAAATCATCCAACTCTGTCATATCACAACTCTCCGTTTGCTTTGGGACAACAATCTTCCTATCAACCATTTTATCAAACACTAAGCTTTCCACAGTATTCGATCGTTCCACAAATGCCTACATCTTATCAGCAACAATACAAGCAACCATCAACATCATCACAAGGAGATTCACATCATTTACCTTATGCTTCACAACCATATTCACCTTATCAACCTCCAACAAACCCTGCCATCACCTATCAACAACCTGAGGCTCCTCAACCCCATTACTCACAACATGCTAGTGTCCCTTCAAATCAGTTTCAAGCTCAACCAACACCATTATTCTATAGTGATGATGAGATTCCTGTCCCTGAGTTTAGACAAGGGGACAATCCTACTGATATACTTGCACAAATGTCTACTTACATCACTCAAGCGTTGAACAAACGAGGTTACAGAGGACCATCTCCAACAAACAATCAGTTGAGGAACTCTTCTAACTCTCGACAACAAGCTACAATTCAAGATGGCAGAGTCACTGTGCAACCACTTCAGGGGAGACCAAGCTCATTTAATACTGGTGCACGTTCATCTAACACTGCTGCTACAAGGGGTAATAACATTGGAAAAATGAAGATGATCATATGTTATAACTGCAAAGGGGAAGGGCACATGGCTCGAGAGTGTAAGCAACCTAAAAGGAAAAGGGATAGCACATGGTTTCATGAGAAGATCTACTTGGTGAATGCTCAAGCCCAAGGACGCGAGCTCGATGAAGAAGAGTTAGCATTTCTCGCATATCCTGGAGTTACGGACACTGACGGTCTCACAGCAGCCATCACAAACAATGTCGCATATCAATGTGATGATCTGGATGCATACGACTCTGACTGTGATGATCTCAATACCGCCAAGGCATCTCTCATAGAAAATCTTTCACTTTATGGAGCTGACACAATTTCTGAGGTACCAAATACTGCCACGGATACTGGTATTGTACCTTATTAAGTTGAGCAAGTGTCTGAGTATCCGGAACAACCTCCGGTGGTTAGTAACTCAAACGAGGAGACAAACAATGATAGCAATATCAATGCAAGTCCTCAGACTTTGAGTGAACCACAACCGCGAGCTATTACGACTACAAATTCGTTTGCTCAACCCGATTTGGTTATGGTGTCGGCATCTATGCTTGGCCAAATGAATAATGCGGTCCTTGAAACCCTTAGTGTTAATTAGACATTATCTGCCGAGCTTGCTTTGTATAAGGAAAAGGTTAAAACCTTGGAATTAACCCCAATGACCACTACCTTAACCAATCCTGAATTTGATAGGTTTAGGAAAGTCCAAATGGATAATTTGCTAGAAATTGAGAGTTAAAGAGCAAATCTTTCGAAAGAACTTAAAGAAAAAGAGTCAGTCGTTAATAATTTTCAAAAACTACAAACGGATTTCAAAGTTCTCGAGTCTAAAAGGGTTGAAACGGAAATTAAGGCGTCTGAGAAAGTTAAAAAGACTGAAATTTTTCTTTTAAAACAATACTCTGCTTCACATTTAGTACACTTGTTTCATTCTTCTTTTAAAGAATTCACTCTATCTCGTCTAATAGACCTACCACCTAAACCTGGGTATGCAAAGCAAGCATTTAACCACAACCCACGACTTTATGATGCAACAAAATTAGGATTGGTCTTAGATCCGATTGTGTTTTCAAATGAATCTGAGAGTATGTCACTACATGAAGAGAATCGGTCAGAAGTAATTTTTACATATCCTGAGTATGATTATGCACAACTTAATGCAACGTATGCAAAAATAGATCTTAGAATTCGCTTTAATATGCAAAAGGAATTTATCCATACACCAGCTTACATGCATACTAGAGAAAGCCTTAGTATATTTCATACACTTGTTAATTCAGACAAACCTAAGGAAATTCCTAAGAATCTTCCACCGGTAAGTACGGTATTGCTAAGCTTGGAATAGATTGAGCGATACCTAACCGGATTTGACAAGGTCATCCAGGAATGTACGACTTCAACGGCTCAAACCGCTGGAGATGGGGCTTTCGAACACATGAAAACGGTGTTTGAGAAAGAGATCGTTCAGTTTGTAAACAATATTAAAGATGGATTTTTCGATCTCACGGAAAATCTTAGTTTCGAAATGGGTGAAGTTCGAAAAGTTTTCTATGAAATGGATGATGCTTATGAACAACATTTAATTGAGAAAGAAAAGATTTTGTCCGAATATGACCGATTCTTAGAACATATAGTGTTTCTCGAAGTTATGCAAGTTGTTACTATTGAATTTGCTTTTGTGATGACATCTATGAATAAATGTGATGATGTGCATGATATATCTATGAATATTGTTGAACCTGTGAATAATGTAGATAATCATTCTTGTCATGAATCTAACGCTGAATTTTTAAAGCTTCGAGATTCTTATAACTCACTTTCAAAACGTTTTGATGAGCTTCAACAACATTGTATATCTCTTGAAATTGAAAATCAATCTAAAAATGAAACTCTTTAAAAAACAAATGATTGTGAAAACTCCGTTGAGACTAGTGACAAGATGATTCAGGTGGTTCAGGCATTAAAGGAAGAAATTATGAGACTTAAGAGAGAATCCGTAGCAGAGAAATTGGAACTAGAGGCTGCAAAGATTAAAAATCATGCCCTAGAAGATAGAATTACATCTATGCTAGGGGAGTTTGATAAAGTAAAGCAGGGTTTTTCACAAATTTATGGTTCGTTATAAGATTGCTTCGCTATTAATGCGGCATAGCAAAAGTCACTCGTTGACCAACTGAACCATAAGTGTGAGGGAATCTCTGACTTAAATATTCAACTCATAGACAAAAACATGGTTTTGGCTGAATTAAAGGAGACACTTCAACTCAAAGGACAAGAAGTTGTTGATAATCCAGCTACAATCTCTGCCCCGACCTCTAGTGCTCAAAAAACCAACAAGGTGGTGATCACTAAGAACTCGTACAATAAGAACAATCCACTATCATATAAGTTATATTGGGAGCATGCAGTTAAGTACGCGGATCTTGCTAGGGAAGTGGTAGATGATCTTTATGAACTTGATCCTAGGAAGTGAATATTACCATGCTCAGGCTTACATTGAGAGGGTACAACAATGCTTAGAGCACTTAAAGTACATAGGACAACTGGGTTCTGCACCACTTAAACAACAAACCACCACCATTGCCATGACTCCAACCAATAAGAATCCAGGATCTAAGCCTATATTAAACACACCCATCAAGGCTAAATCAAAATCTGTAACTAATGTTCCCTTGGCTTCCACAAGAGTAATTGTATCTACTAAGGCTAAAGGATCTCAAGACAAGAAGAATAGGATCAAGCCTTCCACTAGTAGGACCGCGAAGAAGAAAGTAGAAGTTCACCCTAGGAATGTTATTTCAAATTTGAATAAAAAGAATCATGTAACTAAGACTAAAGGCCCTGCGTTTGTGCAGCAGCCTAAGCAAAATATGAATTCAAATTTGTGATGTTGGAATTATAATGAATGCATGTTTTCTAAGCATCATGATTTATGTCTTGTTGATCACATGAATGAAATGTATGCAATTAGGAAAAATCTTGAATGGATTCCAACGGGGAAGAAATTCACCCAAGTTGGTTGGCAAGGGAAACCCACTAGTAGGACCTTCACTGCTAATGGAACTACGTGCCCTTTAACTAGGATCACATCCACGAAAGTTAGGTCTCAGCGTCCTTTAAATCGGAACACTAGCACTAAGAAATGGAAAAAGCGCCCTTTAACTAGGTTTGCCCCCACTATTGTGCCTACCAGTGAAGAAGTACCTCAGGATCTTAGACAACTAGAATCTAAGCCGGCATTTAGGAAGCAAATATGGAAGCCTAAGAATTCTTCGGTTAGCAAATCTAAGATAAATATATCTATACCTGCTAACACAGAGGAACTACTAGATTCTGATACATCGTCTTTGTCTGGTGATATTTTCAGGTGGTCCAAATCATCCTCTGGTACTTGGACTCTGGATGCTCAAAGCATATGACCAGAGACCGCTCGATGCTTAGAATTTCGTCAGCAAGTTTCTAGGAACGGTGAAATTTGGCAACAACCATATTGCGAAGATCATGGGTTACTATGAATATCAAATTGGGAATGTTACGATTTCAAGGGTATATTATGTGGAGGGACTTGGTCATAATTTATTTTTAGTGGGACAATTTTGCGATTCAAACCTTGAGGTGGCTTTTCGACAACATACTTGCTTTATTCGCGATCTTGTAGGAAATGATTTGTTAAAAGGTACTCGAGGGGATAATCTCTACACATTGTCCATTCAAAACATGATGGAAACCTCTCCTGTAAGCCTTCTCTTCAATGACTCTAAGACCAAGTCATGGTTGTGGCATTGCCGGTTATCTCATCTTAACTTTGATGCTATTAACCATTTGGCTAAAAACAAACTTGTTCGTGGTCTTCCAAACTTAAGTTCGACAAGGATCATTTATGTTCCGCGTGTTCTTTTGGGAAAAGCACCAAGAAATCATACAAACCTAAAGCTGATGACACCAACCAAGAACCACTGTATCTTTTGCACATGGATCTTTGCGGGCCAATACGTATGGCTAGTGTGAGTGGTAGAAAATACATCCTCGTCATGGTGGATGATTTCTCAAGGTTTACATGGGTAAAATTTTTAACATCCAAGGATCAAGCACCAAAGTATATTATTACTTTCTTAAAGATGATCCAAGTACGTCTTAATGCTACTGTTCGCCGCATTCGCACTGTTAATGGAACTGAGTTCGTTAATAAAACACTACGAGACTATTATGAAAAGGTAGGTATTTCACATGAAACTTCTGTTGCTCGCACTCCACAACAAAACGGTGTCGTGGAAAGACGTAACCGTACACTTATGGAAGCTGCTAGAACTATGTTGATTTATGCGAATGCTCCTTTATTCATATGGGATGAAGCAGTGGCAACCGCATGTTGTTCCCAAAACCGCTCCGTTATTCGTAAGCGCCATGGAAAAACTCCATATGAGCTACTTCATGGACATAAATATGATATTTCATTTCTTCATGTGTTTGGTGCACTGTGTTATCCAAATTCTAATAGTGAGAATTTGGGCAAACTTCAACCGAAGGCTAATATTGGAATTTACATTGGTTACTCACCCGCAAAGAAAGCTTACCGAATTTATAACCGTCGTCTTGGAAAAATAGTAGAAACTTTGGATGCCGATTTTGATGAGCTGACGGCAATGGCGTCTGAGCAACACAGCTCTAAACTCGCACTTCATGAGATGGGAACCGGTACGATTAGTTCCGGATTAACTCCCAACAATACTACTTCTCCATCATTTATACCACCTACAAGGCCCGAGTGGGATGAGTTATTTCAACCTATGTTTGATTAATTCTTTGATCGACCTAGTAAGGATTTTCCAGCACCTGCAGTAGTAGCTCTGATTCCCGAAGTTGTTGCTCAAGATAATGGAAATCAATCTGAGGCATGTACTCTTACTATTGAACCAGATGTCCCATCCCCCACCAATTCTCAAACTACACCTGAATCATCACCCCCACTTGTTCTTAATGATGTTGACGAGGATCACTATTATCAAGATTGGGAAATTTCTCACTTACAAGAGATTCCTTTCTTTGGTTCACAAATACCTGAAAACCCTAACGGTGCGTCTACCTCAGAGGAAGCTCCTACAATCTTTCACTCCCGACCACCACGGATTGAAACTCACAACACAAAATGGACAAAGGATCACCCAATCCGCAATATTATTGGTGACATCGATCGACCTGTCTTAACACGCCACAACTTCAAGAATATGCATTATATTGCTACTTTGATGCATTTCTTTCCGATACTGAACCTAAAAATTGGAAACAAGCCATGACAAATCATCTTGGATTGAAGCCATGCAAGAGGAACTTAATGAATTTCAACGTCTTGAAGTGTGGGAATTAGTTCCTTTACCCAACAACGTTGAAATCCTTACATTGTTGTGGGTATATAAAGTTAAACTCAATGAGTTAGGTGGAGTGCTAAAGAACAAAGCTAGATTGGTTGCTAGAGGTTACAAACACGCTTTGGGTATTGATTTTGAAGAATCCTTTGCTCTTGTGGCACGATTGGAGGCAATTAGACTATTCCTTGCTTATGCTGCTCACATGAACATGATCGTCTACCAAATGGATGTTAAGACGGCATTTCTCAATGGTGAATTAAGGGAAGATGTCTACGTAAGCCAGCCGAATGGATTCGTCAACTCGGAGTATCCTAATCACTTGTAGAAGCTCAAGAAGGCTCTTTATGGGTTGGAACAAGCTCCACGCGCGTGGTACGATCTCCTATCGTCTTATCTCATCTCGAAAGGCTTCTCCAAAGACAAAGTGGACCCAACATTATTTATTCTCAAGGAGGACAATGACATGATACTGGTCCAAATTTATGTTGATGATATAATATTTGCTGCCACTAATCAAAGACTGTCTGACCATTTTGAGAAAATCATGTCCACACGTTTTTAAATGTCGATGATGGGAAAAATTTCATTTTTCTTAGGGTTACAAATTTCTCAAAATCCCAGAGGCATCTTCATTAATCAATCCAAATTTGCTCTTGAATCATTAAAGAAGTATCATTTTGAAAATTGTGACCCCGTGGATACACCAATGGTGGAGAGATCCAAGTTAGATGAGGATAAGGAAGGGATAGCTGTCGATCCTAAAATTTACCATGGAATGATCGGCACCCTTCTCTATCTGACTGCTAGCAGGCCTGATTTGCAATTTGCTATATGCATGTGTGCCCGGTATCAGGATCGGCCTACCAAAAAGCACTTACATGTTGTGAAAAGGATCTTTCGGTATCTTAAAGGAACACTTCATCATGGTCTGTGGTATCCTAAGGATTCCTCTATTGCAATAATATCATATGCAGATGCGGATTATGCTGGGTGTCAAGATACTAGACGTAGCACTTCTGGCAATGTGCAACTTCTTGGAGATAGACTGGTTAGTTGGGCATCCAAAAGGCAGAAAAGTGCTGCGATATCAGGTACAAAGGCTGAATACATTGCTATGTCCGTTGCTGTGCTCAACTTCTTTGGATGAGATCACAATTAACTGACTACGGTCTTGGATTCAACAAAATCCCGATGTACTGTGATAACAAAATTGCAATTGCCCTTTGCTACAACTACGTTCAACATTCCCGGGTAAAGCACATTGACATACGCTACCACTTCATCAAAGAGCATGTGGAAAATGGAGTGATCGAACTGTATTTTGTCAACACTGAGTATCAGCTGGCGGATATCTTCACAAAGGCCTTAGATCGAGGACGTATCCAGTTTTTGATCGAAAAGCTAGGCATGAAATCCTTCCCACCAGCGACACTTAAGGAGTTGGCAGAAGAATCTGCAGAATAGTGGTGGTAAACTATTCTAGAGTATCCTTTTCTCGTGATCTTGTATATTATCGTATATATTTAAACCACCAAAAGAAAAAGACAAAAATATAAAACATACAAAAACCATAAAAAATATAAAATCAAGAAAATCCAAAAATATTTTTCATTTTAAATCAGGTATGTCTTTTAGTATGGTAATATTTACGACCTTAGAAATGTCGATTAAAATTGACACGGCGCCATAAATAGAGTCCGTATAAAAGTTGTACATATTTTAAAACATGTCCATATGGCTTGTAGTTATTTCAGACTGCAACCCGCTTTTCGCATTAAAGTCACGTATTTCTTACGAAAGCGTTAGCGCACAACGGGAATTAATTTTCTCGGGTATGGTTTACTTTAAAACCATACAAGGGATCGAGTTTACTTCATAACTTGGTCTAACACAAATTCGTGTACGTTTCAATGCACTTATTTTTGTAAACATAAGAGAAATCTTATTGCCACCAAGAATCGTTCTTTTAAATCATTAAACGGAAAATGCTTTCATTGGTATTCGACTCCTTAAACAAAGACTACAACTCTTTAAATATAAAACGGGTCAATGTTTAAGGAGGAGAAAATCTTAAATCATTTTTGTCATCAATATATCGTCTTCCAGAAACTTTCTCAGAAAAATAAACGGTTAAAAGTTGTTCATCTTGTGATTGGACCTTAGAAATTCATGGTTTTTAGGCAAATCATTTAAGTGCGTTGATTGGTTTAAGGTGCTCAATAGTTAAAAGAATAGTTAAACTTAAAAAAGGTTTTGTTAAATAAAATGAAAAACAAAAGAAATTGAAGGGCCAAGTGTGTAAAATCCATTAAATTTGACTTTAGGTCAAATAATTGACCCCGCCCCTTTCTCCTTTCTTTCGTTTCACAAACAATCAAACCCCACTTGCCGCCATTCTTAAAGCTACACAAGAAACATTCCTGCTTTGATTTTTCTTTGATTTTCGTTAAGGTAACATTGATCTTCCTATTTTCTTCGTTTAATTAAACGATTCTATTCATCACCAGTTAGGGTTTATATACTTAATTGGATTGATTTAATTGATTGAATAAAATGGGGGGTTTTGTTACGGAAAGTCATAGGAGATTGCGATTGATTGCTTTAAATCCACATACATTTGCGTTGATTAATTGTGTGTGATGTTAAAACAGTTATAAACAAAATCGATTTCAGACTTAGGGTGGGTATAGACATATTCCGAACTAGGTTGGGTATAGGCATATTCCAAACTAGGTTGGTGTTTCTTCTTATCCCGAACTAGGTCCTTAATGCATGAATTCCGAACTAAGTCAAGATTGCATGTATTCCGAACTAGGTCCTTAATGCATGTATTCCGAACTAAGTCAAGATTGCATGTATTCCGAACTAAGTCAAGATTGCATTTATTCCGAACTAGGTCCTTAATGCATGTATTCCGAACTAAGTCAAGATTGTATGTATTCCGAACTAAGTCAAGATTGCATGTATTCTGAACTAGGTCCTTAATGCCTGTATTCCGAACTAGGTCCTTAATGCCTATATTCCGAACTAAGTCAAGATTGCATGTATTCCGAACTAAGTCAAGATTGCATGTATTCCGAACTAGGTCCTTAATGCCTGTATTCCGAACTAAGTCAAGATTGCATGTATTCCGAACTAAGTCACGGTTGCCTGTATTCCGAATTATGTCACGAATGCGCATATTCCGAACTAGGTCAGAAATAATATATTCCGAACTATGTTAGAAATGACATATTCCGAACTATGTTAGAAATGACATGTTCCGAACTATGTTAGAAATGACATATTCCGAACTATGTTAGAAATGACATATTCCGAACTATGATAGAAATAACATATTGCGACTTAGGTGCATTATCTAATGTATTCCGAATTGTGTGGGATATGGATTCCGAATTGTTGTTTCTGATTTGCATGAATTTTAACTTGTTGATTCTTTTGGGCAATGATTGTATGGTTTTTGTGCTAGTTGCTATGTTTTAAGGAAATTGACATAGGATGCTTTTAAGGTTAATACTACATGATATATATCTCTTGTGTATCAATGTGTATATTTCATCTTAAGCATATTTCATGGCTCGCACTCAAGAGCAACAAATTCAACTTGACAATGAACTCGTACCAGAACAAAACCGTCTACCAATCACTACCAATAATCAACGATTGAAAGAAGGCTTCATTCCTTCACAAGCAGCATTCATAATAGCTATCGAAATCCTTGATCTCGCAACGATAAAATCTGTACTTCGGATTTCTGCAAGTGTTCCTGAAATTTACATGCATGAGTTCTCATCATCTCTAAAAGCCATCACAAACACAAAGTTTTCCTTCAACATCAATAGTCAGAAGAAGGAATTTTCTCTTAGACAGTTTCGTGAAATCTTTGACTTTCCTCCTCCTAAAGGGAAAACATATGCTCCTGTTCCAGATTTAAAACAAATATTAGATCTAATTGTGTCTCTTGGTTATGAGGGAGAATTGTCAAACATATCCAAGTTTAACACCTCTAGACTTGGACAACCCTGGAAAGCAATCTTTAGCATCATCATCCGATGTCTTACGGGTAAATCCAAAAGGTATGACTCTATTAGACTTTCTCAGGCTCGTATTTTCTATGGCATCTACAAGAGACTCGATTTGGATTATGCTGCTCTCATATGGGAAGAATTTCATTATCAAGCCTTCAGGAATGCTAAGAAGAAATCTGACCATTTTCAGTTTCCACACTTCACTAAGCTCATTATCAATTACTTCATGAAAGCTGATGAAGCTATAGATCGACGTGGAGGATTCTTTGTTAACTCAGAAGATGATGATTTCTTCATAGTACACATGAGACGAGAAGGACAAAAGATTGTTTACTCAGGCATTCCTGCTCCTGTTCCGGATCATATGCTGAATGACAAAATAAAAAAGAGTGCTTCCTATAAGACTCCTCTGAAAGAAAATGAAGATCATTCAAAGAGAGTAGAATTGGGTAAATCCACTATAGAGTTCAAAGCACCAAAACCAAAGGCAAAAGGAAGGAAACTGATTCCTCAGAAGCTGAGACACCAACACAAGACAAGGGCAAAAGAACAAAAACAGTGTCTTTATGGGAGAAAAAGGCGAAGGGAAAGAAAACACTTCTCTTCGATGAAGACTTGCTTGAAGATGTGGACGAACAACAACAACCGTTGACTGAGAAACAACAATCCAAGCAATTGAAAAAGGCTTTAATTAAAAGTAGAAGGGAGACGGGAGGTAGTGGATCGAAACATACAAAGGAAGTTGTGTTGCCTGACATTGCTGAATTTGGAAACCCAGATAAGTTCGTTGACGAACCAGTTCAGAATGACGAAGATGATCAATAATACGATCAACAAGATACGTTTCTTTTTGATATTCAACCAGAGACAACAGTTACAGGGAGCATCCACAAGGACAAGAGTGTTACCAAATCCTCGTCTTTGTCAGATCCAGTAGGTAAGTACTTGAACCTTGACTCACTTGAATCTGAAGTTACTAACACTGATCTTTCAACAAACCCGAACATGGTAAATGTCACTGTAACTCTGGCCACTACAGCAGTACTCGGCACCATTGTCACAACTCATGTCACACCTACAAAATCAACTGCTCAGCCAACGCCATTGCTGGTATCTCCACCCGTCACTCCAGACTTTATGCAAATCATCGAACAACGCTTGAAGGCTCAAGAGGATAAGACTATTCTAGTTATAGAGCAATTAGAATCTTCAAAGAAAGTCTATGAAAAGGAACTCGCTAGTCTTCGTGATGAATTAGCAAGCAAGAAGGATTTTGAAAAAGAAATTGACCAGATTCGAAAAGAATTAACAAGTCGTCAAAAATCTGAAGAGTCAATGAGAGAAAATCTAGAAGCTATAGTTGAAAGGAAGCAAGAATCAATCAAACGTCTTCGCGCACTCAGAAACAAATACAAAGAGGAGAAAGAAGAACTTGAGCTAATTCTACATTTATCAAATCAATAGATGAAAAGGTTCAAGAATCTATCGAAACTGTACTCCCTCATATACGAGATGAACTAAAAGACACCGCTGCAAGCAAAATGATGATCAACTCTTACGACACTCCGCAGTCCGACTTTCTCATAGCTCAAAGACTCACAGACTACGAGTTGAAGAAGTTGTTGCATGCTAAGATGATTCAAGTCGGGTCCTACAACCGAACGCCATAACAACAAGCACTTCACAAAGCTTTAAAGACGACAATGGATCAAGACACCAAGATCTTTGAAAAACACGGCACTCTCGATCTAGAAAAAGACGATGAAGATGAGGATGAGTCAGACAAACCCGAGAATGAAGATGACTATGACGATGACGATGAAGATGACAATGATGATGATGGTGACAATGATGATAAGGGTGATCGTCACGATGATGATGATGACAACATGGACGAACGAATTAATGATGAAGATGAACAAGAGAATGACGATGAAGAGGAAAAGAATGAAGAAGAGGAAAAGGATGATAACAACAAAGATAAGTCAGATGGTGAAGGGGATCAAACTTTAGGAAAAGGTGACAAGTCTCAAAAGGATAATGTTACTAAAGATCAAACAACTTCAACAGCCGAGGAAACTCTAGACTCTGAGTCAACTCCAACCGGCAAACGCACCAAACACCATCATGATGTTGATGCTAATCTGACACCGGGTTCACTTCAATCAGCTTCAGCTATCACATCTACATCACCGCCACAACAACTACCCACCTGAGAACCCGATCAGCCAATACATGAAACGTCTAAGTCTACACCAGTAAAGGACACTCAACGTACTCAGACAATTCGAGTAATTTTTCCGAATCGAACTCCAAAATCTTGGCAAAATCATGATATTCCAGAATCGAGCAAACCGGCATGGGTGGATACAGTTAATGTAGATGAAGATGCACCGAGCAACCTTGGGTCACAGAAGTTGCTAGCATTCGTCCGCTAACTCGAGAAGATGAACCAGATTTCTCCCAAATCCTCAACAATCCCATCGACTTCTCAGCATATCTAATCTACAGGTATGGAACTGACAATGTAACTCTAGCGATGGTAACTCGAGCTTTTCATGATCCCACCATCATTCCTACTTCAAGAATCAGTAGAATGGAGGCTGAATACAATGCGAATGACCTGTTGAAAGCAATGAACCTTCCTCAACGAACATGTCGTCACAGGCTTGAGAATGCTCCTCTTCCGATCGCTGATGCTGACAATCAAATCATACGTGATTTCTTTGTTTTCTATGACCTTGAGTATTTAATAAACGGCGCCAACAAGTATGCGACTTCCTTAACCTTGGTCAAAGCTGCAACTTGGGGGTCAATACCCTGGATTGAAGAAAAGGTTCATCGTATATGGGTAAGGAAATTATCTCTGAGTATGATCATTATGCTGAATTGGGTGCATCACACTAGGGAGAAACCATACAGAAAGCTTACAGCTGTGCATGTGGCTTCAAGTCAAAGACTCTAGTAAAACCCGAGTTCAGAATCAAATCCATTTTAGGAGTAAGAGTTGAACCCAAAGTCGGCTATCATCATATAACAGAAATCAGATTAAAAAGAGAAGACGACAAATCCTATACCATCATGGAAGGAGACTTCTCGGATCTTCCTCTTGTTGACATTGAAGATATGTTACCGTTGATGACTCAAGACACACTCAAACACTTGAACACTGAAGACTATATTGCCCTGAATTTAGCTCTACGAATGTATACTCGTCGTATTGTGATCAAGAAAAGAGTTGAAGACTTGCAACTTGGAGTTGAGAGTTATCAGAAGAAGCTAAACCTCACGGCTTCATACACGAAGGTTCCTGATATTCATCACGACAAAATCCCGTACACAAGCACTACAAAACCGGTTCCATGCACTTTCTACTTGAATGGATCCGGTGAGAAGAAATTCCTAAGAATAGCGGAACTCTCCAAGTTTAGTGACGGGACTCTTGAGCAAGTTCGGGACACATTGATTCAGATCAGCAGAACCAATAAGCATCCCCAACTTACCGTCCGGTGGCACACAGGGTACGAAACAAGTGCTAGGTACCTGATAAACAAGATTATTGAAAAGTTGTAGGAAAGACGCTTGATGAGGAGTATTGAACGATTCTTTGGTGGAAGACCATATGGAGCGCACCACAAGCTGATGCAACGATCCATCTAATGGGTCGTACTATCTCAGGTCTATTCCCTATTGGTTAATTTGTGAATATGTAAATATTGTGAAAATTGTGCTTTTGTGGCATGTTGTAGTGTGAAAGTATGATATTTTTCAAGAATTTCTCTTGAGATTCTAAATCTTTCAAACATATAGTTCTCGAGCAGTACAACTAACCGTCATTAATTTAAGGGGGAGCATTAATATGTTCTTTGGCTAGCATCTAATTTCATTTTATTACCCAAAGACCGGTTAATCCATTAATATCCAAAATATTAATGGTTAACATTTTGGATAAGGGGAGAAAATGGGATTAAGGAGACTTGATGATATATTTGGCTAAACATGAAAAAGACTTCAAGTATAAACCAACTTAATATGTGTGTTGCAGATGTTAAGGGGGAGCATTTTTTATGAACAAAAACACTTAAAGATACAAAACTTTGATATTTATATCACAAGTATCTTAAGTGAGTTTTCAAGGATTTTTCATGGTGACAAGTACTTACCCAAAACACACTTAATTCACGCCGGATGTGGTGACAAAAGGGTGGTAGGATTAGGTACTAGTTCAATGATTCTTCCAAGAACCGGAGGAATCTTCCCAATGACAATTTCATAGTTAGAAAATAGAAGTCCTTAGGAAAGATGGATAATGGATTGTGAACGTAGCTGAATGCCGACCAAGTACTGATGCTAGCACTGGAACAATCACAACAAGGTGCTAGTGATGATGTATTGGTAAGCATTGAAGGGGTTGAAGAATGAAAAAGAAATGTAAAGATAAAGGGTGTAAAGAAAGAAGCCCTCCTTACAACTTAGGCAAAAACCGGGTCAACTCATTTTGAAGACAAAGTATCATGGACACAGTGATGCGATGCACAACCCCTCCCAGTCAACTCAAATATCTCTCAAAAGATATTTGTTTTAATGTCACGGAGTTCAACACGTTATCTATCGGTTTATTCACTCCGAATAAATTGATATTGAAAAGGTGGCAATCCTCTCCAGCCTCCGCTCACCAAAACAAAAATGCACTATTGACTCTAGAGCCATGAGATCATCATAAGTCTCATTAGGACACAATTTCAAAACAAGAAATATTTTTATGAGTCCTACGCAATATTCTTGCAATATTGCAAGAACATCTAAGTTTTACGGAAGTATTACAATGAAGATGGAAATCCTGCTTGAGCCAACATCAAACAAGCTCATGGTAGGTGACACACGCGGTTCTTTAAGAACTAATATTGTGATAACTGGAAAGAAACGATGGTTTATTTAACATCCCCAAATTTACACGCAGCGGAATACATCTTTGGGTGCTAAACAATGATACAACAACACATAATTTATAAAGAACGACTCGAAAAGACACGTTTTAGATTTATCGTTCCTAAAACATTTGTCAGAGTAGCGTAGTCCTAAGTAATCGTTACCAAAGATAAGTTAAAACAACATATTGGTTTGTTTTAAAAATGGAACGATAAATAAATCAAAGAGTTTGAACAGCAAAAGCAGTGCACAACTTCATTCCCCGTGACCCCCAAGCTTCCACTTCTTGATTACCTGAAATACATGTGAGTAAAACAATCAGCAAAAATGCCGAGTGAATCTATAGGTTTATGTAATCAATTTGAACACAAGCAAAGATTATAAGTTTGTGGCATGCTTATAAGCATCAAATAATAATTTGCATCAACAATGTTAATTGTATATAGCATAAATTGCAATAAGCTCATGGAACCGAGCCCTTAGACACTCCCTTTAGAGGTCTGATAAGACAGGAGATTTATTAATTGTCGGTTACCTCTAGATTAATGGTACATTGCCGTATACCTGACTTCTCAATACAATATGTTCAAACAGTGTGGAGGTCGGGCCTAAGCTTCTATGACAAGTCCACAAAAACTGAACCGGGGCGGCTTCCCCCATAGATCTATTAATTGTACTAGTGGTTAACCCATCATAGGTTAATTAACGGTCCATAATTGAGGTTTTAACAAAGGCAATCACTTAATGCAATTTAAAGGCAACCACGGGTCCATTCATAGAGGGACAAAGCATACCATAAAAATCTTGTGTTCCAAATTTATAAAACATGTATTCCCCCTCGCGGGTTTAAAATCATTTAATAACTAGTATAAAGCGAGGCTATAGACTCACCTTAGCCAATAGTGGTAATGAGACGATCGCCGACGATAGATGATGCCTTTCAAACACGAGAACCGCAACCTATCAAATGAGGTACGTTCATTAATAATAGACTCGAGAAATAACCCATACATAAGAATATAAAACTCGACTCATAAAATCACGACAAAATCGAGAGAAAACGATACAAGTGATACTATTACACTCTCCTATATATTCATTTTATTATTCTACGCCTTTAATAAAAATCTGCCGGAACATACCGAATGTCCAAGCCGTTTTCCCATACTTAGACATATCAACTTTTTATGATACTACTCAGAGAACTTACTTACTATATATAGAAAGTCCTCTCCAAAGACCATTAAAAGATTTTACTTCTAAAGTTCCCTGCCCGACTCATCTTTGAATCACAAAATCCGGACAGTTTAGCGACCTTGACTTACGAAACCATTTTGACCATTCTAAACAACTCCGTTTGTAAAACCGCCACTTGATTCTAAAAATAGACTCAAAATTCTAAACTTGGAGCCTGAGAACAGCCCTTGAATCATTTTGAAACTCATTTTATAGTCCCCGAGATTTTCGGATTGTGTCGACACTCGTCTCCCGGTACACGAAAATCAAACTAGTGTAACTTCCACCTCGTTTGGAGTTGGAAGGCCTACTTTATATCAAATCGAAGCTAACGAAATTCTCTACAACATAAGCCCATAATATCAACCTATTTTCAGACTTAAGACCCCCCAAGATTGGCCTCAAACCTACTGCCCAAAATTGACTATAAAAATCTCCTACAAAATCAAGTTTTTGATTAAAACCAACGTTTATTGTTGGGAATAAATTAAGGCCAGATCACTTGAGCGCTGACAAGAACAACTCAAGCGTTGACAAGAACAAATTGAGCGCTGACAGCTCAAGCGTTGACAAGTTAAAGTCAAACGTTGACAGATTGAAGACAAGCACTGATGGAAGATGTGAGCTACACGTTTATTATATTCTAGAATACTTCTAGTAAGGATAGAAACGACAATGTATTTTCTATGTTTATCTTTACCTAGAATAGTTGATACGTAGCTTATTGTACAAGGATTCTTAGTCTATAAAAGAAGGCCTTTAGGTTAATGTTTAGTATCAAGTTTTATATAAGTTTTCATTCGTAAACATCTTTCATTGTAAGCAAGTTCGACATTCATAATCAAAGTGAAAGTTTTGTTTACATCTTGTGTTCTTGTTTAAGTGTTAAATTCCGCATAACACTTAGATTCACAAAGCATATAACAAAGGTTTCTCTACGTGTTATACTTGATCTAATCTCGTATACACAAAGCTAATCGATCTAAGTTTGGGATCAACAAGTGGTATCAGAGCTTGTTGAGGAACTTTAGATCTTTGAAGAACACCAGAACGATACACGAACACCAAAACCCTAATTTTCTCAAAACCCTAAAAACATCATGTCTGAAGCAATAACCTCCTCCTCTTCACCATTACCAAACATCAAGATTCCCATGCTTGATGCAACCAACTTTGACTTATGGAAGTTCAACTTTGAACAATATCTGGGGATCTTTGATTACACACTCTGGGAGATTATTGAATATGGAAACTCATTCAATAAGGCTCAAAAGATTCAGGATGCCAGTACGGCAAGATCAGCTGTTGAAGGATGTCCTGATGAAGATAAGAAAGAAAAACCTAGAGATGGTAGAGCTGTAGGTGCTGAAGATATTGCAAAGAAAAGGGTTGACATGAAAGCCCTAAATATTCTGAAAGTCTCTTTGGGACAAGAAAATCAGCACAAATATAGAGGCTATGAATCTGCTAAGGATCTTTGGGAAGCAATTGAAGTTGCATATGGTGGTAATGCAGACACTAAGGAAGAAAAGAAAAAGCAACTTCTGCATGATTATGCTGTCTTCAAAGCACAGCCCAATGAGAAACTAAGTAGTGTGAGAAGCAGATTGCTTGACATCACAAGCAAGTTGTCCTTCATGGGGACACAAGTTGGTGATGTTGACACCAATGCTACCTTTCTGAAAAGTCTTGGTGAGGCATGGAAGATTGAGGCAAGATCTATTCTTGCCAATAATACTTACAAGAGCTCTTCGTTTGATGACATCTACAACAAACTAAGACTGTTGGAAGATGAAACTCTTTCAGCTCATGGAAGCAAAGCTAGCACCAGCAACATGGCCTTCTTCTCTCATAGTGAAGGTCAATTCAATCAGAAGGACTCTTTTATGCATCCAGTTACTGGATCATCATTTATCAGCGCTGGAACAAGTCCTGTCAACGTCTCCTTTTCAGACGCTGACACATTCATGAATGACTGTCCAAGAGTTAAACCTGCTGGTTTGGATTTGGATACTGTGTGTGCTTACATTGCTTCTTTGCCCAATGGTTCAGTGATTACATATGAGGACCTTGAGCAGATAAGTGATGAACACTTGGAAGAGATGGACATCAAGTGGAACATGGCTCTTGCTAAAGACACTGCTGGATTTGATAAATCCAAAGTTGAGTGCTACAACTGTCATCGCATAGGGCACTTCATGAGGGAATGCAGATCTCCTAGAAGATCTGATGCTGGTAAACCCTCAAGTCAGGTTGTTAAAGCTCAAGACTCCAAAGCCATGGTTGCAGTTCAAGGAATTGATGGTACTGGATGGGATTGGAGCTATCTGGCTAAGGATGCTGAAGAGGACAAAGCTTTGATTGCTGATATTGAAGAAGAAGAGCATGTTGAATATGCTCTCATGGCACACTCCTCCTCTTCATCTGATAATGAGGTATATGATGATGCTTTTTGTAGCAAAGGTTGTAGGCTAAACACTGATAGACTTAACAAAGAGGTGTTAAAACTAAAAGATGATATGAGCACTGAAAGGTGTAAATTGTCCAATTACCAACTAGCTCTTACTAAAACTGAGAAAACCGTTTCTGAATACAAGAAAATGGAATTTGATTTAAAAGATAAGATAAATATCTTAAAACATGAGCTAGAGGGTAGTATGGACATTAGAAATATCATGACAAAGGTCAATAGAGACCTTCAGGCTAAGTTAGATGAGGCTATTAAGAATAAGGATAATGTTGACCTCAAGATTCAAAGATTTGATAAAGCCACCCAAGCCCTAGGAGACTGTGTAGCTAAACAAAGGGATCCTAAGGACATGACTGGGATTGGGATGAATGATTACTCTCTGGTTCCACCACCAGCTGGTGACTTCTATGGTGTCCTTAGAAAGGATTTGTCTTGGACTGGTATACCAGAATGCCAAGATGAGGAATTCATTCCTCCACCAAGAGTTGTCACTCCAGTGGAAGAGTATCAACAAAAACTGACTGACCTAAATGAGTGGAAGAAAGCTAACCCTACTTTATTTGTTAAGGGAGGTTTGCTATGTGAAAGTCCCAATGAATTACCACCCATTAAGGTTACTCACCCAGTTACTGGTAAAGCTGTTGACCTAGGCTCAAACACTGTTAGAAGACCTACCATTAAATATGCAGAGATGTATAGAAATAATAGGTCACCCAAGAGCCAAGTTAACAATCATGGAACAGGTTTCTTCGCTTCTAGACCTAAGAGTGTGTCTAAGAAAGCCTGTTATACTTGTGGTAGCTTTTCACATTTGGCATACAAGTGTGTCAACGCTCCCAAAGCCAGCGCTGATAGGAACAATTTCATCGTTGATAGAAAGAAAGTCAACGTTGTTAGGAAGTCAAACGTTGTCAGACCCAGACCTTGTGTGCAGCAAAGTCCACAAGTGATTAGACCTGCCCCATTCTTCTCTAGAAGGTCTAACACTCATGGACAAAGACCTTTTCAAAAGACAAACACCTGGTCAAATAGGCAATGGGTTCCTGTAGCAAACCCTAGGTTCAACGCTGACAAGGGTAATTTCAGCGTTGACAGGACAAAATCCAACGCTGACAGAAACGTGACCAGACCTAAATATTTGCAGCCACAAGGTAAGGGGTCTAAAGCTTCTTCAAGCTTAACATGGAGACCCAAGAAAGATCAAAACCCTCATAATAATGGAATTTCAATGACTTGCAATATGTTTAATTACATTTCAAAGGTCATTACAAAACCAATTGGGGTTAACTGGGTTTTTCATCCTAAAAAGGATGAGAATGGGGTTGTTGTGAGAACTAAGTTTGTTCTTATTGAACAACCAGTTGAATCCAAGTCTTCTGAGACTTGGGTTCCCAAAGAAAAATAATTTGTTTTCTTTATGTGCAGGGCATTCAGAGACAGATCAATGATTATGGATATTGGGATAGTGGATGCTCAAGGCACATGACAGGAAAGGAAGACTATCTGACGAACTTCACTCCTATTAAAGATGGTGATAAGGTATACTTTGTAGGGGGCTACGGCACCATTACAGGCAAAGGAACCCTTCTCACCAATAATCTACGTTTTGAGAATGTCTTCCTGGTAAAAGAACTGGATTATAATCTGTTTAGTGTATCACAAGTGTGTGATAACAAAAATAAGGTTCTTTTCACTGATACTGAGTGTTTGGTGTTAAGCAAGGATTTTAAGATCCCTGATGAGAAGTATATTGAGTATAGAACACCTAGGCATAAGGACATATATAATGTGAATTTAAATGGGATTAAAGTGAATGCTAATATGTCTTGTTTTTATGCTAAGGCCTCAGTAGATGAAAGTAATTTGTGGCACAGGCGACTAGGGCACATAAATTTTAAAAATATAAATAGACTTGTGAGGCTTGGTTTAGTTGATGGTTTGCCTGAGAAGGCCTTCCACAATGACCACTCTTGTGTTGCATGTCTTAAAGGCAAGCAGCACAAGGTCTCATTCAAGTCCAAGCAGGTGCATACTAGTTCCAGACCTCTTCATATGCTTCACATGGACCTCTTTGGTCCAACAAATATAGAAAGTTTGAATGGCAAGTCATATTGTTTTGTTGTCACTGATGACTTTTCTAGGTTTACTTGGACATTCTTTCTAGCTATGAAGAGTGACACAGCTGATGTTCTTATTGAATTTATCACTCAAATTGAGAAAAGGTCTGGCAATGAGGTTAAGATGCTTAGGAGTGATAATGGTGGAGAATTTAGGAACAAGAAGCTTGATGATTTTTGTGCCAGGAAGGGAATTACTAGGCAATTCAGTATTGCTAGAACCCCACAACAAAATGGGGTTGCTGAAAGGAAAAATAGAACCCTAATTGAAGCAGCCAGAACAATGTTGGCTGATGCTCACTTTCCCATAGCCTTTTGGGCTGAGGCTGTTAATACAGCATGCTATGTGCAAAATAGATCATTGGTTAATAAAATTCAGAACAAAACACCTTATGAGTTACTTTGGGGAAGAAAACCTAATATTGGTTTTCTCAGACCTTTTGGATGTCATGTAGTAGTCCTAGACACTAGTGATGCCTTAGGGAAATTTAGTGCGAAAGGTGATGAAGGTTACTTCATGGGGTATTCAGTGCAGAGCAAGGGTTATAGGGTTTATCTTAAGGAGGACAAACGTATTGTTGAAAGAGTACATGTTAGGTTCTTAGAGAATAAACCTAGTGATCCTGAAAGTGGTCCTAATTGGTTGTTTGATTTGGAACCCTTATCTAGAACTTTAAATTATATGCCTGTCACTAATCCAGACATTGTGAAGGTAACTTCAAATGTTGTGGAGGAACAAGTTGTTAATGTTTCAGGTCACAGGTTGATGAGAGGGTTGGATCACAAGCAGAAAAGCCATCTCCTACATTTGAATATGTCACAATTCCCATTTGGACTGATGCTTTTGCTGCTGCTGCTGCTGGACAAGATAATGGTGGTTTCCAAATACCACCAGATACAAACATGCATGGTTCTTCAGGCGCTGACAAAGGCAAATCTAGCGCTGACAAGACCAATTCAGACGTTGATGGCTCAGACGTTGACAACAACAGTTCAAGCGTTGTTAGCCCAAGCGCTGACAAACAAGGTTCAGACGTTGACAACACCTTTGTACATCTTTTCTCTTCCACTTTTGAACAAGGAGGACCTTCCAGGGTTTATGAAGAGATTCTTGTTGATCAAAGAGAGTCTGATGAAGAAGATATTGGCAACATGGAGCGTGAAGTTGAGGACACCAGACTTTTTGAAGGAGGAGTTCTCACTTCCACAATGAAGAATCACCCCCCATCTCAGATCATTGGTGATGTTATGACTCCAGTTCAGACAAGAAGATCTCATCAAGGACTTGGTGGATTTATTGCCAATATACACAAGAAGGTTGATACCCCTCTTGTGCAAGCATGTTTGTTTGCATGTTTTCTGTCACAAGAAGAACCCAAGAAGATATTTGATGCTCTCAAAGAACCAAGTTGGGTGGAAGCAATGCAGGATGAGCTTCACCAATTTGCTATTCAGGATGTTTGGGAGCTGGTTGATTGTCCTAGATATGTCAGACCTATAGGGACAAGATGGGTTCTCAGAAACAAAAGAGATGAAAGAGGTATTGTGGTCAGAAACAAGGCAAGGTTAGTGGCTCAAGGTTATACACAAGAGGAGGGAATAGACTATGAAGAAGTTTTTGCACCAGTTGCAAGGATTGAAGCTATTAGGATTTTTCTAGCCTATGCATCTTGCATGGGCTTCACAGTCTATCAAATGGATGTGAAAAGTGCATTCTTGTATGGCACCATTGTTGAGGAAGTTTATGTCATGCAACCTCCTGGTTTTGAGGATCCTTAACATCCAGATAAAGTGTATAGAGTCAAAAAGGCTATGTATGGCCTTCATCAAGCCCCTAGAGCATGGTATGGTACTTTGTCCACTTATTTGGTGGACAATGGATTCAAGAGGGGCACCATAGATCAGACAGTATTTACAAAGAAGAAAGGCAAAGATGTGTTGCTTGTGCAGGTCTATGTTGATGATATCATTTTTGGGTCTACTGATCCAAAGATGAGTGAGGATTTCTCCAAGCTTATGACAGACAAATTCAAGATGAGTGCTATGGGGGAGATGAACTTCTTTCTTGATTTACAAGTTCAGCAGAAAGAAGATGGTATCTTCATCTCCCAGGACAAATATGTTGCTGAGATCTTGAAGAAGTTTGGCTTTTCTCTACATGAAAAGAGGGCTTCTACTCCTATGGATAGAGAACACCCTTGGGGAAAGATTGGAGATGGGAAAGATGTTGATGTCAGGCATTATAGATCCATGATTGGATCCTTGATGTATCTTACTGCTTCCAGACCTGATATCATGTTTGCTGTATGTGCTTGTGCACGTCATCAAGTGACTCCCAAAGAATGTCACCTTTATGCTGTGAAGAGGATCTTCAGGTACCTAAGATGTTTCCCTAATCTTGGTTTGTGGTACCCAAAGGATTCACCATTGGAGCTGATTGCATATTCAGATAGTGATTATGGAGGTGATAAGTTTGATAGGAAATCCACAACTGGTGGATGTCAGTTTCTTGGGAGCAGATTAATATCTTGGCAATGCAAGAAACAAACAGTGGTGGCTAACTCTACAACTGAAGCAGAGTATGTGGCTGCAGCAGCATGTTGTGGTCAAGTGTTGTGGATTCAGAACCAGTTGTTGGATTATGGGTATAATTTCATGCATACTAAGATATTTGTTGACAATAATAGTACTTTATGCATCATTAAGAATCCTGTGCATCATTCTAAAACTAAACACATAGAAATTAGACACCATTTTATAAGAGATTGCTTTGAGAAAGGTTTAATACAACCAGATAGGGTTGACACTGAGGAAAATGTGTCAGATTTATTAACTAAACCTTTTGATACTGGAAGATTTCAATACTTGGTAACAAGTATTGGAATGGTTAATCTCACTTAATATGTGTTTTGGATTCTTTTTGTAAAAGTATGTACAAGATGATGCATTATTATTATTGGTCTTCTTGATGATTTAGATTTTCCACTATATTTTTCTAACACTGACAAAGGTTGTTTGAACACTGATAAGTGTTTTTGCAACGTTGTCAGCAATATAATTGTCTAACGCTGACAAAGCTTCCTTCAACGCTGTTGTGTGTTATCGGGGCGTTGTCAGCAACAATGTTAGTTTTGTGGTTTTTAATCTAAATGTCCAGATGGTGTTAGCAGTATACCATTGGATACAGAGTTGCTTATGGATCAAAGGAGAAGCATTTGGACAAGTTTTTATTTATGGATGATGGTTGGAATGTTTCATTCCTATCTTGACATAAAATTTTTATGTTCATGCATGATTTTAGCAAACTTTTTGTATCATAGTTTAAGGGGAGGTTTTAGGAACCTTTAGGATTTTTGGGTATCCATATGATACTCTTATCACAATTCTAGATTGTGTCCACAGGTGAGTATGGGTTAGTTTTACTAAACCATGAGGCACTGTAGCATGCAGTATATCAACTTGGCATGCTGCCAAGACATTTTTGGCCTAGAATTGGTTGTGGTCTGTTGGGAGACTTGGGAATGATTTTGTTATGGGATTTACCTGGGAGTAACAAGGATTTTGTAAGGTAACTTGGTTGTTAAGAATTTTGGTTAGCAAGGGACACTAGAGGACTGTTATGTCTATCTTGCATGCAAGTGTGCATAACTGGACAGTGCTTGCCGCCCTATAATAATTATCAGCTTTTGGTTATTTTCTCTAGGATAAATTACTTGTTAAGGTCATTTTTCACTTTTTAAAAAGAGTTTTATTTTTGGACGCTGACAAGATTTTTCCAAGCGTTGTTGTGACCAAATTGGACGCTGACATGGCTTTAGGCGAACGTTGACAAGATTATAGCCGTTGGGCGTTGATGGGTTATTTTTGACCGTTGACACTCAATGGGACCTACCCAGTTGTTACTTTTTGACATATTTTCAAGCCGTAATTTTAGGAGTTGTTACTTTCATTAAATGCATGAGATAACTTATAACTCTTTCAATATTTTCATGATTAGTTTTTGAAAATCTTTGCCTATTTTTGGGCCAATCACGTGCATTCTATATCTCCTATAAATTTGGCTCCTATTTTAAAACAGGGTATCTATAGTTCTTGTCTAACACTTTTCTCTTATCAACCTTCATCTTCTACACTTCAAATTAACAGCTTTCATCAATGGCACCAAGATTTAACTCAGTAGAATTGGATTTGGGGTTCAAGTCTCAACACAACATGATTGCTTATCTTGTTGCTGATAATGATTTGTTTCCTCAATACACACAAATGGTGGCGTATTTGAACGCATCCCCCTTAAGGTATGCTCTTTCTCATGCACCACTCATTCCAGTCACACACATTAAACAGTTTTGGAACACTGTCAGTTCCTCAACAGTTAATGGAGTGACCACATTAACTTCTATTGTTCATGGGAGATCTTGGGTGGTTACTGAGGCCTTGGTACGCCAGGCCTTGCATCTTGATGATGCTGATGGTATAACCATCCTTCCCATAAATGAAATAGAACAAGGGCTTAGGGCTTTGGGATATCCAATTCCTGATGAAGGTACTCTTAATAAGTACCATAAGCAGGAATTTCCCCCAGCCTGGAAGTACCTCATTCACATTCTCCTTCAATGTTTGAGTCCCAAATGTACTGCACACAATGAGATCAATAAATCCATTGCAACTGCTATTGTGTGCATTGCAACAGGGCAAAAATATAACTATTCTAAAATGATTTTTGAAGGGATGTGTAAAAACAAGGGGACAAAAATGACTTTGGCTTATCCCCGTTTTCTGCAAATGATTTTTGATGATCAAAGATATTGTTCAAGGGATCACAATGATTTTTATAAAATCCCTGAACAAAAGAAAGCTATTTTTACAAAGATGAATTCACCACCTCATAGAGATTTACCTTTAACCCCAGCCATGCTTGCTGTTATTTCAGCAGCACAACCCCAACCAGACCCCCAACCTCAAATTGACCCTCAACCACAACTTGAACCTATCCCAGAACCTTTACCCTCACCTGAACAAATGCAAATAGACCAAGAACCCTTTGACGCTGACACATCAAATGTTGGCGTTGATGTGCCTATTTCCAACGCTGACACCCAACCATCACAATCCCAAACACCCCTTAACCAACCCACATCTACCCATTATTCCACACCATCTTCCACTCCACCTGAATATAGGTTGATCAAACGCCAAAGGACTACTGGAGTGTTCTCCTCTGGTGGTCCTAGCCATGAAGCAGAGAGAACCACCACCACAAGTGTGGCTAGTGACCTGGATGAGGCTGGGACTATTGGTTCTGGCTTAGCAGCTGGCCAAGGCAGTCCTACCATAATTAAGTCCTCATCCATGCCCAATGAATCTGACTTGGGAGGTCAAATCCCTATTTCAGAAGAGGGCGGTCGGGAACCAATGACTCTTTTGGAATTGACGGCAGTCTGCATTCGCTTGCAAAAGCAAAATGCAGACTTAGTACAAATTGTCAGCTCACAAGGCCTTGAACTCAAGGAATTGAGGGAGAGGATTGTTGTTTTGGAGAGTGATCATGCTAGGAGAGGTATGGAGGAGTCTTCCAAAGGGGAGGAAGATCAAAGAAATCTGAGTGATAAGAGCAGTCAAGATGGTCAATCAATGGATGTTGCTGAAGCTCTTACTACTTTGAAGGAACAAACAGGTTTTGATACGTCCTTAATCTCTCCAACCAATCTAAATTTATCATTTACAGCTATGTTGAGAGAGGTTACACAAGGCGTTGAGGGAAAATATTTGAGCGTTGACAAGACAAGTTTGGACGCTGATAGAAGTATTTTGGGCGCTGATAGAGGAAATTTGGGCGTTGACAGATCTGCACATGAAGGTGATGTATTCCAGTCATCATCTATCATCAAAGAAGTTTCTACTCAGGTATTACCATCTACCTTACCAACCATTGCACCATGAGATAAGGGTAAGGGTAAATTGGTAGAAGAAATTGTTCCAAAGAATGCAGCCCAAGTTGAATTTGATAGAAGACTGGCTGAGCAATTGATGGAACAAGGTGAAAAGGAAAAGTCACCATTAGTTGTGACTTCTGAAGAAGAAAGTGATGGAGCTAGCTCAGACTCAAGTGTGATGATTATAGAACCAGAAAGGCTTGAGTATGGTGATGAGCTTGCTAGGGAAAAGTTGAGAGATTTAAAGTTGCAGATTGACTTTGACATGCCAGAGGTGGTTCAGATGTACAATTCTTGGGAAGAAAGCTGCATGGATAATCCAGACTTGACCATTTCAGATCAAATATGGGGTTTGGAGCTTCTTCTTAGTGTTCAGAAGGATTGTAAGGTGATTTTGAAGCACAAGGAAAGCAATATTCTCTCTGAGTTGAAAAGGGATAGAAGGAAGCTCTATTTTATGTTGCTCAGATGTCATGGAGTTGGATGGACACATCAGAAGTTGAAAGCTTTGACATTTGATGAGTTGGAACATAGAGCTTATCCTATTTGGGTGAAAGTGCAGGAAGAAAACACTTTTAGACTTCTTTCAGATGAAAGAAAGGAGCAACTTGCAGAAGAGATGGAAATCAAGAAAGCTATGATAGTTCCCAGACCAGTGAAGAAGGGATTTACACTTGAGTTTCCAAAAGATATGAATCCACTATATCCAAGTGAAGCAGTTATTAGAAAGAGTCTCAAGCTCTCCCCATTAGAAGCTTCAGATATGGTGCAAGTGTTACCATTAGATTCCAGGAATCCAATTGTGAGTTATGATGAGGATGAATGTGGATTCTGGAAGATTGGAAGATTTGGCAAGGAGGTACACAATTTTACCACTCTCATATCTTTATTTGCAAGTTGTGATAGAGAAGACTTGGTGGACCTTTGGAGGTTACTAGAGACCAAGTATGAGGCTGAAGCACCAACTTCAGCTAATGGAATAAAACTTTGGACCACATTCAAAAGAATGTGTGGGACAAATGAGGAAGATCCTGAAATATGGAAGGATCTTGAAGATGACCTCAGTGGTCTTCAATGGAGGTTATATTCAGCTGCTGGTGTATACCATTTGAGTTCTACAAAGTTTGCTGAGTATCTACTAGTGGATGCTCAGTATTTCATATCCAAGGCTGTTTTGGAAAAGATGAAGGACACCCAGTTGGAGATAGACTATACAAGTGAGGTGGCAAAGAATTTGATCAGATTTATTTAATACCAATATGATAAGGTTTGTCAGACTCCTCCAAGTTCTTAATGTTTATTCAGAAACTTGATCATAAGAGTGGATATCAAGTTTAGGGGAGGATTGTTGGGAATAAATTAAGGCAAGATCACTTGAGCGCTGACAAGAACAACTCAAGCGTTGACAAGAAAAAATTGAGCGCTGACAGCTCAAGCGTTGACAAGTTAAAGTCAAACGTTGACAGATTGAAGACAAGCACTGATGGAAGATGTGAGCTACACGTTTATTATATTCTAGAATACTTCTAGTAAGGATAGAAACGACAATGTATTTTCTATGTTTATCTTTACCTAGAATAGTTGATACGTAGCTTATTGTACAAGGCTTCTTAGTCTATAAAAGAAGGCCTTTGGGTTAATGTTTAGTATCAAGTTTTATATAAGTTTTCATTCGTAAACATCTTTCATTGTAAGCAAGTTCGACATTCATAATCAAAGTGAAAGTTTTGTTTACATCTTGTGTTCTTGTTTAAGTGTTAAATTCCGCATAACACTTAGATTCACAAAGCATATAACAAAGGTTTCTCTACGTGTTATACTTGATCTAATCTCGTATACACGAAGCTAATCGATCTAAGTTTGGGATCAACATTTATCATCATTCTAACATCCTAATATCACCATAAACAAATCATAACACTTGTATCATCATCAAAATCAAAACACAAAAATTAAAAATATATTTTCTTTACAAAAATAACATGATCTACACATGATTATCACTAGATAATCACATGCAACATCATCTAACAACTTTACTCACCAAGATTCTTGATCAAAATTTCAAAGTTCATGCATGTTGATGAAAATGGTACCAAAATGTAGCCCTTTAAAAATCTAGGATGGGACTTTGATTGGTTTTTGAAGATTCAAACAAGAAATTAAGAAGATTGAAGGTTTTGGTGATGGGGTTCTTGGTGTTGTATGGCAAAGAAAGAGAGAAAGGAAGGAGAAAGTGATTTTTTGATAATAAAAATGTGATGTAGCTAGTGGGGATTTTATATATAGTGTATGGTTAGGGTAGTTTTTGCCAATTTGTGATAGTTTTAGTCCAAAATGTAATAAAATAGTTTAAAAGGGTAGAAAATGTAAATTGTAAATTTTTAAATATTTACGAGACTCGGGCTTCGTAAAAATACTTTTTAAAAGTTTAAACGCACACGAAAAATAATAATATAACGACTCGATACGTAATTAAAACGATATCGTCAAAAGTATTAAATATCGAAACGATCGATAATATAATATAAAATTTTAGGCATCCGTCGGTGTCGCGATCACTAGTAGTCCTCGTTACTTGTCAAAATATTAAAACATAATATTTAATATCGGTTTCAACTTAAACCGTTAAACATAATAATATTTAACGTTATAAAATACTTCAAACTAATTGAAAATTATAATTAAATTATGACCTTATCTTTACGGGTTTTACATCCTCACCACCTTAAGGGAGCGACGTCCCGACGCTCAACTCACCTCATACTCGAGTTGTTCACTACCCGGAAGGATGAGAGCATTCCATAAAAGGAAGTCCTCACGTTCCCACGTGAATCTCGATCCACGATCTCCACTGGTTCTTTTACAAAACGCAACTTGTCGTCAAGTTGTATCTCACCAAAAAGGAATAAATAAATCCTTATCCACCGGTCACCCGTCAAGTTCGACACATGAAAATTTTATGAATCACACGAAGCTCATTCGACGACAAGAATAGGTGACAGGATTTTCGGGTAAGTCCAGTTAAAAAGAATGTTGCAAATTAAAGGATATCCATCGGCCGGATAGTCATGGACACACATCAAAAAGAACTAACAAGAAAAACATTTTCGTCATCGGAGGGTGCTCACACGCGGGTCCTCACTCAAAAGATAATACAAAGACACCATATCACATTCGCCAACGCGCATTAAAGTCTCAATAAACATCGTCGTTGAAAGTCAAAAAGATATTACATAATATATGTTCTACATGATCGGACGTCATCGGATGATGCCGTCTCAAGTTCTCACAACTTACGATCATTTGACTAGATCACATACCACATAAGTACATAAAAATAAAAGGTCGAACAATAACATCAAGTATAGATTTCAATCGTTAATCATCGAGAAAACCTTGAACGAACCCTTGATAATAACCACTTGATCACAAGAGTCTTTCCACTTGCGGTGTCCGCTTCAACATACTCCTCGAGGTTGTAACATATTTATTAACTACATTCATTAAGAGATTCATTTTAAACTCATAATAAAATAGTAATCTTCAATGCGAGGAACATAACGAGATAAAAATGAATTCAATAAACGCATAAACGGACAAGATGTGGTAAAATGATTTAAGGTTGACGATCGACGAGGGATATCGACTCACGTAACCTAAAACATAATAATTCCCAATACTAGAAAAATGAGAGCGAGAATAAATTATACATTATCATTAAAATAACATTTGTCACAATTATCCGTCCCGATTTGGTATTACCTTAAAACTCAGTTGAGGTACTTTCTTGATAAAGATGATACATCAAAAATAGAAGTAAAATAGTTTCAAAATTTATTTGGTCGTCTTAATAAACTTTGAAAGAATGACATAAATTTATTAATTAAACTCATACTGATGGTTACAATTAGAGGATATAATTTCCAAATTAAATCACTATTAGGAATATAAATTAAACTGGCAATTTCATTACATTAAAAGTAAAGTATGATAAGTCAATTAGTTCAAAAGATAGAGCATAATTTCATTTTAACATTAGTTTTAGTTCAAAATATGATGTATAAATTTGACCTTTTACTTGTGATGGTTATTTCGATAATTGAAAATCATTAGAAAATGTAGACAAGTTCCATAAAAATTTTATAATACTTTGTAGAAATACATAAAGGTGTTTATTATTTCAAAATAACATGGGATATATTCGGGTTTCAAAGTGTGACAAGATAACAAACGAATACGAATGGTAATAATGTCAACAATTAGTACGAAATCAACAGTACAAAAGAGCACGAAGCAAATGTCGTATGAATTCTTAAAGAGAACAATAAAATAAAGGCGTTGATAGTAAGACGATAAAAAAAATTAATACATTAAACAAGCTGTCAATTTTGTTAGTGCGGTCGGTAGTTCACCAATATCAGTTTGTTAACTTAGCGGTGGTCGATACATGATCGGAAATAAGTTACATACAAAAATTTTAATAAAATAAAATTCCTAATAATCACTTGTAATTAAAACAAATCAAATGAATGATGTTAGTGTTTAAAGAGAGAAGTCAAAGCACGGTTCACAAGAGTGGATTTCGAGACAAACGAGAGTGACGGACGTCATCCCAGATATATGGAAATCACTCTAATGATAATTCATTATTCACATGCGAAGACATTCCAAAGATCTACCCAGTCTCATAAAGAAGATTGAACAAGAAGGAAGGATAAAACATCGAGACTTTCAAGTCATTTATCAACAGTCAGTAATTAGACGAACAGTCAAAAGAAATCAGTTTTAAGACAAAATGAAGTAACAAGTGGGGAAACAATCATCGAGTAAAAACGTACTTATAATCACGTAATTTGTTTAACAAAAGGTAAGAAAACATATGCGGATGCATAGAAATTGTGCTACTTGCATAAAATATAAAGGTTTTCAAAACTACTTTTCAATTTATTTCATTTTATTTATATTTATCATAATTACAAGTAAAAAGTTTATTATTATCAAGATTTTTATGGTGATTACTACTCAGCCTAGCATGGCTCCTTCTAAATTAGACATAGGTGATCAGGCCATGTATAATTTAGGGCTAGCAATGCAGTGCTTCATTTCGTCGAAAAGTATTACGTTTCTTATGTTTATATAAACCATGCCATTTGTAAAATGGAATTTAAAAATAGTTTATAAATTTATAGGATACAAGTAATTTGTGAGATACTCAATAAGCAACTTTTAATGTTACGAAAAGTATTTTATAAGACCAAAGTAAAAACAATTGGTGAAAATAATCGTAAAACAATATCAGATTTATTAATAAGGTGACAGTATGACGACGTATAAAGTAGCCAAAGGTTTGCAAAAAGTGGCAAATAGTAGCTCATAAAACAACCAATGAAATGGTTACAAGTTGTTAAGGTTTCAAAAGGTTATAAGGTTTAGACGAAAACGCCATGAGACACGTGATGAGAATATCGACGAAGAATGTGAAGTCAAAACTTCAAAACTCAAACCAAATCAGTTGAAGGTTAGAAGAAAACAAAAATAAAATAACATCGAATGACAAATGGGTCATATATATGAAAAGAATAAAACAATCCACATGTGTATTCTTTGTAAGATACTCGACACAACATGCTTTTAAGAAAGTATGTTATTCGTTTTTAAATTACACCATTAATCCGGTAATTGCTAATCCTGTACTGTTTCTATTTTTAAATATTTTCACATGCAACTAGTACTCGTTAGTTGTAAAATAATATTTGTTAAAATTTTACGATCTCAAATGAAATCAAAACAGCTTAGAAACATTTAAAACTCATGTTCTGAATTTTCTATCAGATTTAACTTTTAAATATGAGCCGATTAATTGACACGATAAACGATATCTCCAAGACTCAGAGTCTAAAGCATTTTGATGCAAAACGACGTTTCAGACGACTTTCTAGTTTTACCCGAGACCTGAAAACCAATGTAAAGTGACCAAAATACCCCTGCAAGTTCTGTGCAGGTTTGACTATTTTATTTTAAAAACGCAGGTTTTACTTTTAAGTTTTGACCTGTTTATACTGCCCCTACAGTTTCTGCATAAAGTGTATTGTGGATTTTAACGGCTTAAAATATATACATATATACACACATGTCTTGTGGATTTTATAACAACGAAAAATAAATCTCGTAATGAGCATCAAATAAAATATAGCATGATGAATGATAGAAAATGCTTCAAGGTATTCAACACGAAATTTTGGAAGCAAGACGGTGAAAGACGTTCGTAATTTAGATTTCAAAAAGCAATGTAGGCAAATCTCCTTGGTGCCACGATTGTCAAAAACACAAAACATAACAAGAAAAGAATGGAACATTAACATGCTACACTCCGGGAGCGAGAAGGTTAATGAAAAACAAATGATACAATTTTATATAAGTAAAATCGTATTCTAATTCTAGTGCCATAATCTAGACGATGATTTATAAAATAACGATGACGTTACCGAGATATAAGTGAACAATACACTTCGGAGTCGATACATATAAATGTCAATGAATTAAATCTTCGCATGTCGTGTAAAACGATAATAAAAATCAACAAAATATTATGAAAAACCATGGTATTATTCAACACTATTTTAAGAAATGTTTCAAAATGTATGACTCACACGATAGCGGTTAGTCTATTCCAAGGACACATTGAGCTACACAATGGTCTAGAGATTACATTAAAAGACGTCCAAGCACAAATAGCCGGAAGACGATTTGAATATCTATATAGATATCACAAAGGGTTAAACAATGAAAGTAACGCGCGTAGATGAAGTTATGTAAGGTCATAATATAAAAATTTTGCAATAAAAGCAATTTAAATACTTCAAAAATAAATACAGAAAGATCTTGAAAATTCATTGTATTTATTTAAGTTAATCATTAATAAGTGATAAACTTTTATCAAAAAGTTTAACGACATAAATATATATCGATAAAGGATTATAGTATTTATTTAGAAATACTTAGCAATAAGGCATACATAATAATGTATACTAAAGTTGTAATCCCAGAAGTATCTTGAACCTGAAGTCACGCGAAGTCATGTGCACCGACTCTTTGAAAAATAAAAAACTGACAGTTATAGTTTAGGTTTTTAAAATAAAGACCTAGTTCTCTATAACTCATGGCTCTGATACCAATCTTTAACACCCCCAAATTTACACGCAGCGAAATACATCTTTGGGTGCTAAACAATGATACAACAACACATAATTTATAAAGAACGACTCGAAAAGAGACGTTTTAGATTTATCGTTCCTAAAACATTTGTCAGAGTAGCGTAGTCCTAAGTAATCGTTACCAAAGATAAGTTAAAACAACATATTGGTTTGTTTTAAAAATGGAACGATAAATAAATCAAAGAGTTTGAACAACAAAAGCAGTGCACAACTTCATTCCCCGTGACCCCCAAGCTTCCACTTCTTGATTACCTGAAATACATGTGAGTAAAACAATCAGCAAAAATGCCGAGTGAATCTATAGGTTTATGTAATCAATTTGAACACAAGCAAAGATTATAAGTTTGTGGCATGCTTATAAGCATCAAATAATAATTTGCATCAACAATGATAATTGTATATAGCATAAATTGTAATAAGCTCATGGAACCGAGCCCTTAGACACTCCCTTTAGAGGTCTGATAAGACAGGAGATTTATTAATTGTCGGTTACCTCTAGATTAATGGTACATTGCCGTATACCTGACTTCTCAATAAAATATGTTCAAACAATGTGGAGGTCGGGCCTAAGCTTCTATGACAAGTCCACAAAAACTGAACCGGGGCGGATTCCCCCATAGATCTATTAATTGTACTAGCGGTTAACCCATCATAGGTTAATTAACGGTCCATAATTGAGGTTTTAACAAAGGCAATCACTTAATGCAATTTAAAGGCAACCACGGGTCCATTCATAGAGGGACAAAGCATACCATAAAAATCTTGTGTTCTAAGTTTATAAAACATGTATTCCCCCTCGAGGGTTTAAAATCATTTAATAACTAGTATAAAGCAAGGCTATAGACTCACCTTAGCCAATAGTGGTAATGAGACGATCGCCGACGATAGATGATGCCTTTCAAACACGAGAACCGCAACCTATCAAATGAGGTGCGTTCATTAATAATAGACTCGAGAAATAACCATACATAAGAATATAAAACTCGACTCATAAAATCACGACAAAATCGAGAGAAAATGATACAAGTGATACTATTACACTCTCCTATATATTCATTTTATTATTCTACGCCTTTAATAAAAATCTGCCGGAACATACCGAATGTCCAAGCCGTTTTCCCATACTTAGACATATCAACTTTTTATGATAATAATCAGAGAACTTACTTACTATATATAGAAAGTCCTCTCCAAAGCCCATTAAAAGATTTTACTTCTAAAGTTCCCTGTCCGACTCATCTTTGAATCAGAAAATCCGGACAGTTTAGCGACCTTGACTTACGAAACCATTTTGACCATTCTAAACAACTCCGTTTGTAAAACCGACACTTGATTCTAAAAATAGACTCAAAAATTTAAACTTGGAGCCTGAGAACAGCCCTTGAATCATTTTGAAACTCATTTTATAGTCCCTGAGATTCGATCCAAATATCGACAACAATTTTCGGATTGTGTCGACACTCGTCTCCCGGTACACGAAAATCAAACTAGTGTAACTTCCACCTCGTTTGGAGTTGGAAGGCCTACTTTATATCAAATCGAAGCTAACGAAATTCTCTACAACATAATCCCATAATATCAACCTATTTTCAGACTTAAGACCCCCAAAATTGGCCTCAAACCTACTGCTCAAAATTGACTATAATAATCTCTTACAAAATCAAGTTTTTGATTAAAATCAACAACTTTTATCATCATTCTAACATCCTAATATCACCATAAACAAATCCTAACACTTGTATCATCATCAAAATCAAAACACAAAAATTAAAAATATATTTTCTTTACAAAAATAACATGATCTACACATGATTATCACTAGATAATCACATGCAACATCATCTAACAACTTTACTCACCAAGATTCTTGATCAAAATTTCAAAGTTCATGCATGTTGATGAAAATGGTACCAAAATGTAGCCCTTTAAAAATCTAGGATGGGACTTTGATTGGTTTTTGAAGATTCAAACAAGAAATTAAGAAGATTGAAGGTTTTGGTGATGGGGTTCTTGGTGTTGTATGGCAAAGAAAGAGAGAAAGGAAGGAGAAAGTGATTTTTTGATAATAAAAATGTGATGTAGTTAGTGGGAATTTTATATATAGTGTATGGTTAGGGTAGTTTTTGCCAATTTGTGATAGTTTTGGTCCAAAATGTAATAAAATAGTTTAAAAGGGTAGAAAATGTAAATTGTAAATTTTTAAATATTTACGAGACTCGGGCTTCGTAAAAATACTTTTTAAAAGTTTAAACGCACACGAAAAATAATAATATAACGACTCGATACGTAATTAAAACGATATCGTCGAAAGTATTAAATATCGAAACGATCGATAATATAATATAAAATTTTAGGCATCCGTCGGTGTCGCGATCACTAGTAGTCCTTGTTACTTGTCAAAATATTAAAACATAATATTTAATATCGGTTTCAACTTAAACCGTTAAACATAATAATATTTAACGTTATAAAATACTTCAAAATAATTGAAAATTATAATTAAATTATCACCTTATTTTTACGGGTTTTACAGTTTAACTCTTAATTGAGATTAAACTTGTTCCAGGGCCTCTACGCATTATCCAAGTGATCTTGCCAGAACACTCAGAGTGGCACTCTTTAGTGTTCACAGTGAAGAGTGGAAATCCTTCCAGTGTCAACATCAAACAACACTGCGGTAGGTGACAAGAAAGATTCTATTTGAATCTAGCTCGTGATAACTAGAAAGCAACGATGGTGAAAATCTTAATTGAAATTCACTTGTTCCAGGTTTCATGAATTGACGGCTTCAATCATACGGATTTTTAATCCAAATGATTCACTCTTTATGTTCGCAGTCAGCTTTGGATGGTCGAATAAAGAGAACGGGTTTACCCGCGAAATCTTGTCAAGGAGATCTTTAATTAGAGCTACCTGTCACAAGTACGATATTTATTATCGTCCAACGATCTTCACTGACCGGAGGTAAAATGCTATCGAATCAGAATAAAATGTCAAAGCCATTTTATTCGTGTCTTATTACGTTGCTTCATTTGAAGACGGTGGCGTTGCGGTGTACCAGTTGAAGTCGTCCTCACATACTTAATCCTTCTGCATCAAATATTTCAGCAAATTCAATAAAGTCTGACCTAAAAGTCTTCCGTTGTATCGACTCTGAAACTTTCAAGAATTCAACAAAGGATAGGTATGTGTGACATGAAGTCACGAAGAGGCAAATATCACAAGAAGACAAAGATTGCACGTGAAAGGCCAAAATAACATGTTCCAAGCAAAAGCCTGATGTTATTAAACACATATTCACAAAAGGAAGAAAAGTTAAAGAAGAAAAAAGAAAGTGGACTACGAGCTCAAGAACAAGATCTAACATGCTAGATTAGGACTTTGTAAATTTGGAGTGACCTCCCTTTGGGGGAGATTGTTGGAAATACGTTTTTCGTATAAAGAAAGTCTCGGTCACTCCAACAATATAGTTATAGGCTCGTAGTATTGTTTAAGTAATATTTATGTTTAGCCCGACCAATGAGCATGTTCATGGGCCGGAGGCCCAAGTCCACTTAAGGACTTGGGTATATAAACCCCTTTCCACCATGGAAAGGGGTGTTGGTTGTTTAGTTCATTTTTCACTTAATAAAGTTTTCTTTGTTTTCTCTCTCTACTCTCTCTCTCTAGAATAACAACAACCCTCTTGATAAGTTAGAAGATTATCTTTGTTCTACAACAAGATATTATTAGCAATACTTCTACCTGAAAAAAAAGCCAATTGATTAGGACTCACAAGGTATTTCAAGAAGTTCTTCATCCTATTGGCAATGATCTTGCTAATACATTTAAACAAGACATTACAACACGAAATAGGCCTGTAATCATTCACACGCATCGGGTTCTGAACTTTAGGAATCAGGGCAATAATCGTGTGATTGAGTTCCTTTAAAAGATTCCCATTACGGAAGAACTCACAAATAGCCGATGTAACATAATTGGCAACAATACCCCAAGCTACTTTAAAGAACGCAGCTGTGTACCCGTCAGGACCAGGATATTTATTATCCCCCATGGAAAAAATAGCATCCTTAACCTCCTCAGCCAAAACCTCACGAATCATATCTAATGCATCTTGATTAGTAAGACGCGTTGCAAACAGGTTATCATCATCAAACCCAGACGTGTTACCAGCCAAGCCAAGAAAATTTTCATAATGTGTGACAAAAGCAGCTGGAACTAGATCATTCTCAAACACATCGCCATCCGTATTAGTAACAACATCTATTCTTCTCCTACTAACCCGAATTTTAACTACCTTATGGAAGAAAGCTGTATTACAATCACCTTCCTTAAGCCAATTAATTTTGGCTTTTTGCTTTAAAAATTGCTCCTCTAACATAACAACTTCATTAAAAGCTCCAAGACACGACGCTTCCACCTCACACAGATTTACATTAAACGGATCATTATCAAGATGAAGTTGAGCATCATCAAGTTCCACCCTCAGCCAAACCACATTAGAATGCAAGTTCCCTTTATCGTATAAAAGCTTCCTTAATGGTTTCTTCAAATGCTTTAATTTTTTAACCACCTAAAACAAATGAAACCCACTAACCTGCAAATTCCACACATTAGCCATACAACCAAAGGACATATCATGTCCCGTCAACAAATTATAAAACTTAAACGGTTTCGGCTTATCAAGAGTAACACCAGGAATACTCAAAACCGAAGGAGAATGATCAGATATGCGATAAGGTTTGAACACAACATGCGTTACCACAAAACCATCCAAAAAATCCTGATTAGCCAGAACCCTATCAAGTTTTTTAAGAATACCATGCAATCCCTTAGGCTTCTAATTCCATGTGAATTTTAATCCGGAGTGTTGCACATCTATAACATCAATTTCAGCAATACATTCTTTGAATCCCCTCATAGAAATGTTAAAGCCCGAGCCACTAGCTGTTGAGTCCTCCAAGTACAAAGCAGCATTAAAATCACCCATTATGCACCAAGGTCGATTCCGAATAAAAATCTTATGCAGACCCAAACCTCTCCAAAGAGGCCTACGATAAATATAATGGTTGTGAGCATATATAAACGAACAAAATTTTTTTCTTTTTTCAGCCTTCAACCAAACACGAGCATGCACGGCCTAATCATCTTAAGAGATAACCAACACATGTACCTCATTATGGTTCCATACTAAAATGATTTGAGTACCTTTGCTACAAAACACAATATTAGTCGACCAATCCTAGTGACGAAAAACAGTAGAACAAAGCCTTTCTAAATTCAAAGTCGATACATGTGATTCTAACATAACACATATAGACAAATTATATTCCGATATGATATGTCTGACTTCATTTTGTTTAGGGGAGAAGTTTAGACCCCGTATGTTCCAGGTAGCAACATTAATCATTAGAAACCTCAATAGTGGGAGTGCTTGCCCCCATTGTTGTATTTGGTTGTGCTATCGGATTACTGTCATCCAAAACCAACTCCTCATCATATTCACAATCACTCCCATTAAGAACATTATCATCTTTTTATACATCAGAAAGCGGATCCTCCTCCTCATTAATAGTATCAAATAAGCTAAACGAATTAGTCACACTAACCACCTGAGTTGGCTCCACAACTTTGGATCTTTGAGCAACCCTAGTGATAGTAGGTTGCGACTTGGCACCATTAACAAAGACCCTCGACTTTGACTTGAATTGCTCTGAGCTAGGAGTTTTAGAGGACTCACCCTTTTAAACCCGACGAAACTGCAAATTGATAGCAGGTTTTGATAGCTTTATACCCTGAACTTGCTTATCAAACTGCATGGTTCCCTCTATTCCTCCGCTTTTTAACTTTAACAAATCCATAATCAGTCACTTTCTTATGAGTATCCACCTTGTGTAACTTAGGACATTTATCAGTTACATGATCAAACACCAAACTTGTGGAGCATCTCAGAGGTCTCCACTCGTATTCAATATCAATTGTTGGTAGTGTATGACCCATATCCCTTCCCTTAGGTACAACTATAACAATGGAATCCGGAGTTCATTAGCTGCATCAACCTCAATTAGACATCTCGCATACGTGCTTCTACCCCATGAAGACAAACACATATTACTAGTATGAGTGTCTATCATAATCGGTGTACCAAGCTGAGTAGATATAAGCCTGAGACCAATTTTGGAGTATGCAATAATTGGAACGTGGTGTAGTTTAACCCACACAAACGATTTTTTAACCTCAGCCTTCTCAAGGTCAGAAGTCGGGATCCAGATATTAAGAATCAAAGGCAAATTGTGAATCAACCACGGTCCACTTTCAAGCACCTTGTCCATAACTTCCTTAGACTCAAATTAAAACAAGAAGAATTCATCATGAAGTTGAATTCTCTTGATTCCATACTTTGCCCATGCATTCTTAATTCAAAAAAAAATTCAAAACCAAATTTTTCTAAAATCCTTAAAATATGTCTCAAGCCTTTAGGAAATCATTGGATCACCACAATACTAGGTAATAATGCCTTATTGAAGGATTACGAGTTGAATCGAGATAGGAAAAGACCCAAACGGGCAAACGACTACTCGTTAGCATAGAAGCAAAGAGGAGAGAAGTCAAGAGAAGTGAATCAAGACCAAGAACATTGCTCAAGAGACAAATGGAATTCTTCAAATCGAGGAGACGAAGAGCTTGTGTCATATATAGTCGTTTAAGACGTACATTTCCTACGAAAGTTTAAACGACTTTGGTAATGAACTATACCAAGCATTTGTGATACATGAAATAAGATCAATTTCAAGCTTAGTCTTACTCTATTTCAAAATGTGAGAAAAGTATAGATTCACTTTCTCTCCCACATGATCGGATAATTGTTTCTAGGATTTACAATAACAATATCCTTGGAATTTTCAATTCGAAATGTGTAAAATCCAACTACAACTTAGTGAAGTTGTTTGGTATCTCAAGGGATTTATCAATCATCCTCGAGATGAGCTTAATTTCAAAAGTTACACATGATATAGGGCCTACTAACCGTAAGGGTGCAAACCATGGAAATCATGCTTGATACTTTAAGCATCTACTAACTCACTCTACATCTCCATAGCGAGTCAAGTATCCAAGCAATGAAGGTTTGAGAGGGAAACTGGGAAGAATAAAAAACCACAAACAATTGTCAAGGAAATGATGCCAAGAACAAGCATATAGTCAATTAATGATCAAAATAATGATCAATAGGGCATGTGGAAGAACGAAAAAACGTACCTTGGCCACAAATTGCATTCCAAGCTTTCAAGGAACCAATGCAAAGCCCAACCATGACTAAAGTGAGTACTAAGTCTTCAATGACTAGTATTACTCTCATCTATCTTGATATCATCATTTAGTGATGTTGGAAATCAAAGAAGATGAGTCTTCTACAAGTGTAAGTAACTCAATCCATAATCAATTGAATGATTGATCTTCATGAGTACCTACACATAACAAGATGCAAACTACTAGATAAATTTCAAGAATAAATCTAAAAGGCATAAATACTACTAATATAAATGAGATGCAATATTAACAATTAAAAGGCCTATTTCAATAAAAGATAGTTTTGATCAAAGAAAAACTTTAGTACAACTTAACCTTCTGTTGAGGAGACAATGGATCAATACAAGTTTTAAAGTACAATATACTTCAAAGATCTTGTGTCACCATCGCTCTGATACAAACTGTAGAAACTAGAAGGGGGATGGGGGGTGAATAGTTTCTCTTCAGTTTATCTCCTAATTAAAATTACTTTCAATTAGGTGAGTCTCAAGAACGTCTTGTTGGAAATACGTTTTTACGTATTTAGGAAGATTCGGTCACTCCAACAATAGTCCATGTAATAGCTCGTAGTTTAGTTATTTACACTTATTAAACAAAGCCCAAACCGAGCCCATAAGTTGTATGGGCCGGCAGCCAAATGTAAGCCCAAGCCCATGTCATGGGCTTGGGTATATAAACCCTCTCCTTAGATGGAGAGGGTGGTGATTTCATTTTTAATTCACACATAGTTCTTAAACTTTCTCTCTCTAGAAGTGTGAAATCATCTATCTTTCTTTCTCTAAAACATAAGCAAGATTTACATATCCTACAAATGGTATCAAGAGCCATGGGATGATTGTATTGTTTATGTATTTGTGTTCTTGATTCATACGCCTATTTTGATCCATTTTACACGAACCAAAAAAAAATTTCTGTGTTTTTTTATGGTTTTTTCTTGATAAAAATCTTCTACATAGTTGTGGTAGAGATTTGTTATAGTTACTTTGGCTAAAAACCCAAAATTTTTGGGTGTTTTGATCATTTTTTGGCTTAAAATCTCGAATTGGTTGAGTTTTGTCCGAGAAAAGTGGGATATATTCCGATCAGGGTCATCGGAAAAGGTTTTAAAGATTCAAAAAGTTATTCCGATCAATGTCATAGGAAAAGGGTTTAAGGATTCCGATCTCATTCTGACGAAGGGATTCCGATTGCATTCCGACTTGAGTATTCCGATTTGAGTATTCCGACAAGGGTATTCCGATTAGGGACATTCCGATCAAGGGTATTCCGATTAGGGACATTCCGATCAAGGGTATTCCGATAGGTTTTATTCCGACGGCTTTCCGAATGATATTCCGACAGCTTTCTGATCCTTTATTCCGATTAACATTTTGAATAAACTTGCAATTTGTGGAATCGTGTTTAATGGACCATTAGATTATGTTATTGTTTCTCGACTTCAACTCACAACAACAACAACAATCACATTTACTTTCTCTCATTGTTCGATCAATATTTGTAAACCTTAACTTATCAAAATGGAGTACATATCTCTTACGGACAAGTCCATCCTCTCGGGTACGGATAATCGTCCACCAATGTTGGAGAAATCTATGTACGAGGATTGGACTTCCCGAATGGAACTTTACATGTTGAAACAAGAGAATGGACATCTCATTTGGGCATCGGTGCTCAATGGACCATTAGATTATGGTATAGTGACGGAAGGTACAACTACTCGTCCTCGCACAACGGGTGAATTGACTTGAGATATGAAGATTCAAATAAATGTGATAAGTATGCTACAAACATCATTTTCCAAGCCCTTCCTCCAGATGTATACAAACTCGTCAGCAAACATAAAGTTGCCAAAGAGTTATGGGATAGAATTCGTGTTCTAATGCAAGGCATCTCGTTAACTAAACAAGAACGAGAGTATAAGCTTTATGATACTTTTGATAAGTTTGCCTATATGCCAGGGGAGACTCTCAATGACTACTATCTGAGATTTACCCTATTGTTGAATGAGCTAAATATCTATGGCATGGAAATTCCTACGTTTCAATTGAACACCAAGTATATGAACACTCTTCCTTCAGAATGGAAAAAGTACGTGACGGATGTTAAATTGGCTAAGGACTTGCATAACACCAATGTGGATCAACTTCAAGGTTTTATTCAACAACACGAATTCCATGTGATCGAGGCTCGGTTGTCTAAACCTCAAGTTCATGATCGACTTGCCATGTATGTTTCTCAACAAAACATGGCTTATACTTATCAACAACCATCATACTTGCAGCAACCACCACCACACACCTACCAGCAACCACAGCAACCATCTTATCAACCACCAATGATGCCACAACAAGCATTTCAACAAAGTGTTCATCAACAATCTTTTCCACCGCAACCACCATATCAGACATCACCATCACAAGCCAACACTTCTCCAATGGGCTATACTCCTCAGCAAGGATATTTTCCAATAGAAGCACAACCAGCACAAGCTTTCTACTCTAATGAACTTCCACCAATCCAAGCACCGGTCTTTACTCCAAATGATACGCCAGCTGATGTTCTAAACCATCTCACTTCCTACTTGTCAAAACTTGTTGCAACTATAGGATTTCTACCAACAAACAATCAGCTACGCACCTCTTCAAATCCTCGACAACAAGCTACTGTTCAAGATGGTCATGTAACAGTGCAACCTATTCATGGAAGGCAAAATTCATATGGACCTCCTACAAGGACTGTGAATGCTCAAGCTGTGAATTCTCAAGCTAATGGAAATGGAAGCCCCATTGGTCCTCAAAAGGTTGTGACTTGCTACAATTGCCGAGGACAAGGTCATATGGCTAGGCAATGCACTCAGCCGAAAAGGAGAAGGGATGAAGTGTGGTTTCGTGAGAAAATGTATTTGGTTGATGCTCAGTCTAAGGGAAAGATTTTGGATTCAGAGGAGTTAGCATTTCTTGCAGACCCAAGGGCAGTAGATACTGAAGGCATTGCAGTCGTTTCTACTTCTAATGCAGCCTATCAAGTAGATGATCTTGATGCATATGATTCGGATTGTGATGACATTCACTCTGCCCAAGCTGCTCTCGTTGCTAATCTCTCTCACTACGGTTCTGATGTCGTCAGTGAGGTACCCACCACAACCAATCTTGGTAATGATGATAACCCACATCAAGTTGGGCATGAAAATGACAACCTCGAACAACATTCGGGAACTAGTAACTCAAATGATGTGGTACCCAATCCTAAACATTTGAGTGAACCTCAACCAAATGCTACGACGGCTATGGAATCTTATGCTCAACATGATTTGGTCATGGTGCCTAAACATATTATTAATCAAATGCATATGGCTCTCAGACAATCCGTAGATACGAATTCCACCCTAACTGTTGAGCTTGCGTTGCATAAAGAAAAGTTCAAAACTTTTGAAATGGTCCCTCAAGCAGAGAAAATAACATGTTCAGAATTTGACCAATTTTGTTTTGAAAAGATTAAACACTTGAAAGAAATAGAATCATTAAAATCTAATCTTTCTAATGAATTAAAAGCAAAAGAGTCGGTTGTCATTGATTTTCAGAAACATAAAATGGATTTCGAAACTCTCGAGTCTAAAAAGTTTGAATCAGAAATTAATGCTACCAAACTTCTTAAATTCAAGGAACAACAGCTTTTAAAACAATACGCTTCCACAGAAAAGGTTCATCTTTTAACTAAATCATTTAAAGAACTCGAACTTAAGCGTCTTCAAAATTTACCACCTAATCCCGGTTATGCAAAACAAGCTCAGGAATATATTCCCGGTCTTTATTATATGACTATAATTGGCAAATCGAAAGAAGCACCTTATGTTCGTAGTTCTGAGGAGACATAGTCACTTATGGAAGAAAATCATTTTAAAATGTCTTCAAAATTCCATATGATTGATTATGATAAGCATAATAAAGATCAACTTTCTAAAAAGATACGTATTCGCTTACAAAAGGAATTAGCTGAACTAAGAGTTCTTGTGCCCCCAAGTTTGTCAAATGAAAACCCTCCTAGTACGTCTCCTACACTCGTCAAATCAGATTTAACGAAGTTACTTCCACCGGTAAGTAAGGCGTCCGTTAATTTAAAAGCGGTACACCAACACTTAGCCGATTTTGACAAGGTCATTTTGGAACGTACGACGGCCACGGCCATAACGGAAGGTGAATGGAACTTTGAGCACACTAGAGCTGCGTTCCGAGACGAAATTGTTCCGTTTGTAAAGAATGTTAAAGCTTGTCTTAGTAATCTTGATCAAGATTTGCATTGGGAAATAGAAGAAGTTAAACGTGTTTTCAATGAAATGGATGATGCTTATGAAAACAGTTTACTTGAAATAGAACGGGTTTCACGCCAAAATGATCAACTTCTGAAACAAGTGATGTCTCATGATATAGTTTCCGCCCGTGTGAATAAAAGTGTTTATAATGATCCTATTGTGCATAATGTTGAATCTGTGGATAATGTGGTAGATAGTACTTGTCACGAATCTGACGCTGAATTTTTAAAGCTTCAAGATTCATATTCTTCGCTTTCAAAACGTTTTAATGAGATTCAAACACATTGTATTTCGCTAGAATGCAAGCAAAAATTTATTCAAGAAATCTTTGAAATGTCATTCGAAGGTGTTAATATTGATGATGCAAACTTTGAAAAGAATTTTCGATTGAATATACAATCAAAACAGCGTCAACCAAGTGACAAAGTTGCTAAATCTTTGCCGATAGACATAGAGAAATCTAAGGAGCTTAACCGTGTGAACGTACTTGAGGCCGCTGAGAATTTTAAACTTGATCTAGATAATCGAGTTTCCAAGATTTTGTCCAAAGTTGATAACTTAAAACAGAAAGATACACGACTCTTCGATCCAGTAAAGCCTGCATGTGTTTATAACACTGCACATGATCAATCATTGATTGAACAATTGAATCGGAAGTCGGTGGAAATATCTGATTTGAGGGAACAAATTTGTGATAAGAATCTGGCCTTGGCTGAGTTAAAGGAAACACTTCGCAATCTAAAAGGTAAGAATGTTGTGGATAACGCAGCCACTGTCTCCGCATCGTCCTCTAGTGCAATCAAAAGGAACCTTATAGCCATCACACCATTTAATAAGGGCCCTAGGACTAAACCATCTCAAATTTTGGTCACTAAAGATAAGGCGGAATCAAAACCAGCTTCTAATATTCCCGTGTTGCCTTCTACAAGAGTAAGCACCACTACTAAGGCTCAAAGATCTAAGCTTAAAAGAAACAAGAAGAATGATAGGATCTTGCCTCCATCTAGTAGTCCAGTGAAGAAGAAAGTAGAAGCCCATCCTAGGAATGTTATTTCTGTTTTAAATAAAAATAATCATGTAGCTAAACCTAAAGGCTCTGCGGTTGTGCAGCGTTCTAAGCCTACTGTGAATTCTAATTTGAAATGTTGGAATTGCAATGAATGTATGTTTTCTAGTCGTCGTGATTCTTGCCTTATTGACCATGTGAATGAGATGAATGCCCGAAAAAATGGATTAGAATGGAAACCGACTGGGAAAGTGTTAACCCAAGTTGCTTGGTTGTGGCGCCCCACTGGTAGAACTTTCACTATAGTAGGAAATATGTGCCCTTTAACTAGGATCACTCCCACTAAAGCGAAGAAAGCGTGCCCTTTAACTAGGAGTACCAAGGCTACCAAAACACAAGCGTGTCCTTTAATTAGGAACACCGACACTACTATAGGAACCAAGTGCCCTTTAAATAGGTCTATTCCCACTGTAGTGCCCGCGAATAATCCAAAACCTAAGAAAGTTGGAACAATAAAACCTGTTAGTGCTAAAACTTACATTAGAAAACGCAGGAAATCTAAGGGTCTCACAAATGTTAGCAATTCTGATAACCTTACATCTGTATCTGCTAACACTCTGGAACCAATAGTTTCCAATGCATTGTCTACTGTTATTATTAAAAACAGGTGGTCCAAATTATTCTCTGGTATTTGAACTCTGGTTGCTCCAAGCATATGACCGGAGATCGCTCTCAGCTCAGAAATTTCGTCAGCAAGTTTCTTGGTACGGTTAGATTTGGAAATGATCATATTGCAAAGATAATGGGTTACGGTGAATATCATATTGGTAATGTTATAATTTCAAGAGTGTATTATGTGGAAGGTCTCGGTCACAACTTATTTTCTGTGGGACAATTTTGTGATGCAAACCTAGAAGTTGCTTTTCGAGAGCATACCTGCTTCATTCGTAATTTGGAAGGGGTTGATTTATTGAAAGGTACTCGAGGGAATAATTTGTACACTTTATCTTACAAGACATGATGGCCGCTTCTCCCATATGTCTTCTCTCCAAAGCATCGAAGACTAAGTCATGGTTATGGTATCGACGGTTATCTCATCTTAACTTTGACGCTATTAATCATTTGGCGAAAAACGAACTTGTTCGTGGTCTTCCTAAACTTTCATTTCACAAGGATAATTTATGTTCCGCGTGTACAATGGGGAAAAGAACTAAGAAATCATACAAACCCAAGACAGAAGACACCAACCAAGAGAAACTTTATTTGTTGCATATGGATCTTTGTGGGCCAATGCGTGTTGAAAGTCTTAGTGGCAAAAAGTACATCCTCGTAATTGTCGATGATTACTCTCGGTTTACTTGGGTGAAATTTCTTACAACAAAAACTGAGGCACCTAAATTCATCATCGGATTTCTCAAGATGATTGAAGTGCGTCTCAACACTACTGTCCGACGTATTCGTACAGATAATGGAACCGAATTTGTGAATCAAATCTTGAGTGATTATTATGAAGAAGTTGGCATATCTCATGAAACATCCGTTGCACGCACTCCACAACAAAATGGTGTCGTTGAAAGGCGAAATCGCACACTTATGGAAGCTGCTCGAATGATGTTAATTTACGCAAAGGCTCCATTGTTTTTATGGGCAGAAGCAGTATCTATAGCAGTTTACACCCAAAACCGATCACTAATTCGTAAACGCCATGGTAAAACACCATATGAGCTGCTCCATGGAAAAGTACCAGATTTATCATATCTTCGTGTATTTGGTTCTCTTTGCTATCCGAATAATGATGGTGACAATTTGGGAAAACTTCAACCAAAGTCTGATATTGGTATTTTCATTGGTTACGCCCCCGCAAAGAAGGCATACCGAATCTACAACCGTAACTCTCGCAAGATCCTCGAAACTATGAATGTTGATTTTGATGAGCTGACAGCAATGGCTTCTGAGCAAAGCAGCTCTGAACCCGCACTTCATGAAATGGGACCCAGTAACATTAGTTTCGGTCTTGTCCCAAACAACCCTACTCCATCATTCACACCTCCTTCTAGGAATGAATGGGATACGTTGTCTCAACCGTTCTTTGATGAATTATTTACTCATCCAACAATTGTCACTCCAGTACCTGAGGTAATAGCTCCGGTAACTGAAGTTGTCGCTCCAGCAACCGAAGCACAATCAGATACGTCTGCACATACAATTGGTCAAGATATACCATCAACGAGTAATTCTCAATCAACACCCGAACCAACTACCCATTTCATGCCTATTTATGATGAAGAGGATGATGATGATCACGATTTGGAATTCGCTCAAATGCGTGAACTTCCATTCTTTGGTGTACCTATTCTCGATCCAAATCAAGCCGGGTCGCCCACCTTAGAGGAAGCTCCTTCTACAGTCTACTCCAATCCACGGATTCGTGAACATGACAGTAAGTGGACAAAGGATCATCCTATAGATTCTATTATTGGTGACCCTAATCGTCTGGTATCCACACGAAGTCAGCTACAAGAAAATGCAATGTTTTGTCATTTTGATGCTTTTCTCACTGAAGATGAACCTAAGACATGGCAAGAAGCTTTTACTCAATCTTGTTGGATAGAAGTTATGCAAGAAGAACTTAATGAATTTATACGTCTTGAAGTATGGCAACTTGTCCCATGCCCGGATCAAGTGCAGTTACTTACTTTGAAATGGGTTTACAAGGTGAAACTCGATGAGTTAGGCGGAATATTGAAGAACAAAGCTCGACTAGTAGCTCGTGGATACAAGCAATTATTAGGCATCGACTTTATGGAATCCTTTGCACCTGTTGCCCGTTAGGAAGCTATTAGACTATTCCTCGCTTATACAGTCCACATGAATATGATCATATATCAAATGGATGTGAAAACGGCATTTCTGAATGGTGAAATTAAGGAAGAAGTCTATGTTACAGCCGAATGGTTTTGTGAATCCTAAATATCCTAATCATGTGTACAAGCTTAAGAAGGCTCTCTTTGGATTGAAGAAAGCTCCACGCGCATGGTATGATCTATTATCACAATTCCTCATTATGCAAGGCTACGCTAAAGGCAAGGTGGATCCCACGCTGTTCAATCAGAAACGAGGTAAAGATATGATTATGGTACAAATATATGTTGATGATATTATATTTGCAGCCTCGACCCAAACCTTATCCGATGAGTTTGGGACACTCATGTCTTCCAAGTTTAAGATGTCAATGTTGGGCAACGTATCATTCTTCTTTGGTCTTCAGATATCTCAGAGTCTCAGAGGCATCTTTATTAATCAATCCAAGTATGCCCTTGAATCGCTTAAGAAATATAAGATAGAATCTTGTGATCCCGACGATACTCCAAAGGTGGAACGAACAAAGCTTGATGCAGATCCACATGGAGTTGCCGTTGATCCGACACTTTATCGTGGAATGATCGGTACTCTTCTATATATCACAGCTAGTCGACCTGATCTTCAGTTTGCTATATGTATGTGTGCTCGGTATCAAACTCGACCTACTGAGTTACACTTGGCCACTGTGAAACGGATCTTTCAATATCTTAAAGGAACCATTAATCAGGGACTTTGGTATTCGAAGGACTCTTCGATTGCACTTATGGCATATGCAGATGCGGATCATGCGGGTTGTCAAGATACAAGGCGTAGCACGAGTGGAACTTTGCAACTACTAGGAGATCTACTAATCAGTTGGGCATCGAAAAGGCAGATAAGCGCTGCAATTTCAAGTACGGAAGCAGAATACATAGCTATGTCCGGTTGCTGTGCTCAAATTCTTTGGATGAGATCGTAATTAACCGACTATGGTCTAGGTTTCAACAAAATTCCGATGTACTGTGACAACAAGAGTGCAATTGTCTTATGCTGCAACAATGTTCAATTCTCCCGGTCGAAGCACATTGACATTCGCTACCACTTCATCAAGGAGCAAATGGAAAATGGAGTAATCGAGCTTTACTTTGTCCGATCTGAGTATCAATTGGCGAATATTTTCACGAAGGCTTTAGATCGCGCTCGAATGGAATTTTTGGCCGACAAGCTAGGAATGAGAACCTTCTCGCCTGAGACTCTTAAGGAACTAGCCGATGAAGCGAAAGAATAGTGATGGTAAACTATTCTCTATATCCTTGGTGATCATCTGTATATATTGTTTATATTTTTATCCAAAAAAAGCAAAATACAAAAATATAAAACCATATAAAAACCATAAAAATTGAAAAATCTAGAAAAATCCAAAATGTTTTTAATTTATTTTTCAAAGGCGTGTCTTTTGATACGATAATATTTACGGCCTTAGAAATGTTGCTTAATATCGACACGGCGCCATAAATAGACTTCGTACAAAAGTTGTAAATATTTCATAAAACATGCCCTTATGGCTTGTAGTTATCTCAGACTGCAACCCGGTTTTCACATTAAAGCCAAGTACTTCTTATGAAAGCTTTGGCTCACAACAGGAATTAATTTTCTCGGGCAAGGTTTACTTTAAAACCTTGTAAGGGATCAAGTTTACTTTATAACTTGGTCTAACACAAATCTATGTACGCTTCAGTGCATTTATTTGTTAAAACAAGAGAAGTCTTGTTTTCATGAAGCTATCATCTCTACAACCATAGCAATCTACTATTGGTATCTACATACTTGACGATGCGACTACTCAAACGATGACTACAGCTCTTTCAATAGAGCACGGGTCAACAATTGAGGGGGAGCAATTGTCAAGCATTCAGAATCTTCGATGCCGAACGTGCCAAGCTCACTAATTGGTGTCAAGACAACAATACCAATCGAACACGTAGTGTCAAGAGGTGACTTCAGACGTGACGAGGCGACCAACATACGCTGACAAGAACCATTTGATCTTATCATATGATGTTCTCATCAATCAGGTTCAACCTTGTCATTTTTTTCTAATATGGTGAATATGTGATCATGTTACAAATCGGTATCATATCTCATACATTTGGTATCATGGAGATAAAACGGACTTGCATTTTTCTTCCCAAAACCTTTGTTAAAACTTCATTAAATCAATTGATATTAAAAACATCGATTGGGTTAATTTTTTTAATATGGGGGAGAAAATGTGATTTAATATGGGAAATTATCACAAATAGTTTGACTTAATGTGCTGGCTCATCCCGACATATGCGAAATGTTTTCGAATATCGTGGCATATGTTAAGGGGGAGCAAAACGGATTTGCATATCAAAATGGATTTTCATGGTGACATATACTTACCCAAAACACATTTATTTCACGACGATGAAGATTGTGGTGACATGAGGATGGTAGGATAGGTTAAGTCCTATGACTCTTCCAAAACCGGAGGAATCTTCCCAAGGACATTCCATAGCTAGAAATAGTAGTCCTTAGGAAAGTTGGAGAAAAGATTGTGAATGTAGCTGAATGCAGACCAAGTACTTAAGTTAGCACTGGAACAGTCACAACAAGGTGCTAGTTATGACGTATTGGTAAGCATTGAAGGGGTTGAAGAATGAAAAAGAATTGTAAAGATAAAGGGTGTAAAGAAAGAAGCCCTCCTTACAACCTTAGGCAGAAACCGGGTCAACATATATGCTATTGAGATCATTTTAATGTTGCTCGATATTGAAGATAGACATCATGGACCCAGTGATGCAATGCACAACCCATCCCAGCTAACTCAGATATCTCTTAAAAGGTATTTGTTTTAATCACACTTAGACAACACGTTATCTATCGATTTATTCACTCTGAATAAATTGGTATTGAAATGGTGGCACTCCTCTCCAGCCTCCGATCACTAAAATCCAAAATGCACGATCGAGTCTAGAGCCATTTGAGATCATCAAATATCTCATTAGGACACACTTTCATAATTCCTTGCTTCTTCACACACTATGAAAAGTAAGAAAAATTTTAAGAGTCCTACGCAAAATCTTCATGATCTTGCCTGAACATCCGAGTAATACGAAAATATTTACAATGAATATGGAAATCCTTCTTGAACGAATATCAAAAGCTCATGGTAGGTGACTTGTGCGATTCTTTATGAATCAAACTTGTGATAACTGGAAAGCAACAGTGGTTTAATTCTTAACTGAACTTAAACACGTTCTAGGCCTCTACACAAAATCTCAGTGAACTTGCCAGAACACTCAGAGTGATACCTTAGTGTTCACAGTGATGAGTGTAAATCCTTCTAGTGTTAACATCAAACAGCACTTGGTAGGTGACTTGTGCGATTCTTTATGAATCAAGCTTGTGATAACTGGAAAGCAACAGTGGTTTAATTCTTAACTGAACTTAAACACGTTCCAGGCCTCTATGCAAAATCTCAGTGATCTTGCCAGAACACTCAGAGTGATACCTTAGTGTTCACAGTGATGAGTGGAAATCCTTCTAGTGTTAACATCAAATAGCACTTGGTAGGTAAGTTGCAAGATTCAATATAGATCAAGCTTGTGACAACTGGAAAACAACGATGGTGCGATTCTTTAATGAATCAAACTTGTTCCAGGAATCAGAATTGACGGCTTCAAATCATGCGGATATTATTATCCAAATGATTCACTCTTGATGTTCGCAGTCAGCTTTGGAAGGTCGAATAAAGAGAACGGGTTTACCCGCGAAATCTTGTCAAGGAGGTTCTTAATTGTAACTACCTGCCACAAGTACGATAGTTAATATCGTCCAACGGTCTTCACCGACCGGAGGTAAAATGCTACCGAATTAGAATGAAATGTTCAAGGTCATTTCATCCTGTATATGTTTTGTTGCTAACTGTCTTATGCAGCGTAACAAGAATGTGGCATTGTGGTGTACAATCCAGAAGAAGTCGTCACCACATGCTTATACTTTATGCACTAAATACCTCATCTAATTCAAGAAAGCCTAAAATTTAAGTCTTCCGCTGTATCGAACTCTGAAGCTTTCAAGAATTATGAAGGTATAAGTATGTGGGACATGAAGTCACGAAGAGGCGAAGATCACAAGTAATGGATGCACAAGATCAAGGCAAGAGATTAATGCTAAAGATTGTTATCAATGATCACATCAGCATGTTCACCTGAAAAGAAAAAGAAAAGAAAGACGAAGGCTACGAGCTCAAGACAAGCATAGTATGCTAGGTTTATTTTATTATTATTGTAACTAGGGTAACACCCTTGTTTGGAGTGACCTCCCTTAGGGGGATATTGTTGGAAATACATTTTTACGTATTTAGGAAGATTTGATCACTCCGACAATATATTAAGTAGTATCTCGTAGTCTAGATACCTTACATTAAATAAACAAGGAAAGGCCTAGTCCATGTTATGTATGGACGGCCCAAATGCAAGCCCAAACCCATCTTATGGGCTTGGTATATAAACCCTCTCCTTTGATGGAGAGGGTAGTGGTGATTTCATTTTTAATTCACAGATAGTTCTTAAACTTTCTCTCTCTAGAAGTGTGAAATCATCTATCTTTCTCTCTATAAAACATAAGCAAGATTTACATATCCTACACGTCTTTAACTAGAAAGCAAGTTACATAATGATTAGGTTCAATTCTAATGCATACAGAATAAGTAGTAAGTGTAATGATGATGAAGGTAACTAATGAGTAAGGAAAGAGACAACCTAGTAGGAAGACACCAAGATTTATAGTGGTTCTGCGATGAGGCTCTATCCTCGTTCCTACTCCACTCCTCGAGTACACCTTACTCTAGATTTCCACTATATCCACAAGCTCCCTTCTTGGCGGAGAAAACCTTACAACGTCGCTTACATTATATTCCAACACTAAGATAAATGTCGAGACCTAATCTTAACTAGGACCAATCTACACAACGTCGCCCACTTTATTATTTTACGACACAAGGCTAGATGTTGAGTTCTAATCCAAAGCTAGAACCAATCTTCAGAACGTTGCCCACTTCACAATTTTCTGACACAAGGCTATATGTCGAGTTCTAATCCAAAGCTAGAACCAATCTTCACGACTCTTCACTTTGAAGCTAGTGAGAATTTAACACAACACAACTACACATCACTTTATAGTTTAGTGAGAACTCACAAGACACAACCACATCACTTTATAGTTTAGTGAGAACTAACACAACTTATTACAACTCAACTAAACATATCCAAGTACACACATGTAATTTGGATCTACACAACACAAATCCAAGCACACACATATGCAAAGGATTTACACAACTCTAATCTAAGTATTTACAAATATCTTGGATGAACACAACTAGTCTAAGTATTCACAAATACATTGGATCTACACAAGACATAAATAAACAAATGATGAACATGACTAGATCTTTAGGAGAGAATAATCTTTATCAAGGCTTCATCTTTAATCATATTACAAGTGAGTGAGTGATCTTCTCTTTGTACAAGATAAAGAAGGAGATTAAGAGGATAATCATAAGTAAACATACTTAAAACATTAATTGATCATTTACAAATGATTAGGATTAGAAAGGAGAAAGAAGGCTGAAAGTGATGTCCAAAAAGGGTTAATGAAAATGCAGATTTGATCCACTATTTATAGAAGACAAATCCCAATGGCTAGCGGGGGCGGTTCCTTAGCTACCTAGGCGGTTCCTTATCAATAGCGAACCACATAGGCACTTAAGGAACCGTGAAGTGTAGACTCCGCTCCTTTTTGTCTTTTAGTGAATTTGAAATATCTGAGGCTGTTTAAACCTTCATAGGATATTCTTATGGTATTTAGAATATGCCATATTCAAATTTACATTTTCATTTTAATAAAACATTTTCTTAAAAATAAAGTTTATAAAAAATCTTTCGTCACATTTGACAAAATTGAGTTTTATGGCTAATCACTTTTAAGATCACTAAGCATGATTAGGATATGTTAGTGTAATGATTATTACCTTGATGATAGTGTTTGTTAGATAATTCGTTTTATGAGTGTGTTTGACAATAAATGTCTTTGTAATTTGTCGTGATCAAAACTAAGAAAGATTAATTAGCACTAACAATGTTTTTAGGCATTGCTTTACATTAACATACTACACAAACCGCTTTTTACAAGAAAACTTTAATTACATTAAAAGTCCCTCCATCTTTTGCTAATAAGTCCTCCTTGTTGTATGAAAGTGCTCTATATTCTTGTAAATCTTGATATTTCATATAAGTACTTCTTGTTTCATTACTCTCGTTTTGTCTCATCAAATCTAATTCCTAACATCGAGGTTTGAAGATTACTAGAAGGGATATGTGATTCATGTTGGTACAAGAAACGATAGCGATATGATTCCTTGGTGGTCAATTGATAGGATCTGTTGTGAAATGTTTTGTTGCTTTGTTCATTATTGAGATGGGCTAGAAAAAGAGAGATGATGATCTGAGATTCTATAGACAGATGGTGGCGTGCTATATTTTTTTTTTGATTAGGTTATGTGACCTACTGATTAGGTTGAGAGGAAACGGATGGGGGGATGATATAAGAATGGAGTTTAAGGTTTCTAATGACCTAGCAATTAGGGTTATGGAAATTTATACTCCTGTTTGTTATCTCAGAATTGGGCTATCAAATTGTTCATGGGCCATGTTTATTGCAAGGTTATGTAGATTGGGTTCTTTGGACAGGCCCGTGTATGAACAGTTTTGTGGGTCGAATAGTACACTATGCTGGTGCATTTCATGGGCCGACCTATTTGGTCATATTATAGATTGTTTATACTATAATGGATTGGACGAGTGTATCATGGACAAGACAATTTTATATAAGGCCGATTGAGCTTAATTTTATCAATTGTTTGTCAAATATATTGCCAAAATTGACATAAATTTTGATATTGAATGGTTAATGGCTTATGGTTATATAATTGTCGAGGTTTAAAAGTAACGAGACAAGAAGACATGACAAAATGACAATTTATTTGACGAGACCCAGAAAAATGGCTAATTTTGAATTTTAGTGGCTACGGATTTGATCGGGTATTATTACTTGAAATTGTAGACGGATTTATCGAAGGCGTGCACTTATTTTATCTTTCAATGATAACTTGCTAGTGCTTAATCTTTAGGATGAAGACTTGATTATCTAGTTTTCGGGTTCGGGGTGGTTGGATGATGACCTTGATAACTATCACTTAAAGGAGATACATTGTTGTAATCAGTGTCACGCGCATAATCGATGTGGATAATTTCAAGAGGTGTTGTGCTTTAATAAGTTTGAAAACACTTATCCTTTTACCACTTAATTATAATAATAACCAAGCAAAAACGTGTATTTTATGTCGTAAATGTCGGAATTATGCGTGGTTTGTGTTTTTCTTGTGAGTTAGGATCAAAATGTGAAAAGGGAAGAAAACATGGGCTTTCACGGGCTTTTATCGAAGAAAAAGACAAAAGACGAAGTCAAAAGATCAACAGTGCAAAAAGAACGGAAGTCCAAGGCCTATTCTGAAGATTTATCGAAGAAAAAGTCTAAAGACGGAAGTTTAATAAAGCCGAAGAACTGAAGTCTAAATTAACGAAGAAATTATAAGACGAGTTCAAATAAACTTGAGACAAAGTCGAAAAGGTCGAAGAATTTAGAAGACGAAAAGACGAGAATGAAAGAAAGAAGGAAGCACACATGCTTAACCTCCTTAATCACTATAAATACCCTCCTAATCTCACATTAGGAGGTGTTGGCTATTTTGACAAACTAGTCTTCTATTTTAATTACTTGCACTTTTCTTAATGTCATTTCATTAATTGCACCTTTAATTTCTTGTCTTGCACCTTAAATTTGTAAGCTTTTAATTCTTGTCTTTACTTTTATTGTTGAATCTTAATTTTAATCATGTTTTTAATTAATCTCTCATTATACCTTTCTTGTTCTTGATTGAATCTTTATGTTTATGTGCTTATTGTCATGCTTAGTTGATTAATTGTTATGCTTTTATGTTTATGATTGTTTTAGGTTATTGATTTTATTGCTTATTATGTACTTTTCTTATTTTTAATTAAGTGCTTATTAGTTAATTTTCATAAAAATTAGTTTTTAAATATTTTTATTATTTAGTGTTTTTAAAAGTTTTTAAATTTAGGCATATTAGCTTTTTCTTAAATTTGATTTGGTAAAAGTTTTGGTTAATTGGTTAATTGTTTTTAGCTTAATTTTAGTTTGTAGCTTATTTGCTCATTTTTGTTATCCGGATTATTTAAAACCCTAGGATTCTGGATATAAGCCAAAATATTATTCCGTATAGCCGTCACCAGAACATTCCAGATAAGGGTTTAAAACCATTATTCCGGATAAGTGTCCGGTATTTATTCCGGATAAGCCCGCTTGAGGGAATTCCGGATAAGCTTCTAGATATTATTCCGGATAGTGGAGTCTTTGTTCCTTCCGGATAAGCTTCGAGTATTCTATTCCGGATAGCTGCGGATTCCGGATAAGGGAAGTAGTAGTATTCCGGATAACACTTCGATCGTATGTTCCGGATAAGGTGACAGTTTATTCCGGATAAGCTATGGCAGGGGATTCCGGATAAGCTGCATATTTAAGTATTCCGGATAAGGGCTAAGTTTGGTATTCCGGATAAGGAACTTGTGAATATTCCGGATAAGCCGCAGGACATCATCTATTCCGGATAAGATTCACTTGGGATTTATTCCGGATAAGAGGGTGAAATTATTCTGGATAAGCACCTTGTAGAACCAGATTCCGGATAAGCAACAGGTTGGTGACTCCGGATATGAGTGACAGTTTTATTCCGGATAAGCAGCAGGATTGTTATTCAGGATAAGATTAAGATTGGATTCCGAATAGTGACAGTATTTTGGATCCCGGCTCAGGTTCTGTTTACTTCTTTTTTTATTTTCAAGCATTTAATTTTCTCGCCATTTTTCTTTAAGTCATTTTAATCGCTTTTCTTTATTTTAAATTTCAAGTTTACATTTTTATTACATTGTCAAATTTAGTTTTCGTCTAGCTTTAATTTTTGTCATTTAATTAATTTACTTTTAAAAAGTTTTAATATTGTACCCTTTACTTTTTAATTAGTTTTAGTTTTAATTACCTATCATTTACTTTAAAGTCTTACAATTTAATATACTACAATGACCAATGTGTTATTTTATCCACCAAAAGACGACTGAGTCGCACGTTAAACCGGTAATCAATTCGATTAGACCGATTTCAACGAACAATTTTTCTAACTAAAATTCAGTTATCAAATGACGCCGCTGCCGGCTCTGACTTATTGAATTTTGGGATCCGTTCACGAGTGAACGTTATTTTTCTTGCTTAAAAATTTAAAAAAAAAATCCATAAAAATTAAAAATTTTCAAAAATCCAAAAAGATTTTTATTTTTATTTTTGTAGTGTATATATATTGTCTATTTCTTTGGTATCATTTTCTTTTGCTTTTGCAGGTGCATGCGTACTAGATCTTCAACTTATCCAGAGCCCGAGACTCGTGAAGATTTAGATATGGAAGGTGTGAACAACAACAATAACCCACCGCACCTCAACAATAATAATAACAACAATGTTCCCCCACCCGATCTGAGAACGATGGAGGAGCTTTTTCAACCTACCATGAATGGACGAGGAGGACCGATTGCGCTGATGCAATTTGATAGGTGTGAAAACACCTATCTTTTTACCACTTAATTACAATAATAACTGAGCCAAAACGTGTATTTTATGTCATTTATGTCGGAATTATGCGTGGTTTGTGTTTTTGTTGTGATTTAGGATGAAAAGGTGAAAAGTGGAGAAAACACGGGCATTCACGGGCTTTTATCGAAGAAAAAGACGAAAGACGAAGTCGAAAGATCAAGAGTGCAAAAAGAACAGAAGTCCATGACCAATTCTGAAGATTTATCGAAGAAAAAGTCAAAAGACGGAAGTTTACCAAAAGCCGAAGAACTCAAGTCTAATTTATTGAAGAATTACAAGACGAGTTCAAAGAAATCCCGAGCCAAAGTCATTAAAGTCCAAGATTTAAGAAAATGAAAGAAAGCAAGGACCTAAGGACGCAATTAAGGAAAAGAAGAAAGAGGGAGGAAGCTTCCTAAGCTCCTCCCTAATCTCCCTATATATTTCCATTTCATTTTCATTTTGTAGTTGTTGGTGGCTTGACAACCCACTCTTCCACCATTTTCATTTCCCTGCATTTTAATTTCTTGCACCTTAATCTTCATGTATTGCACCTTTAAATTCCTTTTAATTCCAAGTAAGTTTACCTTTGATTGTTGTTAATCTTCATCTTTTATTGTTAATCTCCTTCTACCTTTCTTGTTTGGTTTGTTCTTCATCTTTATTGTTCATGTTCTTGATTTTTATGGTTTTGATTAAGTGGGTTTTGATTATTTTGGTTATGATTGTTGGTGTTATTGATTTGGCTTGATTTGTTATTGTTAGTAGATCATTTGTGGTTGTTTTGAATTAATCTTTTGGTTAATCTTGATTAGTTTTGATTAAATTCGTGCTTGGTTTTCATCTCCTGTTCTTCATTCATTCTACTGTTAATATTTCCCAGTAACTGTTCCAAACCAACTTTATTTTAAAAAAAAGTTCCGAACCAGAATTTTGGAAAAGTTCCGAACCGAATTGTGGAAAAGTTCCGAACCGAATTGTGGAAAAGTTCCGAACCAGAATTTTGGAAAAGTTCCGAACCGAATTTTGGAAAAGTTCCGAACCAGAGTTTTTGGCAAAAGTTCCGATCCAGATTATCTAAAAGTTCCGAACCGATTTGCTTTAAAAAGTTCCGAACCAATTCTTTTAAAAAAAGGTTCCGAATCGGATAAGTTCCGAACAAAAGTCTTAAAATTTCACATGCATGCTTGGCTGGTTAGCCATGTTTCCCGCCCAAATGAGCAGCTAGCCTGCCTGCTTGCTTATTTATTAGTATTGGTCCGTAATTGTCTAGTATCTGAAAGTTGTTCCGATTTTATTTTTGAAAGTTACGTATTTTTAGTTGAATTTTTCTTCCAATTTTAAAATTAATATTTTTACGTAAAGATTAAGTTTTATCTTTTATTTAGTATCCGCTTTAGGTTTTGCCTCGTTTAGCTTTAAAGTACCATTTTAGTTTTATTCTCTCCTTTTTCATTTAGTAAACTTTATTTTCGAGTCGATAGTTAATTTCGTCATTTTGATTTATTTTTATTAATTGTTTCGCTTTAAATTTCGTTTTATTATTTATTTTAATATTCGTTTTAATATCGTTTTAATTTTTAGTTTTTAATATTCACCTTGTTTTACTTTTATTATTTGAACTTGTCTTTAATTTGTTTTTAAATACTTTTCTCATTTACTTTTTAATTAGTTTTAGATAATCAACTTCCCTTTTTCTTAACCAAAAACAACTGAGTCGCACTTTGAACCGGAAATCAATTCGATTAGACACCGAGAAAACGAACTTTTTCAACTAGTAAAATCTCTACATTAAAATGGCGCCGATGCCGGCTCTTTTCGTGAAGATTAACGGTTTTTTGTGAGAGACGCGTTGGCTTTTGGGATCCGTTCACTTGTGACCGTTATTTTTCGTATCCAAATTTTTTTTTCAAAAATCCCAAAAACATTTGAAAAATCATAAAAAGCATTTCTTTTTCAAAGTTTTGCACCAAAAATATTCATCTTGCTTTTCCATTTTTTCTTTATGGATTCTTATGTCCATTGCGTCGAGCGTGGGAGACGATTATACGGGAACAACTCTTGTCAATGGTGTACATGTGAGCGGTGCGGAAACGATATCGACAACACACAATTCGGATTTTGTCCCTTGTGCAACTCGACTAATTCGTCCTTTTTGAACCCACCTCCTGTTCCCTCGTGCATCTATTGTGGAAGCGATTCTCATTGGCATGTTTCGTGCCCGGTTCGATACACGTATGCTCACGGGCAAGAACCGGGGTACAATTATGACAATGATAATAGTTATCCACAAGACGCACCCACTCTTTCTCCTTACCTGTTTTGCAACAACTGTGGGGGTCCTCACGATACTTCTTATTGTCAACTAATGAATTATTATGAGCAAAATCCGTGTCCTCAGTTTTCTTCACCAATGGATTATTATGAACCAAATCCGTGTTCTAATTCTTCTCAACCGATGAACTACTATGAGCCACACCCATGCTATAATTCAGGTTTTCAACATTTTGAGCCCCCACATCACACCTTCAATCATCAATCCTCTCAACAAATTAATCTTGACCCACAACGCACTACTTTGAATGCCGAAATACACTCCATCATTATGCAACTTCAAGAAGCCGTTGCTCTAACAAAAGAAGCATGGGCGGAGGAAAAGCGACTACAACAAGAGCAAGTATCTAATCTTAGTGATTTTACCCCTCCTCTTGTGCGTCAATACTATTATGATGATGATGACGATGATGCTGTATGCACTTTCAACACATCTTCTGAAGTTACTGCTCCTACTCTCGATGTTCCTACTGCGTCTAAGGATCTAGATTCGTTGAATGAGCTTAGTGATGTTGGTCTCGACAAAGTATTGGATGATGAGGTTTGTGACTTACCTGCTATGGAGCTTCAGGACGACGTTGCTCTTACGGAAGAGGTCGATCCTAGTGATGACGATTCTTCCCTCCGCTATGAGAATTTCACTTTCGAAATCTCTCAATCTCCACCGGGAGACGCGTGCGATGACGATTTATTCTCTCCGGCTTACGAGAAGTTCACCGATGAACTTGATCTTGTGGATGAGGTGGAAGACGTGCTTCTTCGCGATAGATTTCGGAAAGTGCACCTTCTTATTGCTCAAATCGAAGAGTTGACTTCTCGTCCTCTCTCCGAGTCTTTGCCTCCATCTCTTCCTCTCGTTGAAGATAATGACCCATTGCTGGAAGAAATCGACATTCACTCCATACCTCCAGGTATTGATGACGATGACATGGAGGGGGATATTATTTTTGATAATTTGCTGCAAGAAGGTATTGTCCCAAGTCCCCCTCCCGAGCACCTTTCATCCTCCCCTTTAGCCACTATTAAGGAGGATGAGTGCTTTGACCCGGGAGGTGACATTGATTATGCTATGATTGATACCATTACGGCTTTGCCGCTTGCTCAGCATCCATTGTCTTTGGGGGATGACAATGTGCTTACTTTACCCACCCCACCACCTGTGGCTCTTGATTTCACCTACTTTTCGTATGTTGAAAGGACCTTTCTACCATTTAAGACTTATCCCCCCGCCTCTCCTTTGTTGATGTCAACCGGGAACGAGGACAAGGTCTTTGACCCAGTATTACATTCGAGGCTTCCCATGGACCATTTAATTCGGGGACGAGTCAGGCTCGTGACTCGGTTAACAAAAACAAGCGCTTTTTGGGAGGCAACCCAATTATCTATCTATCTTTACCATAAGCGTAGGGGGGAGCCCCGTGGTGTTTCTTGCTTTCTTTCTTATCATGTGCAGGGATTAGAGCTTCAAAGACACACTCTTGATGACTTTTGACGAACCGTGATTCCGTGTTCCCTTCTTCCCGTTTCTATCCTAAACTCTTTTCGATTCACTATTTTATATTTCTCAATATTAAAATAGGAATCTCTTTATTTGTCCCTTTCTTAGCGAGATTTAAACAAAGTGCACAATGTCCTAAGTGTATGGGAGTTTACTCCCACATGCTTAAACATTGAGGACAATGTTTATATTAAGTGTAGGGGGGACTTCTATCGAAGATAAGTGGCATTTTCCTTGTATTTGTCTTCATTTTAACCGGAAAATCAATTTTTCGACATTTTTCAAGATTTTTGATCTATTTTGGCCTATTAGTTTTTCCCTTTGTATAGTTATTTTCTTTCCTTATTAGAATAAAGTTTGAATAAAGTGGTTTTAATTTTCAAACGTTGTGAACCTTTTGACTCAACCCGAGTTTACTTATCTAAGTTTACTCTAGCTAGTATCCTTAACGTGTTTAAGTCAAGTTTTGCTAGGCTTTTATAAAGGGAGCTATAAAAGGCGAAAGTCTTAACTCTCACGGGTTAAGAACAAGAACTTTTCGTAAGTTCCTATAATTGATCCTAGAGAGTCGTTTATCAAGGGAACTTTAAAATGCGATTTCTAAACTTGAAAGAGTCTAAGAATTTGCAAGATTCTATAGGCGACTCGGAAACCCAAAACTTTGATTTAATAGGCTAAGCATCCACGAGTCTCATTCCTTGAGATTTTAAACTGTGGAGATCGAGAGATGATAGAGCCAATTATAAGTTTGGTATTCTTCCGTGAATTTATGTGAGTTAATTATAAGCCTATTCTCCCATCGCTTGCTAATAAATTTATCTGCAATAAATAAGGTTGTACGATTTGGAAAGTTACTTAGCTTCTAGCCCAAGATCGTTTAAAAGTTGCTCGGTATGGATTAGAGTTCATAGCCAAGGCATAACTTATTGAAGCGGGATGCGAAGATTGGCGAGTCCAAAAGGTCCTAACAAGGCATGAGGGCTATATTTTGTTGCTAAAGTTCCAAAATTGATGTGAAGAATCATTTATCGAAAATCAATATGAAGGATCGAGACACACGACGAAAAGCAAAAACTCCCCAAAATTCATGGAGAAGTCTATCCGAAAAGGCCCTAACAAGGTATGAGGATAAATAGATCCAAGTCCAAAAAGGAGGCGGATTCTTGTATATCAAAGTACAAAATAAAGATTGGAGAAAAATGAACAAGTCGTGGTCCAAGTATGAATCTCTCAAAAACTTCAAGTGAAGAAATTCCTATATGAAGAGAAGACCATTATTTCTTGAACATCTCTCAAGGTTTGAAGTATGAAGTCGCTGCCAAATATCGGTCCGAGAAAGGTCTCAAATCGCGAAGCGAGTTATGCCAAGATATGAACTTTATGAGGTCCCGAGAAGCAGTTTTAAAAGATTTTGTCCTTTAGCTAACTATTGATTAAATCGTTCACTTTATTTTCAGACTTAATAACTATCGAAATAAGTCAACAATGCATCCTCGTGATCATTCAAGACAACAATAAAATATAAGAGATACGCCTAGGAATAAGGGAGTCTAAGTGAATAATTGGCCCACATGAGTTCGTGTTAGTTTACTAACTTATAATAACAATGATCTCGTTTTTAAGCTTGGTTTGGAGAAAGTGAAAACTTGAGGATGATGATTATTCATGACATTTCCAAAACCCAAGGTATGTTTTTGATTTCTTTACTTTGAATGTTTATTGTTTTCTATCTCTTTAATAAAGGCCAACGTGGATTGATTATGATGAAAAATGTAAACGTGCTTTGTAACTAATGCATTGCATGAGGACATTGCAATGGTTAAGTGTAGGGGATTTGATAGGTGTGAAAACACCCATCTTTTTACCACTTAATTACAATAATAACTGAGCCAAAACGTGTATTTTATGTCATTTATGTCGGAATTATGCGTGGTTTGTGTTTTTGTTGTGATTTAGGACGAAAAGGTGAAAATGGAGAAAACACGGGCATTCACGGGCTTTTATCGAAGAAAAAGACGAAAGACGAAGTCGAAAGATCAAGAGTGCAAAAAGAACGGAAGTCCATGACCAATTCTGAAGATTTATCGAAGAAAAAGTCAAAAGACGGAAGTTTACCAAAAGCCGAAGAACTCAAGTCTAATTTATTGAAGAATTACAAGACGAGTTCAAAGAAATCCCGAGCCAAAGTCATTAAAGTCCAAGATTTAAGAAGATTAAAGAAAGCAAGGACCTAAGGACGCAATTAAGGAAAAGAAGAAAGAGGGAGGAAGCTTCCTAAGCTCCTCCCTAATCTCCCTATATATTTCCATTTCATTTTAATTTTGTAGTTGTTGGTGGCTTGACAACCCACTCTTCCACCATTTTCATTTCCCTGCATTTTAATTTCTTGCACCTTAATCTTCATGTATTGCAGCTTTAAATTCCTTTTAATTCCAAGTAAGTTTACCTTTGATTGTTGTTAATCTTCATATTTTATTGTTAATCTCCTTCTACCTTTCTTGTTTGTTTGTTCTTCATCTTTATTGTTCATGTTCTTGATTTTTATGGTTTTGATTAAGTGGGTTTTGATCATTTTGGTTATGATTGTTGGTGTTATTGATTTGGTTTGATTGGTTATTGTTAGTAGATCATTTGTGGTTGTTTTGGATTAATCTTTTGGTTAATCTTGATTAGTTTTGATTAAATTCGTGCTTGGTTTTCATCTCTTGTTCTTCATTCATTCTACTGTTAATATTTCCCAGTAACTGTTCCGAACCAACTTTATTTTAAAAAAAAGTTCCGAACCAGAATTTTGGAAAAGTTCTGAACCGAATTGTGGAAAAGTTCCGAACCGAATTGTGGAAAAGTTCCGAACCAGAATTTTGGAAAAGTTCCGAACCGAATTTTGGAAAAGTTCCGAACCAGAGTTTTTGGCAAAAGTTCCGATCCAGATTATCTAAAAGTTTAGAACCGATTTGCTTTAAAAAGATCTGAACCAATTCTTTAAAAAAAAGGTTCCGAATCGGATAAGTTTCGAACAAAAGTCTAAAAAATTCACATGCATGCTTGGCTGGTTAGCCATGTTTCCCGCCCAAATGAGCAGCTAGGCTGGCTGCTTCCAGCAACTAGCCTGCCTGCTTGCTTATTTATTAGTATTGTTCCGTAATTGTCTAGTTTTATTTGAAAGTTGTTCTGATTTTATTTTTGAAAGTTACGTATTTTTAGTTGAATTTTTCTTCCAATTTTAAAATTAATATTTTTACGTAAAGTTTAAGTTTTATCTTTTATTTAGTATCCGCTTTAGGTTTTGCCTCGTTTAGCTTTAAAGTACCATTTTAGTTTTATTCTCTCCTTTTTCATTTAGTAAACTTTATTTTCGAGTCGATAGTTAATTTCGTCATTTTAATTTATTTTTATTAATTGTTTCGCTTTAAATTTCGTTTTATTATTTATTTTAATATTCGTTTTAATATCGTTTTAATTTTTAGTTTTTAATATTCACCTTGTTTTACTTTTATTATTTGAACTTGTCTTTAATTTGTTTTTAAATACTTTTCTCATTTACTTTTTAATTAGTTTTAGATAATCAACTTCCCTTTTTCTTAACCAAAAACAACTGAGTCGCACTTTGAACCGGAAATCAATTCGATTAGACACCGAGAAAACGAATTTTTTCAACTAGTAAAATCTCTACATTACAAATCACGGCTCCGGAGTTTTCGTTGAAGCATCACATGATCCAACAAGTCCAAAATACTTGTCCATTTCGCGGATTGCCGGATGATGATGCCAACAAACACCTCGACAAGTTCATTACCGTTACTCAAAGCATGAAGTTGCCCGGTGTTACTATGGATTTTCTTCTCCTTCACCTATTTCCACACACCTTATCCCACCATGCCGAAAAATGGTTTGATCGTCTTCCGAAGAATTCAATTCATACTTGGGACGAGATGACTCAACGCTTTTTGTCGCGCTACTTTCCACCATCCATGGTCACGAGCCTTTGGAATCAAATTAGTGGATTTACACAAGAACCTGATGAATCACTTTTTGATGCTTGGGAACGATATAATGTTTTGATTGATCAATGTCCAAACCACGACATGCTCCCCGTCACCTTAATTGATACTTTCTACAATGGTTTAACTTTTCGTGATCGTGATACGATTAATGCAGCCGCCGGTGGCACATTTATGAAAAGAAGACCTGAGGAGTGTAGAGAGCTTATAGAGAACATGACTACTCATCACAAAAATTGGGATTCATCCGCATCTTCAAGGAATAACCCGAGAGTGAATGTGTCTTCTACTTCTTCAAACCCTGATATCACCAAATTGACCCGCGCGATGGTCGAAATGAGAAAAAACATGCAACTCTTGGCTACAAATGAACAACAACAAGTTAAAGCTGTTGCAACTTCTTGTGAGATTTGCGGGGGTCCTCATTCATACACTTATTGTCCTTCTGATCATGACAATCCGGAAAACGTGTATGCAGCTTATGGTAACTATTCATCGGAAAACCATCAAGCTCGACCTCAAGGTGATCGTAACTTGTTAAGTTACCGTAGTAACAACTTTCTTTCACCCGGTTTTTCTCCTCAAAACCACAACCCCAACAACTACAATAGAAGCAACCCAAACCCACCTCGAGCTTCTAATCCTTATCACCCACCCGCTCAACAAGCACCACCCATTAATCATGATGTGGAAACTTTAATGAGGCCCCAAGGAGAGCAAATCAAGAATCTGCAAAGTCAAATTATCAACTTGAAAGGGGATATCACTAAGCAAGGTAATGATATTAGATTCGGGATTCGACATGATATACAAACCTCTTTTAGCACTCAAACAAATGATTTGAAGAATATGCTGGCTAGTTTCTTACCAACTACTCAACCCTCTACTTCGGGCTCTCTACCTTCAAATACCGTCAACAACCCAAGAGCGAATATGAGTGCTATTACTACACGCAGTGGAGCAACCTTTGTAGGACCATCTATCCCTGCCCCAGTTACTCCATCTACACCTCCTCCACCACCATCTATCCCTCACCCAGTTACTCCATCTACACCTCCTCCACCACCATTTATCCCTCCTACTCCCACGCCTAGTATTAGTTCTACATTACCGTCTCCACCTCTTACTGAAGTACCCAAGAAGAACCCTTCATCAACCCCACCTTCCACCTTTAAACCTTCAACATCTCAACCTTTACCTGCTACACCTTCCACCTATAAACCCAATATTCCTTATCCATCTCGCTTAGACAAGGCCAAACTGCAAACCAAGGATGACATTCAAGTGTCAAACTATTTGAAGAATATTTCGGAAATGACCATCACCTTTAGCCTTGTTGAAGCTCTAGCCCAAATGCCTAAATTTGTTAAGATGTTTAAGGAATTGCTTAATAAGAAGGAGAAGATGGCCGATTTTGTTAATACTCGATTGAATGAAATTTGTTTTACCGTCCTTCTTAAAGAACTTCTGGAGAAACTTGGAGATCCCGGTCGTTTTGTGCTACCATGTACTTTTCACCAAACCGAAGAATTTACTGCCTTAGCCGATCTCGGGGCATGTTTAAATATGATGCCTTTAAGTATTTGGAAAAATTTATCCTTACCCGATCTTACTCCAACAAAGATGACTCTTGAGCTAGCAAATCGCACTCTTGCTTACCCCGTTGGTATTGCCGAAGATGTGTTCATTAAAGTTGGCACCTTCACTTTTCCGGTCGACTTTGTTGTTGTTGATTATGAAATGGACCCTCGTATTCCTTTAATACTTGGTCGGCAATTCTTGAAAACCGGAAGAACAGTAGTCGATGTTGCCGAAGGTGAGTTAATCTTAAGGGTCGGGAATGATGCACAAGTATTTAAAATGGAGAAGATCACAACCAAATCAAATGGAAGATAATCAACGAATATGATTAATGTGCTTGATGATTTTGTCGTCTACAACAATCCTCTTTTCGATACTTGCTATGACAATCCACTTTTCAAATTAGATGACTATGATGATGATTCTAGTTCTGACATGGATAATTCTGATGATTTTTCTTCTGATTATAAAGACATGCCAACATATGATGATTTTGATTTTGACGACGTCGATACTCTTTCGAGTGATTCTTCACATGATGACCTTGCACCTACTTTTTATGAAGATCCTCCACCAACAACACTTGATCCTACTTTGGATGACTACTCATTTGAGGAAGATTTTGCTACTTTTCTCAACACTTACTTCCCAAATGAGAGTGATTCTCCTCCTTTGGACTTTGATGATTATGGTCTTTATCCTACTTTGGATATGAAAAAACTCGTTTCAAAGGAGAAGAAGCCGGAAGACACCGATATCCGCAGTACTTATGTCATGACACCTCTTTATCCACCTTCTGAGGATGAGATTGTGCGATTTATGAGCGGATCATCTTCAAGGTCTACTAAGCTTGAGTGTTACTTTCCCCTAAAGGAAAAGGTGTTCGATCCCGGTATTGCAATTTTTAAGCCATCTCAGTATCCATCTAATGAAATAAAAGGAAAATTTTTTGGCACTTATGAAGATATGCTTGCACCCCATCACACTTAATACCACCATGCTCTATCTTTGCATAAGGGAACCTTGCCTACTCTTCTTTGGCTTGCCTTGTTCGCCTTAAGCTTGTGTTAGTTGATGGACAAAAACCATGTATTTGATCTCGGTGGATATGTTTCTAACTTCTTCCTATACTAATCAAGGTCGAGTCAGGCTCACGACTCGGTTAACAAAAACAAGCGCTTCTCGGGAGGAAACCCGCAGTATCTATCCTTTTTCTCTTGTTTTTATAATAAGTGTAGGGGGAGAGCCTAGTATGTTGTTTGTTGTTTTCTTTCTTATCATGTGCAGGGATTCGAGCTTTCAAAGATCCATTCTTGATGACTTTTGACGACCGTGATTCCGTGTACCCGTCTTCCGGGTTCTATCCTAAACTCTTTTGATTCTCTATTTTATATTCTTCAATTTTGAAATAGGAATCACTTTAGTTGTCTCTTCATTAGCAAGATTTAAACAAAGTGCACAATGTCCTAAGTGTAGGAGAGGTTACTTCCACATACTTAAACATTGAGGACAATGGTTATATTAAGTGTAGGGGGACTTCTCTCGAAGTTAAGTGGGATTTTCCATGTATTTGTCCTCATTTTAACCGGAAAATTGATTTTTCGACATTTTTCAAAATTTTTGATCTATTTTGGCCTACTTGTATTTACCTTTGTTATAGTTATTTTCTTTCATTAGAATAAATTTTTAATAAAGTGGTTTTAATTTTTAAACGTTGTGAATCTTTTGACTCAACCCGAGTTTACTTATCTAAGTATACTCTAGCTAGTATCCTTAACGTGTTTAAGTCAAGTTTTGCTAGGCTTTTATATAGGTAACTTTAAAACGCAAAAGTCTTAACTCTTACGGGTTAAGAACAAGAACTTTTCGCAAGTTCCTATAATTGATCCTAGAAAGTCGTTTATCAAAGGAACTTTAGAATGCGAATTCTAAACATGACAGAGTCTAAGAGTTTGCAAGATCCTATAGATGACTTGAAAACCCAAAACTTTGATTTAATATGCTAAGCATCCACGAGTCTCATTCCTTGAGATTTTAAATTATGGAGAACGAGAGATGATAGAGTCAATTATAAGTTTGGTATTATTTCATGAATTTATGTGAGTTGATTGTAAGCTTTTTCTCCCATCGCTTGTTAATAAATATATTTGCAATAAGTAAGGTTGTACGATTTGAAAAGTTACTTAGCTTCTAGCCCAAGATCATTTAAAAGTTTGTCGATATTAATTAGACTTCATATCCAAGGCATAACTTATTGAAGCGGGATGCGAAGATTGGCGAGTCCGAAAAGGTCCTAATAAGACATGAGGGCTACATTTTGTTGCTGAAGATCAAAAAGTGATGTGAAGAATCATTTGTCAAAAATCAATATGAAGGATCGAGACACACGACGAAAATCAAATACTCCCGTAAAGATCATGGAGAAGTCTATCCAAAAATGCCCTAACAAGGTATGAGGATAAATAGATCCAAGTCCTAAAAGGAGGCGGATCGTTCTATATCAAAATCCCAAATAAAGATTGGAGAAAAATGAAGAAGTCGTGGTCCAAATATGAAGAATCTCTCAAAAAGTTCAAGTGAAGAAATTCCTATTATGAAGAGAAGACCATTATTTCATGAACGTCTCTCAAGGTTTGAAGTATGAAGTCGCTGCCAAATATCATTCCGAGAAAGGTCTCAAATCATGAAGCGAGTTATGCCAAGATATGAACTTTATGAGGTCCCGAGAAGCAATTTTAAAGGATTTTGTCCTTTAGCTAACTATTGATTAAATCGTCCTACTTTATTTTCGTCCTAATAAACTATCGAAATATGTCAACAATGCATCCTCGTGATCATTCAAGACAACAATAAAATATAAGAGATACACCTAGGAATAAGGGAGTCTAAGTGAATAATTGGCCCACATGAGTTTGTGTTAGTTTGCTAACTTATAATAACAATGATCTCGTTTTTAAGCTTGGTATGGGGAACGTGAAACTTGAGGGTGATAAACATTCATGACATTCCAAAACCCTAAGGTAAGTCTTTGATCTTTTTACTTGTTTTCTATCTCTTTTATGTCTTGTGTTTAATAAACGCCAAGATGGATTGATTATGATGAAAAATGTAAAACTTGCTTTGTAATTAATGCATTGCATGAGGACATTGCAATGGTCAAATGTAGGAGATTTAATAAGTGTGAAAACACTTATCCTTTTACCACTTAATTATAATAATAACCAAGCCAAAACGTATATTTTATGTCGTAAATGTCGGAATTATGCGTAGTTTGTGTTTTTGTTGTGATTTAGGATCAAAATGTGAAAAGGGAAGAAAACATGGGCTTTCACGGGCTTTTATCAAAGAAAAAGACAAAAGACGAAGTCAAAAGATCAAGAGTGCAAAAAGAACAGAAGTCCAAGGCCTATTCTGAAGATTTATCGAATAAAAAGTCTAAAGACGGAAGTTTAATAAAGCCAAAGAACTCAAGTCTAAATTAACGAAGAAATTATAAGACGAGTTCAAATAATCCCGGGACAAAGTCGAAAAGGTCGAAGAATTTAGAAGACAAAAAGACGAGAAAGAAAGAAAGAAGGAATCAACACATGCTTAACCTCCCTAATCACTATAAATACCCTCCTAATCTCACATTAGGAGGTGTTGGCTATTCCTCCTAATCTCACATTAGGAGGTGTTGGCTATTTTGACAAACCAGTCTTCCAATTTTATTACTTGCACTTTTCTGAATGTCATTTACTTAATTGCACCTTTAATTTCTTGTCTTGCACCTTAAATTTGTAAGCTTTTAATTCTTGTCTTTACTTTTATTGTTGAATCTTAATTTTAATCAAGTTTTTAATTAATCTCTCATTCTAACTTTCTTGTTCTTGATTTAATCTTTATGTTTATGTGCTTATTGTCATGCTTAGTTGATTAATTGTTATGCTTTTATGTTTATGATTGTTTTAGCTTATTGATTTTATTGCTTATTATGTACTTTTCTTATTTTTAATTAAGTTCTTATTAGTTAATTTTCATAAAAAGTTTTTTTATAAATATTTTTATTATTTAGTGTTTTTAAAAGTTTTAAAAGTTTTTAAATTTAGGCTTATTAGCTTTTTCTTAAATTTGATTTGGTAAACGTTTTGGTTAATTGCTTAATTGTTTTTAGCTTAATTTTAGTTTGTAGCTTATTTGCTCATTTTTGTTATCCGGATTATTTAAAACCCTAGGATTCCGGATATAAGCCAATATCTTATTCCGTATAGCCATCAACAGAACATTCCGGATAAGGGTTTAAAACCATTATTCCGGATAAGTGTCCGAAATTTATTCCGGATAAGCCCACTTGAGGGAATTCCGGATAAGCTTCTGGATATTATTCCGGATAGTGGAGTCTTTGTTCATTTCGGATAAGCTTCGAGTATTTTATTCCGGATAGCTGCGGAATCCGGATAAGGGAAGTAGTAGTATTCCGGATAACCCTTCGATTGTATGTTCCGGATAAGGTGACAGTTTATTCCGGATAAGCTATGGCAGGGGATTCCGGATAAGCTGCATATTTAAATATTCCGGATAAGGGCTAAGTTTGGTATTACGGATAAGGAACTTATGAATATTCCGGATAAGCCGCAGGACGTCATCTATTCCGAATAAGCTTCACTTGGGATTTATTCCGGATAAGAGGGTGAAATTATTCCGGATAAGCACCTTGTAGAACCAGATCTCGGATAAGCAATAGGTTGGTGACTCCGGATAAGAGTGACAGTTTTATTCCAGATAAGCAGCAAGATTGTTATTCAGGATAAGAGTAAGACTGGATTCCGAATAGTGACAGTATTTTGGATCCCGGCTCAGGTTCTGTTTACTTCTTTTTTATTTTCAAGCATTTATTTTTCTCGCCATTTTTCTTTAAGTCATTTTAATCGCTTTTGTTTATTTTAAATTTCAAGTTTACATTTTTATTACATTGTCAAATTTAGTTTTCGTCGAGCTTTAATTTTTTTCATTTAATTAATTTACTTTTAAAAAGTTTTAATATTGCACCCTTTACTTTTTAATTAGTTTTAGTTTTAATTACCTTTCATTTACTTTCGAGTCTTTCAATTTAATATACTACAACGACCAATCTATTATTTTATCCACCAAAGGACGACTGAGTCGCACGTTAAAAAAAATCAATTCGATTAGACCGATTTCAACGAACAATTTTTCTTACTAAAATTCAGTTATCATGCTTATATACTTCTTTAGTAATGTATTGGGTACTTAGAAATTTCTCAACAAGGAGATTTCTACACCATTCCTCATTTAAAAATAGTTCAAGCTTAAGTCATAAGATCGAGAAATTATTATTCAGTTTCATGTTTGGTTTATCTGGTTTACTCCATCAGTGGTCACTTCAAATAGATACAAAGGGGTTGGTAAAGATAGCCATGGAGAGTTTATGAGTACAGAATTTCGATCAACAATTGATTCTCGCAAAATTTAATTCAACTTATTTATTATTCTCATGAGATTTCAGGTACATGTGCGTACGATTTATTGTTGGTTCCGTGGTTTTGAAACCATCAAAGGGGAAGAAGAAGACATATTGAACGCACAACGAGTACACGTGATGAACTTTACACCTTCTTTTTATTTGAAGGCATTCCAGGAATGTAGGATATTGTAAATCTTGCTTATGTTTAGAGAGAGAAAGAGATAGAAAGATAGATGATTTCACACACACTTTAGGGAGAGAAAGTGATTAACTTTTTGTAAAAAAGGAAATAAACCACACCCTCTCCATCTAAGGAGATGGTTTATATCCCCAATCCTATCTGATGGGCTTGGGCTTACATTGGGCCGACGGCCTACACATGTTGTAGGCTTGGCTTGGCCTTGTTTGCTTAATATTAAGTTAACTAAACTACGAGCTACCACTTAGACTATTTTTGGAGTGACCGATCCTTTCTAATACGTAAAACATATTTCCAACAATCTCCCCCTAAGGTAGGTCACTCCAAACAAGGGCGTTACCCAAGTTACAATAATAAAATAAACCTTGCATACTATGCTTGTCTTGAGCTCGTAGTCTTCGTCTTTCTTTTCTTTTTCTTTTCTGGTGAACATGGTGATGTGATCTTTGATATCAATCTTGAGCATTAATCTCTTGCCTTTATCTTATGAATTCATCACTTGTGATCTTCGCCTCTTCGTGACACCATGTCCCACATACTTACACCTTCGTAATTCTTGAAAGCTTCAGAGTTCGATACAGCGGAAGACTTAACTTTTAGGCTTTCTTGAATTAGATGAGGTATTAAGTGCATAAAGTATAAGCATGCGAGGACGACTTCTTCTTGGATTCCGCAACGCCACCGTCTTCAAATGCCGCAACATAAGTAGACACGAACAAAATGGCTTTGAACATTTTATTCTAATTCGGTATAATTTTACCTCCGGTCGGTGAAGACCGTTGGACGATATAAAATATCGTACTTCTGGCAGGTAGATTTAATTAAAAATATCCTTGACAAGATTTCGCGGGTAAACCCGTTCTCTTTACTCGACCGTCCAAACGTAAAGAGTGAATCCTTTGGATTAAATTATACGCATGATTGAAGCTGTCAATTCTGATTCCTGGAACAAGTTTGATTCATTAAAGAATCGCACCATCGTTGCTTTCCAGTTGTCACGAGCTTGATTCATATTGAATCTTGCAAGTTACCTACCAAGTGCTGTTTGAGGTTAACACTAGAAGGATTTCCATTCATCACTGTGAACACTAAGGTATCACTCTGAGTGTTCTGGCAAGATCACTAAGATATTGCGTAGAGGCCTAGAACGTATTTAAGTTCAATTAAGAATTAAACCACTGTTGCTTTCCAGTTATCACAAGCTTGATTCATAAGGAATCGCACAAGTCACCTACCATGAGCTTTTTGATATTCGCTCAAGAAGGATTTCCATCTTCATTGTAAATACTTTCGTATTACTCGGATGTTCAGACAAGATCATGAAGATTTTGCGTAGGACTCTTAAGATCTTTCTTACTTTTCACAGTGTGTGAAGAAGCAAGGAAATATGTAAATGTGTCCTAATGAGATATTTGATGATCTCAAATGGCTCTAGACTCGATCGTGCACTTTGGATTTTAGTGATCGGAGGCTGGAGAGGAGTGCCGCCATTTCAATACCAATTTACTCGGAGTGAATAAATCGATAGATAATGCGTTTTCTCCATGTTATTAATACAAATACCTTTTGAGAGATATCTGAGTTAGCTGGGATGGGTTATTCATTGCATCACTGGGTCCATGATGTCTATCTTCAATATCGAGCATCATTAAAAATGATCTCAATAGCATAGGTGTTGACCCGGTTGCTACCTTAGTTGTAAGGAGGGCTTCTTTCTTTTCACCCTTTATCTTTACAATTATTTTTCATTCTTCAACCCCTTCAATGCATACCAATACGTCATAACTAGCACCTTGTTGTGATTGTTCCAGTGCTAACTTAAGTACTTGGTCGGCATTCAGCTACGTTCACAATCTTTCCCCAACTTTCCTAAGGACTACTATTTCTAGCTATGGAACGTCCTTGGGAAGATTCCTCTGGTTCTAGAAGAATCACTGGACTTTAACCTATCCTACCATCCTTATGTCACCACAATCTTCATCGTCGTGAAATAAATGGGTTTTGGGTAGGTATATGTCACCATGAAAATCCATTTTGATATGCAATTCGTTTTGCTCCCCCTTAACATATGCCACGATATTCGAAAACATTTCGCATATGTCGTGATGAGCCAGCACACTAAGTCAAACCATTTGTGATAACTTCCCATATTAAAAATATTAACCCAATCGATGTTTTTAATATCGATTGATTTAATGAAGTTTTAACAAAGGTTTTGGGAAGAAAAATGCAAGTCCTTTTAATCTTCATGAGAGCAATTTGTCAGATATGATACCTGATTGATGAGAACATCATATGATAAGATCAAATGGTTCTTGTTCGAGAATGTTGGTTGCCTCGTCATGTCTGAAGTCATCTCTTGACACCACATGTACGATTGGTATTGTTGTCTTGACACCAACTTGTGAACTTGGCACTTTCGGCATCGAAGATTCTGAATGCTTGACAATTGCTCCCCCTCAATTGTTGACCCGTATTTTATCGAAAGAGTTGTAGTCGTCGGTTGAGTAGTCGCATCGTCGAGTATGTAGATACCAATTGTAAATTGCTATGGTTGTAGAGATGATAACTTCATAAAAACAAGACTTCTCTTGTTTTAACAAATAAATGCACTGAATCGTACATATATTCGTGTTAGATTGTGTTATAACGTAAACACAATCCCTTACATGGTAATAAAGTAAACCATGCCCGAGAGAATTAATTCCCGTTGTTGAGCCAAAGCTTTCATAAGAAATACTTGACTTTAATATGAAAATCGGGTTGCAGTCAGAAATAACTACAAGCCATATGGGCATGTTTTATGAAATATTTACAACTTTTGTACGAACTCTATTTATGGCGCTGTGTCAATATTAATCAACATTTCTAAGGCCGTAAATATTATCGTATCAAAAGACATGCCTTTGAAAAATAAAGTAAAAATATTTTTGGATTTTTCTGAATTTTTCAATTTTTATGGTTTTTATATGGTTTTATATTTTTGTATTTTGATTTTGTGGATAAAAATATAAACAATATATACAAATGATCACCAAGGATACGGAGAATAGTTTACCACCACTATTCTTTCGCTTCATCTGCCAGTTCCTTTAGAGTCTCAGGCGAGAAAGTTCTCATTCCTAGCTTATCGACCAAAAATTCCATTCGAGCGTGATCTAAAGCCTTCGTGAAAATATCCGCCAATTGATACTCAGATTGGACAAAGTAAAGCTCGATCACTCCATTTTCCACTTGCTCCTTGATGAAATGGTAGCGAATGTCAATATGCTTCGACCGGGAGAATTGATCATTGTTGCAGCATAAGGCAATTGCAATTTTCTTGTTGCAGTACATCGGAATTTTGTTGAAACCTAGACCATAGTCGGTTAATTGCGATCTCATCCAATGAATTTGAGCACAGCAACCGGACATAGCTATGTATTCTGCTTCAGTACTTGAAATTGCAGCGCTTTTCCGCCTTTTCGATGCCCAACTAATTAGTAGATCTCCTAGTAATTGCAAAGTTCCACTCGTGCTACGCCTTGTATCTTGACAACCCGTGTGATCCGCATCTGCATATGCCATTAGTGAAATCGACGAGTCCTTCGAATACCAAAGTCTCCGATTAATGGTTCCTTTAAGATACCGAAATATCCGTTTAACAGTAGTTAAGTGTAACTCAGTAGGGCTAGTTTGATACTGAGCACACATACATATAGAAAACTGAAGATCAGGTCGACTGGCCGTAATATACAGAAGGGTACCGATCATTCCACGATAAAGTGTCGGATCTACAGCAACTCCATGTGGATCTGCATCAAGCTTAGTTCGTTCCACCATTGGAGTATCTACGGGGTCGCAAGATTCCATCTTATATTTCTTAAGCGATTCAAGGGCATACTTGGATTGATTGATAAAGATGCCTTTGGGACTCTGAGATATCTGAAGACCTAAGAATGATACCTTGCCCATCATTGACATCCTAAAGTTGGAAGACATGAGTGTTCTAAACTCATCAGATAAGGTTTGGCCCGAGGAAGCAAATATAATATCATCAACATATATTTGTACCATAATCATATCTTTACCTCGTTTTTTAATGAACAGTGTGGGATCCACCTTGTCTTTAGCGAAGTCTTGCGTGATGAGGAATTGTGACAATAGATCATACCATGCGGGTGGAGCTTGCTTCAACCCATAGAGAGCCTTCTTAAGCTTGTTCATATGATTAGGATATTTAGGATTCACAAACCCATCCGGCTGTTGAACCTAGACCTCTTCCTTAATTTCACCATTCAGAAATGTCGTCTTCACATCATCTGATAGACGATCATATTCATGTGGGCTGCATAAGCGAGGAATAGTCTAATAGCTTCCAAACGGGCGACAGGTGCAAAGGATTCCATAAAGTCGATTCCCAATAATTGCTTGTATCCACGAGCTACAAGTCGAGCTTTGTTCTTCAATATTCCGCCTAACTCATCGAGTCTCACCTTGTAAACCCATTTCAAAGTAAGTAACTGCATTTGATCCGGGCATGGGACAAGTTCCCATACTTCAAGACGTATAAATTCATTAAGTTCTTCTTCCATAGCTTTTATCCAACCGGATTGTGTAAAAGCTTCTTGCCATGTCTTAGGTTCAATTTCAGTGAGAAAAGCATCATAATGACAAAACATTGCATTTTCTTGTAACTGACTTCGTGTGGTTGCCGGACGATTAGGGTCACCAATAATAGAATCTATAGGATGATCCTTTGTCCACTTGCTGTCATATTCACGAATCCATGGATTGGAGTAGAACGTAGTAGGAGCTTCCTCTGAGGTGGACTACCGGCTTAATTATGGTCGGGAATTGGTACACCAAAGAATGGAAGTTCACGTATTTGAGCGAATTCCAAATCGTGATCATCATCATCCTCTTCATCATCAGTAGGCATGACATGGGTAGTTGAAACATGTGTTGGTTGATAATTACTCGTTGAAGGTATATCTTGACCAATTGTAGGTGCAGATGTGTCTGATTGTTCTTCGGTTGCTGGAGCGACAACTTCGGTTACCAGAGCTATTACCTTAGGTTTTGTAGCAGCAATAGTTGGAGGAGTAAAGAATTCATCAAAGAACGGTTGAAACAACGTATCCCATTCATTCCTAGAAGGTGGTGTAAATGATGATGAAGTAGGGTTGTTTGGGACAAGACCAGAAATAATGTTACTCGGTCCCATTTCATGAAGTGCGGGTTCAGAGCTGCTTTGCTCAGAAGCCATTGCTGTCAGCTCATCAAAATCAACATTCATAGTTTCGAGGATCTTACGAGACTTATAGTTTTAGATTCGGTATGCCTTCTTTGCGGGTGCGTAACCACTGAAAATACCAATATCAGCCTTTGGTTGAAGTTTTCCCAAATTGTCACCATCATTATTTGGATAGCAGAGAGAACCAAATACATGAAGATATGATAAATCTGGTACTTTTCCATGTAGAAGCTCATAAGGTGTTTTATCATGGCGTTTACGAATTAGTGATCGGTTTTGGGTGTACACTGTAGTAGATACTACTTTTGCCCATAAAAACAATGGAGCCTTTGCATAAATTAACATCGTGCGAGCAGCTTCCATAAGTTTGTGATTTCGCCTTTCAACGACACCGTTTTGTTGTAGAGTGCGAGCAACAGATGTTTCATGCGATATGACAACTTCTTCATAATAATCACGCAAAATTTGATTCACAAATTAAGTTCCATTATCTGTACGAGTGCGTCGGACAGTAGTGTTGAGACGCACTTGAATCATCTTGAGAAATCCGATGATGAATTTAGGTGCCTCATTTTTTGTTGTAAGAAATTTCACTCATGTAAACTGAGAGTAATCATCGACAATGACGAGGATGTACTTTTTACCACTAAGACATTCAACACGCCTTGGCCCACAAAGATCCATATGCAACAAATAAAGTTTCTCTTGGTTGGTGTCTTCAGTCTTGGGTTTGTATGATTTCTTAGTTCTTTTCCCCATTGTACACGTGGAACACAAATGATCCTTGTGAAATGAAAGTTTAGGAAGACCACGAACAAGTTCGTTTTTCGCCAAATGATTAATAGCGTCAAAGTTAAGATGAGATAACCGTCGATGCCATAACCATGACTTAGTCTTCGATGCTTTGGAGAGAAGACATACGCGAGAAGCGGCCATCATGTCTTGTAGAGACAAAGTATACAAATTATTCCCTCGAGTACCTTACAATGAATCAACCCCTTCCAAATTACGTATGAAGCAGGTATGCTCTCGAAAAGAAACTTCTAGGTTTGCATCACAAAATTGTCCCACAGAAAATAAGTTGTGACCGAGACCTTCCACATAATACACTCTTTAAATTATAACATTCCCAATATGATATTCACCGTAACCCATTATCTTTGTAATATGATCATTTCCAAATCGAACCGTACCAAGAAACTTGCTGACAAAATTTCTGAGCTGAGAGCGATCTCCAGTCATATGCTTGGAGCAACCAGAGTCCAAATAACAGAGAACAATTTGGACCACCTGTTTTCAACAACAACAATAGACAATGCATTGGAAACTATTGGTTCCGGAGTGTTAGCAGATACATATATAGTATTATCAGAATTGCTAACATTTGTGTGGCCCTTATATTTCCTGCGTTTTTTAATGTGAGTTTTTCCACTAATAGGTTTTATTTTTCCAACTTTCTGAGGTTTTGGATTATTAGCGGGCACTACAGTGGGAGTATACCTATTCAAAGGGCACTTGTTTCCTACAGTAGTGTTGGTGTCCTAGTTAAAGGACACACTAGTGTTTTGGTAGCCTTGGTACTCCTAGTTAAATGGAACGCTTTCTTCGCTTTAGTGGGAGTGATCCTAGTTAAAGGGCACATATTTCCTACTATAGTGAAATTTCTACCAGTGGGGCGCCACATCCAACCAACTTGGGTTAACACTTTCCCAGTCGGTTTCCATTCTAATCCGTTTTTTCGGCCATTCATCTCATTCGCATGGTCAATAAGGCAAGAATCATGACGACTAGAAAACATACATTCATTGCGATTCCAACATTTCAAATTAGAATTCACAGTAGGCTTAGAACGCTGCATAACCACAGAGCCTTTAGGTTTAGCTACATGATTCTTTTTATTCAAGACATAAATAACATTCCTAGGGTGGACTTCTACTTTCTTCTTTCTCTTGACTACTAGATGGGGGCAAGATCCTATCATTCTTCTTGTTTCTTTTAAGCTTAGATCTTTGAGGCTTAGTAGTGGTGATTACTCCTGTAGAAGGCAGCACGGGAATATTAGAAGCTGGTTTTGATTTTGCCTTATCTTTAGTGACCAATGTTTGAGATGGTTTAGTCCTAGGGCCCTTATTAAATGGTGTGACGGCTATAAGGTTCCTTTTGATTGCACTAGAGGACGACATTGAGACAGTGGTTGCGTTATCCACAACATTCTTACCTTTTAGAGTACGAAGTGTTTCCTTTAACTCAGCCAAGGCCATATTTTTATCACAAATTTATTCCCCCAAATCAGATATTTCCACCGAATTTTGATTGAATTGTTCAATCAATGATTGATTATGTGCAGTGGTATTAGCACATGCGGGCTTTACTGAATCGAAGAGTCGCGTCTTTCTATTTTAAGTTATCAACTTTGGACAAAATCTTAGAAACTCGATTATCTATATCAAGTTTAAAATTCTCAGCGGCCTCAAGTACGTTCACACAATTATGCTCCTTAGACTTCTCTATGTCTATCGGCAATGATTTAGCAACCTTGTCACTTGGCTGACGATGTTTTGATTGTAAATCCAATCTAAAATTCTTTTGAAAATTTGCATCTTTTATATTAACACCTTCGAAAGACGTTTCAAAAAGCTATTGAATAAATTGTTGTTTACATTCAAGCGAAATGTAATGTTTTTGAATTTCATCAAAACTTTTTGAAAGCGAAGAATAAGAATCTTGAAACTTTAAAAAATCAGCGTCAGATTTGTGACAAGTACTATCTACCACATTATCCACAGATTCAACATTATGCACAATAGAATCATTATCAACACTTTTATTCACACAGACATAAACAATATCATAAGACATCACTTCCTTCAGAAGCTGATCATTTTGGCGTGAAACTCGTTCTATTTCAAGTAAACTGTTTTCATAAGCATCATCAATTTCATTGAAAACATGACTAACTTCTTCTATTTCCAAAAGCAAATCTTGATCAATATTACTAAGACAAGCTTTAACATTCTTTACAAACAGAACAATTTCGTCTCAAAATGCAGTTCTAGTGTGCTCAAAATTCCATTCACCTTCCGTTATGGCCGAAGCAGTCGTACGTTCCAAAATGAACTTGTCAAAATCAGCAAAGTATTGGTGCACCGCATTTAAGCTATCTGACACCTTACTTACCGGTGGAATTAACTTAGTTAAATCCTTTTTTACAAGTGTGGGAGACGTACTAGGAAGGTTTTCTGTTGACAAATTTTGAGGCACAAAGGCTGATAATTGAGCTAATTCCTTTTGTAAGCGAATGCGGGTCTTTTTAGAAAGTTGATCTTTATTATACTTATCATAATCAAGCTTATGGAATAATGAAATCATTTTAGATTGAGTTTCTTACGCAAGTGACCGTGTCTCCTTAGTACTACGAACAAAAGGTGCTTCTTTCGATTTGCCAATTAGGGTCACATCATAAAGACAAGGAATATATTCCTGAGCTTCTTTTGCATAACCGGGATTGGGTGGTAAATCTTGAAGACGCTTAAGTTCGAGTTCTTTAAACGATTTAGTTAGAAGATGAACCTTTTCTGTGGAAGCGTATTGTTTTAAAAGTTGTTGTTCTTTGAATTTAAGAAGTTTGGTAGCATTAATTTCCAATTCAAACTTTTTAGACTCGAGAGTTTCGAAATCTATTTTAAGTTTTTGAAAATCATTGACAATCTACTCTTTTGCTTTTAATTCATTGGAAAGATTAGCTTTTAATGATTCTATTTCTTTTAAGTTTTCAATCCTTTCAAAAGGAAATTGGTCAAATTCGGAACACGTTATTTTCTCTACTTGAGGGACCATTTCAAAAGCTTTGACCTTTTCTTTATGCAACGCAAGCTCAGCTGTTAGGGTGGAATTCGTATCTACGTATTGTCTGAGAGCCATATGCATTTGATCAATAATATGTTTAGGCACCATGACCAAATCATGTTGAGCATAAGATTCCATACCCGTCGTAGCATTTGGTTGAGGTTCACTCAAATGTGTAGGATTGGGTACCATATCATTTGAGTTACTAGTTCCCGAATGCTGTTCGAGGTTGTCATTTTCATGCCCAACTTGATGTGGGTTATCATCATTACCAATATTGGTTGTGGTGGGTACCTCACTGACGACATCAGAACCGTAGTAAGAAAGATTAGCAACGAGAGCAACTGAGGCTAAGTGAATGTCATCACAATCCGAATCATATGCATCAAGATCGTCCGCTTGATATGCTGCATTAGAAGTAGAAACAACTGCAATGCCTTCATTATCTGCTGCCCCTGGGTCTACAAGAAATGCTAACTCTTCTGAATCCAATATCTTTCCCTTAGACTGAGCATCAACCAAATACATCTTCTCATGAAACCATGTTGCATCCCTTCTTCTTTTTAGCTGAGTGCATTTCCTAGCCATATGACCTTGTCCTCGGTAATTGTAGCAAGTCACAACCTTTTAAGGACCAATAGGGCTTCCATTTCCATTAGCTTGAGAATTCACAGCTTAAGCATTCACAGTCTTTGTATGAGGTCCATATGAAGTTTGCCTTCCCTGAATTGGTTGCACCGTTACTTGACCATCTTGAACAATGGCTTGTTGTCGAGGATTTGAAGAGGTGCGGAGCTGATTGTTTGTTGGTGGAAATCCTCTAGTTGCAACAAGTTTTGACAAGTAGGCAGTGAGATGGTTTAGAACATCAGTTGGCGTATCATTTGGAGTAAAGACCGGTGCTTGGATTCGTGGAAGTTCATTGGAGTAGAAGGCTCGTGCTTGTTGTGCTTTAATTGGAAAATATCCTTGCTAAGAAGTATAGCCCATTGGAGAAGTGTTGGCTTATGATGGTGATGTCTGATGTGGTGGTTGCTGTGGAAAAGATTGTTGATGAACACTTTGTTGAAATGATTGATGTGGCATCATTAGTGGTTGTTGATAGGTGTGTAGTGGCGGCTGCTGCAAGTATGATGGTTGTTGATAAGTATAAGCCATGTTTTGAAGAGAAGCATACATGGCAAGTGGATCATGAACTTGAGGTGTAGACAACCGAGCCTCGATCACATGGCATTCGTGTTGTTGAAGAAAAGCTTGAAGTTGATCCACATTGGTGTTATGCAAGTCCTTATCCAATTTAACATCCGTCACGTACTTTTTCCATTCTGAAGGAAGTGTGTTCAAATACTTGGTGTTCAATTGAAACGTAGGAATTGCCATGCCATAGATATTGAGCTCATTCAACAATAGGGTAAATCTCAGATAGTAATCATTGAGAGTCTCCCCTGGCACATAGGCAAACTTATCAAAAGTATCATAAAGCTTACACTCTCGTTCTTGTTTAGTTAACGAAGTGCCTTGCATTAGAACACGAATTCTATCCCATAACTCTTTGGCAACATTATGTTTACTGACGAGTTTGTAGACATCTGGAGGAAGGTCTTGGAGAATGATATTTGTAGCTTGTTTATCACACTTGTCTTGTATCTTAGCATCTCCAGTTAGTTCACCCGTTGTGCGAGGACGAGTAACAGCACCTTCCGTCACAGTACCATATACCAATGGTCCATTGAGCAGCGATGCCCAAATTAGATGTCCATTTTCTTTGTTCAACATATAAAGATCCATTCGGGAAGCCCAATCCTCATACATAGTCTTGACCAACATTGGTGGACGATTATCCGTACCCGAGAGGATGGACTTATCCGTAAGAGATGTGTACTCCATTTCGATAAGTTAAGATTTACAAATGTTGATCGAACAATGAGAGAAATTAAATGTATTTGTTGTTGTGTGTTAAATCCGAGAAACAATGTTGAAATCTCCTAAAATATGTTCTCGATGACCAAAAAATTCCAAGACAAAAAACACACGAATAATTTTTGGATCGTCGGAATATTGATCGGAATAAATGATCGGAAAACTGTTAGAATATCAATCGGAAAACCGTCGGAATAAATCTATCGGAATAAACCTATCGGAATAACCTCTATCAGAATACCGTCGGAATAAACCTATCGGAATACCTCTATTGGAATACCGTCGGAATAACCTGTGTCAGAATAACCACTATCGGAATACCGTCGGAATAACCTGTGTCGGAATACCACAATCGGAATACCCGTTGGAATAATGGTCGGATGATAAACCCCTTTCCGATGGAAGCTGTCGGAATACTTAAACCTTTTTCTGATGGTTTCTATCGGAATATTTCCCACTTTTCTCGGACAAAACTCAACCAATTCGAGATTTTAAGCCAAAAAATGATCAAAACACCAGAAATTTTTGTGTTTTTCGCCAAAGTAACTATACCAAATCTCTACCACAACTATGTAGAAGATTTGTATCAAGAAAAAACCATAAAAAACACACAAAAATTTTGGTTCGTGTAAAATAGATCAAAATAGGCGTATGAATCAAGAACACAAACACATAAACAAAAAAATCATCCCATGGCTCTTGATACCTTTTGTAGGATATTGTAAATCTTGCTTCTGTTTAGAGAGAGAAAGAGATAGAAAAATAGATGACTTCACACACACTTTAGAGAGAGAAAGTGATTAACTTTTTGTAAAAAATGAAATGAAACCACACCCTCTCCATCTAAGGAGAGGTTTTATATACCCAAGCCTATATGATGGGCTTGGGCTTACGCTGGGCCACCGGCCTACACATGTTGTAGGCTTGGCTTGGCCTTGTTTGCTTAATATTAAGTTAACTAAACTACGAGCTACCACTTAGACTATTGCTAGAGTGACCGATCCTTTCTAATACGTAAAACGTATTTCCAACAAGGAAGATAAATGTCATAACCGCAGAGAAAATCAGTTTTTTAACTCATGGCGTTTAGTGCATCTTTCAACTTAAATTGGGGAAGAAATGAAAGAAACAGTCTCTGATTGGTAAAAGAGGTACACTATTGTTCGATGTTTAATTGTTTTGATGTTGCAATTATATATCATCATTATCCTATAGGGAGAGATATGCACTCTCGGGACTTAATTGACTTTGGTGCATCTCCGGAAGAAGATATGTGCATTTCCGGGACTTAATTGGCCTTGGTGTGACGATGTCAACTTCATGAATGGGATAAAGTGTGTACTTCAGGTTTTGGGGCTTCATACATGGGATTGATTTCCTTTCTTCAACTACATGGGGGAAGAAATGTCTTTATTCTTTCTAGTATGCATAACTTGAACTCCTAGGGGGAAGAAAATTCAAAAGAATTATTCAAGCGTGAGAAGAGATGTTGTTGATCTACTTGGTGTGCCCCAAACGTTCAATCACTCATAGCAACATTATCATGTCATATGATGGGGTTTTATTTTAAATTCCGTTGTGCGCTTAATCATTCTAAGCTTTAATAAAAGCTTTGAAACTGCTTATGACGATTGTTTGTTTAGGGGGAAGCTATTAAAAGCTTCTACATCAAGAATATCTGGCATGAGTTAAGGGTTAATTTAGAAGCTTCTCCTTAACCAGAAGTATATGGGTTACTTAGTTCGTGCCATTATGGTATTTCTTCTACAAGTTACTACAAAGATGAGTCGCTTTGGAGTGAAGACTTGAAGTCAATGTCCTCAGAAGACATCATCAGCATTGGACGCTTCATGGAAGCTTTTGTTCTTAATCATTATGTACTTGTTAGGAAAAATATTGTAAGGAATTCAACACGTCGTCCCGTGGGGGAAGATTGTGGGAAATCCACTTTATTTGATGACATATAAGAATTCTCATTAGTTATCATAGTCACTCACGCAAAAACTAGAGTAGGAAACTATGTATAGTGTAGGCGCGTGAATGACTATAAATACCCCTTCAAAGCTTCCGAGGATGGGTGGTTGTTTTCTCTTTTCATTAATACAATTTGCCTTTCTTATTCTTGAACACCTTCAACCTCTCTCTCTATCTCCAACAATTACCACCCAACTAGACCACCAGATCTATAGAAAATAACAAACCCACACAGTTGTTCTTTCAACTAATTGAGCTAGGTGATTTGTCAATAAAAGTAATATATAGATAATATTTTGAAAGATATTTTAAATTCAATTTTTACTATGGATCTATAAAGGTGAAAGTAAAACAAAAGCATAAGTAGGGTTTATCCATTATCAACATCTTAAGATCATTTTTCTTTACGACCAGAGTATAGAATTCATCCTCCATCTTATTTATCTCAGTCTCGGGACAATATTTCTTGATCAAAAGATTCTTGAACTCATACCAAGGGGTTTATAAGCTTATTCTATCCAGATAGGTTGAGCATGTGAGTTCCACCAAGATAGTATTTCATCAGTTAAGGTACCTGTAGCAAACTTCACCTTGCACTCTTTAGTAAAATTGCTATGAGAAAACATTGATTTCATTTGTTCGAACCAACGGGTAAGACCAACTACACCTTTCATGCCATTGAAGTTAAAAGGTTGCTTATAAATCCTTGTAACTACATTTCTTTGCTACATAAGCTTCTCATCACTCAACATTCCTGTTTACGTTATTAACATTGGCCATATTAGAAGCTTGTGCTTCTAGGGCTACCGTAACGTTATCGGCTATGAGTTGCCTTATTACATCCTGTGACATAGATGGTGCTGCAGGAGCTTTCGTGGGAGCCATTCTATAAATAAGACAATTAAGATAAGGATCATGATATAATCGTATCACAAAGCATATTAGAAATATATGCGGTAATGAAGATGAAAAATCGATTACGTGAGATAAGAATGTAGATAAGGGTGTAGGAAGCTTAATATGTTTGTTAATGCAATGATGCCTAAAAACGTTATTTGTATTTTCCGGTCTCGCTTTGTTTTGATTACGACAATATACAAAAACAAGTATTTAGGGAAACAACGAAAATCGAATTCTTTAGTTCAAGTATTTTACTTTTCATCCATAATCACTTAAGGAATGAATAAACAAGTTCTTAGCCTAACTAGGTGGTCAAGGATTTACACTTTTCTTCAACCTCACTTTTATTTATAAGTGACAAATTTTTTTTAATAAAATTTATTTTAAAAAAAATGAAAATTTGAATTTGGCATATTCCAAATGGTCTAAGAATATACTTTTTGGGTATAAACTTCTTCAGATTCTATTCCCCCACTAAAATACAAAAAAGGAGCGTAGTCTAGAGCATGGGGCTCAATATAGGTGACTACGGATCATTATTGATAATGAGCCGCATGCCTATTTAATGAGTTGCTCTTAGATATATCCGTTGGGCTCCTATAAATAGTGGACCATCTCTAGATTTCCTTTTTACCTCTTTTGATCACAAATTATAAGATTCAATACACCTTCTTTAATCACACAAATTCTTTGTTATTTGGTTGATTATACTTGTTTAAGAAGTAAATATTTCACCTCCCATCTCATCCTCTCAAGTGCAAAGAGAAGAACACTTTCATCCTTGAAGTGTTGTGTCAAGTTCAAGATCCATTCAAGATCAAAACTCTATTTCATTCTTGTTTCATTGTGAAGATCCAAATAGTTGTGTATAATTGGAAGTTGTGTATCTATTATGCTTAATACTTAGGCCTCAAAGTATATTGGTGTATATTGGTCCTAGCTAAGATTAGGTCTCGACTTTTAGCTTAGAGTCAGAAATTTGTTAAGTGACATGTAAGGTTTTTCCACCTCAAGGAGCTTGTTGACCAGTGAACTCTCGAGTAAGGAGTACTCGAGGAGTGGAGTAGGAACAAAGTGTGAGCTTCGTTGCCGAACCACTATAAATCCTTGATGGTCGGTTTGATCTTTCCTTCCAGTATCTCTTTCCATTCATTATTCATTATTGCATATACTTTGTGATTATTAGTTTAGATACACTATCTTGTTCATATTATGCATAAAAAGATTTCACATAAATCACTTGAATCTAGTTTTTGAAAAGAATTTTTGAAAACCGATCTTTGGATCATTTTAACTAGAGAAACTATTCAACCCCCATCCCCACCCATACTAGTTTCTACAATTGGTATGAGAGACTAGTTGCTCAAGCTTTTGAAATATATTGTATTTTAAAACTTCGATCGATCTATGGATTCCAATTTGTACCTAGAACAGTAATCTATGCAAAGACCACTTCTTTTTTAAACCGATACTTTTATTTATTGGAAAAATAGATTTGAGACTTATTGAAATCAAAAGATCTAGATCTTTTCATGTTGTTACCATTGGTGAATTTTTTCCTTTACAATGTAATAAAGTTTCTAAAAAGAATGAACTAGTTTCCTTTTGAAAACTCAAATGATGACACTAAAAAGAAACTTGCTAAAAATAATAAGGCCAAAAAGGTTATTTATAATGCTTTGCCTAAGAAAGAGTATGAAAGGATTTTATGTGTAAAACCGCCAAAGAAATTTGGGAAACTCTTTTGATAACCCACTAAGGTAATATCACGTCAAAGAAAGCAAAAGCGATCTTCTTGTTCAACAATATGAACAATTTGTCATCTTAGAAGATGAAACTATTGATAGTGCATTCGCTAGGTTTAATACTATTATTACTAGTCTAAAAGCACTTGATGAAGGTTTTTCTAGCAAGAACATGTTAGGAAGTTTCTTCGGGCGTTGCATCCAAAGTGGAGAGCTAAAGTCACGACAATTTAAGAATCAAAGGATCTCATTACAATGTGACTTGATGAACTAATTAGAAACTTGAAAGTTCATGAGATGATAATCTTGAAGGATTTGGAGATGGTAAAAAAAATTGAAAGAAAGTCTCTAGCATTGTAGGCCAAGAAAGTGCAAAGTGATCATGAAAGCTCATCCTCAGATAGTGATGATGAGGAGTATGCTTTGGCGATTTGAGACTTCAAGAAGTTCTTTTAGAGACGAGGTCAATACGTAAGGCAACCAAGCAATGACATGAAATCATTCTCGAAGAACCGACTTATCAAGAATGACAAAAGTGATAGGAAATTATTTAGATGCAGTGATCCTAACCATCTAATTAGTGAATGTTCTAAGCCATCTCGCGACAAGAATCACACAACGTTTATTGGATGTTCGTTGAGCAATAGTGGTGAAGAATGTGATGATAGTGCTAAAGACGACAAGCGTCTAAAGGCTCATTCTTCAAAAGGGATATGATTAGGGATTTATTTTGAGCCTGACGAGTGGATTGAGGTAGTGGTTGTTCTAAACACATGATGGGAAATCAAAGTCTATTCTCTACTTACAAAGCATATAATGAAGGTAACGTTACTTTAGCTCGTAAACTACGTGGTAACATCATTGGCAAAGTATAGGTCAAATTTGTGACAACTTAGGTTTTAGTTTACTAAGTATAGGTCAAATTTGTGACAACAAGTGTACGGTCATCTTTTCCGAACATGATAGTGAAATTGTAAAAGATGAAAAAATCATTGGAAAAGATGTTAGAAAGCATGGGCTTTATGTCATGAAGATTAGTAGGAAGTCTAAAGACAACATATGTCTTGCGACTTTAGATTATAATTCTACTCTTTGGCATAGGAGATTAGGTCACGCTAATATGTGTTTAATTCAATCTTTGGTCTCTGGGGAGTTGGTAAGACATCTCACCAAGATCAAGTTTGATAGTCACTTTTGTGATGCTTGTAAAATTGGGAAGAAAGTTCACTCTAGTGACAAAAACAAAAATTTGGTTTCGACCTCTCGGTGCCTAGATCTCCTAAATATGGATCTCTATAGACCTTCCATCATACGGAGTAATTGAGGTAACCTTTATACCCTAGTAATAATTGATGACTATTCTAGATTCACTTGGACTAGATTTTTGGCTAATAAGTATGAAGCTTTCGATCATTTCAAAATATTTAGTCGAAAAATCCAAAATCAATTGGGATGTCCAAGTGTGTCTATTAGGACAAATCATGGTAAGGAATTTGATAATAAAGTGAAAATTGGTGCCTTTTGTGAAGCTCATGGTATTATCCATAACTTCTCGGCTCCTCGCACTCAACAATCAATTGGGGTAGTTGAAAGGAAGAATAGGACACTCCAAGAGATGAGTAGGACCATGTTAAACGAGCAATCTTTGCCTCAAAAGTTTTGGTTCAATGTCATGGATACATCGACCTTTATTCTCAACCTTTTCTTATTCGACCTTTTCTTATTCGACCTTTTCTAGGAAAGACCACGTATGAGATTCTTAAAGGTAAGAAACCCTCATTAGAATATTTTATGATGTTTGGAAGCAAGTTCTTCATTCTCAACACCAAAGATTACCTTACTAAGCTCGACCCAAAGTCTTACGAAGGTATCTTTTTAGGGTATTCTCAATCTAGTAAATCCTATATAATCCTTAATAGAACCTCGGGCGTAATCGAAAAATCACTCAACGTGACATTTGATGAAACTCTTCCTTCGTCTAAGACACCACCTTTGGTAGATGACGACTTAGATGAATTAGACATAGTTAAAGCCAAAGAGATTAGAAAACTAGGAGATTAAGACCTTATTTTTGGAAAGGTAGTAAACATTAAGGAATCTAAGGATCATGCCCTGGATAATGTCATAGGAGACCTAAACCAAAGGACCTTAAGATATCAAGTCCAAAACCAAAGTAATTTCTTTTGTTTTGTCTCTTTGATTGAACCTAATAATATTAAAGAATCTTTGATGGAAGAAAGTTTGGTCATCGCTATGCAAGAAGAATTAAATCAAATCATTGCTAATGACGTGTGGGGACTTGTTCCTTCACCTAGAAACACCACCATTATGGGAACCAAATTGGTCTATAGAAATAAACTAGATAAGAATAGTGTAGTGTCTCGTAACAAGGATAGACTTGTAACTCAAGGTTATAATCAACAAGAAGGAATTGATTAGGATGAGACGTATGCAACCGTAGCAAGTTAGATTCCATTAGGATCCTTTTAGCATATGCATGTGTATTAGAGTTTAAGCTTCAACAAATGGATAAAGAGTGCGTTTCTTAACGGTTGGCCAATGAGGAGGTATATGTGGCTCAACCTCCCGACTTCATTGATTTTGAGAAACCGGATCATGTTTACAAGCTTAAGAAATCTCTTTATGGTCCTAAACAAGAACCCAAAGCTTGGTATGACAAACTTAAAGCATTTCTTGTAAAACATGAGTATACCATGGGAATGGTAGACAATACACTCTTTACAAATAAAAAAAGGATCTTGTAACACCCCACTTTAAGTGAACCGTTACGCGTAATTATGGCGTGTAATCAAAGCATGCAAGGTAATATGTAGTAAAACATACATGACCATAGGGAAAACCGGAATCAAACATCGGTTCCCAAACATAAGCCCAAAACATAATAAAGTAAAGGAAGTAAGAAATGACTAAACAAGCACAAGTATATAAAGGCAAAGGAAGAAATCTATGGCAGCTTCCATCCTATGCACGTCCTCCAAATGCTCGAGTCCTGGGTACCTGCCGTCTTGGGAACATGAAAAGAAAACGGCTGAGCATAACGCTCAGTGCACGGATGTACAACATAATATGAATGGCTAAAACATAAATAAGACTAATAGCAGCGGAAATAAAAAAGTCATGGATAACCTGACATAACTTATGAAAACTGGTTTTATAGTTTGAAAAGCTTTATGTTTATCTTATAAAATCTGTTTAACATGTTTACCATTAGCCAATATAGGTCATGAAAATATCAACGTGCATGAATACTTGGAGGGGTGACCTCGTCATGCAATTAGAGGGGTTGCCTCTAACTAATATAACTGTTTGGGTAGGAGGGATCAGCTCCTTGTGAAAGATGCAAGGCACACACCACGTTTACCTGAATAATCTACTGAAAGCATGTAAACTAGGATGCACCCATACGCCTGACATGATAATAATAATAATATGGATAAAAGCTGAAGGGACGCCACGAGCTATCACTCTGTCGTGGTGGAGTCATAACATTGGTGCCTCCAGTGTTATGGTTATGGTACCTCCATAACTAGGTGAAACTGGTCATGCATGTATATGGCTTTAGGTATCTAATTAAACATAAGCAAGTCAGAAACATATAAAACATATACTGGGGAAAACAGTTGGCTGCATACGAGAAATCCTAATAAGGAAGAATGTCCATACTGAAAGGACGGAGAATCTGTACCTTAAGTCCAGTGAATGAAGAAGACGAACGGAAGAGAGTCCTACTTCGATCTCACTAATGCTACATAATAATATACGTGTTTAAGTATTTTGATTACTGGGTACGTAACTGGTTTTATATCATGTCTTAGCTTGTTTTATATGTTCATGTCATGTTTTCACTGATTTTAACATTATGCTGTGTTTATCATGTATTTTGTATATTCTGATTAAGTATTACTTGTATTTCTTGTATTATTATACTTGTTGTGTAATAATAAGTAACTTCCTAAAAATAGCAGGTTTCCTAAAATTGAAAGTTTTCAAAAATAGATTTACTGCTTAAAATAGATAAGTTCCTAAAGATAGAAAGTTTCCATATATAGATTAGCTGCTTAAATTGAATAAGTTTCTAAAAATAGAAAGTTCCCATAATTAGAAATAAGCTGGATTATTAAGCTAATAAGATAAGCTTAAGTTTTACTGATTAATATTCTAAGTCATGTGATTAAATAGTATAGTTATTTAATTAATACATGTAAATTAAATAAACTATATGTTATATGATTTAATTAAATACAAGCATGATTTAATTAAATTAAAGTGTATAAAAATACTTAGGTTAAAACATGTATCACTATTGTATTAATATAACCTAAGTCATGGTTATTAATTAATTATATTTAATATTTAATAATTAATTAATACTATAGTGTAAAATAAATAATTAAATACTTAGGTTAAAATCATGTATCATTAATAATAATAATAAACCTAATTTCATATTTTAATTAAATTAATTATATATCATGCCAAATTAATTTAATTAACTTGTTAAATTGTATACTTGTAAAATTAAATAAACTTGTAAAAATAATCATGGATCGAACCGTGTGTTATTAATTTAATAAAACGTGTCGTGAACCCGTGAAAACCGTGAACCAAACACCCCTAAAACATTGGCAAACCGGCATGAACCGGTTGCCCCTATTTGTGTAAAGATGCCACCGGCTGAAGCCGGTGGTTCCTTTCTCTCGGCTAGCCGCTAACCACCAGCTTCCCACCGGCAGTCGCTGGTGGTTCCCCTTGCCTGCCTACGGTCTCCCCTTCTTTCCTAAAATAGCCACCGGCTTAAGCCGGTGGTTGGGGCTGTGTTGCTGCCGAGACCAAACCAACCACAAGACACCCCCGACGCACGTCGGGGTGTCTTATCCCTGTTGTAGACCGATCCAAACACCTCCAAGACCTAGGTCTTGGTTGGTGATGAGAACCAAAGCGACGCCGAGAGTCTTGGGACTCTCGGTTCGCATGGCGGCCGGAACCAACAAACCCGAAAACACTCTAATTAAATTGCCCACCATGATTTTACATGTTTTAGTTCATGTTTTAATTAACTCCATGTTCATATATTCATAAAAGCATAAAAAGGAATTAAAAGAATTGTTTTTCGGATTACCCAAAACACGTGGAATGGATAAATCTTGATATCACGAACACAATCCTAATCAATAATTAAAATCAAACCCCGTCCTTCTTTTGGCTTGATGCCAACGGCATAATTAGAACATCACGTTCTCCTTTAGGGTGCTGCTGGCTGCATAATCAGAACATCACGTTCTCCTTTGGGTGATGCTGGCGGCATAAAGAGAACATCACGTTCTCCTTTTGGGTGCTACTGGAGGCATAAACAGAACTGGCGGCCACCATGAAGAGTTACTAGGTTTTTGCTTTGTTTAGAAAATGTGATAAATGAAAATGTAATGATTTACCTTCCTAACATATTTTTGTGAAGTGGGTTGGGCCATAAGGCCCGTTTCTGTTCTTTGTGTCCGCATGTAGGTGGGGCCCACAAGGGAAACCAAAACCTTTTCATGCTTAATAATTACGTGTTCGTACGTTTGTATTTACGTTACATTATTATAATTTAATCGTGTTATTATAAATACTTGTACGTAATCCTAATAATAATATACGTAAATACATATTTATGTGTTCGTGATTCTTACGTTCATGATTTCATGTTCATGATTATAATTATTACTTATAATAATTATCTTGTATTAATACATACTTAATACTTATCTGTAATAACACGTGCGTAATTCTTGTAATTAATATTCGTGACACGTGTTCATGTTATATGAGGAAATTAGTAACTTGTACGTATGATTATTAGTGTACTGTTCATGGTAAAAGCATGCGGGTCTTACAACTCTTCCCCCCTAATAAGAATAATTCGTCCCCGAATTATAGATAAAGTAAACTGAAAAGAAACATACCCGAATCAAAATGAGAGGGTATGAAAGATAAAAGGACACGAAGATGACATGGTAGAAAGGAACGTGAAACGTGACATGTCTTGAAAGGACATGGAACGTGACGTGACTGAAAGGACATAACTAATCAATAAGAGAAAAACGGATACGAAGTCCGGATGAACTTGTCCGTTTCCAAGTGGCTTCCCTCTTGGAACGATTCATTCTAAAGATCTTGACAAAATGTTAAATCTTGGTCCTCCTGACCTTGACTTGAAAACTCTAAGAGTTCATTGTCATCTACGTAAGATAGATCCCCTGAATTCGATCGAGGAAGTAAAAGTTAACATACAAGGTTAACTGAAACATTACGATGTCATAAAATCTAACCTAACTGATAATTAGCAACGATGCGCGAGACATATTGAAACGTAATACGTGAAGAATTTTGAACGTGATACGTCAAAATTTTTGAACGTGATACGTGAAAATTTTTGAACGTGATACGTGGAGGTATGGCTAGTATAATATGGCAACATATCATGATCAATGATACGTGTAACATATCATGAACGTGATATGAGAAACGTGGAATGAACATGACATGTGAAACATATCGTGAACATGAAATATAACGGCGGTAACGCCTAGCGCTATAAGATGAGACGTGGAATGTGACGTAAAACTTGTGTCTGAGCATAGAGAGTTATACTAAACTTGAGTCTGGTCTCTCAAGTTCTTGTAAAACTTCCCAAAACGAAAATGTACGCAAAATCGTAAGCCAGGATACGATCATGAACGCGAATAGTGTCATGAACGTGAGCGTGAAAGCAAGTCGTAAAATTCGAACAAGGACGTGAACGTAAATAAGGAGCACAAATGTGAACCTTCGTCTGGCCCGATAGGTGAGGGATTACCAAGTGATCGGATGCACCTTGACTGGAACATGTCCGATCAACCTGTTGGTTCTAAAATCCTTGCGGATGTAAGGATTCTGCAGACTTGATCAAACTATTGGCAATAACCCAGATAGCATCATGCTTCTTCTGAGTTTGCGTTAATCTGGTAACCAAAATCCATGGAGATCTTGTCCCCTTTCTGTTCACAATTTCAGTTAGTGGAGAAACATCTTAGTCTGTTGGTGTTCTATCTTAGCCTGTTGGTATGACAGGTATTTAGATATGAATGTAACTGTATCTTGCTTCATAGAACTTGATACATAGGAGTTTGCGAAACCTTGAGTCTCCGAAATTAGACTTCTCTTAGTGTAGGATTTTCTAGAACACCTAATGTAGTGTAGGGTTCTCTCCTTTACGCATAAGATGAGTCATGGTAAGATTAACCGTGTGAATCCATGTGATTCAGCGTGTCACTGTAATCAACCAGAATTTATATTGAATAATTTCAGGGTGAAATTTTTCTCGTTGTCAAATTTTGCAACATAGTGGAAAAATGATCTTCCTGCTCTTCTCTAGACTTAAAGATAATCAGGTTTTCCATGATGAGAACACTGATGAATTTGTTTACGAGTTCATGGAAACTCAATTTATTAAGTCCACAATGCTGCTTGGGCTATTGTGAGACTAATACAAAATCATGAATCTAGCATGATTGAGTTGTGAACGAATAGCAATCATGGACATGTCCTGCTATTTCACTCGTCATTGTTGTAGCATGATCATGAATCAAATCTTGGAAAAGTGCTTAAGGCCCTTAAATTGATTGGACATGACATCAATATGTCGTGGAGAATAACGGTTATGAATGGTGATTTGTTTTAAATCGACGGTAGTCGACACATAATCTCATGTTACCGTCCTTCTCCTTGCAGGTTCTTCTGGAATGTTTAGGAAGATTTTTAAATAATCGTTTGGTTATGAGTAAAGGAACTTCAATGGTCATGTCTTAACTGACAGCTAGAAAATTTTAGCAGTCATGGATAACAAAGCACGTGTTTGGGAAGCATAGATAATTTATACAGATTTTCCAGATGGAAAACCATGCTGAATGTATTTAGGAGCCAGAACATTACTATACAAAATCATGAATCGTAGCAGGGTGTGCTATTCATAGTCCATAATTAGGATTAAGTTCAACTCGAATCTGTCCGAGGTAATGCGTTAGCAGCTTGGATCTTATCATTAGGCTAAAGAAAAACCTTCGTATACATTAGGAATACGAATGACGTCCTTATGGTCATGAATATATGAAATATAGGTGCAAGAAAGGAAGTATCATCGAACAATCGTACAGATCTCACTGATATGCCGGTGCTGGTACTGAAATTCTTGTGTCCTTGTTAATACTGTTGGGAATAAAATGTAGCCAGTGCACTTGAACGTTGACAAGAAGAAAACAAGCGTTGATAAGAAGAAAACAAACTTTGACAGATCAAGCGTTGACAGGAAGAAGTCAAGTGTTGATAGGTTGAAGACAAGCACTGATAGAAAGATATGGTCTACGCATATTTTGGTTCTAGTTTGTTTCTAGTAAAGATAGGATCAACAATGTATTTTCTATAATTATATTTACCTAGAATAGCTGATACGTTGACTCTTGTACAAGGCTTCTTATGTCAATCAAGTGAAAGTTTGTTTTACAACTGTTTGTGTGTTCTTGTTTGAGTGTTAATTCCGCATAACACTTAAATTGTTTTATACATAAACAAAGTTTCTCTATGTGTTTAACTTGATCTAATCTCGTTTACACAAGCTAAATCGATCTAAGTTTGGGATCAACAAGTGGTATCAGAGCTTGTTGAGAAACTTTGGTCTAAAAGAACACAAGAACCCTAAAATCACCAAAAACCCTAATTTTCACAAAACCCTAAAAACATCATGTCAACTCCAGAAGTAACCTCCCACTCCTCCTCAAACCACAACATTAAGATTCCTATGCTTGATGCAGACAATTTTGAGCTGTGGAAGTTTAACTTTGAGCAATATCTGCAAATCCATGACTACACTCTCTGGGAGATTATTGAATATGGAAACACATTCAATAAAGCTCAAAAGATTGTAGATGCCATTGCTACAAGATCACCTGTTTAAGGATGCTCTGAAGCAGATAAGAAAGAAAAACCTGAAGATGGTAGAGCTGTGTCTGCTGAGGACATAGCAAAGAGAAGGGTTGATATGAAAACCCTAAGCATTCTGAAACTCTCGTTGGGACAAGAAAATCAGCACAAATACAGAGGTTATGAGTCTGTAAAAGATCTTTGGGCAGCCCTTGAAGTTGCCTATGGTGGTAATGCTGATACGATGGAAGAGAAAAAGAAGCAACTCTTGCATGAGTATGCTGTTTTTATGGCTCAACCTAATGAGAAGCTAAGTAGTGTGAGAAGCAGACTTCTCAACATTACAAGTAAGGTGTCCTTCATGGGGACAGTGATTGGTGATGTTGACATTATTGCTACTTTTCTTAAAAGCCTTGGTGATGCATGGAAGATTGAGGCAAGATCTATAATTGCGAATAACACTTACAAAAGTTCTACTTTTGATGATGTTTAAAACAAACTAAGGCTGTTGGAGAATGAACTCTTTTGGATCATGGAAGCAAGACTACCAATGGAAACATGGCCTTCTTCTCACATAGTGAAGGTCAATTTGATCAGAAGGATTCATACATGCACCCAGTTACTGGATCAACATGTGTCAACGCTGGATCATATCCTGTCAACGCCTCACGTTCAGACGCTGACACATACAAAATTGACTCTCCAAGAGTTAAGCCTGGTGGTATTGATCTGGATAATGTGTGTGCATACATTGCTTCATTGCCCAATGGTTCATTGATTACTTATGAGGACCTTGAGCAAATAAGTGATGAGCATTTGGAGGAGATGGATATTAAGTGGAATATGGCTCTTGCAAGTATAAGAGCAAACAGATGGAATAGAAGATTCAAGAAGAAGTTAACTTTTAATGCAAAGGACACTGCTGGATTTGATAAATCCAAGGTTGAGTGCTACAATTGTCATCGTATGGGGCACTTTATGAGAGAATGCAGATCTCCAAGAAGATCTGATGCTGGAAAACCCTCAAGCCAAATTGTTAAGGCTCAGGATCCTAAGTCCATGGTGGCAATGCAAGAAATTGATGGTATTGGATGGGACTGGAGCTATTTGGCTAAGGATGAGGAAGAGGATAAAGCTTTGGTTTCTGATATAAAAGAAGAAGAGAATGTTCAATATGCTCTCATGGCACACTCCTCATCTTCATCAGACAATGAGGTATATGATGATGCTTTTTGTAGTAAGGGTTGTCGTTTAAATACTAAAAGACTTAACAAAGAGGTTTTAAGACTGTTATCAGATGTGAGTACTGAGAGATGCAAGTCGTCTAACTATCAACTTGCTCTTACTCAAACTGAAAAGATTGTAGCTGAGTATAAGAAAATGGAGCTTGGCCTAAAAGATAAAATCAATATCTTAAAACATGAATTAAATGCTAGTACTGATATTAGAAATATCATGGAGAGGGTCAATGCTGAACTACAGGCTAAGTTAGATGAGGCTATCAAGAATAAGGATAATTTAGACCTTAAAATTCAAAGATTTGATAAGGCCTCACAAACCCTAGAAGAATGTGTTAGTAAACAAAGGGATTCTAGGGACATGACTGGGACTGGGATGAAAGAGTATGTTGGTGTTCCACCACCAGCTGGGGACTTCTATGATGTCCAAAGAAAGGACTTATCTTAGACTGGTTTACCAGAACTCCAAGAAGAGGAATTTATTCCTCCACCAAGAGTCCTTACCCCAGTAGAAGAATATAGGCAAAAGTTGATTGATTTGGACCAATGGAAGAAATCCAACCCTACCTTGTTTGTCAAGGGTGGCATGCTTTGTGATAGCCCAAATGAGTCTACCCCTATCAAAGTAACAAACCCAATCACTGGCAAGACTGTTGACCTTGGCTCAAACGCTGTTAGAAAACCTAGCATTAAGTATGCATAAATGTATAGAAATACTAGGTCACCAAAAAGCCAAGTTAGTGATAATGGAACAGTTTTCTTCTCTTCTAGACCTAGAGTTGTGTCTAGAAAAGCCTGTTATACTTGTGGTAGCTTTTCACATTTAGCTTATAAGTGTGTCAACGCTTCCAAGGTCAACGCTGACAAAAGGTCAAACACTGTCAGACCCAAAACTTTTGTGGAGCAAAGTCCACAAGTTGTTAGACCAGCCCCATTCTTTACTAAAGGGTCTAACACTTATGGTCAAAGACCTTTTCAGAAGACCAATACATGGTATAATAGGCAATGGGTTCATGTAGCAAACCCTAGGTTCAACGCTGATAAGGGTAATTTCAGCATTGACAAGACCAAATCAAACGCTGATAGAAACGTTGCCAGACCAAATAATGGTAAATATTTGCAACCACAGGGAAAGGGGTCTAAAGCTTCTTCTAGCTTTACATGGAGACCTAAGCAAGATCAAAACCTTAATACTAATGGAATTTCTATGACATGTAACAGATTTAATTATATTTCAAAGGTCATCACAAAACCAATTGGGGTTAACTGGGTGTTCAATCCAAAAAGGGATGAACAAGGGGTTGTTATGAGAACTAAGTCTGTTCTTGTTGAACAACCAGATGAATCCAAGTCTCCTCAGGCTTGGGTTCCCATAGAAACTAATTTGTTTTTTTTATGTGCAGGGCATTCAAAAGCAGGTGAATGACTATGGCTATTGGGATAGTGGATGCTCTAGGCACATGACTGGGAAGGAAGATTATCTCACAAACTTCACTCCCATTAAGGATGGTGATAAAGTTTACTTTGGAGGCGGATATGGAACTATCACAGGCAAAGGAACTCTTCTCACCAACAATTTGCGTTTTGAAAACGTGTTTCTAGTAAAAGAACTTGATAATAATCTTTTTAGTGTATCACAAGTTTGTGATAACAAAAATAAGGTTCACTGATACTGAATGCTTGGTGTTGAGCAAGGATTTTAAAATTCCAGATGAAAAATTTATTGATTATAGGACACCTAGGCCATAAGGACATTTATAATGTGAATCTTAATGGTATTAGGATGAATAATAACTTGTCATGTCTTTATGCTAAAGCTTCAGTTGATAAGAGTAATCTATGGCACAGGAGACTAGGGCACATTAACTTTAAAAATATAAACAGACTTGTGAGACATGGCTTGGTTGATGGTTTGCCTGAAAAGGCTTTCCACAATGACCACTCTTGTGTTGCACGCCTTAAAGGCAAAGAGCACAAGGTCTCATTTAAGTCTAAACAGGTGCACTCTAGTTCTAAACCACTTCACTTACTACATATGGACCTGTTTGGTCCAACTAATATAGAGAGTTTGAATGGTAAATCTTACTGCTTTGTCATCACATATGACTTTTCTAGGTTTACTTGGACTTTCTTTTTAGCTTTGAAAAGTGACACTGCTGATACTTTAATTAACTTTATTAACCTAATTGAAAAGAAGACTGGTAATGAAGTTAAAATGCTTAGAAGTGATAATGGTGGTGAGTTTAGAAATAAGTTGTTGGATGATTTTTGTGCCAAGAAAGGGATTACTAGACAGTTTAGTATTGCCAGAACCCCACATCAAAATGGGGTTACTGAGAGAAAGAATAGAACCCTAATTGAAGCAGCCAGGACTATGTTGGCTGATGCTCACTTTCCCATTGCTTTTTGGGCTGAGGTTGTGAATACAGCTTGTTATGTTCAGAATAGAGCATTGGTCAACAAGATACATAACAAAACACCTTATGAGTTACTTTGGGGAAGGAAACCTAATATTGGTTTTCTTAAACCTTTTGGTTGTCATGTAGTTGTACTAGATACTAGTGATGCCTTAGGTAAATTCAGTGCTAAAGGTGATGAAGGCTACTTCATGGGTTATTCAGTGCAGAGCAAGGGATATAAGGTTTACCTTAAGAAGGAAAAACGTATACTTGAAAAAGTACATGTTAGTTTTTAGAGAGTAAACCTAGTGATCCTGAAAGTGGTCCAAATTGGTTGTTTGACTTGGAACCTCTATCTAGGACTTTGAATTATATGCCTGTTACTAATCCAGACATTGTGAAGGTAACTTCAAATGTTGTGGAAGAACCAGTTGTTGATGTTTCAGGTACATAGGTTAATGAAGAGGTTGGATCACAAGCAGACAAGTAATCTCCCATACTTGAGTATGTCACTATTCCCATATGGACAAATGCTTTTGCTGCTGCTGTTGCTGGAAAGGAAAATGGTGGTCCCTAAGTATCACCAGTTAACAACATGCATGGTCCTTCAGGCGCTGACAAAGGAAAATCTGGCACTGACAAGACAAATTCAGGCGTTGATGGCTCAAACGTTGACAACACCATTTCAGGTGTTGATGGATCCAACGCTGACAACCTTGGTTCAGGCGTTGACAACTCCTTTGACCATCTTTTCTCTTCCAATTATGAACAAGGTGAACCTTCAAGCAGAAATGAATAGGTTCATTCAAATATTGATGGAAGAGAGTCTGAAGAGGATATTAACAATATGGAAGATGAGATTGAGGACAACACACTTATTGAAGGAGGAGTGCTTACTACTACAACCAAAAATCATCCTCCTTCTCTTATTATTGGTGATGTGATGTCTCATGTTCAAACTAGAAGATCTCCTCAGAATCTTGGAGGATTTATTGCTAATATCCACAAGAAGTTTGATACCCCTCTTATTCAAGCATGTTTGTTTGCCTGTTTTCTGTCACAACAGGAACCCAAGAAGATTTTTGATGCTCTCAAAGAACCATGTTGGGTGGAAGCAATGCGGGATGAGCTTCACCAATTTGCCATTCCGGATGTTTGGGACAAGATGGGTTATTAGAAGCAAGAAAGATGAAAGAGGCATTATGGTCAGAAACAAGGCACGTTTAGTGGCTCAAGGATATACACAAGAGGAAGGGATAGACTATGAGGAGGTCTTTGCACCAGTTGCAAGGATTGAGGCTATAAGGATCTTTCTAGCCTATGCTTCCTGCATGGGCTTTACTGTGTAACACCCCCAAATTTATACAACTTAGTACAGCGGAAGACTACTTGGTGTTACGGGATAGCACATTACTCACATCATAGACAACGCATAAAAATCGCGTCGTTTATTAATAAATCATTTCCAATCATAAACATCAAAGTTACATCGGTCCCAAGTCATTATATTTCATACAAAGTTTTACAAAGTATTTGAATGGAAAATATTGTTTAAGTGCGGGCCATGAATTCTTGTCGTCTTCCCGAGAATTACCTTCAAGTACCTGAGATAAAACATGTTAAAAGAAAAGGTCAGCGATAACGCCGAGTGAATTCATAGAGTTTAATAAAATTCATCAATATAATATCAGTATAAAATTATTACTGAAAATCATTTTGTACAAACCATTTTAATAGGCCATAAAATAGCCAAAGTCATTTTATACAAATCCTTATCGAAAATCATAATATAGGCATTTGCCTTAAAAATAATTTTACGAGCCAATGTCGTAAAAACGTCATACAATACGTCTTAGGACGTTGTATGAAAAATAAAAACCGTTATATGAATATGGTTATGAAAACCAAAACACAAACATAATATCAATAGTATGACCCAGTATTGCTAGTCAGGCGATACATCGTAATTCGGAGCGTCTAGTAGTATTTCGTTAGTTTTGGATTATTATAAGCCGCATGACATTGTTACCTTACTAAACCAACAACGGGTAGCTAACCCGATACCAAATTTTCCCATCTAAAGTAGCGTGTCGTCACAAAGGTCACGCTATGGAAATCTTCTCATACATAAATTCGCTTACCAATCAATGTGGCACGACGGGGATCAACCGTCAAGGCGCGAACTGGGGTGATCGTCCCCAAATAGTACTATTATGTGCACAAGCGTCTACCAAATCCCGGTAGTTCACAATTCATGCTAATGGGACTTTTAGTGACATAACCTAACTTTAATAATCCATTTAATTTCATCTATCGGGTCCTTTAATCATTTATCGGGTCATACAATCGGGTCATTCAATCATTCGGGTCCAAATCAATAAACAAACAATCGGGACAAATGGTGTCCTATTTTATAAAAACTATCATGTTATCTCCCTCGCGGGTTTATAAAAAATTTATAAAAACATTTAAAAGAGTGCGAGGCTATGAACTCACGTTGATGTGGGAAGACGATTATCGGCGATTTGGATGTACGGTACGTGCTTCAATCACGGAAACCTAGACAAATAATAATCGGTCTTAGATGTTTGTCCAATGTCTTTATAAAATAACAATTATGTATATATATGATGATTATTTATATATGATGATCAAGTGGGTTTACATATTCTCGTTTGCTCATTTTAGTGTTATGTATCGGTAACTTTTATACTAGTTTACTAGTTTTACCCATTTACGTGTTTTAGGTCCAATAAACTTATTATAAGTTCTTTAACTTGTTTTAATCCATGTTATACTTATGTTATCAGTATTTAAACTTTCCAAGTTGGGCCCAAATGGGTTAAGCCCAATAAGTTCTTTTTATAAGTGTTTAACTTATTTAGTCCAATTATTAGTCCAATACGTTTACTTAGCTCGTTAATGTCCGTATGTCCTATAGTTCGGGTTTTATCGGTTTTTACTTGTTATACATGTCTATATATCAGTATATAAGTTTATAAAAGTTTACATTAGACGGGTCCAACCGTCTAAGTTTTATTTAACAAAAAAGTTAATTTTTCGGTAATAGCCGAAAAAGTCGTAAAAATAAAGTTTATAGTTTTTATAACTTATAAGTGTTATTCCGCTACCATTTTTATAATTTATACACTTATTTAACCTTTTACATATTTATATAAATAAAATCCATAAGTTAGTGGGTTTTTCTTTTATATTTTATACAATATAATTTTGAGTGCTTATATAATAATATTATACTTTAATTTCCAAAATCTGATTTTTATTCTCATCTTCACCAAAACTGCCATATCTAGAGTTCTATATGGAGATAGAAGCTCAAATTTTTATCACATAAACTACATGATATATGCTCCATTTAACTATACTATAGCTACTGTTGAATCATACTCTAAGTATTTTCTAAAAATCGTCCAAAACAGTGAACTCAGATTTGTACCTTAAACTTGTTTTGATCATATCTCACTCATTACAATGATTCCATTGCATGGCCAACTCTCACATGTGTATAAGACCCATAGATTACTGTATATCAATCTATTCAAGTCATTTTACCAGTTTACCATATGATTCTTTACTGTTTTATACAGCCATCTAAATTAAGCAAGATTTTAACCTTGTTTCTTATAGTTTTCATCTTTTTAAGCATGTTTATCAACACCAAATCCCCACACAATATTTTTAATCATCATTCATCATCATATACATATACATAAGTGAAAGAAATACAAGATTACATAATCAAAAATAACAAGATGATAGGAAGAAATAATCTCTATACCACCAAAGTGATGAAATGATGAGATTTTGATGAACAATGCTTGGTTCTTGTCACCACATAACTTGGCAAATGAACTTTTTGAGATCTTCATAGGTATGAATACCTTCTTGAAAATCAGCCCTTGGACTCCATAAAATTTCCTTTTTACTTGTTAAAATCACCTCCAATCACCTTCTTTTTATGTAGCAATCAACATATGTTGATTCTAGATGATGTTTATGGTTGAATTTTGATGGATGGTGATTGTGGGAGTGATGTTGGACGTTCAAGATAGGGAGAGAAAGAGGGATGGAGAATTTTTCCTTCTCTTGTTTTTGCATGTATGAGAAAGTTGTTTTGGTTTAGCTAGTTTTGTGTTAAGTGGTTTGTAAGGCTCTAAGGACAAGTGTCCTTAGAGTGTGTGTTATGTTGACACCAAAGTGGTGTGTTGGTAACTTGTCTTGCCACCCATAGTGGGGTGAGACAAGTGTATACTTGTTTCATCCCCACTAATTTACGGGTACTCCTCGATTCTAGTTTCCTCGTTTTAAGTGCCCTCGGGTCGTTTTAAGAAAAACGTTTTTATAAATTATGAATCAACGACACAAAACGAATCTAATAAAATTGTCTCATAAAAAACGGAGTTCGAAAACATAAATACGTAATCCTAAGGTTTCCGGTTTAGTCGTAAAGGACGTTAAAATAAAATCGTAAGTCCTAGTCTCTTCTCGTAAATTTGTGAGTTTATGAACCAAAACAAATTTAAAATCTCAAAATAATATTCACAGACAAATTTATTTTCTGAAATGTCGGACTGTCACCAAAGACGGTGTATGTAAACGTAAGCACGTAACGTTGAATCCTCCGGTTTAGACGAGTCGACGCTACTTCAAGACGTAAATCCAAATTACTTCCCAAAAATAAGTGAGTTCATAAAATAATATTTTCAAATAAATATTAAGAATAAAATATTGACCATAAATTTACGGATTGTCACATACTGTCTATCAAATGGATGTGAAGAGTGCTTTTCTTTATGGCACAATTGTTGAGGAGGTTTATGTAATGCAGCCTCCTGGTTTTGAAGATCCAGAGCATCCAGACAAGGTGTATATAGTCAAGAAAGCTATGATGGACTTCATCAAGCCCCAAGAGCATGGTATGGCACATTGTCCACCTATCTGGTGAAAATTGGATTCAAAAGGGGCACCATAGACCAGACCTTATTTACAAAGAAGACTGGTAAGGATGTCTTACTTGTTCAGGTTTATGTGGATGATATCATATTTGGCTCCACAAACCCAAAGATGAGTGAAGACTTTTCCAAGCTTATGACAGACAAATTCATGATGAGTGCAATGGGGGAGATGAACTTCTTTCTAGGGTTACAAGTTCAGCAGAAAGAAGATGGTATCTTCATCTCTCAGGATAAATATGTGGCAGAAGTCTTGAAGAAGTTTGGCTTTTCTCCTCATGAAAAACAGGCTAGTACTCCTATGGATAGAGAACACCCTTGGGTAAAAGTTAGAGATGGAAAATATGTGGATGTCAGGCACTATAGATCAATGATTGGTTCATTGATGTATCTCACAGCCTCAAGACCTGACATTATGTTTGCTGTGTGTGCATGTACATGCCATCAAGTGACTCCTAAAGAGTGTCACCTTCATGCTGTCAAAATAATCTTTAGGTACCTTAGATGTTATCTAGATCTTGGATTATGGTATCCAAAAGATTCACCATTGGAGATTATTGCATATTCAGACAGTGACTATGGTGGTGACATATTTGATAGAAAATACACAACTGGTGGATGTCAGTTTCTTGGGAGTAGGTTGATATCTTGGAAATGCAAGAAACAAATAGTGGTGGCCAATTCTACAACTCAAGAAGAGTATGTTGCTGTAGCTGCTTGTTGTGGACAAGTCTTATGGATTCAGAACCAGCTGTTGGATTATGGGTATAATTTCATGCATACCAAGATTTTTGTAGACAATAACAGTACTTTATGCATTATTAAAAATCCTGTACATCATTCTAAAACAAAACACATAGAAATTAGACATCATTTTATAAGAGATTGTTTTGAAAAGGATTTAATTCAACCATATAGGATTGACACAGAAGAAAATGTGTCTGATTTATTAGCTAAACCTTTTGATACTGGAAGGTTTCAATACTTTGTCAAAAGTATTGGAATGATCAATCTCACTTAATATGTGTTTTGCGGTCTTTTTGTAAAAGTATGTACAGGATATGCATTGTTATTAGTCTTTTTGAAAAGTTAGATTTTCCACTATATTTGTCTAACGCTGACAAAGGTTATCTTAACGCTGATAAGTGTTATCGTGACGTTGTCAGCAACATGTTAGTTTTGTGGTTTTTGATCTAAGTGTGTAGGCGTTGTTAGCATTGTACCATTGGATACAGAGTTGCTTATGGATCCTTGGAGAATCAATTGGAGCATGTTTAAATTTATGGATGATGGTTGGAATATTTTTATTCCTATCTTGACATAAATTTTTTTATTTACATGCATATTATTGGGTGATAGGTGTGAAAACACCCATCTTTTCTACCACTTAATTACATTAAAACGGGACCTAAACGTATATTTTATGTCGTAAATGGCAGAATTATGCGTGGTTTGTGTTTTTATTGTGTTTCAGGGTCGAGAAGGTGAAAAGTGGAGAAAACACGGCTTTCACGGGCTCTTATTGAAGCAAAAGACAAAAGACGAAGTCGAAAGATCAAAAGTGGAAAAAGAACGAAAGTCCAACACCAATTCTGAAGATTTATCGAAGAAAAAGTCAAAAGACGGAAGTTTACTAAAAGCTGAAGAACTCAAGTCTAAATTATGAAGAAATCCCGAGACGAAGTCTGAAAAGTCGAAGAATTTAAGAAGACTGAAAGACTGGAAGACTGAGGACCAAGAAAGAATGAAAGAAAGAGGGAGCCACCAACCACTCCCCTCTCCTATAAATACCACCCTCACAACATGTGAGAGGGTGGGTTAGTTTTAGGATTAGATTAGGAGTAGGTAGTTTCTCTCTCTAAACTTATGCTTTCTCTCTCTAGATTAATTTGTGTTTAAGCTTTTGTTATTGAATCCATGCTTTTTAATTAAGCTTTTAATTCATCATCTTCTTCCTTTCTAGTTTGATTTGTTCTTATTCATCATTGTTCATGTTCTTGAGTTTTTTTATGATTTTGATCAAGTGGGTTTTGATTAATTTGGTTATGTTTGTTAGTTTTGATGATTTATTTTGATTGATTATTGTTAGTTGATGCTTATTGGTTGTTTTGGTTTAATCTTTTGTTTGATTTTGATTAATTTGTGGATTGGATCGTGTTTACTGTACATCCCCTGTTCTTCGCTTGGTTGTTTCTGTATTTTATCATTTCCAGAAGTTCCGGATCAATGATCCTTCATTCGGAACATTGAACTTCCGTGTCATCATTCCTTCATTCGGAAGTCTAAAAACTTCCGGATCAAGTGCTTCATCCGGAAGTTTGAAAGTTCCGGATCAAGGGGTGCTCATTCGGAAGTCTGAAGTTCCGGATCAAGGGGTGCTCATTCGGAAGTCTAAAAACTTCCGGATCAAAGGTGCTTCATTCGGAACTCTGAGAGTTCCGGATCAAGGGCTCTTCATTCGGAAGTTTAAAACTTCCGAATGAAGGTTTCTGTCAAGTTTATTTTTGTTTGTTTTTTCCTTTTAAGTTCTTGTCTTTTATTTCTAAGATTATTTTTCCCGTCTTTTTATTTATGTGCACTTTTATTTGCTTTCCTTTTATTCAAGTTTAATTTCGTGTTATTTACTATTTAAAGTTTTGATTTTCACAATTTACTTTTTGTTAAGTTTTAATTTTACGTCCTTTCATTTCTTCCCTTTTATTTTTAAAGTTTTAAATTTCACACCGTTTTCATTTCAACTTGTTTTAGTATTAGTTTCTCGTCATTTATTATTCAGTCTTGCTCATTTATTTTTCCAAAACCAAAATATTTGTTTCACCAAGAACAACCAATCTCACACAATTAACCGGAAATCAATTCGATTAGACACCGAGAAAACGAACTTTCAACGAGTAAAAATAGTGACATTAAAATGGCGCCGCTGCCGGCTCTTTTCGTGAAGATCGAAGGTTTTTTGTGAGTGACGCATTGGATTTTGGGATCCGTTCACTTGTGAACGTTATTTTTCTTGTCAAAAATTTTCAGAAATCCAAAAACATTTGAAAAATCATAAAAAGCATTTCTTTTTCAAAGTTTTGCACCAAAAATATTCTTCTTGCTTATCTATCTTTCTTTATGGATTTTTATGTCCATTGCGTCCGGTGTGGGAAACAATTATCTGGGAACAACTCTTGTCAATGGTGTACATGTGAGCGGTGCGGAAATGATATCGACTACACACAATTCGGATTTTGTCCCTTGTGCAACTCGACTAATTCACTCTTTTTGAACCCACCTCCTGTTCCCCCGTGCATCTATTGTGGAAGCGATTTTCATTGGCATGTTTCGTGCCCGGTTCGATACCCGTATGGTCACGGGCAAGAACCAGGGTACAATTATGACAATGATAATAGCTATCCACAGGACGCACTTGATTTTTCTCCATACCCGGTTTGCAACAACTGTGGGGGTCCTCACGATACCTATTATTGTCAACCGATGAACAACTATGAGCCACAACCGTGCTATAATTCCAGTTTTCAAAATCTTGAGCCCCCACCGCACTCACTCAATCATCAGCCTCGTCACGGGATGAGTTACCAGGAACCAATTGTCGATCTTGCTACAGCTTGTCAAGCGCAATCAAAAGAGCTTTTACACACGCTGCGAACTTGTATGGAGTCATTTTTACAGCAGCAAGATCAGACGAGTACCCATATCCCTGAGCATATTATTGGCCCTATAAATAATGAGGAGAGTGATGACGATATTGAGGTTATTTTCGACGAGGAAGAATTTCTAAAGCAAAATACTTCACTCCTTAGTGATGATGGTTTTCACATTCCTGAGATCGATGAATTTCTTGATATTGATACACCCGTGGAATACATATCCGGGTATTCTGATGTGGAAGGGGATATACTTTTTCTAGAGGATTTATTACACGATGACACTACACCTTCTATCCCAGAGGTGGAAATATGTGAATCTACTGAAAAAGGGACGCAGGTGGAAGGTAATTGTTCTCATACTTCTCATATTATATTGCCACCTCATCCTCCCACGTGCACACCCAAGCGGGTGATGTATCACTTTTACTCTACTCGTTTCATACCGGGAAATGAGGATGAGTGTTTTGATCCGGGAGGTGACATTGATAATGCTATGATTGATAACAATACGGCTTTGCCGTTTGCTCAGCATCCATTGTCTTTGGGGGATGACAATGTGCTTACTATACCCAACCCACCTCCCGTGGATCTTGACTTCACATACTATACGTATGTTGAAAGGACCTTTCTCCCTTTTAAGACTTATTCCCCCGCCTCTCCTTTATTAATGTCTTCCGGGAACGAGGACAAGGTCTTTGATCCCGGTATCACATTCGAGGCTTCCCCATGGACCATTTAATTTGGGGACGAGTCAGGCTCGTGACTCGGTCAACAAAAACAAGCGCTTTTTGGGAGGCAACCAATTATCTATCTATTTTCACCATAAGAGTAGGGGGAGCCCCGTTGGTGTTTCTTGTTCTCTTTCTTATCATATGCAGGGATTAGAGCTTCAAAGACACACTCTTGATGACTTTTGACGAACCGTGATTCCGTGTTCCCTTCTTCCCGGTTCTACCCTAAACTCTTTTCGATTCACTATTTTATATTTCTCAATATTAAAATAGGAATCTCTTTAGTTGTCTTTTCCTTAACGAGATTTAAACAAAGTGCACAATGTTCTAAGTGTAGGGGAGTTTACTCCCACATGCTTAAACATTGAGGACAATGTTTATCTTAAGTGTAGGGGGGACTTCTATCGAAGTTAAGTGGCCTTTTCCTTGTATTTGTCCTCATTTTAACCGGAAAATCAGTTTTTCGACATTTTTCAAAAATTTTAATCTATTTTGGCCTAGTTGTAGTTCCCATTATTTGTGCTATTTTTCTCTTATTTTAATAAAATAGTTTTAGCAAGTTTAGATATCTTAGATATATTAGGCCCGTTGTGAATATTTTGACTCAACCCGAGTTTACTTATCCAAGTTCACTCTAGCTAGTATCCTTAACCATGCAGACCTTATATGGTTTATTAGGCTAAGCATCCACGAGTCTCATTCCTTGAGATTTTAAATTGTGGAGAACGAGAAATGATAGAGTTGGTTACAAGTTTGGTATTCTCTCATTAACTTATGTGAGTTAATTATGATCTTTTTCTCCCATCACTTGCTAATAAATTATCTTCAATAAGTAAGGTCGTACGATTTGAAAAGTTACTTAGCTTCTAGCCCAAGATCGTTTAAAAGTTGCTCGGTAATGATAAGAGTTTATAGCCAAGGCATAACTTATGAAGCGGGGCGCGAAGATTGGCGAGTCCGAAAAGGCCCTAACAAGGCATGAGGATTCCATTTTATTGCTGAAGATCCAAAGTGATGTGAAAAGCATTATTCCCAAAGTCAATATGAAGGATCAAGACTCACGACGAAAAGCAATCAACTCCCATAAAGATGATGGAGAAGTCTATCCGAAAAGACCCTAACAAGGTATGAGGATAAATAGATCCAAGTCCGAAAAGGAGGCGGATCGTTGTATCTCAAAATCCCAAATAGAGATTGAAGAAATAATCATGAAGTCGTGGTCAACAAAGTTGGAGTACCTCTCAAAAGTCTCCAAGTGAAGAAACTCTATGAACGATGAGAAGGCCATTATCTCAAGCACGTCTCTCAAGATAAGAAGTATGAAGTACATGCCAAATATCGGCCCGAGAAAGGTCTCAAATCGTGAACCAAGTTATGCCAAGATATGAACTTTTTGATATCCCGAGAAGCAGTTTTAAGAGATTTTGTCCTTTAGCTAACTATTGATCAAATCATCCTACTTTGCTTTCAGCCTTAATAAATTATCGAAATAAGTCAACAATGCATCCTCGTGATCATTCAAGACATCAATAAAACATAAGAGATACCCATAGGAATAAGGGAGTTTAAGTGATTAATTGAATCGCATGAGTAAATGTCTGTTATGCTAACTTGTACTAACAATGATCTTGTTTTTAAGCTTGGCATGGGGAACGTGAAACTTGAGGGTGATAAACATTCATGACATACAAGCCCTAATATAAGTCTTAGATTTCTTTACAAGTTTCTTCCTTGTTGCATCTTGTTATTTTCTATCTTTTTGATTTTCCTTAGTTGTTTAATAAAGGCCAAGGTAGGTTGATTATGATGGAAAGTGTAAACCTTGCTTTATTTCTAAGCATTGCATGAGGGCATTGCAATGGTTAAGTGTAGGGGATTTGATAGGTGTGAAAACACCCATCTTTTCTACCACTTAATTACATTAAAACGGGACCTAAACGTATATTTTATGTCGTAAATGGCGGAATTATGCGTGGTTTGTGTTTTTATTGTGTTTCAGGGTCGAGAAGGTGAAAAGTGGAGAAAACACGGCTTTCACGGGCTCTTATTGAAGGAAAAGACAAAAGACGAAGTCGAAAGATCAAAAGTGGAAAAAGAACGGAAGTCCAAGACCAATTCTGAAGATTTATCGAAGAAAAAGTCAAAAGACGGAAGTTTACTAAAAGCCGAAGAACTCAAGTCTAAATTATGAAGAAATCCCGAGACGAGTCTGAAAAGTCGAAGAATTTAAGAAGACTGAAAGACTGGAAGACTGAGGACCAAGAAAGAATGAAAGAAAGAGGGAGCCACCAACCACTCCCCTCTCCTATAAATACCACCCTCACAACATGTGATAGGGTGGGTTAGTTTTAGGATTAGATTAGGAGTAGGTAGTTTCTTTCTCTAAACATATGCTTTCTCTCTCTAGATTAATTTGTGTTTAAGCTTTTGTTATTGAATCCATGCTTTTTAATTCATCATCTTCTTCCTTTCTAGTTTGATTTGTTCTTATTCATCATTGTTCATGTTCTTGAGTTTTTTTATTATTTTGATCAAGTGGGTTTTGATTAATTTGGTTATGTTTGTTAGTTTTGATGATTTATTTTGATTGATTATTGTTAGTTGATGCTTATTGGTTGTTTTGGTTTAATCTTTTGTTTGATTTTGATTAATTTGTGGATTGGATCGTGTTTACAGTACATCCCCTGTTCTTCGCTTGGTTGTTTCTGTATTTTATCATTTCCAGAAGTTCCGGATCAATGATCCTTCATTCGGAACATTGAACTTCCGTGTCATCATTCCTTCATTCGGAAGTCTAAAAACTTCCGGATCAAGTGCTTCATCCGGAACTTTGAAAGTTCCGGATCAAGGGGTGCTCATTCGGAAGTCTGAAGTTCCGGATCAAGGGGTGCTCATTCGGAAGTCTAAAAACTTCCGGATCAAAGGTGCTTCATTCGGAACTCTGAGAGTTCCGGATCAAGGGCTCTTCATTCGGAAGTTTAAAACTTCCGAATGAAGGTTTCTGTCAAGTTTATTTTTGTTTGTTTTTTCCTTTTAAGTTCTTGTCTTTTATTTCTAAGATTATTTTTCCCGTCTTTTTATTTATGTGCACTTTTATTTGCTTTCCTTTTATTCAAGTTTAATTTCGTGTTATTTACTATTTAAAGTTTTGATTTTCACAATTTACTTTTTGTTAAGTTTTATTTTTACGTCCTTTCATTTCTTCCCTTTTATTTTTAAAGTTTTAATTTTTACACCGTTTTCATTTCAACTTGTTTTAGTATTAGTTTCTCGTCATTTATTATTCAGTCTTGCTCATTTATTTTTCCAAAACCAAAATATTTGTTTCACCAAGAACAACCAATCTCACACAATTAACCGGAAATCAATTCGATTAGACACCGAGAAAACGAACTTTCAACGAGTAAAAATAGTGACATTATTCGGCAACATATGTATCACAGTTTAAGGGGAGGTTTTAGGAACCTTTAGGACTTTTGGGTATTCTTATAATACTCTTATCACAATTCTAGATTGTGTCCACATGTGAGTATGAGTTAGTTTACTAAATCATGATACACTGTAGCATGCAAAGTTGACATACTATGCATGTTGCCAAGACATTTTTGGCCTAGAATTGGATGTGGTCTGTTGGGAGACTTGGGAATGATTTATAATGGGTTTACCTGGGAGTTAAAAGGAATTTTATGAGATAACTTAGTTGTTAAGAATTTTGGTTAGCAAAGGACACTAGATGACTGTTATGTCTATCTTGCATAAGCAAGTGTGCATAACTGGACACTGCTTGCCGCCCTATAATAATTATCAATTTATAGGTTATCTTCACTAGGATAAATTACTTTGTTAAGGTCCTTTTTCATTTTTATTACTTTCATTTTTGGACGCTGACAAATATTTTTCCAAGCGTTGTTATGACCAATTTAGACGTTGATATGGCTTTGGCAAACGTTGACAAGAATATAGCCGTTGGGCGTTGATGGGCTATTTTTGACTGTTGACACTCATTGGGACCTACCTAGTTGTTATTTTTGACGAATTTTGGGGCCGTAATTTTGGGAGTATATAACTTCTAATTAATGCACAAGATAAATTATTTTCTTTTCAAGATTTTCATCATTATATTTTGAAAATTTCTTGCCTTATTTTTTACCAATCACATGTGCATATCTCTCCTATATATTTGGCTCCTATTTTTAAACAGGGTATCTTATATTCTTGTCTAACACTTTTTCTTCTATAATTCATCTTTCTTAATAATTCACAAACACCATTCTTCAAATAATGGCACTAAATTTTAAACCAAGTGACTTGGTATTGGGATTCAGGAGTCAGCACAACATGATTGCTTATTTGGAGGATGATGATACTTTGTTTCCACAATACACTCAGATGGTGGCGTATTTGAATGCATCTCCAATTAGGTATGCACTTTCTCATGCTCCTCTCATCCCTGTCACTCATATTAAGCAGTTTTGGAACACTGTCAGTTCCTCAACAATTAATAATGTGACTACATTATCAGTTATTGTTCATGGGCGTACTTGGGTGGTTACTGAAGCCTTGGTTCGCCAGGCTTTGCATCTTAATGATGCAGATGGTATAACCACCCTCCCCATAAATGAAATAGAACAAGGACTTCGGGCTTTAGGGTATCCTTTCCCTGATGAGGGCACTTTAAACAAATATCATAAACAAGAGTTTTCCCTAGCCTAGAAGTACCTCATACATGTCATCCTTCAATGTTTGAGTCCCAAATGTACTGCACACAATGAAATTAATAGATCAATTGCTAGTGCAATTGTGTGCATTGCAAATGGGCAAAAGTTTAATTTTTCAAAACTGGTTTTTGATGGCATGTGTAAAAAAAAGGGAATAAGATGACTTTGGCTTATCCCAGATTTTTGCAAATGGTTTTTGATGTGCAAAATTACTGCACAAGGGATCATGATGATTTTTATGAGATCCAAGTGCAAAAGAAAGCTATTTTTACCAAGATGAACTCACCCCCTCACCGTGAATTACCCCTCACCCAAGCTATGCTTGCTGTTATTGCAGCAGCACAACCCCAACCAGACCCACAACCACAACTTGACTCAATACCAGAACCTTTGCCTTCACCTCAACACATGGGAATTTACCAACAACCCTTCAACGCTGACACCTTAAATGTTGGCGTTGACATAAGTAATCCAAACGTTGACACGTTTCCTTCACAGACCCAAACACCCCTTAACCTTCAAACAACCACCAAATCTACATCATCTTCTACCCCACCTGAATATAGGTTGCAAAAACGCCCAAGGACTACCGGAGTGTTCTCCTCTATTGGTCCTAGCCATGTAGCAGAGAGAACCACCACCACAAGTGTGGTTGGTGATATGGATAAGGCTGGGACTATTGGTGCTAGCTTAGATGCAGGCCAAGACAGTGCTAACATATTTAATACCTCATCCATGCCCCATGACTCTACTTTGGGAGGTGAAATACCCATTCTAGAGGAGGGCATATTGGAACTATACACATTGATGGAATTGACGGCTGTCTGCATTAGCTTGCAAAAGAAAAATGCAGACTTGGTACAAACAGTCAGTACACAAGGCCTTGAACTCAAGCAATTGAGAGAGAGGATTGTTATTTTGGAGAATGCTAACACTAGGCGTGGAATGGAAGATTCTTCAAAAGGGGAGGATGAGCAGATTAATGTGAGTGACAAAGGCTCACATGATGGAGAATCTTTGGGTGTTGCTGAAGCCCTAACTGAATTGAAGAAGCAACAAGGTTTTGATAGATCTCTGGTTACTCCTACATATATGAACTTGTCGTTTACAGCTATGTTGGAGCAGTTTACAAGAGGAGCTGAGACAAGTAATTTAGGCGTTGACAAGCAAAATTTGAACGCTGACACACCAAGCGCTGACAAGAGTAAATTGGGCACTGACACAAGGAATTTGAGTGTTGACAGGCCTGCAGATATGGTTGATGTATTCCAGTCATTAGCTATCATCAAAGAAGTGTCTTCACAGGTATTACCATCTTCTTTACCCATCATTTATCCATTAGATAAGGGTAAAGGAATCATGGTAGAAGTAGAAGTTCCAAAGGATGCAGCACAAGTAGAGTTTAATTCAAGGTTGGCTGCACAACTTATGGAACAAGAAAGCAAGAAGGTTGGTGAATCACCATTTGTTTTCACTTCTGAGGTACAAGAAGGAAGTGATGAAGAAAGTTCAGATTCAAGTGTGATGATAATTAAACAACCAGAAAGACTTGAATATGGTGATGACTTGGAAAGGGAGAAGCTTAGAGAGTTAAAATTGAAAGTAGACTTTGATATGCTAGAAGTAGTTCAGATGTACCATGCTTGGGAGAATAGGATTATGGAGAATCCAGATTTGACTATTTCAGACCAAATTTGGGTATTGGAGATTCTTCTAAGAGTTCAAAGAGACTGCAAGGTAATTCTGAAACATAAGGCTAGCAATGTTTTTTCACTGCTGAAGAGGGATAGAAGAGAGCTTTACTACATGTTACTCAGATGTCATGGAACTGGATGGACCTTCAAGAAATTGCAGGAATTATCCTTTCAAGAATTGGAGTACAAGGCTTTTCCCATTTGGGCAAGAGTGCAGGAAATGAACACTCTTAGACTTCTTTCAGATGAAAGGAAAGAAGAACTTGCAGAAGAGATGGAGCTTCAGAAGGCAATGATTGTTCCAAGGCCTTTGAAGAAGGGAGTCCCACTTGAGTTTCATAAAGATCTAAATAAAGTGGTTCCCAGTGAAGCTGTTCTTAGAAGGAGCATTAACCTCTCACCCATGGAAGCTTCAGATATGGTACAAGTGTTACATCTTGATGCCAGAAACCCTATCATTAGCTATGAAGAAGATGCAAGTAGGTTTTGGAAGATTGGTAGATATGGGAAAGAGGTACACACATTTACTACTCTTATGTCTCTCTTTGCAAGTATGGATAGAGAAGACTTGGCAGACCTTTGGAGGTTGTTGATAGCCAAGTATGAGACTGAAGCTCCTACTTCAGTCAATGGAATAAAACTTTGGTCAACATTCAAGAGAATGTGTGCACCAGAAGAAGAAGATCCTGTTTGGAAGGATCTTGAGGATGATATCAGTGGTCTTCAATGGCGTTTGTATTCAGCTGCTGGTGTGTATTATTTGAGGTCTACAAAGTTTGCTGAGTATCTTCTTGTAGATGCTCAGTATCCCATGTCCAAAGAAGTTTTGGACAAGATGAAGACAAATCAGCTGGAGATGGACTATTCAAGTGACGTGGCCAAAGATTTGATTAGGCATGTTTATTACCAATATGATAAGATTTAAGATTCCTCCTAGTTCTTAATTTTTATTCAGAAACTTGATTACTAGAGTAGATATCAAGTTTAGGGGAGGATTGATGGGAATAAAATGTAGCCAGTGCACTTGAACGCTGACAAGAAGAAAACAAGTGTTGATAAGAAGAAAACAAATGTTGACAGATCAAGCATTGACAGGAAGAAGTCAAGTGTTGATAGGTTGAAGACAAGCACTGATAGAAAGATATGGTCTATGCGTATTTTGGTTCTAGTTTGTTTCTAGTAAAGATAGGATCAACAATGTATTTTCTATAATTATCATTACCTAGAATAGCTGATACGTAGACTCTTGTACAAGGCTTCTTATGTCTATAAAAGAAGACCTTTAGGTTATGTTTCATATAAGTTTTTCATACGTTTAACAATTTCATTGTAAGCAAGTTCGTTATTATCAATCAAGTGAAAGTTTGTTTTACAACTGTTTGTGTGTTCTTGTTTGAGTGTTAATTCCGCATAACACTTAAAATTTTTTTATACATAAACAAAGTTTCTCTACGTGTTTACCTTGATCTAATCTCGTTTACACAAGCTAAATCGATCTAAGTTTGGGGTCAACAAATACATGGCACCACAAAATGGATATACCCTTTGGAGGGTACCTTGAATTTCCTAGGGATGTTCCAGAATTGGACGTGAGTCATGTGTCTTGACTCGTGTCCTGGAGATATAAGCATGACATGTGTCTTGACCGGTGTCTTGACATGTGTCTTCGGAAAGTATACATGAGACATGTGTTTTGACTGATGTCTTGACATGTGTCTCGAGATGCGAAACAAATAGAACTACAACTATTAGGTTATTATGCCAAGATTGGCGGATCTGTTAGACTACTGATCCATTGTATTTCTGATCACGTCCGTGGCCGAAGCTTCGATTACGATTGCTAGGATAGTTGCTGTCATAGTAATGGTTACTATCGTCTTGTCTGTCAGTTCCATGACGGTCATTCTCATGACTGTGATTCATGTAACTATTCAGCTGAGTGACCAGCTGGTACCGGTTCGCACTCATACGACTGAAACGACAACTGAATGACGTGTGACATGTAACTATTAGGGACAATGATTGATGAAAATTGTCTGGTGGTGAAGAATCTTCTCGTCCAATCTCTTTGATCTAAAGCCTTTGTCTTCGTCTTGTAAGATCTCCAGGTTGTGAACATCATCAACATCTCGTAGCGTCTCCAACATCCGCAGCATCAACCCTTAGTAACATCTCCAAGCTATGAGTGGCATCAGCAATTTGTAGAGTATCAGCAAGTGGAATACGCACATGGGATACGGTACATAGAGTACACATGGAATGTACATGGAATGTACATGAAATGATCGGTATGGGGTCGATCATCTGATATGATTTTACAGAAAATAATTGGTTAAACTGTTAGAAAGACCATCATGATAACCTGGCAATGCCAGTATATATATCTCATTCTGGTTGCATAGAGAAACGCTAACGTGTGGTTAAACGAATTTCAACGATGAATTTCCTAAAAGCGTGATTAATGAAAACCAACCATGACTATCATGAAAGTAGGATTTAAGTGAATTCCAAAAGTGTCTTGCATGAAAGCATAAACAACAAAAGAGACGTAAGACATAATCACGTGAAGACGAAGTCATCATGAAGAAACATGAAACAATCTATCATAAAGAGTGTATAACATAATCAGCATGAAACTGAAGTTAACCATGATAGTATGAAAACATACCTGACATAAAATATAGTAACTTATGAGGGGACATGAAAAAATTTTATGGCAATAAATCATGAGAAAAATTTTATGCATGAAAAACAGTGCATGAATGAATGATGCCATTTATAAAAACCTTTATATGTGCAAGGGGACGCCTATGGGTCAGTCCCAAAACAAAAGACATGGCGAGGGGACGCCTATGGGTCGGTCCCAAAGTTAAAAGTTTCGATAAAAGCACATGCGACTAAATAGGGCCAGTCCTGTACCAACCGTTACTTAATCAAAATTCCTTCAACAATGATACATGAAACATAAATAAGTAACAATCATCTGTCAAAACTTATTAGAAAAACAAATTTATGTGACTAATTATGAACTACTGGGGTTCATTCCACATAGTCCCAGTTCACGAGGAACATCATGCATGACACAATGACACATAACTGAATATGAATGACGGTTGTCCATCCATATTAGTAAAACAATACCGATGAAAACATCAAGGTTAAAACATCAAAGTGCTGAAAACATCATGGTTAAAACAACAATGCGTTGAACACATCAATACGTGGAATAACAAGCTTGGCTTAGGAAGCTCCTGGTGACTACCCACTAGTCACAGGTCAAGTTTTAGAGCCTACAGGTCGAAGCTTTGGCTCTAATACCATAATTGTAACACCCCACTTTGATAAGTGAATCTTTACCCGTAATTATGGCGTGTCATCAAAGCATGCAAGGTAATATGTAGTAAAACATATATGACCATAGGGAAAACCAGAATCAAACATCGGTTCCGAAACATAAGCCCAAAACATAATAAATTAAAGGAAGTAAGAAATGACTAAACAAGCACAAGTATATGAAGGCAAAGGAAGAAGTATATGGCAGCTTCCATCCTATGCACATCCTCCAAATGCTCGAGTCCTGGGTACCAGCCGTTTTGAAAACATGAAAGGAAAACGGCTGAGCATAACGCTCAGTGCACGGATGTACAACATAGTGTGAATGGCTGAAACATAAATAAGACTAATAGCAACGGAAATAACAAAGTCCTGGATAACCAGACATAACTTATGAAAACTGGTTTTATAGTTTGAAAAGCTTTATGTTTATCTTATAAAATCTGTTTAACATCCATTAGCCAATATAGGTCATGAAAATATCAACGTGCATGAACACTTGGAGGGGTGACCTCGTCATGCAATTAGAGGGGCTGCCTCTAACTAATATAACTGTTTGGGTAGGAGGGATCAGCTCCTTGTGAAGGATGCAAGGCACACACCACATTCACCTGAATAATCTGTTGAAAACATGTAAACTAGGATGCACCCATACGCCCCACATGATAATAATAATAATAATATGGCCAAAAGTTGAAGGGACGCCACGAGCTATCACTCCGTCGTGGTGGAGTCATAACACTGGTGCCTCCAGTGTTATGGTTATGGTACCTCCATAACTAGGTGAAACTGGTCATGCATGTATATGGCTTTAGGTATCTATTTAAACATAAGCAATTCAGAAACATATAAAACATATACTAGGGAAAACAGTTGCTGCATTTGGGAAATCCTAATAAGGAAGAATGTCCATATTGAAAGGACGGAGAATTCGTACCTTAAGTCCAGTGAACGAAGAAGACAAACGAAAGAGAGTCCTACTTCGATCTCACTAATGCTACATACTAATATACGTATATAAGTATTCTGATTAATGGGAACGTAACTGGTTTTATATCATGTGTTAGCTTGTTTTATATGTTCATGTCATTTTTTCACTGATTTTAACATTATGATGTGTTTATCATGTATTCTGTATATTCTGATTAAGTATTACTGGTATTTCTTGTATTATTATACTTGTTGTGTAATAATAAGTAACTTCCTAAAAATAGCAGGTTTCCTAAAATAGAAAGTTTCCAAAAATAGAAAGTTTCCAAAAATAGATTTACTGCTTAAAATAGATAAGTTTCTAAAGATAGAAAGTTTCCATAAATAGATTAGCTGTTTAAAATGAATAAGTTTCTAAAATTAGAAAGTTCCCATAATTAGAAATAAGCTGGATTATTAAGCTAATAAGATAAGCTTAAGTTTTACTGATTAATATTCTAAGTCATGTGATTAAATAGTATAGTTTATTAACTAATACATGTAAATTAAATAAACTATATGTTATATGATTTAATTAAATACAAGCATGATTTAATTAAATTAAAGTGTATAAAAATACTTAGGTTAAAACATGTAATACTATTGTATTAATATAACCTAAGTCGTGGTTATTAATTAATTATATTTCATGTTTAATAATTAATTAATACTATAGTGTAAAATAAATAATTAAATACTTAGGTTAAAATCATGTATTATTAACAATAATAATAAACCTAATTCCATGTTTTAAATTAAATTAATTATATATCATGCCAAATTAATTTAATTAACTTGTAAAATTGTATACTTGTAAAATTAAATAAACTTGTAAAAATAATCATAGATCGAACCGTGTGTTATTACTTTATTAAAACATGTCATGAACCGATCCCGTGAAAACCATGAACCAAACACCCCTAAAACAGTGGCAAGCTGGCGTGAACCGGTTGCCCCTATTTGTGTAAAGATGCCACCGGCTGAATCCGGTGGTTCCTTTCTCTCGGCTAGCCGCTGACCACCAGGTTCCCACCGGCAGTAGCCGGTGGTTCCCCCTGCCTGCCTACGGTCCCCCCTGCTTTCCTAAAATAGCCACCGGATTAAGCCGGTGGTTGGGGCTGTGTTGCTGCCGAGACCAAACCAACCACAAGACACCCCCGACGCACGTCGGGGTGTCTTCTCCCTGTTGTAGACCGAGCTAAACACCACCAAGACCTAGGTCTTGGTTGGTGATGAGAACCAAAGCGACGCCGAGAGTCTTGGGACTCTCGGTTCGCGTGGCGGCCGGAACCAACAAACCCGAAAACACCCAAATTAAATTGCCCACCATGATTTTACATGTTTTAGTTCATGTTTTAGTTAACTCCATGTTCATATATTCATAAAAGCATAAAAAGGAATTAAAAGAATGGTTTTTCGGATTACCCAAAACACGTGGAATGGATAAATCTTGATCTCACGAACACATTCCTAATCAATAATTAAAATCAAACCCCGTCCTTCTTTTGGCTTGCTGCCGGCGGCATAATTAGAACATCACGTTCTCCTTTAGGGTGCTGCCGGCTGCATAATCAGAACATAACGTTCTCCTTTTGGGTGCTGTTGGCGGCATAAAGAGAACATCACGTTCTCCTTTTGGGTGCTACTGGCGGCATAAACAGAACTGGCGGCCACCATGAAGAGTTTCTAGGGTTTTTGCTTTGTTTAGAAAATGTGATAAATGAAAATGTAATTACCTTCCTAACATATTTTTGTGAAGTGGGTTCGCTATAAGGCCCGTTTCTGTTCTTTGTGTCCGCAGGTAGCTGGGGCCCACAAGGGAAACCCGAACCTTTTCATGCTTAATAATTACGTGTTTGTACGTTTGTATTTACGTTACGTTATTATAATATATTCGTGTTATTATAAATACTTGTACGTAATCGTAATAATAATATACGTAAATACATATTTATGTGTTCGTGATTCTTACGTTCATGATTTCATGTTCGTGATTATAATTATTACTTATAATAATTATCTTGTATTAATACATACTTAATACTTATCGTGTAATAACACGTACGTAATTCTTGTAATTAATATTCGTGACACGTGTTCATGTTATATGAGGAAAGTAGTAATCTTGTACGTACGATTACTAGTGTACTGTTCATGGTGAAAGCATGCGGGTTTTACATATCTCATCTTATCATTGTTCAAATATATGTCAATGACATTATATTTGGTTCAACTTGTCAAAGTATTAGTGATAACATTGCCAAAATCATGCATGATGAGTTTGAAATGAGCATGATGGGTGAACTTAACTTCTTTTTAGGACTACAAATTAGACGTAAGGACGATGGTATTTTATGAGACTTCATTTATACATAGTCTCGTCGTCCAAATCGGGCTTAAAATGCTTAAAAATTTCTTAAAATACCCCAAAAAATGCTTGTGTTTGTTCATTATGTATTTTAGGTACGGATATCGTGAATTCAACAAAAGATCACAAGATTCAAGCAAAAAAAGCATGGGAAACAAAACCACATAAAGAACCGGATCCGAATCATGAATTTCTAAAGGAGTCCTTGAAGTTTGAAGATTTGTCAAGATTGGTCACTCATGAATTGAAGACTTGTCACTTTTAACCCTTGTAAATCTCAAAACTTGCATTTCGGTCCTTAAAGTTTCAAGAAATTTGAAGACAAGCCCTTAAAGAATGACTATTGTGCATTGATGGTCCTTGTTAAAAAGTATTTGCAACAATTATGCCAAAAGTGACAAGTGACCCAAAGATATATCAAAGGGATTGTGTAATAAGCTGTTGAAAACTTTATATGCACAAAATTTGAGAGTCAGGGGACTACTTTTGCCAAAGTTATAACCTTTGACCCACTTTAAACCCGGATATAACCGGAGCCTAACCAAAAGCCCTTAGCATTTGATAAAGTCCGATCCAACAGCCCAACAACCCCCCAGACACTGTCACGTTTATTATTAATTTATATATTTTTAAATTAATATAAACTAATCCTAACTCCCACTTAACCCTTACTGTTAACATCATCCTTCCCCAAAACCAGTTCTTCATATTATAAACCCTAAATCCCTACATTCTTAATTACCCCATATCAACCCAATTACATCTCCAGTAATGTAATTTACCATCCCCACATCACATCCCCACCCCTTAATCATCCCTCCACGTCACTAATAAGTGTGAAAACACTTATCCTTTTACCACTTATTTCCAATAATAACAAGACCAAAACGTGTATTTTATGTCGTAGAAGTCGAAATTATGCGTGGTTTGTGTTTTTATTGTCTTTCAGGATAATAATATAAAAAAGGAAGAAAACATGGGCTATCACGAGTTTTTATCGAAGAAAACGAGAAAAGACGAAGTCAAAAGATCAAGAGTGCAAAAAGAACGGAAGTCCAAGGCCTATTATGAAGATTTATCGAAGAAAAAGTCTAAAGACGGATGTTTAATGAAGTCGAAGAACCAAGTCTAATTATAAAAGAAAATTTTAAGACGAGTTCAATTTATATCGACAAATCCCAAGACGACATCGAGAAAGACAAAGAATTTAAATCGGGTCGAGACGAGAAGAAAAAAAAAGGAAGCAACACATGCACCTCCCCACCTCCTATATATACCCTCCTGATGTGTCATTAGGAGGGTGTTAGTTAGTTAGTTAATTAGTTTATTTTTTCACTTTTGTAGTTTTATTTTTTAGAGAGAGAAAGTGCTTAACTTTCTCTCACTATAATTTCATCTTTTCTTTTCTTTCATGTTTAAGCTTTGATTTAATCTTGTATTTTGGAATCATTAATCTACAAGTTCAAGTTTAAGCTTTTCATCATTTAATCTCTTTCTACCTTTCTTGATTTTGTTTATCTTTGATTCGTGTTAATCTTATTCTTGCTTCATCTTGATGTTTATGTGACTAAAAAGTTTATCTTTTTATTCATATCTAAGTTTTCATACGATTGAGCTTTGAGCTTATCATACTTATTGGCTTATTTTGTATTTAGCTTATTTACTTTTGAATTTTCTAAAAAGTTTCATCTTTTTATGGTTTGTTTTGAAAGATTTGCTTATTTAAAGTTTTGAAAGTTCTTATTTATGCTTATTAGCTCTTCTTATTATAAATTTCGTAAAGTTTCGGATTGTGCTTATTGAAAGAGGGCTTATTTGTTGCTTATTAAGTTTACCGTCCATCGGAAAGGTAAATCCTTTTCCGACAGGTGATTCCGATACCTTCATCGGATTAGGGCTTTGGATTCCGACAATTATTCCGATCTGTGTATCGGAAAAGGGTTTTGGATTCCGATGGTTTTTGTAACACCCCATTTTGATAAATGGAATGTCACGCGTGATTATGGCGTGTCATCAAAGCATATAAGGAAAAATGTCTAAACATTACATGACCATAAAAGGAAATACCCGAATCAAACATCGGTAGTCCAAAAGTAGAACTCATCACACACAAACATAAGTACTGTAAATGAAAGGACTAAACAATGTCCATGGAAAGAGTATCAAAGTATAGATAAATGCATAAAGTAAAGAAGGCTAGAAAGCTTCCAGTCCATATGCACGTACACTTAAAGTCTACGAGCGTCCCTGAGTACCTGCCGTTTTGGGAACATGAAAAGGAAAATGACTGAGCAATACGCTCAGTGCACGGATGTACAAATAAAGCGTGAATTATATAAGCATATAAGCATGAAACAGCGGAAGAAACAAAGTCATGGATAACCCGGTTAAGTCTTAGTAAAACTGGTTTTATAGTTTGAAAAGCCTTATGTTTATCTTGTAAAAACTGTTTAACATATTTTACCGTTAGCCAATATAGGTCATGAAAATCAACGTGTATGAATACTTGTAGGGGTGACCTCGTCATGCAAATTAGAGGGGCTGCCTCTAATTTAATATACTCGTTTTGGGTAGGAGGGATCAGCTCCTTGTGAAGGATGCAAGGCACACACCACATTCACACTGAGTAATCTGCTGAAAACATGTAACTAGGATGCACCCATATGCCCAAGCTGATAATATAATAAATGGCCAAAAACTGAAAGGGAAGCCACGAGCAATCACTCCGCCATGGGGAAGTCATAACACCACTGCCTCTAGTGTTATGGTTATGGTACATCCATAACTAGGTGAAACTGGTCATGCATGTATATGGCTTTAGGTATTCTAATTAAACATAAGCAATCAAAAACATATAAAACATATACTAGGGAAACAGTTGGCTGCATACGGGGAATCCTAATAAGGAAAGAATGTCCATACTGAAAGGACGGAGAATCCGTACCTTATATCTAGTGAACGAAGAAGACGAACGGAAGAAAGTCCTACTTCGGTATCACTAACGCTACATAAATACATACATGTATAAGTATCTGATTACTGAGTACGTAACTGGTTTTATATCATGTCTTAGCTTGTTTTATATGTTCATGTCATGTTTTACTGATTTAAGCTTTATACTGTGTTTATCATATATTATGTCTATTCTGATTAATTATTACTTGTATTTCATGTATTATTATACTTGTTGTGTAATAATAAGTAACTTTCTAAAAATAGCAGGTTTCCTAAAATAGAAAGTTACAAAAATAGAAAGTTTCCAAAGATAGAAAGTTTCCAAAAATAGAACTACTGCTTAAAATAGATAAGTTTCTAAAAATAGAAAGTTTCCATAAATAGATCAGCTGCCTTAAATAAATAAGTTTCTAAAAACAGGAAGTTTCCATAAATAGATATAAGCTGGTTAATTAAGCTAATTACATAAGCTTCAGTGTTTTCTGATTATTATTCTAAGTCATGTGATTATATAGTATAGTTTATTAATTATTACATGTAAATTAAATAAACTATATGTTAAAGTATTTAATTAAATATAACATGATTTTAATTAAATAAGGTAAAATTACTTAGGTTAAAACATGTATTTTTATCTCTTGATAATATAACCTAAGTCATGTTAAATAAATAAATTATAAGTCACGGTTTTAATAATTAATTAATTATATAGTCTAATTAAAGATGAATACTTAGGTTAAAATTCATGAATTAATAATTAAATTAATAACCTAAGTCATGTAAATTAAATTAATCATGTTCATGTTTTTAATTAATTTAATTTAAGTCTAAAAACTAACATAATTTGTAAAAATCATAAACCTTGAAAAAATGATTCATGAACCGGACCCGTAACTAAAACCCATGAACCGGACCCGTAACCATCACCATACCCCGACCAAGGTCGGGTTTCCCCTTGTTTTTGTTGCTGTCGTGGGACCACCACCACCATACCGAGACCATATGGTCTCGGTGGTGTGAGATAAGCCAAGCCGAGACCCCTATGGGGCTCGGTTAGGCGTCGGCTAGAAACAAAACACCCCTAAACCCTTGATTTGATTTAACCCCATGATTAGAACATGTTTAAAATAATTGTTTTTAATTAGTTAATTAAAAACATCATGATTTTATGTGATTGAATAAATCAAAACATAAAAAGAAAAGGTTAAAAGTTATACCGATTACGTGAAACAAATGAGGACGAACAAACAATGATCCTTTTAATAATTCCAAGATCAAAATCAAACCGAATCACCCTTGTGGTGTTCTTGAAACTGGCGGCCAAAGAGGAGCAAGAAGGAAGAATTAGGGTTTTTCTTATTTTCAATATTTTGTGAATAATGAACATGTTTTTCCCTTAATTCCTAGTTAGTAAAAATTACATGGGCCAAGCCCGTGTTCCTTGTGTATGCCGCGGGTAGGGTCCCCACATGGGGTAACCCGTACCTTTCCAGTGTCTAAAAATAATAGTGTGTTCTCGTGTTTTATCGTGTTCGTAATTTACGTGTTCTAATTAGTTATCGATCGTGACTTAATATATTTATTCGTGTTCGTAATAAATATATATACATACGTAATATTAGCTCGTGATTAATTTACGTTCATGATTTCATGTTCGTATGTTCGTGATTATAATTATTATTGGAATAATTATCGTGTGTTCGTACGTAATAAATACTTATCGTGTTATAACACGTACGTAATACTTGAAATTCTTATTCATGAAACGTAAACGTGCTATAAAGGGAAAGTTCTAATGATGTACTTACGATCTTAAGGGTACTATTCATGGTAAAAACATGCGGGTTTTACAGTTATTTCGATCGGGATTCCGATAGCAGTGATCATTCTATTATTCCGATAGAGTATGTTTTCCGATAGTGTGATTCCGATAGCTTTCGATTTTAATTATTTCGATAGTATCCCTAATATTCCGACAGGATTTCCTTGGATATATTCCGACGAAGCATTCCGATGGGTGTATTCCGATTATATTGCAACAGTGCTATTCTGATGGGTTCCAATCATGGACATTCCGACGAGTTTAAGTTTTTGTTTTTACAAAGTTTTTATTTTTACAAAATTTTATGTTTTAAATTTACTTTTTAAGTTTTTAATCATTTATTTTTAACTCGTAATTTTTAGTTTAACTTTTAAAGCTTTTTACTCAACGACATTTTCATATTTGTTTTTAGTTTAAAATAGATAATCAAACAACTTTATTTTCCACCAAGAACGACTGAGTCGCACTTTTAACTAGTAATCAATTCGAAATGACCGGAGACGATAACTTTTTACATACAAAATCTCTTGTATTAAATGGCGCCGCTGCCAAAAATATTAACGGTTTTTAGTGAGAGACGCGTTGGATTTTGGGATCCGTTCATTTTTTAACGTTATTTTTCTTGCTTCAAAAATTTTCAAAAATCCTAAAATATAACTTTTAAAAAAATAGAAAAACATAAAAAACAAAAAATATTTATTGTCTATCTTTCTTTTCTTTTTGTAGGTGTGTATGCGTACCCGTGCTCGTAAGAATAAAGCAACTCAAGACGAAGTCGAAACTCCACCTATTGTCGCCATGGACAATCGACCAATGATCGAGCTTTTGCAATCGCAAGTAGAGGGCAACACCGATGCTATTGCCATGCCCGAGATTGGAGCCAACAACTTTGAGCTCAATCCGGCTTTATTCAAATGGTCTCTGCTCAACCATTCTTGGGGCGTACAGTTGATGATCCTCATGACCATATCAAAAGGTTCCTTCAACTTACTAATACGGTAAAGTATAATGGGGTTTCACAAGAGGTGATTCGCTTGCAACTTTTTCCTTTCTCCTAAGAGGGACAAGCCCGGCATTGTCTTGATAAGGAACCGCCACAAAGTATTCTTACGTGGTCGGATTTAGAGACCAAATTCATCAACTACTTTTTCCCACCCTCGCGTACTATCGCTTTGCGGAATGATAACTTTGAACAAAAGTACGGTGAGACATTTAGTGAATCTTGGGACCGTTTTAAGGAACTTTTAAGAAAGTTTCCACAACATGGTTTCACAAAAGTACATCAAATTAAAACTTTTTACAATGGTTTAAGCATGAATGACCAAGATTCACTAAATAGTGCCTCGGGGGGTAACATTTTGGTTAAGTCTTCTAATGCCGCGTGGGACATTACTGAGAATAAGTCTAGAGTGAAAACTAAGAGTGTTCGGGCTAATGTGGCTAGTGCTAGTACTAGTGATGCCGACAAGATATTTGATAAGCTTACTTCGATTGTTGAAGCACTTGCTCTACAAACCGCTAACAATGCCAAAAACATCAATGTGCAAGTTAATGCTTTGAGTCAGTCATGTGAAATATGCGGAGGTTCTCATTCATACACCGATTATCGTTCGACTCGCGACAATCCGGAAAATGTGTATGCCGCTAACGGTAACTTTTCTATGGGAGGCTATCAAGCACGTCCTCAAGGTGACCGCAATTTGCTCAGTTATCGTTCAAACAACTTCCTTTCACCACCCGGTTTTCCTCCTCAAAACCAAAACAACCTCAATCGCAACAATCAAAACCAACCTCGAGCTCCAAAGCAATATCAAACCCAAAGAAACCCATATCCACCTCAAGGAAATAACCAAGTTTACCAACAACCCGCTTATCAACCACCTGCTTACCATGCTCTTCCTCCCACCCAACCCACCGAATTTAATCACGAGGTTGAAAGTTACATGAGGACTAATGACGCACTGGTGCAGAATCTTCAGCGAAAAAACATCAACTTGAAAGGAGATATGGCGAAACAAGGGAATGATCTTCGAGCCGATATGCGAAACTCTTTGACTAGTCAAACGAATGACTTAAGGGATATGATGGCTAGTTTTTTCCAAAGTAATCAAGCCTCTAGTTCTGCTTCTCTTCCGAGTAACACCGTTGCTAATCCAAGAGGGGAGATGAAAGCAATCACCACCCGAAGTGACAAAGGTTTAAAGGTACCCGAGATTCCTACACCTACACCGGTGATTGTGACAAAGGAAAACGAGTCCCCTTCTCCAATTCCTCCACCTTCTACTTCTACCCCACCACCACCCAAGGATGTAAGTGAGAATTCCATTCCAACACCTTCATCTCAACCCAATATACCTTATCCCTCAAGGTTGAGGAAAGAGAAGTTGAAGAACAAGGATGATATTCAGGTTTCTAACTTTCTTAAAGTGTTTAAACAACTGAATTTCAACATCTCCTTTGCTAAGGCTCTCGCAAACATGCCGAAATATGCTAAAATGTTTAAAGATATTCTAAGTGACAAAGAAAAGCTTCTTGATATCGCTCAGACCCAACTTAACGAGAATTGCTCCGTAGTGCTCTTAAGGAAATTACCCACTAAACTTGGTGATCCGGGTCGTTTTCTCAGTCCTTGCAACTTCCCCGGGGTAGAGAATTGTATGGCCCTAGCCGATCTAGGTGCTAGTATAAACTTAATGCCTTTAAGTGTGTGGAAACAATTATCTCTACCCGAGCGAGTCCCCACACGAATGACTTTGGAATTAGCTAACCGTACGGTTGCTTATCCAGTGGGGATAGCCGAAGATGTTTTCGTCGGTGTCGACAAATTCACCTTTCCAGCGGATTTTGTTGTCGTTGACTAAGAGATGGATCCCTGTGTTCCATTAATCGTTGGACGTCCATTCTTGAGGACCAGTCGCACTCTCATTGATGTAGCCGCGGGCGAATTTATCATGAGAGTTGGTGACGATAAAATCGTCTTCAACATTGGTAAACTTTCTAAGCAACCTTATTAAAACGAGAGCGTTAATTTCATTGACGTTGTTGATGAGGCTTGTGAAGAGCATTTCAAAGACGCTTGTAAAAGTGGATCTTCTTCTCTACCCATTGTTGAGACCGTTGCCTCTATTGCCCCCTCACTGACTCCATTTGGAGAAGTGATTTCCTTTTGATAGAATTTGAAGCAACTTTAGGGAATGTGTACTTAAAATATGATGATTCTCCCTGCGATTGGGATGAAGACATTCGTACCATTGAGAAACTTCTCAATGAGGACCATATTACACCACCATCTCCTAAGGAAATCTCTATCGATGATCCGAATTTGACTACGCCTTCTATCGAAAATCCTCCGGATTTAGAGCTTAAGGATTTATCGTCTCATCTCGAATACGTTTTCCTTGAAGACAATAAGAAGTTACCCGTCATCATCGCTAAGGACTTGAAAGAAGAAGAAAAATCTCGACTTATCGACTTGCTGAAGAATCATAAGAAAGCAATTGCTTGGAATATTTCCGATATCCGCGGAATTGATCCGAACTTTTGTACTCATAAAATTCTCATGGAAGATGACTTAAACCCGCAATCCAAAGCCAAAGAAGGGTTAATCCTAAAATTCATGACGTTATCAAGAAAGAGGTTATCAAACTTCTAGATGCCGGAATCATTTACCCTATTTCGGATTCGCCATGGGTTAGTCTTGTCCATTGTGTGCCTAAGAAAGGCGGAATAACCGTTGTTCCCAATTAAAACAACGAGTTGATTCCTACTCGACTTGTCACGGGTTGGCGAGTTTGCATAGACTATCGTAAGCTCAATGATGCCACTCGCAAGGATCATTTTCCTCTTTCTTTCATGGATCAAATGCTCGAGCGTTTAGCGGGTAATGATTATTATTGCTTCAGCTCCTAAATTTTCCTTAATTTATTTCAGCTCCTAAAGCTTCCAAAACCTCAAAACCATAAAACTAGTCAAATTTACGCGTTTTACCGTAAAAGACGTAAAATATACACTTTTATAAAAAATCTCAAATTTTGAAATAAACTTTATAACTAAGTCCTAAATGACTTAAAACCATCCCGAAAAATATTCATATGGATAATTACCTCACCCGAGACCTCTAAATGCTAAACCGTAAATCCTAAAAAAAATACTATTACTATAATACTTATACGTATACGTAAACACCACAATATCACCATTTTCATTTCACAGTCACCACATGTGAGCTCATGAACATGAAATAACCGTTCCTCGATTTACTTATGAGTACTCTATACTCATAAACGATAACCACACCAACCTCGTTCACACAAAATAAACACGTAAACACACAATTCAAGTAAGTACACATAAAATAACCTAAAAGTAAGACCAAGTGACAAACCCAAAACCATGGTTGTCACAGGGTCTGCCTATGAGATCTTTTCCTAGTCGAGGTGTAGTGATTCGTGATGTGCCAAATCAGGTTGAAGCTCAAGTGTTGGTGAAGCCAAGTGAAGGAGGAAGTCGAAAGGGGAAGGAAAAAGTGGAAGAAGATTCTGAGGATGATGATAGCAACAGTGATGATGAGCCGATGTACAAAAAGATGTGAGGATCTGATGTTTAGTTCTTTTATGTTGTTTTTATTAGCCTTGTTGTAATAAAACTTATGTAGACTCGTACTGTAGTTTGTGATGAAACTTAATGACTTTTAAGTTTGACGTGATGAAGGGTTGTAGTGACATTAATTGTCAAAATTTTGTGGAAATTCTCCAATGCAATCCAAATTACCGTCATGACTTATGATTTGTCTTATTAGTTCTTTTGTGAATTGGTTAATGATTCATTTTGAACTATGTTGATGGTGCGTGTAGTATCCATGTTACATCTTGATAGAGAAATCCTTCTTCTTATCTTGATATGAATACTTACTTGTTCTTTTTCTTTTATGGTTACACAGGAAGGAGTTGGGAGGCATTTTTCTGACTATACTAAATTGTTGGTTAGTTTCCTAAAAACATGCCGCCTAAATTCACGATTGCTATTGTTAATACCATGATTGAGAAAGCTATTGCTAGAGCTTTGGAAGCTGAACGTGCTATAAGGAACCAAGAGGCTGAGAATAGGAATTCTGCTGGTCAGGTTGGAGGGAATGTTGAAAATCTAGTTGGAGGTAATGCTGATGAACAAGCGGGAGGAAATGCTGCTGGACAAGTTGGAGGTAATGCTGCTGTTCAGCCGATTCAGAAGGAATGTTCTTATGCTAGTTTCATGAAATGTGGACCTACCTAGTTTCGTGGTACTAGTGGTGCTTTGGAATTCAGGAGGTGGATTGAGAAGATTGAAAGTACTTTTGAAATCAGTGGATGTTCAGAAGCTAGTAAGGTGAAATTTGTTGCAGCTACTTTTCAGGATGATGCATTAAGTTGGTAAAATAGTCAGGTAGCCACTGTAGGATTGGTTGAAGCGAATGCTAGAACATGGACTGTGACCAAGGGAGTATTAACTGCTAAGTTTTTCCTGAGGAAGAGTTAGGTCAGTTGGAAGATGAATTGAGGCATTTGGTGCTGAGAAACAATGATATTGTAGCTTATACAAGGATATTTTTGATTTATGTTTGTTATGTCCTTATGCTTTTGCTGATGACCGTAAGAAGATGAAGCAGTATATTAGAGGTTTATCTAGTAATATCAAGGGAGAGACTACATCGTCGAAACCCAAGTCATTTGATGATTTTGTTCAAATGGCTCATGCTTTAATGGATGTAAAGCTGTAGGATCGAAAGGATAGTATTGCTGAAGGGAGTAAGAGAAAGTGGGAAGCTGCACACTCAAACCAAGAGCAGAATCGAGGTGGTTATCGTAATAACAATAACCAAGGACCAAATAGGAATCAGCAATACAATTTGAGAAGGAATGATGGTGTTCGTGCTGCCACAGGAAATCAAGGTAACAAGGTGAACCCGAAGTGTGGTCGGTGTAATCTGTATCATGTTGGGAATTGTCCACCTGCTTGCAACAAGTGTGGGAAGACCGGACATAAGATGGCAGATTGTAGAAACAAGGGTGTAGCCATTGGAGCCAATGCTGTTAAGGTAGTTAACTGTTCTGGATGTGGAGGCCGTGGACATAAGCAAGGGAACTTTCCTAGGGTTGGCATACGACAGGGTGGCAATGTTGTTGCTGTTGCTGTTGGGATTGCTGCTCCAGCCTATGTCGTGGGAGATGCTGACAAACCTCAAGGGCCGAATGTGGTGACTGGTACGTTCTTACTTGATTCTTGTTATGCTAGTGTGTTATTTGATTCCGGATCCGATAGAAGTTTCGTAGATGTTAGATTCAGTCAGCTATTGGATAGAGAACCAGTGAGATTGAAAACTATTGATAAGGTGGAGTTAGCTGATGGTAAGGTTGTAAGCCCTAGTTCTATACTGAAAGGTTGTTTCTTGAAGTTAGGTAATTATGTGTTTAGTATTGATTTGATGCCTATAGAATTAGGATCTTTTGACGTGATTATTGGAATGGACTGGTTAGTTGGTAATGGTGCAGTAATTGTTTGTGGAGAAAGATTAGTTCAGATACCGCTGAGGAATAGGGTGTTGACTGTTAAAGGTGATGAATGTACTTGCCGTTTGAGAGTTGTTTCTTGCTTAAAGATGATGAGGTATATAGAAGCAGATTCTGATGTGTTTCTTGTACAGATAAGTAATGATGGTGTGAATGAAAAGAAATTGGAGGATGTGCCTGAGATTAGAGAGTATCCTGAGGTTTTCCCTGAAGATTTGCCAGGATTACCGCTGCATCGTGAAGTGGAGTTTCGTATTGATATAGTGTCGGGAGCTGCGCCAGTTGCTCGTAAACCGTATCATTTAGCTCCATTTGAAATGAAAGAATTATCTGGTCAATTGAAGGAATTGATGGATAAGGGATTTATTAGACCGAGTTTGTCACCATGGGGTGCTCTTGTTTTTTTTGTTAGGAAGAAAGATGGTTCTTTTAGAATGTTTATTGATTATAGAGAGCTTAACAAGTTAACTGTCAAGAATCGGTATCCACTGCCGAGGATTGAAGTTGCAAGGGTCATGTGCATACTCGAAGATCGATTTGAGGTCTGGGTATCATCAACTGAGAGTTAGGGAAGAAGATATTCCTATAACAGCTTTCCGTACTTGATATGGAAATTTTGAATTTCAAGTGATGCCTTTTGGGTTAACGAATGCGCCTGCTGTATTTATGGATCTAATGAATCGTGTATGCAAGCCGTATTTGGATGAGTTTGTTATCGTATTCATTGATGATATTCTCATTTATTCCAAAAGTGAAGTAGAACATGAGAAGCATTTGAAAACAATTTTGGAATTGTTGAAGAAGGAAAAGTTGTATGCGAAATTCTCTAAGTGTGAATTTTGGTTGAAATCAGTGCAATTTCTGGGGCACGTAATTGATAGTGAAGGTGTTCGTGTGGATCCTGCTAAGATTAAGGCAATTAAGGATTGGTCAGTGCCGAAGACGCCGACTGAAGTTTGCCAATTTCTTGGTTTAGCTGGGTATTATAGAAGGTTTATCGAGAAGTTTTCACTAATTGCTAAGCCGTTGACCAAGCTTACTGAAAAGAATCTAGTGTTTGAATGGGGATTGGAAGAGGAATCTGCATTTAGTACGTTGAAGGATAAGTTGTGTTCTACGCCAATATTGACTTTGCCAGAAGGATCTGAGGATTTTCTAGTGTACAGTGACGCGTCTCATAAAGGATTTGGAGCTGTGTCGATGCAAAGGGAGAAAGTAATAGAATACGCATAGAGACAATTGAGGAAGCATGAAGAGAATTACACTACGCATGATTTAGAACTTGGGGCAGTGATTTTTGCTTTGAAGTTGTGGAGACACTACTTGTATGGAACCAAGTGTGTGGTTTTTACTGATCATAAGAGTTTGCAATATATCTTGGATCAAAAGGAATTGAATATGAGGCAAAGGATATGGGTTGAGTTGCTAAGTGATTATGACTGCGAGATTCGTTACCATCCTGGTAAAGCGAATGTGGTAGTTGATGCACTTAGTAGAAAGGAAAGAGATAAGTCTATAAGAGTTAGGGCTTTGACAATGATGGAAAGTGTTGATTTGAAACGATATTGAAAGCCCAAACTAATGGTTTAAAGGAAGAGAATGTTAAGGCAGAAAATTTGGGTAGAATGTTGAAACCATTGTTTGAAGTGAGACCAAATGGATTGAGGTATTTTGAGAATAGGATTTGGTTACCATTATGTCAGTCTGAGAAAGGTTGGTTAGGAGTGCGAGATTTAGTGATGAATGTATCTCATAAGTCGAAGTATTCAATACATCCTGGATCGGACAAGATGTATCAAGATCTTAAGAAAGTTTATTGGTGGCCAAATATGAAGGCAGATATAGCACAGTATGTTAATAAGTGTTTAACTTGTGTGAAAGTAAAGGCTAAACATAAGAAACCGTCTAGATTATTAGTGCAACCTGAGATTCCTGAGTGGAAATGGGAGAAGATTACAATGGATTTTGTGACAGGTTTGCCAAGGACTGCAAATAGTTGTGATATGATATGGGTGATTGTAGATACATTGACTAAGTCTGCTCACTTTTTGCCTATGAAGAAGACGGATAGTATGGAGAGGTTAACAACAGTGTATGTGAAGGAGATTGTTTGTCAACATGGTGTGCCTTTGTCGATAATTTCTGATCGTGATAGTAGGTTTACTTTAGAATTTTTGAAGTCTTTGCAGAAAGCGATGGGAACGGAGTTATGTTTGAGTACAGCATATCATCCGGAAACTGATGGACAAAGTGAGAGAACGATTCAAACGTTAGAGGATATGCTTCGTGCGTGTGTGATTGACTTTGGAAATGGTTGGGATAAGCATTTGTCATTGGTTGAATTTTCGTACAATAACAGTTATCATGCTAGTATTAAAGCCGCTCCATTCGAAGCTTTGTATGGACGTAAGTGTAGATCTCCAGTGTGTTGGAGTGAGGTAGGAGAAAGTCAATTGACTGGGACTGAAATGATATTTGAGATGACTGAAAAGATTGTGAAAATTAAGAAGCGTTTGTTATCTGCCAGAAGTAGACAAAAGAGTTATGCTAATAACCGAAGGAAACTGTTGGAGTCTGAAGTAGGAGACATGGTTATGTTAAAGGTATCTCCATGGAAAGGAGTGATTTGTTTTGGAAAGAGAGGAAAGTTGAGCCCGAGATATATTGGACCATTTAAGATTATCCAAAGGATTGGATTGGTAATACTTTTCATGTGTCTAATCGAAAGAAGTGTTTAGCTGAAAGGGATGTGGTGATTCCATTGGAGGAAATTCAACTTGATGATAAGTTGCATTTTATAGAGGAACCTGTAGAGATAATGGATAGGGAAGTTAAGAAGTTGAATAGTAGGATTCCGATTGTGAAGGTGAGATGGAACTCTAGACGTGGACCAGAGTTTACATGGGAATGTGAGGATTTCTTTAAGGACAAGTATCCTCATTTGTTTAGGAAGGATTAAGCACCGCGGACGTCGCTTCTTTTAAGAAGGGGGGGGATGTGACAACCCAAAACCGAGGTAATTACTTAATCTTATTTTTCTATTATTTTTGAAATTTTTAGATGAGTTTGAATGATATTTATTCTTGGTGGTTTATGTTTAGACCGATGTTGGAAGGTTTATATTTAATATTTAATAAGTATAAGGAGTATTAGCAAGCGTGATATCGATGGATGCCAAATATTTTACGTTTTATTATCGGTTGTTCGATTTTTCTCATTTTTGATGTTTTCTTTTAAATGACGTGTTAAGTCGAGTCGGGAGTCGATATTATTATATTTGAGGTACGTTTTAAATTTTTAAAAGTATCTTTATTAAACCCGAGCCCTGATGAGACTGCTTTTATACATGGTCTCATCGTCCAAATCGGGCTTAAAATCAATTAAATATCATCAAATATGCCAAATATATGCTCGTGTTTGTTACTTGTGTATTTTTAGGTACGGATATTGAGGAAATGGCAAAAGATCACAAGAATCAATCAAAAACGAACACGGGAAACGAAGCCGCACAATGAACCGGGCCCAAGTTTGGAATTTTGCAAAATGACCCTTGAAGAATTGAAGATTGGCAATTTTAGTCCCTCATCTTTGAAGAACTTGTCACAATTGACCCTCCAAATGTCAATTGTACAAGTATGGTCCTTATTGTTTGAAGATTGTACAAGACCAGTCCTTGAAGTTTGAAGAATATACATATAAGGCCCTTGGAAAAGTTTATAAACCTTTTGTGCCACTTTTGACAACTTTCCAAAAGTTGTTAAGTGTAAGTTGGGCGTTGTTAGTATTTATTTACAAGATGAAAGAAAATGGAAAGCTTGGGGACTGATTCTGCCAAACCAACAAACCCCCACCACCAGTCACATTGTGACACGTCACCACAACCCACCCAATAACCCAATTACCCATATCCTACCCGACCCTACCCAGTCCAATACCCACACCCGTCTTTTTAATTTATTAAATCCAGTCAAAGGTCAAACCATTTTCCCACCTAAACATCTTTTTAAAATCATTTTAAACCCAAAATGGATTAAACAGCCATCTTAATCCCCTTAAACCCTAATCACCCCCCAGACCCAATCAACACCATATCAAAGGGTTTTTCCCTGATTTTGTCCAGATGGTTGATTAAACACTTTCCCACCAAAACCCACCTTCCACCTCATCACAAAACAAACTCACATGTCTTGTGGGACCCTCCCCTGCTACATCCTTTTCACCCAAAACCCAAAAACCCGACAAGACAAACGGTTGGATCTCTCTACTTGGCCTCCAAGGAGTATTGGACGACTCAGATCAACAAAGCAAGCTGGCATCTTCACATGACACCAACAAGACTCACAAGATGCGATTTTTGACCAAAATTTCAGTCAAATTCCAAGGGCATGTTAGGAATTTCAGAAACTAGGGTTTTATCATCTAGATTATTCTATAGCTTAGTATATAAGGAGTCGACTTGTGACCCTTATCTCTTGTTCCAGTTTTAGCATTTTCATCTTGTAATTCCTTTTTTAAATGAATGAAGTTTGGTGTTTGTTAAATACAAGTGTAATTCCTTTTATTAAGTTTAAAAAGTTTGTGTGTTGTGTTAAATGCTAAGGCTGAGTTCCATTTCAAAAGTGTGAAAGATTTTTTGTGGTTGATATTTCAGTTTTCAAAGGGTTTTAAAAAGACTTTTTTTCAGAAAAGTAAAGCTAGGGAAAGTGAAAGTGGACCTTGGTTTTGATTTTGTGAAATCAAGGAGTGTTTTTAAAACGTGTATTAAGGGTCTCAAAGTTTTTGGAAGAAGTTTTAAGAAAAAATCAGTTTGTATTGTTGCTTGTGTTCATTTTCTTTTTGCAGGTTTTTGGAGATTGTTGTTGATTAAGTTCAGCTCAGGCCCCAGCCTGAAAGGAGGTGACAAAGCTGTCACAAGGGACTTGGATGTGAGTCCCTTAGGTAAAAATCCCTTTTTCCTTTTTATTATTCATTTTTTTTGGTGAATTATGTGGATTGCATGAAAAGTGTTTAATGTGTGTTAAGTTGGCTTGATTTGAGTTATTATGCTATTGTATGCATGTTAGGAAGGTTTTGACTCAGTTTGGATAAATTTAAAAAGGATTTGGTTTGTTAAAAGTGAAAACAAATTTTTAAAGGAGTGTTTGGATCAAGGGTTAAATCTGATTTTATGGCTAATTTGTGCATCAAGAATGTGTTAGATACTATCACTAGGGTGTTTATAGGTTGGGTGTTGATTGTATCTCAGTTTGTTCTTGATTTTAAACAAGTTTGCATGAAAAATAAGTGGTAAAATACCTTATTAATCTACCTAGTCACTTTTCTGCTTATTTGGTAAATTTGTGCATCAAGTTTATGAAATTTGTTAGATCCTAGGGGGATTGAGGTTTGAAGATTGTTTGTTTGCTAGCTGGTGTCATTGTATGCAAAATTTGGGGGTTTGAAATTCACCATAGTGCAAGTTGCTAGCATAAAGAACCACCAGACCTGCTTCTTGCTTTATCAGTAACTTGATATGACCATTGTGTGCTTTTGTGTGAAATTTGTGTGCTAAGTGTTTGTATTTTCTACTTGATCTTGACTCCCTATACTCCAAAGAGTATAGGGGTGCCCTTGTATCCAACAAAATCAACACCAAAAAGCAAAGCCAAGCCCCTCTTGGCTCCAAATTGCACAAGTGTAAACTTCACTTGTTCATCAGAAAGAACAAGAGAACTGGTCACGTTTTGCTTCCCATTTGATTCAATCCTTGTTTAAATTAGATTGTGTTTGTGTTTTTGTGTTCATTAAAAAGTTACTGTTTGTGTTTTAAAAGAAAAAAAAAAGAAAATAAATAGCAAAAACTACACCCTGCCTGGACTCGAACACGCGACCCCTCGTTGGGGGAGTAAACGTGTTAACCAGTGATCTAGATGAGTTTTTACGTTAAGACTTCATTTCATTATTTACTTAACTTGATTTTGTTTTCTTCTTATTTAAATAAGCCGTAGCTTATTCCCATTTTTTCAGCTTATTTAAGTAACTTTTTTGGCTTATTTCATTTTTCCTAGGATAGTATTAGGCTTTAGGATTTTTCTGTTTTAAAGTTTTATTTTTCCCATTATTTAATTAATTATTAGGATTATTTTTAGTTTTAAATTTAGAAAGTGTATTAAAGATAGTAAACAGTAATTAAAAAATCCAAAAAAATAGTTTTTAAGTTTTAATTTATATTTTTGAGGTTTACATATCAAAAAGTTTTCAAAAACTTTAATTTTTAATTTTATTTAATTTTAGGGTTTTTAGACAACTTTAATAATTAATATAAAATTAATTAAGAGGTTTTAGGAACTTTAATTTGCATTTTCTTCTTAGTTAGAATATTTAGAATTTTTGAGAATTTTGTAGAATTTATTTAAGAACTTTTTATTTTTTTGATTATTTTAATATTATTTTATTAAGAAAAATTCAAAGTTTTATTTTTAACTTTGTTTCATTTTTCCTAGGTTATAGACATTAAATTAGGAACTTTTTCACTTTCCAAATATTTTTTAGGCTTTTCATTTATTTTCTAGATTTAATTTAAGATTTAATAGATTTTAATAGTTTTTAGGAGTTTAAAAATAGTTTAATTTGGTTTTAAAATTTTTAAAAATAGTTTTTAGCTTAATTAGGTCATTTTTGAGGTTTACAAACTATTAAATCTTGTTTAGGGCTTTTTAATATTTAAAAGTGATTTTTAGGGCTTTAATTAGCATTAAAAAGTCATTATTAAATTAATTAAAAGGTTTTGGCAAGTTTGGATTTTTTGTAAACTCTTAGAATATTATTGTGGATTTTTAGGAATTTTTAGGTTAAAATTTTAAATTTTGTCGTTTTTACGTTTCTACGTCTTAACTTTCTAGTAGTGTTTTTGCCTATTTTTCTATTTTTTTCGTCTTCGTCATTTTCCCTTCTCCTTTCTTGTTAATAATCAAAAACACATTAATCAATCATTCATTACACAACGCACTAGCCTCCTCGAGAACGATCCCATTAAGGGTCATAAGTGTTTATGTTTTCCTAAACGTACACTTAACGCTTACCACTATTTTACCTCCTTTTCCTAAAGGTGTGTGAAAACTACTACATCAAGCCCCGTAAATATTTTCAAAATTGACTAATAGTAATTTCTCGCTTTTTAGCTAACTATTTTTATTTTTAGCCACAACTATTGTAAAATTACAACAAAGGTCCCTCAACCACTATATATAAACTCAAAATAAACACACACATCACACAAATTCACCCACCAAAAATCTTCCACTCTCTCTCTCTTTTTCTTCTTGTTTTCGTGACTTCCCCAACCCACACAAACCATACAATTTCAATTTTTGCTCCACTTTAAACATGAATTGAGCTAAAGTAATCAAAGTTCCTATCTTAAAATTAATCTATGATCATTTTGGTGTAATAAAACCATACATGCAAGGTTTTTTATTTTTTTCATATTGGTAGGTGAAAGTCATGATCATGCATGGTGTTTTTAGCATGATCAATGGTGGTTCTTGCAAGAATTTTGTTAAAAACTTGATTTTGATCTAATAGTTTTAATTTTTATAATGATTTGAATGTTATGGTTGATGTATGATGATGTTAGGGTAATGGGATGATCATTTTCATGATTGGTTTTGATCAAAAATGTGATTTTGTACAAGTTTTTAATAGTCATTTTATAATAGTAAGTAAAAAGTAAATTCGGGATTTTTATGTTTGGAAAATGGATTAACTTATTGCTTAGGGTTTTAGATAATTTGATTAGCTTCGATTTGATATAAAGTAAAGCTTCTAGCTCCAAATGAGCGCGAAGTTATGATGTTTTGATTATTCGTGTATCGGGAGACGAGTATCCGCACTACATATAGTTGTTGTCGATATTTGGATCGAATCTCGGGGACTATAAATTGAAGTTTTGAAATATTTAACCTACTGATAATGAAGTGTTAACTTTAGAGGTTGAGTTTATTTTAAAACCTGAGTGTCGGTTTTATAAACGAAGTCGTTTAAAGAAGTTAAAACGGTTGTATGAAAAATTAACGTAAATTTGTCCGAATTTTGTAGTTTGAAAATGAGTCGGGTAAAGGACTTTAAAAGTAATTTCATTTGATAAACATGTAGGAGGACTTTCTATATATATTAAGTTAGTTTATCGAGTCGTTTCATAAACGTTTGACGAGTTTAAAAAGGGGTAAATAAGCTAGTACATGTAGTGTGTGCCGGCGGACTTTGTTAAAAGTGTAAAATGGTAAAGTAAATGTGTAGTAGAGTATAATGAAGTTATTTATATCATTTTCTCTCGAGTTTATCATGACTTTATGAGTTTGAGTTTGATGTTCTTATGTATGATTTATTTCTCGAGTCATTATTAATGAACGCGCCTTATTTGATAGGTAGCGGTTCTCGTGTTTGAAAGGCATCCATTATCATCGACGATCATCTCGCTAGATCTCTTATACAAAGGTGAGTCTGTAGCCTCGCTTTTTATGCTAGCTACTAAATGTTTTATACCCGCGAGGGGGAGACATGCTATATGAAAATAAATGAACACAAGTCATGAGTAATTGTTGGACCCGAATGTTCCCTAAAGTTGACTAAATTGTATTGAGTACCTTGTTGCTAAAGACCATAAATTCATGAGCCGTTAACTATCTTCTGACTTGATGTTGTGAGTCGGGAATAGCCTCTTATTCTAATGATAGTACTATTGGGTTGACCGCCCTATCTGAGACCAGGGCATTACGATGAGTAACCTCTGGGAAGGATAATTTACGGGAATATGAATGTGGTATTCTAGCAACTGATACCCTAGAGGGGAAATGCTTTTTATTCTAGTCATGCCGGCATTTGGCGTGGGTGACTATTTGGTTAAGGGGTCGGTGTCATGAGCTTAAATACAATGTTTATTATTTCCTTGAATATAGATTGTGTGTACGAAAATTCTATAAATGATTATGGTTGATTTTCTTCTTGTGTTCAAAATGTGATTTGATAAACCTATAGACTCGCTCAACATTATTGTTGACTCGATTTAGCATGTATTTCAGGTAATAGGAGGTGATGGAGCATGGAGCTTTGCTGTGGAGTTTGTGGCTTGTCTTTTGGAAGAATGTTGGTCTAAAAACTGTTTCTATCCTTACTATTGAACAATTTACTTTATGTTGATGTACTGTACTAAACTTGTGTTGGTTGTTGGTCGAGATCCATGGGGACTAAACTCTTTACTCTAGTGTCGTTTTAGTACAATTATGGGATGAAATTTATGTTTTAGACCTATTATGAAAAATCTTGTTTATGTTTTATGTGTAAACGTCTCTATTTTTAGTCGTTCAATATACCTTGTGTGACGATTCTTGTGTCTAGCACCCAATTGTGTATTTCCACTGCGTAATGTAAATTGGGGGTGTTAGAGCATAATCCCAAAAGGATAAAGGTAAAGTTGTAAGATTAAACATAGATAGCACCATATCCAATAATGTACGATTTCTCCTTTCGGATACACCATTTTGTTGTGGAGTACAGGGAGAAGTAAGATGCTGAACAATTCCATTCTCACTTAGATAATCTATAAACTCTTGACTTAAATATTCACCACCTCTATCAGAACAAAGAACTTTAATCTTCTTCCCTAATTGTTTCTACTTCTGCTTTAAACACTTTGAATGTTTCAAATACCTCATGTTTATGCTTAAGTAAATAAACATAACCATAACGGCTATAATCATCCGTAAATGTTAAGAATTTGCTAGCACCTTTCCTTGACACATGTCTAAGTGGTCCACACACATCAGTATGTATTAGTCCAAGTAGATAAGTAGCTCTTTCAATATTGCTATTAAAAGGTTTCTTGGTCATCTTTCCAGAGATACAAGACTCACATTTATCAAATGATTCATCATTGATATTTTCTAAAAGGCCTTCACGTTGAAGCTTTTGTATACGAGTTTTCCCAATATGGGCAAGTCTACAATGCCAAAGATAAGAAGAGTTCTTGTCAAACTTTCTCTTCTTACTCATGCTAAAGACAAATTTATTGTTCTTGGATTAATTATCATGCATGTTTATTTCAAACACACCATTCACAGAAATTGCATTAAAACAGAAAATCCCATCTTTGCAAACAGAAATTCCATTATTATCAATTGTGTGAACGAATCCATTATTCAATAAACAAGAAAAGGAAATAATACACCTAACAATTGTAGGTTAATAATGACAATAATTTAAAATCAGTACTTAATCCGAAGGTAAAACTAAATTAAATGTTCCTATAGCTTCAACCGCTGCTTGTGCGCCATTGCCCACTTGCAGAAATTTTTAATAGGATAACTTCCTTTCTAGATTAAACCCCTGCAGCGTATTACAAATGTTAATACCGCATCCCGTATCATATACCCAGGAATTTAATTTGTATGTTGAATTGAACAATTCAATCATAAATAAAGTACTTGAAGTTGCAGCGCTCTGCTCAGACTTGTTCTTTATTTCTCGCAATTCTTCGAGGTAAAGAGGGAAATTCCTCTTCCAATGACCACTTGCCTTGCATTGGTGAAAAGTCTCATCGTTCTGAGATCTATTCTTCTTGACAAAGTTCTGCTTAGGTTTTGAATAAGTCGCAACGTGTTTGCCCTTATCACCCTTGCCTTTGCCTTTCTTCTTATTCGCTTGCGGTTTTGGCTTACTCACTCTACCCTTTTGTATGGTTAGTACAGAAGGCGTAGTTGTAGATGCCTTGTCTTTCAACCCCTTTTCATAGTCAATGAGCATTGCATGCACATCATTAACTGTCTTCCCCGTGCAATGCATATTATAGTTTCTAACGAAATCATTGAAGTCCTTGTTAATGGACCTGTTGATCAAGTTGATAGCCATATTATGATCATAGGGTTGTCCTAGTGCAATGAGTTGTTCCATATAACCCCTCATCTCCATGTAATGGGCACTTACAGACTTTCCTGGAGCTTGCTTGCAGCTATGCAAAGCATCTACCAAGTTGTAGATCTCCATAGCTTGTGGCTTCTCGAACATAGCCTTGTGCTCATCAAGCATTTGCATAGGTGAAAATAGCTCATACTTCTGTTGAAGTGGAGGAGCCATTTTTCCTAGAATTAAGCAAGCCACCTCATAGTGCTTCTTAACATTAGCAGCGTGTTCAAGCCTTTGCGCATCAGATGCTCCTTCAGCAAGATCCTCCAGATAGGGAGTAGTCAAGATATCGATAGTACCCGCTGCTCTCAAGACAAATCTTAACGAGTGATACCAGTCATTGAAGTTTGGGCCAATAAGTTTAGGATGCTCAAAGAAAGATTTGAACGCCCCAACTTATAGTGTTATTGGTTGGTTTAGCCATTTCTATAGAAATAAGTTCAAATATTAGTATTTTCAATAACAAAATACTTTCAAGAAAATAAAATTACACCGGATATAACCATATTATTTTCCTTGAATTCTAGAACTACATTGACATAAATCCATTACATCATTTGATCTGCTAGTAATGAATGTACTCAACGTAGCCACTTGTCAAACAATTCTATTGACAAACAATTTTCAAATTCTAGATATTTATGGGATTTACATTACCAAAAAAACGTTTTGCATTGTAAACATGTTTCATCCCTTCTGAATGCATTAAGTTTCCAGATCTCACTGAGTAACTTAATTAAGTCGTTTAATCTGAGTAACGTAAAACCATCATACGAATTCTCATTCTACGAAAGGTTTTCTCTCCATCACAACATCACCCAAAAATCTCACTTGATGACGAAGTAATTTCAAGTGTTCGTCAATTAGGAGCATTCGACTTAAATTTTAAGGGTATAAATTTTGATGCCAAAGTCAATGTATGGAGAAACATGTAATAACCTTTTCTAGTATAATCGTTTTTATTCTCTAATCGTGTCGAATTGATTTTACTTTTTCTCGTTAAGACTTTATTTGTTTTGGTTAATAAACAGATATTTAGTATTATATCTACTAATATAAAATGGAAAAATATTAATAAGACGCCAAACAATGCAAGATGATACAAATATTCAATAAAAAATGAAAGTAACTACATTTGTTTAAATCTAAACGATGATGAAACACGTTCAAAATGAGAAAAAAGAATGAATTCAGTTAACAGTTGTAACCAATCAGAAAGTAGCCTAAGTAACACATAACCGCCAAAGTAATTATTAACTGTGATACTAATTTAAGTATGAGTAGGGGACCTATAACGCAACTATTATCCTAGCAGAGGGGTTAACGAATCCTATGGCTAACTGACGACGGACTGTGAGCGTAATGCAAATATATAAAGTAAAGGGCTGCTCACGTAAACCACCAAACTAATGTAAAAATTGAAATTGAGTGACAGAGTAATAGAGCAATGAACGAATTCTATTTACTACCATTTTGGTAATTAATATTTTCAGAAAAGAAAACTTATTAACAACTTATCAATATACTTACTAATAAAGTTGTACAATTAAACTTCTTAAACTAACTAAATTCAAATCAAACTCCACAATTAAGATCCATCAACTATTACTCTTACTGAACTCTCGAATGCACAGCTAGTTAAACTAGTTTCCACTTGACTTATTGTTTGCACAAACTCTAACTTGAAAACTAAGAATTCTATCAGTACGTTATTTCTATTTATTTCATCTTATCCAATCTTTATCAACATTAATATTCTGAATCTGATGCAAGTAAATCAATTAAAAATGTATCCCAAACACGGCTTACTAAATGATTACTTAATGTTATCCAATTATGTGTACTACTCAAATGAAAATAGGTGTTTGACCTCTAAGAGTACTCCTAAGGGAACCTTATGGAACCTCAATTACTCTAACTGATTATCACTAGATTAAAGAGAATCACGCTAGCCAAACACCAGCTACAAAGACTTAAACTACTCACTGTTTACAAATCAAGAAAAACAGAATTAGAAATCTTTTTGAACTAGCTTATACTAGTCAGATAATCAAAGTAAATGAAGCAAATTTCAAGCGAATCATCTATGTAACAATTCAAAGAATCGAGCGAAATAGTAAATTGAGTAACCTTCCATCCAGGCCAGCCCGCTGTTGATGAATGCGATGCTATCGAACAAAACAAAACTGAGATCGAAGCAACAATGTTGGCTCATCGTCAATACTAAACAACCTCTCGGATGAATAGTATCAAACTCGACGAACAGTAATAGACTCGAATGAACAGCAACATACACGACGAACAGAATTCACTCAAATCCAACTTACCATGAACTAGTATTTTTTCACTAATAACTAACTATACTTATTCTATCGGCAGTGACAACTAAAACAATTATAACAAAATCTCGACCCACTCAAAACTTAAACTCTCAGACATAAGGTGAAACAAAGATCAGCCAAATATAAAACCTACTATAACCGAAACTGCACATATATAAGGCATAATTGATAATTATTTGACCATTTTAAGCATGTTTTACGGGGAAATATGATGTGTAATTAGAGTCACATCATACCCCCTACTAAACCATTGTCGTGTCCTCACGCAATGCTAGAATAAAGTATAAAGCAACTCCGTTTTTTAATGCATTTATTCATTTTATCAATATTTAATGTGTAAATGACATAATGTATAGCTTTAATTATTCAAAAATAATTTTTAGGGTCATAAAACTTGAATAGATTCATCGTTCTCGATTTTTACTCATTCCATGACAAGATCAAAAAACAAGATCAATGTTAACAACAATTTCTCATGTTAAGACAACTTATATAAGACATTTGTGTAGAACTCCTTCTCCATTATTCCTAAGTTGTATCTCTAGATCTTAAGGATTGTTATTCATCCGTAGGCTCATTTGACTTATTTAATAATTATTAGTCCAAAAATGAAGGCAAAACGGTTTAAACCCGACACATAGAACCTAACCTCATCCTCAAAAACCGTTGTCACTAAAGAAAGCACACATTAAGGATAATTTAACACGATTTAGGGAATAAATTCCCGGATTCGAAATTTGGCCATTAGGACTACTTATTATTTATTCCTCCAAGGTCATTTTGACTTTATAATGGAGTTAGAAAATTTACACCATATACCCTTAGGCTCTTTAAGATGCAAAAGTTCTCCTTATCTATGATCCACACCCTAAGGCTCCTTGAACCATAAACAAGGGAATTGACATTCATCATCACTCCACAGGTTAAGGCTCCTTGAAATAATGATGAAGCTATTTTTATGAAACACTTACCATGTCATACACCCTAAGGATCTAATGACAAGGCTCGTGCTACATGTCCCACACCCGAAGGCTCCTAGAGATCATGTTTTAATCTTATTCTTCTTTATTTATGATATATATAGTAGGCCAAATTCCGTAATCCCATGGTCTGAATACCTCCTACTTAGTGGTTATGAGCCACCTTAGTCGGAAGTCCATGACGCTGGCACCCTTAATGTGTTCACGCTTTAATTACAAGAGAAATAAAAGAATCGGTTAAGAGCTAAAATATCGAACCTAAACCACAAAAATCTTCATTTATTAAGCAATTAAATATTCAAGTGTGAAGAAAGAGCCACAAAAACTCATATAAGGAAGAATTAACCTTTAAACTTATTATCAACTCTATCATCTCTCGTTCTTCATAATTTAAAATCTCAAATAATGAGACTCGTAGATGCTTAGCCTAATAAACCAATTAAGGTCGACATAGTTCAGGAATGAGCTAAGGTAAACCGGTCGAGTCAAAAACTATTCTTATTTTCACCAACGGAAAGCTTACATTCATGTCAAAAACACTTGTTAAAATATGAAAAAAAAAATTAAAATCTATGCAATATTAAGAACAATTTTGAAAAACAGAGTACGTGAAGACAACGAACAACAAGAAAAGCATATCGATAGATACCCCCATACTAAAACCAAACATTGTGCTCAAAATTTTAAGTCGAAGGGTATAATACACCCCTACTAGAGACGAAGAGTCGAATGCAAAATTCTAGCATGGAAAGAGTATGACGCAAATAATTAAAAGCCATTTATTAATTATGCCTATAAAAATAAGCGTTAGTAAAGGATATAATCATCGGATATCGGATGTCTCAAATGAAGGATCGAAACTCGAGTGATACGTGATGAAAACGAACACGAGAGTCTTCGATATATGAGAAACCTAAAATCACATCACAAACGAAACACGAGAATAAATGAACGAGCACAATCCCTTCACATTAGAAATAAGAAATAAGGAAAACCCCATAAAATTCCACCCGGGTCAAATACGTGGTTTTCATCTCTAAAAGAAATAGACCTCAAGGTGGAAATAACAAATAAGTATAAGAAATATGGGTTTCCTTTAAGCAAAAGTCTCTTACAATTAGGTGTATGGTCACAAGGTAATGATCTCGGGTATTTAAAATTTTTTCCTTTGATTTCATTAGTAAAATACTTAGATAGCTAAATGTGTATACCCAGATCAAATACCGTTCCCTCTATAAGAAAATAACAAGACAACTCGGTGTCAACCATAGAAGAATCACCCTCAAATGTCAAATCAACAAGAGATGTCGGGGGTGAAAAAGTAGGTGTCAAAACAATAATAGTGGGAACCCCCGAGTCTTTGTTCTCTTTAGCATCATGAATGGGTGGGTCGGGAGGGATAGAAAGTATAGTATCATCGTGTAATAAATCTTCTAGAAAAAGTATATCTCCCTCCACATCAAAATACCTAGATATGTACTCCACGGGTGTATCAATATCAAGAAAATCATCGATCTCGGGAATGTGAAAACCATCATCCTCACTAAAAGTGAGATATGGAATAGTAGAATCAAAAGTAATTGGTGAAGAGGCAAATGTGAATTTGTCAAAATCCGAGTTTTGAAAATCAATATCAATATCAAGTTTTAAATCTCCATTTGCTTTCTCATCAATACCATGATCACAATTAATCTCATCCGAGAGAACCAATAACACGGGATCATAAAAAGCATCCTCGTGATGGAATCTCTCAACACTCGGGGTATTAACTTCATCACTAAGGAGAAAGGATCCAAAAAATCATTAGTATCATTATCATGTTTTTCAAAAGTCGGTTTTTGTAAAATAGGAGAGTCATCCTCATCCGATCCCGAGGAAGATTTAAAAGTATAGTCGGAATCACAAGATAACTCATCCCTATCCAGATAATGGCTATGAAGAGTAGTATCATTTGGAGGAGTAGGTGAAAGAGTCATAAAAGGAATGGGGTCATCAATAGGTAATGTAGGCTCAAGTACAATCTCGGGAATTTACTCAATAGGCGAGAAAGGAGGAGAGCTAAATGTATCTATGGGTGTCAACACCGGAAGGGGAGTAACACTCATGATAATCTCTGGGCCTTGTCTCTCCTTTATTGGCGGAGAGATGGATGGATCCATAGTGGGAACATCACTACTAGTAGTGGTGTTAGCCTCAACATGAGCTCTCAAAGCTTCTAAAAGTTGATATTTAAGACTTTGATTTTCTTCATGAAGGTCATTTATCATCCTCTTTTGTTCCTCAAATATTTCAACTATTTCGTCCATTTGTGAAGGTTGAATTTGAAAATCCCCTTGATTATTACTTTGAAAATTGTTATGATTTTGAAAATCTTCTTGAATTCGAAAGCCTTGATTTTGAAAATCCCCATAACACCCTTCATTAATTTTTGGTGGGTCAGGAGTCAACTCAACCATGAGTTGCTCAGTAACTACTTCTTCCTCAAAATTCGGAGGAGAAGAGTCACTAATCACATGAGAAAGGGGACTAGAAGAATCATCCAAAATGGGGTCATCCGAATCAATAAATGGCTCATCACTAACTCTCGGAGTATATGAGAAAAGATGGACACTCCTAATGATAATAGACGTGGTACCGAATACTTCAGCCTTGCTCCATACTTGAGACTTGTTCTCGATAATCAATAAAGCCTCACTAGTACACCAAGAGTATAAATTCCCTCTTGCAGCAGTGTTAAGAGACTCTTGATCGTATTGGGTCAACCCGTTATAAAACGAATCAATCAAATGCAAAGCCGAAAATCCATGATGAGGACAACTACGCACTAAATCCTTAGATCTTTCCCAAGCCTCGGTAAACGATTCATTATCGGACTCTACAAAATTAGTAATTTCCAACCAAATTTTCCTCGTTTTAGTATAAGGGTAAAATTGATTTAGGAATTTTGATTCTAGATTAGTCCATGTATAAATAGATCGTGGTGGTTCCTTTTCTAGCCAAGTCCGGGCTGCTCCATCGAGGGAGAAAGGAAAAAGGTGTAAATAAATAATATCTTGTGTCACATTAGTGTATTTGACGGTATTGGCGTATGAACGAAATTAACGGATATGAGTCTAAGGATCGTCGTCCTCAAATATGTAAAAAGGACAACCGGATATCAACTTAATCAAATCTGGGTTAAGCTCAAAATAATCGTCCTCGATATCCGGTATCACGATTGCATTGTCGAGACATCCCTCAGCAGGTACTTGCAACAACTCATAAATCGATCGATTATCGATAGCCTTGTCAAAAGCACGATACTCGAGATCGGCTTGACTCGTCACGATATTATTTTTTATAAAAAGAATATAATATGTACGTAAAAACGAAGAAGAAACCAAGATAGACAACATATATATATATATATATATATATATATATATATATATATATATATATATATACGTAGATTTTTTTTTTGGTGTAATACTTTAGAAAAAGTATTACATTTTTTAATTTGTTTTTGGTCCAAATTTTAGGAAAGAAATGCTTTTGTGCTTTTTTATTTTTCGGTATTTATATTTTTATTTTTTTATATTAAGAAAATATTATAATATAATATACTATATAAAACTATATATAATATAAAATATATAGCTAAAGAAAAATAAAATCTAAAAGAAATTTTTTTTTAATAATAATTTTTTAAAAGGTATATATAGTAATAAAGAAAAGAAGAAAAAATAAGAAAATATTTTGGGTTTTTATTGAGTTTATAAATTTTTTATTTTTATTATTTTGTTTTGTTTTTTATTTATTATATATATTTTTTATTGCAATGAAAAATAACGTTCAAAAGTGAACGGATCCCAAAATCAAAATCGCCTCACGAAAAATCGTCAATCGTAACGAGCACGAACCAGCAGCGGCGCAATTTTAATAACCGTTATTAGTATAATCGTTTTTCTTCTCGAATCGTGTCGAATTGATTTTACTTTTTCTCGTTAACACTTTATATGTTTTTGGTTAATAAACGGATATTTGGTAATATATATACTAATATAAAATTGCAAAATATTAATAAGACGCCAAACAATGAAAGATGATAGAAATATTCAATAATAAAATGAACGTAACTACATTTTTTAAATCTAAACGATGATGAACACATTCAAAATGAGAAAAAAGAATGAATTTAGTTAATAGTTGTAACCAATCAGAAAGTATCCCAAGTAACACATAACCGCCAAAGTAATTAACACATAACCGCCAAAGTAATTATTAACAGTGATACTAATTTTAGTATGAGTATGGGACCTATAACGTAACTATTATCCTGACAGAGGGGTTAACGAATCCTATGGCTAACTGACGGTGGACCGTGAGCGTAATGCAAATATATAAAGTAAAGGGATGCTCGTGTAAACCACCAAATTAATGCAAAAATTGAAACTGAGTGACAGAGTAATAGAGCAATGCACGAATTCTATTTACTACCGTTTTGGTAATTAATATTTTCAGTAAAGAAAACTTATTAACAACTTATCAATATACTTACTAATAAAGTTGTACAATTAAACTTCTTAAACTAACTAAATTCAAATCAAACTCCACAACTAAGATCCATCAACTATTGATCCTACTGAACTCTCGAATGCACAGCTAGTTAAACTAGTTTTCATTTGACTTATTGTTTGCACAAACTCTAACTTGAAAACTGATAATTCTATCAGTACGCTATTTCTATTTATTTCATCTTATCCAATCTTTATCAACATTAAAATTCTGAATCTGATGCAAGTAAATCTTCAATAGTAACTGATCATCGAATCACAAATACATTAAAACTGAATTCGAATCAAACTCGAATCGTCTTCACCATAAACATCTACCGAAGCCAAATCAACACTAACTTTAATGAACTAAAACTGAATCATCGATATAACCAACAAAAATCAAACTTTCATTAACTGAATCGAAAACAGTCTTTATTAAATTGAATCGAATTCATTGAATCAAAACTGAAGCTAAAGACAAATATAAAGAAGAATCATGTTATTATTCGAAATCCACAAACCACAACTAAATGAATAGCAAAACTTGTTATTAACCTGAAATTTGAAAACAAGTAATAACAAGAAGCTATGAATTTTGATTTATATTTGAAAAGTAAACTAATCTACTACTACTCCTAAAACCTATGGAAGAAAAAGAGAAGACAGATATATAAAAAGTTAAAAATGAGATGCGTATATATTATGCTATCTATCCTAATAAAAAACCAAATGGAATAAATGGGATACGTATGGTATAAGCGATATTTGATCTCATATTGTATATAAACATTGCATTCGTGGATTGTTGGGCCTCCAAACCAACCGGGCCTTCAATCTTTTTTTTCTTTTCTTAATGGACTTCAGGCTGCAACAGCATTAAACGGGTCTGATGGTTTGTTTTGGGCTATGGAATAACAATGGGTCGGTTCGACCCAGATAAATGGTGTCGAATCGGCCCGCTAAAATATGAAGGCACCGCCGGACTCGATTTTTCGCGCTCTTTCCATTTCTCGTGTTCGTTTTGGCTCTTTGGCTTCATTTCTTGTGATTTCTTTGATATCCGTACCTGCACACGCACAAACGACGAAACACACATATACAAGGCATAATTGATAATTATTTGACCATTTTAAGTACGTTTTACGAGGAAATATGATGTGTAATTAGAGTCACATCAACATGCATACAACTTCCATAGCATAAGTTTAATAAAACATTTAGTAAACTTTTTCACGAGACTAAATTTCTACATAAATTATGTTGAGGTATTGGTTAAACTAATTAAAGAATTTACCCACAACTATTCACAACGTACTTTTGCTAGAACTCGGATACGAACAAAGCAATACCCTTATTCATTGTGTTTCAGATGTGAATTTGTGGTAAATCACCCTTAAGGTATAATTCAATTAATAATCGTAGGTAATTTCAATTTGACGCACAGGCGAGCCGGGAATTCGGTCAGCGACTAATGGCATAACACATCCTTCCTTAACCGGGTACATGACAATCGGTGCGTTATACCCACTTTATAGTTTGTCAAAAGGAGTAGGCCGTTAGATTATTATCGCAATTCACCAATCAACGTAATCTTATGTAATTTAAATCTCTAACAAATCATTATATTCATATGATTTATTCCATATTATTTCTTTTCATAAAAAACCTTTGTTTACAACAATTCAACAATTTTAATATAAACAAGTAAAAAACACTAAATCATAAACACATAATGACAATTTATATGTGAAATAAATGAATCAAATAGCTACATGCATACGATTTATTCAATAATCATCAAATCTAGGTCTTTATATTCATATAAAACTCTTCCTAATTCTAGATGTATTGAATCAAATAATCACGTAGCACATAAAATCATATAAACATATAATTTTACGATCCATGAAAACATACACGTAATCATGGATTCCAAACAAATCTTAACAATTAAATCTCTAACGGATCGTAACCATACATGACATAACAATTAATCATGCAATTTAATCTAAAATTATACCACATGTAATTTAGGATTTCAAAACAATTCTTTTTTTTAATTAAAAATTCGGCCAAAACCTTAATTTTTAAAAAACAAAACCCTAATTTTAAGAATACCTAAAAAAACATGTAGTTCTAACTCAAAACAATTATTAGTTAAAAAACTTTAGATTTTCGATAATTATAACATGTTAAAACGGCTCTCGGTGCCACTGAAGGTTTATTAACATCATAACAATCATATAAAACCCTAAACGAGATCAAAGCACACATAGCGGAAGCGATTTAACAAGATCTATAATAATAACAAAATTATAATTAGTCAAATTAGGGTTACATACCTTTACGCTAAAGCAAATCCACAAGACGAAGAACGAATCACCAATTCGGGTTTATACCGTAATATACCAAGATATAGTCTAAAGTAAGACTATATTACGATCTTGAACACACATAATACAATGAGCTAACCGTGATTCTAGCACGTGAAAACCGAGCTAAAACGCTTGTAAATAATCTACCCAACAACCCTAGAGAGGGGCTAGGACTAGATTATCAACACAATTGATCAACCAAGAAAACCAACTGAATACCCCTTCGTGGTATACCTTACGATCGGCCAAAGAGGAGAGGAGAAGGAGACATTCAAGTTATGAAGATTATGAGGGTAAAGGGATGTATTTATAGGCCTAAAATCCATTGTAGCCCAAGTAAATAAAAGGCAAGTCCCCCCCCCCCCCCTGGAGCCCTAACCGACCGACGAACACCCCTCTATGGGGTATTCCGGAACCTTCCGTCCTTCTTCCTTTTAATTCCCCTTTCTATATATTACTTGATGCTCGTTAATAATTAACTATTAATTAATTAACGATCATTAAAGTTATATAGCTATTTAGCTCTGTTTAATAAATATAATAAATATATTTATTAAATAAATTAACTCTTTACGTATTGAGTGCAATCCCGTAATCTCAAGTTCGATCCTATCACACGACTATTAAATATAAGTCCATAAAATTACAGTTTCTTGTTCCAAAAATCTTATAAACCCCTTTTTATGAATATTTAAAGTATAGTTTAGGCCTTGCAAAATCTTTGTGTTCCACCTTTTAATTTCTGTTTTTTAATTTTATTTGACTTTACTTCTTTGTTTATCAAAGATTTTTCAAAAAGTTTGTAAAATCCTTCAGACCCTTTGGCATATAAACTGATCATAGTAATCTGGTTGACAACCAAATAGTCGTGAAGCCTATATGTTGGAGTTATTTATGTTATCTTTCATTTTATTGCAAGTTTTTGGTTCCAAAGTTTGATTTCAAGAAAATCTGTATTTTCTGTTTTCTTTTGGATTTTTCACTCACCCCAAGGTACCCACGGCTTGAGTGACACCAAGATGTTGGTTATTTGTTCCTTTGATCTTGTTGTCTCTTGTTTGTTGGTTGTTTTATTGTCAACAGGTACAAGTAAGAGAAATCAACCACCCTCTTTGACTATTGTAGTCTGAGGGTGGTCTTCTTCATTTCCCTCAACATTAAAACAGCCTCCAATAGCCATGGTGGATATCTTGTTCCCAAAAAGCACATCAACTTATACTTGAAAGTGTGGATGTGCACTTTCAACAGTAAGTGGCTTTGAAAACTTTTTGATAACTTGTCTTTCTACCCAAAAGTGTGTTACTGTGATTTGTTGATTGGTTGTTAAATCTAGGTAATTTAGTGTTTAACAGTGGTCATTGTGTGTTTTATGCATGTTTTGTGTGTTTTTAGTTGATTTGCTGGTAATTTGTAGCTTAGTACTTTGTTAAATCCTAATCTGTTAACTAAAGGGGTGTTTAGTTTAGAACGTTAGTTTTGCTAATTTGCTAAGAAATCTGTCTATTTCAAGTAATCGAGGTCTATGATTTTGATTAGTGTTGATATATTTTGTCTTGGAAAATGCTCTTTATGTCTTTGTATTGCAGATGTTCCTTTTGTGGTGTAGGTGGTCTCACAATACCCAGTGGTAATAACCATCTGTGTGAGGTTTTGAACACCAAACCAGCACAAACAATCAGTTTGAATTTATGTTTTAGGTACCCAAATCTTGTAGGATGGTATGATTTAACTAAATTTAGGTCTTTTATACTTTACTTGGGGTTCTGGTAGTTTGTTTAAGCTTATTGAGCATTTTGAAATTCACCATAGAAGCTAATTCATGCCCCTATGAGTTTCTGTCAAGCCAGTTTTTGAGTGAGTGTTGAATGATTTTGTATTCTGCCTGATTTTAGGTTAAGTCTTTTGTAATACACTACACGAGTAAGATTTTAGGTGATTGGAGTGGCATCTTCTTTGTTTTACAGCTGAAAGAAGTCCTTATCTTGTTTTTCTAGTCTCTTTAAATCACTAAATAAGCCACTGTCATATAAGGAGCGATAGATCTTTTAATTCTTTTGGGTGTTGCGTATTGACTGTTAAGAAGTGCCTACTGATTATTTGTGGATTAACTTAGGCCTGATTAGTGTTTTTTAGATTGTGTTAGTAATTTGTAGTGTGTTTGTAGCCCGTAAACACCAAAGAAAGCAAAACGAGAAAGTGAGCATCCAAGTAAAAAGAAAGTGTGCTTGCTGACTGTTTGTACTCGTTGTGCACTTAGGATAAATTTGTGGCATGTGTTATTATTTGGTGTCCTTGGATTTTTTCCTTTGTTCCCACTGTCATTACCACAACGAACGCCCAAGTACACAAAAAAGCTACTGAATTAATAGGGTTTATGTTTGATTGCTACTAGTCCACTGATTTCTTGTTTAGTGTATTTGTGTATTGTGTTTGTGGTTCTGAGTTGTCGTTTGCGCATTCAATGACATAACAAGTATACCCTAAGAAAGAAAATCAAGTGTGTGCCTGCTCTTGCATAACTGTAGTCAATGTAAACCAAGTTATTAGGATCCTTTGTCTACCTACTAGTCTAACCCACTGTTTTGCTTTAAGATAACCAGCAGCTTAACTCTTTTATTTACTGTTTGTTCTTTGTGTATTATTTGGTAATCTTTGTGCTAGCTGTTTTTGTTTTGTGTATTGCTTGACTCCTCACTTGCAAAACGCAAGTGAGGGTGCCCTTGTTCCCCTACAATACAGCCATTCAAGCTCTCCCAAATTCCCAAAAATCAAGCAGTGAACAAAGAAAGTGATAAAGGTCCAAGTCTGGTGGTTTTGAACAACCATTTCATGCTAATTTGGAGTTAATATAGATTTGTGTTTGTGTTTTTGTAATATAGAGTTATTGTACATCAAAGGTTAAACAAGATTTTTTTTTTTACAAAAAGTCACTGGCGTGGCTCGACCCTCTGACCACTCGTAGGAAGGCTCAAGGGGTCACCATTGTGCCAGTGCTTGTTATTGATAAGGTTTCCCACTATTTAATATTTAAAGTAATGTTTAGTTGTAGCTTATAATTAGGTTCGAACCTTATAAACTGGTTTTCAACTTGTTTAGATTATAATTTTCAACTTTTCCATTTTTCCTAAGTAGGGTATATAGTCTAGTATCTTTAAAAGCAAAAATTAGATTTTTACCTTTAATAATTAAATTTTAGTAATATTTTCATTTTAAATTTTAGAAATTAGTTTAAAAATAGTCAAAAGTATTATAAATTTTTGGAAAAATAATTTTTAGACTTTAATTAATATAATTTAGGTTTACAAAACTTTAAATTTTCATTTTCACTTTTTATTAATTTTATTAATTTTTGAGTTTTTTTATTAAACTTTAAAAACTAATATAAATTAATTAAATAATTTTGGTTTACATTTTTGTTTTATTTATATTTTTCTTAACTTAGACTAAAATTTTGGTAATTTTTAATGAAGTTTCGTTGTTCGTCACGTTTTACGATTTCGCGTTTTTATCGTCGTAGCATAACTTTTAGCGTAATTCGTCTTTAATTTTAAATCTTTCTCATCCAAAAACGATCACTAATCCAAACATTGTTTTTATATAATTGACACACAACACACAACTTATTCGAGAACGAACTCGTATTTATTCGGTTTTGCGTTTTTCCTAAAACGTAGAATTTAATACTTGCCCACTATACGTGTTTTTTTCTAAAACGTGTACGATTTTACTACATTAATTTTTGGCGCCGCTGCCGAGGAGGTGTTGTAGTGCCTTATATATATCGTGTTTGTGTGAGTAGTGCGTTTTTTCTTTTCATTTTTGGAAATTGTAAATATCGTAAATACTCGTTTTTATTTTATTACTATATTGTAGAATATCCAAATAAATCCTGTTAATTTGTTCTCAATTAACACACAACAATTTTTTTCATTTTATCGTTTTTGTTTTCTTTTTGTGAATACCATATTATATTACGTAGCACAATTAATACAAAATAGTTATCCAAATACGCGAGAAATGGCACCTCAATAGTTGAGCGTTCTGGTCACTATTGTTGTATCAAATTCAAACAAAAATCAAAGGCAAAATAGATAAATACTCTTAAGAAATATAATCTCAATTGATACAAACTGTAAGGTGGGTATAAGGCGGTTGTATTTCACGACCTAAGGAGAAAAGGCTCTTAAGTGGTTCGTGCCGCCTCGTTTTCCCCGCTCGCTTGTGCGTATCGGTTTAGTGATGATTAATTAAGGGTTTGCCACTCAAGTATTACACATCTATTTTTGTGAGTTTCTATTATTGAACCTCGAATCATTTTGGCGTTCCGCCAACATTTCAAAGTCGACAAGGGTTTTTACTTGACGTAAATTTCTTCATTCTTCTTGGATTCATTAATCAAAACCTTTGATTAGTGGATAATTTTTGTATATTAATTTCTACGTAATACACCGAAAATCCAAAAAATTAAAAAACAATCAAAAACCAAAAAAAATTTGAAAAAGTTAAAAGAAACCCCAAAAAGAATCTTCTTTGCTACCACCCATTCTTTACGTTAGTGAATGCGCACTCGATCGAAGGATTATTCTAATTATAGCGACGTTTCGAATAGAGGCAATCGAAATCGAAGGAATCGACGACGAAGACGAGATTTAGAAACGAACGTTCCTAATATCGTTGTCGAAACTAGAGACGAGATGGCCGATAATCGTACGATGATGGAATTACTCCAAGCACCCACCGAGGGTTATGGAGACGCGATTGTCATTCCCACAATCGATGCGGAGAATATTGAAATCAAAAGCGGAATGTTGACGTTGATTCAAGCGACAAAGTTTTTAGGACGTGAGGCGGATAATCCTCACGATCACATTCGGACTTTCAATCGACTTTTAGCTACGAGCAAGTACAAAACGTTGACACCGATGTCGTCAAGCTTATGCTTTTTCCATACTCGCTCGATAGCTCCGCCAAGGATTGGTACGAGAAAGAACCACCTAAATCCATAGCTACGTGGGAAGATCTCGTATCTAAATTCGTTAATCATTTTTTCCCACCGTCTAAAACGACGTTTTTCAAAAACGAGATTACGATGTTTAGAGACGCGTGGGATCGTTTTAAGGAATTGCTTAGGCAATGTCCTCACAATGGATTTTTCGAGTTGCACCAAATCGATACGTTTTATAACGGTCTTAATCTTCACGAACAAGATTCGTTAAATTCCGCCGTCGGTGGAAATTCTTGGTGCAAGACTCCGAGAGACGCGTTAATGATTATCAAGAATAGATCTAAGGTTTTTCAACTCCGTAGCACACCGAGTGTTGCCAATATCGCCAATATTATTAGTTCTAATCGCGATATTGAGAGAGTTGACGCAAAAGTCGATAAGTTGACGAATGTGTTTACGTCGTTCTTGATCAAAATGCAAAAGAAAGACACTCCAACTATAGTGAAAGCGTTTAAGGCTTCGTGTACGTTTTGCGGTGGACCACATAATTATTATGAGTGTACGAATACGGATGGCCAAACGTCTAAATGGTAATTTTCAAAATCAAAATCAAAATAACGCCAGTCCATCGCAAGAAACAAATTACAACAATCAAGGCAAAAAATTTCAAAATCGTAACTATTTTCAAGGGAATAATAATCAACAAGGAAATCGAGGTGATTATAATCAAGGTCAGAATTTAAATTGGCAAAATCGAGATTTTAACAACAACAATCAAAACTCGAATTTTCAAAACAACGCTAATCAAGGAAACAGTTTTTCAAGCGGTAATCAAGGAAATTTTCAAAGAAATAATGAAAACCAAGGGAACTTTAATTCAAATCAAAATAGTTCGTCAAACGAGTTTCAAGAATATATGAAAAAGAATGAGGCTAATATGAGACGATTAGAGGGACAAATTGGTACTTTGAAAAACGAATTTTCCAACACTTTGAAAGTTCAAAATAATAAAATTGAACGAGGTAAAAGTGAGATTAAAAAGATTTTTTCGGCAATTATGAGCAACAATTGAGTTCGTCTTTGAGTGCGTTACCAAGCAACACTGTGGTTAATATGAAGGAACACGTTAAAGTCGCCACATCGTCTAATAGAAAAGGTCATATGATTAAACCTAACCTTGATAACTTTAGAGTTGCGCCTTCGTCTCGACCCTCGAGTTCTAAAACGCCCTCATATTCTAGAGCCGAGGGAATGAACGTGGTGACCAAGGAAAAGAGTGCACACCCTCGTGTACCTCAAATTCCATCCACGGTTCAAAAAGAGAGCTTCATCGACCTTACGAAAGTGACCCTTGAGGAATCTTGTGCTTTGATTCTTCTAATAAAACCAAAAAGGCATATGCCGAAAAAGGAAGAAGATCCGGGCCAATTTCTCCTACCATGTGATTTTCCCAAGATTGAGGGATGTATAGCACTTGCGGATTTAGGTGCTAGCATCAATCTCATGCCTCATTCTCTTTTGGAAATTGATGAGATTGCCTAATCTTATCCCTACGAACATGACAATCGAGCTTGAAAATTGTACACCACCAAACCAATTGGTATAGCCGAGGATGTCTAAGTTAAGATTGGAAAGTTTATTTTTCCCGTAGACTTCGTCATTTCTGATTATGAGTGTAACCCTAAATGTCCCATTATTTTAGGTCGACCCTTTTTATCGACGGCTCGAGCCGTAATCGACGTTCACAGTGGGAAATTAACTATGACTTATGGGGAGGATTAAATGGAATTTTTCGCGAATAGATCCTAAATTTCAAATGATCAACCTAAAACCGATGTTTCAAAATTTGATAATTTCAAAGTACATACTTTAGCGGAAAAAATGAGGCTAGATTCATGTTTTGAAAGAATTAAAAGTAACGGTTTTAGAGATGAAGATTTTAATGATGAAGAATATGTGTACTTAATTGAAAAGGGTATTCGTAAATTTATGGATGAAAAATCGTTTTGGGATATATTAGGCGAAACAAATGAACAAACAATTCTGAAGGAAGACGTTAGCTCCATCACGACAATGACAAAAATGGACTCGCTTTCACCACCTTCGAAGGACCATGACTTTGAGGCCCATTCTTCTAAGCCCATTGAAGTGCCTCCCACTCCTATCCCAAAACCCATTAAGGCTAAGGAAGTGGCCCAACCCAATGCAATCTCACCCATCATAGAAATGTCACCTAAGCATAGCCCAAGGGCTTGTAAGACCATGGTTGTGACTCTCGAGAAATCCGCTCGAGAACTTGCTCACCTCGTATAATAACCCGAACTTAACGTAATCATTTTACCCTAACTATGTAACCGATTTTGAATTTCTAGGTGAATGTAAGTATTGTATTGTTTGATGGTTTAAGTTGAAATGGTGTTTGAGCCTTTATTTGATGTTCTGACGAATGGAATTTATCCAATAAATAATCGAGAAGACGACGAATGCCATATTTTAGCCGTGAGAGTTATTATTTTTTATTTTTAGTATTTTTTGACTTATGGTCGTATTCGGTTGTAAACGAGTCGAAAGCGTGTTCTTATAATTTCGTTATGCATTAATTTAATTATCGGGCTCGAGATTTAATTAGAGTAAATTTTAATTGGTAAAAACCGAGCGGAAGCTTTATTCATATCCGCGGCCCAACACTAAACCAAACACACCCTTATTTTACTTATTATGTTGTCTAGCAAAACTTGTTGCCAAACACCCCCTTACTCACTACTATCACTACTTAAAAAAAAATAAAAACACAGACACTTACCATATTATTCTTACAAAAATAAAAGAGCTGTTGCTCTCCTCTTTCTCTCTGGTTCTACACAGAAACAACAACCATCATCATCTCCATCAATTTTTCTTCACCAAATCATAATTAAATCATCCAAAATCATTCACCTATCATTCCTAAACAAATCCCACCATCAATTTAACATGATTAATGTGTTTTAGAAAAATCAAAAATTTCAAAAAATCATCAATGGTGGTGTAATCTGAATTTTATGCTTAGGAAGTATTAAGGGCTGGTGGTGCTATTGCTCCATGTATTTTGGTATAGATCTGATTTTTTAGGCGCGTTTGGTTACGGGTTTTAAAAACTGTCAAAAAGGGTGTTTGGTTGAGGGTTTTATAGCCCATAAGGGTGCATTTGTTTGTGTGTTTAAAACTGATATTATAAGGCGTTTGGATAACGGGTTTGTTGTCCATTTGAGAGCGGTTGGTTCTGAGTTTTAAAAGTCTAAAGGGCGTTTGGGTGTGTGAATAGCAAAATGATTGAAAGTGTTGACTTGATTATTGGTTGATTATTTGGTATGGTTATTGGTTTATTTTAATTATTGTTTATCATTCGACAACGTTAATTTTATATAATGAAAGTATATGGACAATTGAAACACGGATTGATTTTGTAAAGTGAAAAATATTATATTTTGTAAATATGGGAAACGCTATATTAACGAATAGGTCATGTCGAAAAATCTATAAATTTAATATTTATTAAATTGTCGAATAAAGAAATAATAATTTATAAAATATTATTTAATAAAATCATAAATATAGTATATACTTTTGAAACTTCGTTTGAAACACTAAAACGTGTGTTTGCTTTTATAAAAGAGTTCTTTAATTTATTTAATGGGTGATTTTGAACATGTGTCGAATAAAAACTTTGGTTATATATTTTGACTATTTTATTTTGTGGTGTCATCTTTCTTGGGTAAATTCGTTCGTTGTTTGTCCTTGTTATATAATTCAAGATATGGGTTATATACATGTTTCGTTTTCCCGTGTGCAATACATATTAGGTATATATATTGCATACCTTGGTGGTACCTTTCACTTCAGCTTACTTAACCGAAAACCACACGATCACGACATGGGAATTAAACGGTTTATGAACCAGTGGTATTGATGAAACTTTCATCGGGAAAACTTGGATGAATCGATTTGGACGTTGGGAACTAATCGAAAAGATAGACTGCGACTTCTGGTATCGAGCAGTTTCGGTTTACGTTACGCTGCTCTTGGTAGTTTCATATTGCTCTACACATCGATGTGAGTTCATACCCCCTCTTTCTATTCTGGAATCGCTTTATAAATGTTTTAAATCTCTTTTGGGGGATATGCATGCTTGTTGATGTAAATTACGTGTTTATAGGTTTTGATGATGGTTTGTGATACATACGTGGTTTTACTTTGCAAGTATTGTTTTATGCTACATATTGTGAATATGTGAGTGAGCCATAACTTATTTTGATATGCCTTATATGCTTAATGTATTTGAGGTGTGATAATACTTGTAACATCTTTTGTTGACGCAAAACTATTATTTTCTTGAATTACTTCGTTGGGGTTATGCTTATGAAGATAATATTTATTGCTTGCTTACGAATGCAATACACGTTTCTTAATATATTCTCTGAAGTTATCTTTGTGATGATAATGCTATGTTGCTTGCTTATGGACGCAAAATGTGTTTTGTCTTGAATCACTTCGCGGAAGTTTTATCATGAGCTTATTGCTATCGTAATTGGGTACAATATATGCTTGCCATTATTTAATGGATTCATATGCTGCTAAACTCTATATTCTTGCCATTATTTAATGGATTCATATGTTGCTAAAATTTATATGCTTGCCATTAAATAATGGATTCATATGCTGCAACTTTATATGCTTGCCATTGTTTAATGGATTCGTATACTTCTAAACCTTATATGCTTCCCCTCCTATAATGGGATTCATATGCTTTAAAACATTTTGTTTGCGGTCCATTTAATCTTGAATGTGAATCTTGGCTATGATCTTGTATTGATCTTGACTGTGAATTTTGCTATGATATTGTATGACCTTGAATTGAATCTTGCTATGATCTTGTATTGATTTTGGCTGTGAATTTTGCCATGACCTTGTATTGACTTTGAATTGAATCTTGCTATGATCTTGATATATTTCTTATATGTGATCTTGTTATGAATCATGAATATGATGTTGATATGAATCTTTAACATGAAACGAATTATTTCGTGTTGGTTGTAATGCTTTTGGATAAATGTTGATTTATGACTGAACCTTGTAGTAAGCGTTGCTTTTGTTGCGGAACTCTGGATTTCTAAACATTTTTACGATGCTACTTTTGGTAGTAGACTTTATAAACTTTTGAAGTGTCATAAAAATTTTAATAAAACTTACGAACTCACCAACTTTATGTTGACCGTTTTAAGCATGTATTCTCAGGTACTTGACTGTATGATTATTTGGAGTCTACGTGTGATATTTAGCATAGAGGTCGTTCTCTCGGATCAAGACTCGGATAATCATGACGTAACAGGCCCCAAAACTCGTGGGCTTCCGCTAGGCCTAATTTGTGGGTGTTACAAAATGGTAATCAGAGCCACAAGTTATAGAGAACTAGGTCGATTTTGAAAAACCTAAACTATAACTTTGGTGTGTTTTAAAAAGTTTTAAGCAAGCAACTACTCCGCATGGCTCTGGTAAGGCTATTCTTGTATTACTTTATAATTGATTGTGATTATGTGAATCTATGTGTATGTAGATATATGTATATGTATGAATATACTATGGTATTTCAAGGCATTGCACGCGAAGCAATGGTCCTTGAACGATTGTCGTACATCTTATAATACGGTTTTGTATCGGAATTGGTTTCACTGTCAATCACCGATCTTAATGATTATGTTATCTGAATACGAATATGAAACTCGTTTGATACTTTGAGTATGTATATGGTTTCGTAACCTATCGCATATCGACTTGTTTAAGTTCGATTGTTATCAACGTATCGTGATGTGCCATTTCTGGACATCTCCTTTCGAAACGTTATTGATAAATGTGATATTCGTGTTCCGAGTACTCCTTATGATTTTGAAGAATCATTTATCCATGGGGACATCTTCTATGTAATGCGACGTGTGATTTGATTATATATGACTACGTTTTATTGGCGAAAAGGAGGATGCCAATGTTGGACTTAAGATATATATATATCCTAATCAAATATATATAGTTTGGGTACAACAATGATATGCTCATAGTAGTCATTCGGTTGAGTGACTTAATACTGTGTATCTAAATGGAATGGGACATTTAGATATAGATTTTAACTCGCCCAACTATTAGTTGTATAAGGTTGTCTTATTTAAAGGGATTAGCACATTTGAATAAGAAAGTTTTAAACTACTGGACCTTAGATTGTCATTTTTTCCTTATTCAGATGGAATGGGACGTTTGAATACAGAAATCGTGATGTATGTTTATTGACACCTTGTATCTACTATGGTATTTGGATATGATATCGTGTTGAGAGGTAGTAATGCTTGAGTAGGATGACTTATAATCGTCTCGTTGAAATGGATTGGGACGCCTTTTCATTTGAACAAGAAAGTTATATGTTCCCGAACCGTGAATTTATAAACTCTTGTATACATGAAAGGTGACGCCTTTTGATGTAGACAAGAAGTTATAAATGAGTGGGCCCAAGTATGTTTGGCTTGATTTGTGAGTGTTTGGTGTGCGTACATCTTTCTTCGAACCCTGTTTCTGTTGATATGAATCGTCCAGTGTCGTCGTCATTATGATGATCGTCGATTATCATATATGTAGGAGTAACCCGTTGGACTTCGCTCGAGTTAGGATTTATTTCGATGAACCATTTCTAATGTGTCTCGATGATCGCGAGCTTTATTAGCAGATTGTTAAGAACCGTTGACCGTTCCGAGTATAGGCGACTTGTTTAAGCGTCACTAGTATCTATGCATGTACTTGTGGATTGACTGAGGATCAAGGTATCACCGACAACTTGTCTTGGATAAATGATTTTGGGATTTTAATTGCTACTATTGAAGGGTCACCGAAGTCTTTTCTTGACGACGAACCCGTGGGACTACTATGACGAGTAAACAAAGAATGTGATGCATCAGCTGATGCACTGGAACAGAAGTTAGTGGGACACATTTGGTATGCTGAGCATTGGAGCAGAAGTTGTTGATATGCCCGATATGTTGTGAATCTTCGTCAATGGACCAAAATTCTTAATGATTGGAATTAATAAATTCGTTATCACTTCGAGGAGTATGTTGAAGCCGACACCGCAAGTGGAAAGACTTTAGAGATCAAGTTTTATTATCAAGGGTTCGTTCAAGGTTTTCTCGATGATCAAAGATGGAGATATATATTTGATGTTAATGTTCGACCTTTTCTTTTTATGTACTTATGTGGTATGTGATCTATTATAATGATCGTAAGTTGTGAGAACTTGAGACGGCATTGTCCAATGACGTCCGATCATTGAGAACACGTACCATGTAATATCTTTTTGACTTTCAATGACGATGTTTATTGAGACTTTGAATGTGCATGGGCGAAAGTGAGATGGTGCCTTTGTATTATCTTTTGAGTATGGATCCGAGTATGAGCACACTCCGATGACGAAAATAATTTCTTGTTATTCTTGGATATGCGTTCATGGCTATCCGGCCAGTGTCTATTGCTTAAATTGCAATCTTCCTTTTAACTAGACTTACCCGAAAATCTCGTTATATGTTCTTGTCGTCGAATGAGCTTCGCGTAATTCATAAATTTTTATGTGTCAAGCTTGAAGGAGTGTTTAATGGATAAGGATTTATTCATCACTTTAGGTGGGATACAACTTGACGACAAGTTGCATTTTGTAGAAGAACCAGTGGAGATATTCGATCGAGAGGTTAAGCGTTTGAAGTTGAGTTAGATTCCCATTACGGTAGTTCGATGTAATCCGAGATGTGGATCGAGATTCACATGGGACCGTGAGGACTTCTTTAGGAAGAAGTGCCCTCGTCTTTCCTAGTGGTACGCAATACGAGTATGAGGCGAGGTAAGCGTCGGGACGTCGCTCCTTAAAGGAGGTGATAATATAATAACCCGAACTTAACGTCATCATTTTACCCTAACTATGTAACCGATTTGAATTTCTAGGTGAATAAGTATTGTATTGTTTGATGGTTTAAGTTGAAACGGTGTTTGAGCCTTTATTTGATGTTTTGACGAATGGAATTTATCCAATAAATAATCGAGAAGACGCCGAATGCCATATTTTAGCCGTGAGAGTTATTATTTTTACTTTTAGTATTTTTCGACTTATGGTCGTATTCGGTTGTAAACGAGTCGAAAGCGTGTTCTTATAATTTTGTTATGCATTAATTTAATTATCGGGCTCGAGATTTAATTAAAGTAAATTTTAATTGGTAAAAACCGAGCCGAAGATTTATTCATACGCGACCCAACACTAAACCAAACATACCCTTATTTTATTTATTATGTTGTCTAGCAAAACTTGTTGCCAAACACCCCCTTACTCACTACTATCACTATTTAAAAAAATAAAGACACAGACACTTACCATATTATTCTTACAAAAATAAAAGAGTTGTTGCTCTCCTCTTTCTCTCTGGTTCTACACAGATTCAACAACCATCATCATCTCCATCAATTTTTCTTCACCAAATCATAATTAAATCATCCAAAATCATTCACCTATCATTCCTAAACAAATTCTTACCATCAAATTAACATGATTAATGTGTTTTAGAAAAATCAAAATTTTCAAAAAATCATCAATGGTGGTGTAATCTGAATTTTATGCTTATGAAGTATTAAGGGCTGATAGATATTGCTGAAAACAAGTGGGGTTGCAACCAAAAGTCGTTTTTGATCATTCATTAGTGTTGGGGTAGTCCCTTGAATACAAACAACCACTAAGGAGCGGTTTGATTTCGATTTCTTACTTATTTGTTAGCTTTGTAAGTTCTTATTTTTCAATCTTTTGATTTTAGCTTGCATGCATATTGATTTGATAAGTTATGTAGTTGCATGTGTGATTTTCGTTGATTTGATCATGGGTAAAAGGTATATAGTTGTTGTCCTGATTTTAGGTATAAATTTTGATCATGTTAAACTTTTATAAACTAAGATTTCATTGTTTCTAGTCGTGGGGCTCCTCCTTACGCACGTTTTGATATAAAATGGGTCTTCTAACTCTTAAAAATGAACAAGTGATGCAGAACCAAAAATGGGCAAAATCGTCCAGTTTAGTCCGTTTCAGGTTTCGAGTAAAACTGAAAAGTCGTTTTAACTCTTAAAAATGAACAAGTGATGCAGAACCAAAAATGGGTCTTCTAACTCTTAAAATGTCGTTTTACGTCCACCGCGAGGAAAGTGGTCTTGAAACTGAACATTTAGGGGTCTTCTAGCTAATTTAAAACCTGCGTTTCTAAAAATCGTCATTTTTGACAGATCTGGTGCGAGAGGTAAATATGTCATTTCTGGTCCGTTTCAGTGTTCGAGTAAAACTGTGAAGTTGTTTAAAACGTCATTTTACGTCTACCGCGCGGAAAGTGGTCTTGAAACTGAATATTTGAGGGTCTTTAAGCTAATTGAAAATCTACATTTTCTAATAAAATGTCTTTTAAACAGATCTGATGCGAGGAGTAAATCGGTCATTTCTGGTCCGTTTCGGCCTTCGGCCGAAACACGAAAGTTGTTCAGAATGTTGTTTTACCTTTAGTGCAAGGGAATCAAACCTGAAAATGAGTAGCAACGGGGTAAAAGTTACAAGTAAAATCTGAAATTTTAACATCAAAATTGTAATTTCGCGCAAAACTTGCAGGGGCATTTTGGTCCATTTTTGTTGAGTTTCAGGTCTCGGGTATAACTAGAAAGTTGTCCGAAATGTCGTTTTGTATCAAAATGCTTAAGTCTTTAAGCATGAAAATGTCGTTCAATTGGTCAATTAATCGGGTCAGACCTGAAGGTCAAAGATGACCAGAAAAGTCAAAGTTGGCCAGAAAGTCAAAGTTATCAAATTTTTATAAATATGCATTTTTATTAGATTTTTTGGTATGGATTCTTAATCATTGGTTTGTAATACATGTTAATACATATATATACAAGTGTAAAATATCATTTTTCGTGTTATATTATTTTGAATGTGAAATTAAGCACACACAACTATTATAGATCGTGGTTGATTTGTCGGCATTCGTCTACTCGTCTCGAAGAACTTATTGTTTCTTACTTCTTATCAAGGTAAGTCTATAGCCTCGCTTTTTATTATCTTGTAAATGATTTTAACCCGCGAGGGGAAATACATGCTTGTTTTTATAAAAGGAACACAAGTTGTTTTAGGTATGCTGGACCCGAATATGATGATAAATGCCTAAGTACCATTGTCTTATGAAGTCCTTGAAATTCATGAACCGTTAATTACCTTGCGAGGTAAACGCTAATACATATGATAGATCTATTTGGTTTGACAAACCTTATCCTAGGGTATATATCCTTTGTGATCACCTGAAAGGGATATTATGTATAAGAGGTCGTTGGTATATGACAATATTACCTGTGTAGGGGCGCCGTAAGTGACTCGGTTGACGTGTTGGTTAACGTTCAGCTGCATGAGCTTAAGGCATTTATCGATATATATATATATATATATACTAGTAGCAAAACCCGCCCGATGGGCGGGTATGACTTATGAGTATCGTTTATCTTATTTTTATTTGTTAATTACTTATTGTATTTTTTTGGTTTAGTCAGTTATCATTGGCATGGTTTATTTTTTATTTTGATTATTTTTATTTGTGTAGATAATTGTTTGAACTCGAGATAATTGTCATGAAGATGTTTTTATTTTTGGAAATACCAGCTGTTGTCTCATGATTTATGTTATGTTTTTGTTATAAAAATTTTCCTTTTAGTTGTGTTGGGCACGTCATAATTTGTTTTAATATTTGTATTCATAAAATTACAACTTATACGTTAGTATATTTTTGTATTTATATGTCATTCTCAATGTTTTAAAACTTGTTTTTTTATTGATCTGATTGAGCCGTCGGGTCATTGTTCAATCAGTTTAATTGGTTGGTCAATCGAATTTTCAGTTAATACTGGTGTTTGATCACTTATCGGGGTCTAAGTTCAACCGGTCGGGTCAACCTGGGTTTTAAAACATTTATTATTTATTCTTAACAGATATTTGAAAGTGATTTTTTATGTTTATATATTGAGCATTGCTATTTCTTCCTACTACATGTGGCTACATTTCTTGCTACCCATACCAAATTTTAACATGTGTCATGTACTAATTCTCTCTCTTAATTTAAATCATTGATCAATCCACTTCTCATTATCATTTTCCTTCTATATTTTATATAAATAATCTTACTAGGTTGTTTTAAATTTAGGGGGTGTTTGGGATTGCTTATTTAAAATAGATTATTCGGTTTGAAAATAAATAATCAGATAATCAGCTGTCGTAATTTTAAAATTTGATGTTTGAATTTAATTATGTTGTAGGATAACCTGATAATCAGATAATCAGTTTGACAAATTGAAGTATTTGATATCTTAAATGATAAAAAGACATAAATAGACACTCATGTATTATTATATTTTCTCATAATGAATTTTTTTTTAGCAAAACATATAATAAATATTAAAAAATTGTTTCATAAACATTTACGCATGTATATATGACCGTGAAAATTTGAAGAGAAATAATTTGTATAACAAATAATAGTCAAGTTGATTGGTTTTGATGAGGCGAATAGTTATCCACAACACCACTATGTAAAAAAATATTCAATTTTTAAAGTAAAAAAAATAACGGATTGATCATCTCTTTCACTAACTTTTTCTATCATCTCTTTCCCTAACTCAACAACTCATATTCCCAGTTTCTCATTCTTCACAACCCAATCTTGTTCATAAATAAAATGATAAACATGTTGTAATTTTCAACCCATTATTTTGATAAGATATGTTATACAATTATGTGGAATCATCCATTAAAGAGCTGCGAAAGACAAGGTAAGATAAATTTTAAGGTTAGTTTGGTAATTTGATGGTAGATAATTTGTTCTTGAAAAATGACGTTTTGTGGCTGTAAGGGTGGAGATGCTTTTTCAAAATGACGTTTTGCATCTACCAAAATGGTGTTAATCAATTTTCAGATGCTTTTTGCCAAACACTTCAACAAGGATTATTCCGATGTGGAAATGGAATAAGCAAATAATCTTGCTTCAAACGCACACACAAACACCCCCTTACTCACATTCCAGATTCATCTTTCACATATATCTTTTCCACCCATTGAATCTCCAAGCCGCCTTTTTTATAGAGTATTTGTTTAATCGATCTGTTGTTGTTGTCGTGGATAATATCACCTGGTAATTTCATTTCATTTCAATTTGTTTTTTGTATATATTCTTTTTCATTTCATTTCTATGATTTTAAATTTGTTGTATGTCCTAAAGTCGTAACAACATAATCAACATAAATCTCTTGGTTTATAGATCTATCTTTTTTTTAATTCTTATATCCTAATTTACTATTTTTTGCATCTGGTAACTAATTTTGAGAATGTTTCAGGCAAGAACTTTTTCGATGTCATGAAGGAGGTGTAGTTCATCTTAGTATTAAGTTTGAGAGGGGTACTGTGGAGGTTGCTGGAACTATCGATTAGACCAGAACCCAAGTTCTTGATTGTCTTTCCTAGAGATGGTGCAAGGTTTGCGATGTGGTTAATTCCACATCTTTTAGAGGTATAATTATTGACTTTGGTTAATTCCACATTTTTACATACAATATATACATGATCCATATACATGAATATGGAAATCAAGAGATCAACTCGATTACGTATGTAACCTATTTGCAAAACCTGTTCAAATCAGCCTAAGTACGAAGGCATAGTTTAAAACACATACCTGGTTGATTGGAACTTTGGAAAGATTTAAAAGGTTGTGAATTGGGTAATCTATTTGCGTAAAAAATAGTGACACATTATTTGACTATGATGGTAAGGTTAATTTTGTACAGACATTTTTTTACTTTTAAGGAAAGAGTACAAAAACAATGAAATAAAGGATCTTAGTTTATCCGAAGAGAATCGTTGACAAATAACGATTACTGAGGATGATATTTATGTAAATTAGAAACTAAATGTACTGGTACAACGAAAAGTTGAACGTATTGTGTTTCTAGGGACGAGACAGAGGAATAAGATAAAAGGTTGAATGAAAATGTGATTTATGAAAATAAATCATATTCAGTGATTTATTAATGGCTGCTTATGAAAATGTGAACATACTGACTTCCTTGGCACATCATATTAATAGCTGCTTATCTTCACGTATAACTACAGACTTATCAACAATAGGGTTGTTATCAACAAATTCAGTATAGCAACAGGCTTTTCGTCCTTCAACTGCAAAGTTGAGATATTTTTTCTTAGATTTATATATGTTTTCATTTTGAGCTAAGGAAGTGCGCTGCAGCCTTAATTATTGCATAACTTAACAATTAGTAAAAATGTAGTCGCTATGACATATTATCATAATCAGTGACAATAAATAAATTAAGAATGATGTTATGATAAAGACCTAGCATCTTGATCTGATGAACAACATGCATTACCCACATCCCGTATAAATTCAATGTATATATTGACACTGACAACAACTTCTTTGTATATTCTTACTGATCCACCTTAAAAACGTGTTGGAAAAGAATGTGTGATATATAATAGACAGATTAGGCGTATAGGATGATATTGATTAGCCCAAAAAAATTAAAGATATACTTGAACATATTGACATAAGCCCTAATTAACTATACCTTAATCTGCCAAGGAGACATGTGGGTTGACTTTGTGACAAAACCCCAAATGCTAAAGCTGTTGTGTAGCCAACTCAAAAATGTGGACAGGGTAGACATGGTCGAAAGCCACCTGTAGTAATACCTGACATTACAAAAACAAACAGTAAATATTCATCAACTGATATTTCTTGGTGGTGAGGTAGTTTGCTTTCTAAGCACATATTCGAGAAAGGGGTTTTACCACAGAAGATGTTTAAGCATGCTGCTCGACAGGGTAATATAAAATCACTTAAACAATCTTTACCTGCTTTCCTCTACCAAACCTTGTTATATTCGTTAACTGGTGTTTTTATATATTTTTTATTTCTTAAATCAGGTGGGGGCAATGCTAAAAAAATAGGTGGCTACGAAAAGAAAGTAGACACTAATAAACAAAATAAGAACATACCGTGATATTTTTCATTTGTTACCCTGGTATTCCAGCCTTGAAATTCGAGCATAAGCATGTCAAAAAGTATCATTCCTTTATTCTGTCTTTGAAATATGGAAAGGGTTTGCTTCTTTCTGTCATATAACTACCTTGGTGGATACATTCCATTGCATGAACATAGGTTCCATGGGTTGATGACAAGCTAACTTTGATGGAGTTTGCAGAGATTATGGTGCGTGGCTTGTTTGAGAATGTTTTTCCTAATGGAGACCGTAATTCTACCTTATGGATGTGTGTTACTGGTTCTGAGGACTTTAAGGTTTATGTCAGTCTGTATAAGTCCCCTGCCAATTTTGAAGTTGCTGCTCGTCTGGTGACCTTTGGCGTAAGACATTCTCCCGACTTTCTGGTTCAGACACTTGGAGATGAGCGCACACTCCTTTAGGTAATACTATTAACACACACACACACACTTGCACAAGCTACGTTTAAAGCTAAGTTGCATATTAGAAATGAGACCTACTGATTTTCCAGGTTTTTAATAGTCGGTTACTGAATGTGTTGTTGTTCATTGAGGTTATTGGCTTATAATTAATGTTACTATATATCAGTACCTTTGTTTTTTGGGAAACGAAATCTGTTATCATGGCTTTCATCCTTTCCTGGCAAAGGCAACTTGGGCCTTTCATCGATTCATCGGTTTCTTAGTAACCAAACCTAGGAGTTACCCTTAGTGCTTTCTGTTTGCTGAGGTGTAACATCTGTGGTGTAGTTTTATTAGATAATGAATTTAACAAACAAAATATTTACTTGAAAAGAATATGTGCCCACACTACCTGATGTTGTTTTACCTCTTGTTTCTATAGATCTTCTCTTCTGATGTTTTTTGACACCAACTGAGACACCAAATATTAAATATAAATTAATGTATGCAGCCTTTATCAGAATGAAAAGATTTTTTTTACATATTATAAATCTGTGCACATTCACATTCTACTGGTTACATTCTACTTATGTCTACGGGTTATCAACCATCAATATGCCAACAATTGAAGGTTCAACACAAAAGCTGGTTACATTCTACTTTGGCTACAGGTTATCAACCACCAATATGCCAACATTTGAAGGTTCAACACAAAAGGTATGTCCACAGTCATAAGTATAGCCTATTCAGGAAAGTGCACGAATGATCAAGCGGTGTGAGAAATAGAAGCAGACTAAATGTATAATTAGTTATGTACCAAGCTTAAAGAATACATATACAAACAAATTAAACTGACTTACTATGCCCATGATTGTATAAAGAATGGACCAGGAAGTAATAAACAAAAGCAGGTGTACTTATTTAACATCAGGTCAGTAACCACGAAAATTTGACCAATATATTGACTCTAAAGGGTAATAAAACCACATATTGAAAGTGTTAGACAAAGGATTGTGTATGGGGGATATTGAATCATTCTCTTTTTTGGCACACCAGACCTCACTTATTTCCTACTCCAGTAGGTGGTTGTGACTAACCATTACCTTTGTGCAGATCCGCGTATGAATAGACCAAGTGAGGCTAACCAACTAACTAACACACAGAGGTAACTAATCATTACCTTTGTGCATTATCTTTGTAATGATTGTTACTAATCATTACATGTTAATGCATATTTGAGTTCGAAGACAACCAACTAACACATAGAGTTGGATATATCCTGTTGGTGTTATCTCATCTCAAATAGAGGTTAAGTATTAATACCATGAACTTCTAGTCTCTATGAATTATTTGCACTTCTTTCCTAATAAACTCTTATTACACGAACATGCAGGAGATGTATATGTCAGGTTATTATATGCATCCTCGATGAGGTTAGTGGACGGGTCAAACTGGTTTTAGACTGACAGGAGTGGGTTGACGTTATCATCTAAAAGATTTAACAGGTACTATTAAAATGATATTTAACTATAATTTGTCATAGTTTCTGTAATCAGTTATTATTCCTTTGTTTAAACTCTAATACACTTAATTCTGACTGTTTCTATCTGTAAACTTACAGCCAAGAGTCACACAAAGGTGCATAACATGAGTTAGTAAGCTACAAAAATTAATACAATGAAAGTACAAAAGGATCAAGACAAAATGTGCATAATACCTGGTTTTGGAATTCCTATGTTGGACATAGGAGACATGCTGGAGGGTGAGGGTGGGATATCAGAGCTTTGATTTTGTTTAGATATTTTGAAAGCCTTTGTGATTTCCTTTGTGGTTAGGGTTTAAGGATTTCGTTTTAATCGATACTCTGCATTCAAATAATTTATATAGCTGTGAAAGTCGATACTGTGCATGCCTTATTATGGAAGATATATCATAATATGGAAGAGAGATATCAGAAAATGGGAGATATATCACAAATATTATAGGAACATATATCTGAATATGGGAGATATATCCCAAATATTATGGTGAACATTGTTAAGTTAATCTTCAACTTTTTAATTGATAAGATAAAAAATCGATGGATTCACTATAAGTTTAAGACCAAACGAAAATCCAAAATTAAAAACATAAAAAAGATATTCTACAATTATTAAAAGATTTTTAGGATATTTAAAATAAAACTTTAAAATAAAAAGATATATTCTACAATTGTTAAAACAAATTTGGTAATAGCAATTACTTTTCAAACCGTATCAATCAAAAGATACCACGTTTCAATTTGGTAATGATATTTTTTAAAGAAAAAGGTCGGCAAAAATTTAAAAAAAGAATACTAAAAATAATAAATGTGACATGGCATTATGAGGTGCTTATGTGGCATATCCCTCCTCTTATATATAATGTATATATATATATATATATATATATATATATATATATATATATATATATATATATATATATATATATATATATATATATATATATATATATATATATATATATTACTTGTCTGTGTGACAAGCTTGAGATGATTAAAATTCTTGTGTTCAAATGATTGTTTGCAAAACCTGTAGACTTGCTCAACCGTTGTGTTGATGATTTTAAACATGTATTTCAGGTAATCAAGACGGATGGCAGCGGAGCATGTGAGGAGGAAGTTAGTGTTTACTTGTCTAAATGTTTATATCATTTTTCCATCCTTTTAAATAAATAAACTGCTTTTAATCATTTAATGTATATATTGTGATTGGTAACGGTTTTTGGGATTAAACGCTACTCTGGTTTTATATATATCGGGATGGGAAACTTTTTAGACAAGGATTATATTTATTTTAACGTCTCTTTTGAGGTCGTTTCCTATGATTGTGTGTGATGTGCTATGAGTAGCGCCCCAAAGTGGTATTCCGTTGCGTGGTAATTTGGGGGTGGTACACCTCGACACTTTCTTTGATGACGTTGGTGATTTTGATAAGATCGAGCATATACTTGCTAATCCACCATCCATCTTCGAGGACTTACCCTTTGATAAATCTTCAAATGAAGATGACGATCTCATGTCAGAATTTTCTTATGATGATGAGAATGACGACACTTTCACAACGTACTCGAATTGCGTATACGATTTGATGAAGAATTCGAGAACGTTGACGACCATATCATCGATCCTCCTTCGTTTCACAATTGTGATGAATAAGAATTCTTTAAGGAGGTCGACGAATTTCTCGCTATAGACACAAGTACAATTCTCGAGGAGTTACCTCATAAACACTCCTCATTTGAGAATGACGACTACCACATTTTTGAGGATTTTATTCAATAATCACCTCCTAGAAATGATGGTTTCGTGCTTGATCGTGATCTCTTCGAGAGAGTTTCTAAAATCATTAATGAGGGGAACGACAAACCATGGTTTGACGAGCCTATCTATGATAAAGAAGTTTATGAGATCGACGTTCATGAGGTAGACGAGTATGTTGACTTCGAGGGGGCGGTGTTCTTTATTGATCATCGTTTTGAGAATTTATATAATCCACCATCCCCACCCACGACTTAAATGTTAGAATTTTTAGTGTGCATAACATCGTCTTAGAAACGCCTAATATTTTTGACATAATCAAATCGGGTTTTCATAAAGAGTTAAGCATTGATGAAAAGACAAAAGATTTTGAATTTTATTTAAATAATTTTTCTACAAGTCTAACTCCGTCATCACCGCGTTTTATGAGTACTATCACGTCGTCTACTCCTTTTGACGATAGTGTGTGTGATTGTAGTGTGGGGGAAGCCCCTTATGTTTCCTCACACTTTACCATCAGGGACGAGATATTCGATCCTGGAATCGCATTTAAAGGGAATTCTCGGTCTTCCACCGATGCAATAAATGGAAAATCTTTCTATTTGCTTGGTGTGAGTCTACCTCAAGTGGCTCATTGTATTGTTCCACCCATTGTCCCACCCTTATATTTCTCACCTCTTTTCTTTGACCCCTTTGGGGTTCCACTATCGGTTGAAGTAGCGTTGTTTCGTCTTTCATCCGAAAACGAAGACGCTATCTTTGACCCCGGTATATTCATATCGGGTTTTTAAGCACTCCATGTACTTTTGGGCATTTTTTATCATGTAAGCCCCCAAAAAATGACCAAACCGTGATAATACCTAAATGATCACATTTATGGGGATTCGAGTCGAGCTTTTGACTCGGTTATAAAAGACAAGGTGCCTCGTGGGGGATTCTCATGCTTATCCTTGTACATATTATCGCTTTCTTAGATTAACGAGGGGACTTGTGCTCTTCCGACCTTTGTTTCGTGGTTGTTTGTGATTGTGATTTATTAGGTTCATCGTCATCATTGAAGCCTCTCGTGATCGTTTTACTTATCACTCGAGCTTTGATCGTTTCCTTTGAAGATTCCGATATCCGATGATATCCTTTTATGTTCTAACGTTTATCTTATTAGCATAATTCATAAACGGATATTAGGTTATTTGTTTTACCCTTTCCATGCTCGAGATTAAGCATTCGACTTTTCGTCTCTAGTATGGGGTGTTTCACCCTTAGACTCGAAACATTGAGGACAATGTTTAGTTTTAGTATGGGGGGTGAATAGATGCTTTACCTTGCTCATGTCATCACGCAATCCAAAAATCATCTTTTTTTATCGTTTTATGCAAAATAAGGCTTAAATGGCCAAATTTTAAAAAATTTCTTGTTTTTCATAAGTGTTTAAGACACGAATGTAGGTTTTCCGATGGTGAGAATAAGAGTAATTTTTTACTCGACCGTGCGTGTTGAGCACTTAGCTTTGATTCCTTAACTATATTAGGCTAAGTCTTATTAAATTGAGGAAGAGAAATGATAGCGTTAATTATAAGTTACTATGCTAAATGTAGAGTATTCGTATTCTTTCAAAAACTCATGTCTCCTAATTATTTGCTTTTTCTCCCATCACTTTTATAATAAATTGTTAATAAATATTGATTTAGCGGTTTAATCTCTATTGTTGGTTTCTAATTGATTTTAATAGCTTCCATGTATCTAAATTGGGAAAACATTTGTGTATCGCCAGCGTCACGGTTTTGAAGTATTGGCACCCGAATAATCAAAGGCTTCCCCCGATAATAATTTAAGTTCCTCTTCACCTAAATCAAGCAAAAAATTTGAAGCTCACAAGGCCGAAAAATCTTTGCGAAAATTGAAAGTGAATGTCTTAAATCTTGAAGCCTTAAAGATCCGAAATTCGCCTTAGAGTGAGGATATACATCAAGTCATAATAAACACCTCATGGCGAGGTTAAATAAAAGACAAGGGCAATACCGAAGTCATATTAAAAGCTCCATGGCGGAGTTTAATAAAAGATGGAGGTAAACCATGATAATCAAAGCCACCGATAATGAGGCGGGTAATAAAATTCATGGTAATAAGTCAAATGTTCAAAACCGTTCTAAAACCGTGTTTATCGATCCTTTTTGTATACTTAATTTTTTGACATCGTTGTCTATTAGGGTAAATTATTAATTCGATGATTTTGGTTACACCGTTAAGACTCTATTTTTGGACCTAATCTCTATTCACGCATAAGTAAAAAATGTATCCTCGTGATCATTAAGACAAAAATAAAATATAAGAGATATAAATTAGAGCATATGAGTCGTGTTAGCATTACTAACTTATGATGACAATGATCTCGTTTCACGCTTAGCATGAAATTGAGTGAAAATCGAGGAGGACGAACTTATCTCTATGAGGCATTCACGTGTTCTTATTCTTTGACCCTAAAAGTCACATTCCCATGATGAAAACAATACATTATGTCTAAAACGCATGTAGTAGTTAATTTAAATTTACGTTTTTCAATAATTTTCATATAAAAATGAATTTTGGGAAGTGCTAAGATAGTTAATTCTAGCATTGCGTGAGGGCACGACAATGGTTTAGTATGAGAGAGTGATAAGACTGCATTTATACTGTAAAACCTCTAAATTTGGGTTTTCGACACGTCACCGGCTTCATTATTATTGTCATTCATCATATAATATTTTAACGGACCACCTTTATAATATATCATCAAAAGACTTACCGCGTGCAAAAATCATGATTTTAGTATATAAAAATAGTGAAGTATTTTAACTTAATATTATATAAAGACTTTTACCTTAATGAATATCGTCATATTTAAAATACAACTTATAACTAGATTCATAATTAAATTATATTTTATTCAGAAGTATTCGATAGAACGATTAATTAAATTGTTTAATATGTCATCGTAAAAATGAACGAAGATATTTAATGGGAAGTCATTTTATTAAAACGATACGTTTCCATGACAATCGATAAATAATCGACATTTAATTGAACGAACACATTATTCATAATTATAAGTCGTATAAATACTTTAGCATATTAGAGAAATCATTTTAAAATCAAAGGCGCAAACATCGTAAAACGAGTCGAATTTCATAAAACAAGAGCGAGACCCGAACTTAACGCCATTATTTTACCCTCATTTATATATCGAATATAAATTTTCTCCGAGTACCGACGTGTTTATTTTTAATTGAACTTTTATTTTAGTGTTTGGCGTGTATCTTTCAAATCACGTAACTTTTAAAATATCCTTCATATGGGCGGCCAAACAAATTGTGGGGCAATTATTTAACAACAATCAGCCCACTATATACTTCATATGGGCGGCCAAACAACTCCTACACTTGTCCTTATTATTGCCAAGGGCACCATAGGGCATAACACTTTTCTTACATCTAACTAAAACATACACACACCACATGCATGTTGATAATAACAATGTGTATCTTCCATCTCTCCCTCTCCCACCTCCTCTTTCTGACCAACACCAACCCACTATCCAATAAAATGTATGGGTTAACTCAAATCATGCATGTGTCATAGCTAGACACATATCAAGGACACTTGTCCATCCAATGTTGCATGTATTTGGTTCTATCCTTCCAAACACTTTCATTAAAACACATATAAACCTAGATATCATCTAACATCTCCCTTGATGCCCTATTGGCCGAAATTCGCACACCAAGAAACCTTTTATCATCAATTTTTCTACCTTGAAAAACTATGGAAACTTATTCGTCTATGATCATCACAACCAATGGCGATATTGATTTTCCCATTTGGAGCTTTGAAGTACGAGTTTTATACATGTTGTGGGGCTGAAGTTGGAGTATATATTAAAAGGGTTAATGCATGTCTAATGCAAGGATAGATCTATGATCATAAGGGTCTAGCAAGGATGATTTAATTAGTGCATCCATCTTTTCGTTTCTTAAATCTCGGATCTAAGGTCTACTTCACATTCCTTTTGATTTTTGATCTTTTCTTTTGATTTCTTATACTTACTAGATCTCATATATTATTAAAATATATATATATAAGAATTTATAAATGAGTATTAGGACATTGTATATGATTTTTTGACACTAAAATGAACCTAAACAAGCCCTAGTGATGATTTAGTTGATAGATTTTAGATCAGTAGCAAAAACAGATTATATGGTCGAACTCAGTAGGTTGGGATACTAATAAACTTACATATTAATATAGATAATTGTTTTGGGATTATTTCCCAGGATGGCTCGTCCCGTGACGAATTTTAGAAAGTGTGATATGACCAAAATACGAAACAAGGTCAAAACCTGACCTGCTGTAAAGATGGGCTGTTTTCTCTTATAAATCGTACATTTACCTATGATTATGTAAAACTAAAAGATGTAGATAAAATCATGAAGAACTAGAATCAATGGATGGTTTACCAGTTCCTTACGGTTTGGAAATGGTGACCAAAATAATGAAACTAGTCAGTTCTGAACATACTGTATTGACAGATTGAAAAATCCTATAAGAACTCAGAACCATTGAAAAAGGTACTACTATAGGTTGTAGATAAAATCATGAAGAACTAGAATCAATTGGATGGTTTACCAGTTCCTTACGGTTTGGAAATGGCGACACAAATGGTGAAAACGAGTTTGGCTGCCAAAAACAACCAACTCTTCTAAGTGAGAAAATGAGTAAATTAGCTATGGTAAGTATAAATTTTGGGTAACTAGACTTATAATCAGTATAGTAAATGAGTTGAGAATGATTTTGGTAAAAAGAACACACTTAGATGATTTAGGTTTCATGAGATATGATCAAATTAGCGAGACATGTCAGAAAAATTATAATAAATGGACTATACTTCATTAACGTAAATTGTGATGATTTTTTACAAACCGATGTGGTAGGACCCACTTTTCGGGGATTTTAGACTCATTCATATACTGTGATTAGATAACCCAAGACCCGACCAACGTGAAATATTAAGTGAACGTGTTTTTGAGGCGTTTTAGAACCCGAAAATCATATAATATGAACTTGGGCCATAAAAGCCCAACTTACACTTCTAATGACTATTGGGCCATCATTGGGCCTGAGATTTATAACCAAATTGGAGTCAAATTCTGATTTTTAAATGAATAAGTTATATAAATGTGTAATTGGCCACTAATGGGCTTAAGATGGGCTTAAGATGGTCTAAAAATGTCAAATTGGATATTACACTAAAATGGTTAAGTTTTCATCTAAAAGTTTTATAAAGCAACATAAAACTTATGCAATGTCCAAGAACTTATTAAAATATACTTATTACGTATAGGCACGATTTAATTCTCGTCTCATTTCTAAGTCTGCCTCGTTATCTTTAGGTATCGTATGATCATGTATCGATCGCTGGCATTTATTCTCGATTGACATTACTCTCGATTGGCGTTCGTTCTCTATTAACTATTGTGAAGATTGTATCAGGTGAGTTCATAGCCTCGCATTTCACTACTTTTATGTTTTTACTAACCCGCGTCGGGGAGACATGCTACTAAAGAACTATAACTTGTTTTGATAATACGATTTTAACATCATGAGATCATGGCCTTACACTTATATTTAATAAACTGTTGATTGATACCGTGGAAGAAAACATGTAACATATTTCATAGGACGCAAACTGAACTGTTACCCTTAATTACATTTTCCTATTATAGATTAACCCGCATGACCCGTGCATCTGAAACTGTTAAACTTGTTGAATTGCCTAAATGTTATAAATAGATCTATTTGGGATTGACCATACCCATCTGGATGAGTCATGCTCACTGTGCCTTTGCCGAGACAACCGGTGTTTATCATGTCGGAACAGTATAATGTGTGCATTATTATAATGCGAGGGAAGCCCCTAATAAGGCCTCTTACTGTCAAAGTATCAGTTTCGGGCAATAGGAAATGTAGTTACTTTATAGTGTTTGGCTCTATGTAATACTATGTTTGTGATATTTGTGGTCCTAAACTAGATTTTATCACACCTTATGTAGTATAATATGAAACATTTTGATATTTTTGAACTTCATTTTTATATCAAACATTGTGCAACACTATGTAGGACATTTTAAAGTCATGAACTATGATTTTATCAAACCTATGAATTCACCAACTTTATGTTGACCGTTTTAATCATGTTTTTCTTAGGAAATTAAGGTGGATTATTTGAGCATGGACTGAGCATCATTTATGAGCATAAAAATGATTGGGGGTCTATTTTTCACTGGGATACTTGTAACAACTGATATTCAACATTTCAACTGATTGTACTAAAACAATATTTGTATCAATTGTATTTCAAAAACATATAATTATGATCAATGCTTTGTATGCCATTTGTTTTGTGATCCACAACATGATACCCAATTACTTCTTCCGCTGCCGACCCAATTTAGGGGTGTCACAAGAATGGTATTAGAGAACGGTTATATAGAATCATATCGAAAATAAATTTTTTATTTTATTAACTGAACTATAACCGGATTAAAATTTCAAAACTAGGTTTTTGAGAGGACATACTTAGAGAGCATATAGCATAGAGAGCATGCATTACTATATGATTTGAATGCACATTCATTATCCTATGCATTTATAACTTATGATAGTATTAGATACTAACTCTTTACGTGCTTTACATATTACGACTATTTAATATATATTATGAAGATATTAAAGTACTCAAGGTATTTAATGAAACATATATTGTAATGAAATCTTAATAAGTCCTAAAATCTTATACTAAGATTTTTAAAGCCTTCATGACTACTTTCTATAATTGTTTAAGCTTACCCGTTGATTGTTCCTTATACTTATTTGACAACTTTTATAATATATCATTATATTATAAATTATTGATTGATACATATTTTAGCGCACGTGATTTGAACATCTACTTACATAACACAACTTATTAACGACTTATACACATTTGCTTTTGATAATTTCATGTGGTATTATTTGGATAAAGTTTGCATCTTCAAATGATGCGGTGGGACCCAAATCAAGGTACTTGTGATTCTATATTTAGATGAAGTTTAAATATACAACATGAGTCTCTTTCATCATAAGCCACCGGACCATAATTTTATTTATAATTTTGTATTAAGATGTTATGGGACGTCTAAAGACGAAAGTTATAAATCAACCGACTGTAAACTCTCTTAGTAAGATCTATTTTCTTAGATATTATATTCGTTTTGATGGTAAGCCTTGCCGGGAATATTTAAGTAGGTTGGGCTATGAAATCCTTATTGAAACGAATGAGGACGCTTGTTCGTTTGAATAAATAAATCATAGGTCACCCAACCATGAAGTTATAAATTTTTACTTTACATGGATGAAGACGCTTATCGATGTAAATAAAAATTTATAAACAAGTGAGCTTAAATATATTTGACATGACTCATTTTTGATATTATTTTATTTATCCAGCTATGGAACGTATTCCTTTTTGACTCACGACACCTCCAAAACATCTTATCATTATTACATCCTCATCAAGAAACCTAAGGAAGATTCGTGTTCATCTCTTTTAGATCATATCATCGTTCTTTTAATTTTCGGCTTATTTTTAACCCAACATCACATAAGCTTATTTAAGTGTAATAGACTTAAAAGTCTCTTGAAGAACTATAAAAAACGTTAATGAACCTTTATCTATGCACATCGAGGCCCACTAAGGCCCATGAAGCACAACTAAGTAAAACCAAGACTTGAGACGATTTTGTCCTAGTCAACTCAACCTTGTAAACTTAATCAAACTCGAATATGATTTAATGAACCTTTTACTAAATATTTTGGACTTAACTTGAATTTTAGAACTATCGAGGACTTGTTTTGTCATCCTCCAAACGTATTATAAGTCCTAGAATAAAGAGACGAGAGTTGTAAAACACTAAGGACTAAACATGGGTTCCAATGAACTTAAAAGAAGACCTAGTTGATTTAACACGGATTAAAAACCTTAAGGGTTGATTTTGCAACTTTTGAAACTAAACTTGAGCCCTAATTTATTTTATCGGAAGACTATTCATGCCTTAAGGGCCACACTGAAAAAATAGAAGGACGAAATTTGTAAATTATCAAAACATAAAAGACAAGTTACTTTGTGCATTAAAATATTACTCATCAGAGGCATATGATCAATAACTATATTTTAAATAACACCTATGATTCTAAACTTGAGTTCACAAGATTACACGTTCAAGGAAAAGTGCCCTAACTTGTTCCTTGGACGAGTAACTTCATATTAAGCTTTGAGGACAAAGCTAAAATAACGGATAGGTATTGTAAAACCCCTAAATTTGGGTTTTCGACACGTCATCGGGTTCATTATTATTGTCATTCATCATATAAAATATTAACGGACCACCTTTAAAATATATCATCATAAGACTTACCGCGTGCAAAAATCATGATTTTAGTATATAAAAATAGTGAAGTATTTTAAATTAATATTATATAAACACTTTTACCTTAATGAATATCGTCATATTTAAAACACAACTTGTAACTAGATTCATAATTAAATTATATTTAAATATTCAGAAGTATTCGATAAAACGATTAATTAAATTGTTTAATATTTCATCGTAAAAATGAACGAAGATATTTAATGGGAAGTCATTTTTATTAAAACGATACGTTTCCATGACAACCGATAAATAATCGACATTTATATGAACGAACACATTATTCATAATTATAAGTCGTATAAATACTTTAACATATTAGAGAAGTCATTTTACAATCAATGGCGCAAACTTCGTAAAACGAATTGAATTTCATAAAATACGAGCGAGACCCGAACTTAACGCCATTATTTTACCCTCATTTATATATAGAAATATAAATATTCTCCGAATGTCGACGTGTTTATTTTATATTGAACTTTTATTTTAGCGTTTGACGTGTATCTTTTAAATCACGTAACTTATAAAATATCGGACTACGATAATACCCGCTTTAACAAATAGTGGGGCAATTATTTAACAACAATCACCCCGCTATATACTTCATATGGGCGGCCAAAAAACTTCTACACTTGGCCTTATTTGTGCCAAGTGCACCATAAGGCATAAAACTTGTCTTACATCTAACTAAAACATACACACATCACATGCATGTTTATAATAACAATGTGTATCTTCCATCTCTTCCTCTCCCACCTCCTCTTGCCGTCCAACACCAGCCCACTACCAAATAAAATGCATGGGTTACTCAAATCATGCATGTTTCGTAGCTAGACACATATCAAGGACACTTGTCCATCCAATGTTGCATGTATTGGGTTCTATCCTTCCAAACACTTTAATTAAAACACATAGCAACCTAGATATCATCTAACATCTCCCTTGATTCTCTCTTGGCCGAAATTCTCACACCAAGAAACATTTTATCATCAATTTTTCTACCTTGAAAATCTATGGAAAGTTATTCGTCTATGATCATCACAACCAATTGCGATACTGGTTTACCCATTTGGAGCTTTGATGTAGGAGTTATATACATGTTGTGGGGATGAAGTAGGAGTATATATTAAAAGAGTTAATACATACCTAATGCAAGGATAGATCTATGATCATAAGGGTCTAGCAAGGATGATTTAATTGTTGCATCCATCCTTTCGTTTCTTAAATCTCGGATCTAAGGTCTACTTCACTTTCCTTTTCATTTTTGATCTTTTCATTTGATTTCTTATATTTACTATATCCCATATATTCTGAAAATATATATATAAGAATTTATAAATGAGTATTAGGACATTGTATATGATTTTTTGACACTAAAATGAACCTAAACAAGCCCTAGTGATGATTTAGTTGATAGATTTTAGATCAGTAGCAAAAACAGATTATATGGTCGAACTCAGTAGGTTGGGATACTAATAAACTTACATATTAATATAGATAATTGTTTTGGGATTATTTCCCAGGATGGCTCGTCCCGTGACGAATTTTAGAAAGTGTGATATGACCAAAATACGAAACAAGGTCAAAACCTGACCTGCTGTAAAGATGGGCTGTTTTCTCTTATAAATCGTACATTTACCTATGATTATGTAAAACTAAAAGATGTAGATAAAATCATGAAGAACTAGAATCAATGGATGGTTTACCAGTTCCTTACGGTTTGGAAATGGTGACCAAAATAATGAAACTAGTCAGTTCTGAACATACTGTATTGACAGATTGAAAAATCCTATAAGAACTCAGAACCATTGAAAAAGGTACTACTATAGGTTGTAGATAAAATCATGAAGAACTAGAATCAATTGGATGGTTTACCAGTTCCTTACGGTTTGGAAATGGCGACACAAATGGTGAAAACGAGTTTGGCTGCCAAAAACAACCAACTCTTCTAAGTGAGAAAATGAGTAAATTAGCTATGGTAAGTATAAATTTTGGGTAACTAGACTTATAATCAGTATAGTAAATGAGTTGAGAATGATTTTGGTAAAAAGAACACACTTAGATGATTTAGGTTTCATGAGATATGATCAAATTAGCGAGACATGTCAGAAAAATTATAATAAATGGACTATACTTCATTAACGTAAATTGTGATGATTTTTTACAAACCGATGTGGTAGGACCCACTTTTCGGGGATTTTAGACTCATTCATATACTGTGATTAGATAACCCAAGACCCGACCAACGTGAAATATTAAGTGAACGTGTTTTTGAGGCGTTTTAGAACCCGAAAATCATATAATATGAACTTGGGCCATAAAAGCCCAACTTACACTTCTAATGACTATTGGGCCATCATTGGGCCTGAGATTTATAACCAAATTGGAGTCAAATTCTGATTTTTAAATGAATAAGTTATATAAATGTGTAATTGGCCACTAATGGGCTTAAGATGGGCTTAAGATGGTCTAAAAATGTCAAATTGGATATTACACTAAAATGGTTAAGTTTTCATCTAAAAGTTTTATAAAGCAACATAAAACTTATGCAATGTCCAAGAACTTATTAAAATATACTTATTACGTATAGGCACGATTTAATTCTCGTCTCATTTCTAAGTCTGCCTCGTTATCTTTAGGTATCGTATGATCATGTATCGATCGCTGGCATTTATTCTCGATTGACATTACTCTCGATTGGCGTTCGTTCTCTATTAACTATTGTGAAGATTGTATCAGGTGAGTTCATAGCCTCGCATTTCACTACTTTTATGTTTTTACTAACCCGCGTCGGGGAGACATGCTACTAAAGAACTATAACTTGTTTTGATAATACGATTTTAACATCATGAGATCATGGCCTTACACTTATATTTAATAAACTGTTGATTGATACCGTGGAAGAAAACATGTAACATATTTCATAGGACGCAAACTGAACTGTTACCCTTAATTACATTTTCCTATTATAGATTAACCCGCATGACCCGTGCATCTGAAACTGTTAAACTTGTTGAATTGCCTAAATGTTATAAATAGATCTATTTGGGATTGACCATACCCATCTGGATGAGTCATGCTCACTGTGCCTTTGCCGAGACAACCGGTGTTTATCATGTCGGAACAGTATAATGTGTGCATTATTATAATGCGAGGGAAGCCCCTAATAAGGCCTCTTACTGTCAAAGTATCAGTTTCGGGCAATAGGAAATGTAGTTACTTTATAGTGTTTGGCTCTATGTAATACTATGTTTGTGATATTTGTGGTCCTAAACTAGATTTTATCACACCTTATGTAGTATAATATGAAACATTTTGATATTTTTGAACTTCATTTTTATATCAAACATTGTGCAACACTATGTAGGACATTTTAAAGTCATGAACTATGATTTTATCAAACCTATGAATTCACCAACTTTATGTTGACCGTTTTAATCATGTTTTTCTTAGGAAATTAAGGTGGATTATTTGAGCATGGACTGAGCATCATTTATGAGCATAAAAATGACTGGGGGTCTATTTTTCACTGGGATACTTGTAACAACTGATATTCAACATTTCAACTGATTGTACTAAAACAATATTTGTATCAATTGTATTTCAAAAACATATAATTATGATCAATGCTTTGTATGCCATTTGTTTTGCGATCCACAACATGATACCCAATTACTTCTTCCGCTGCCGACCCAATTTGGGGGTGTCACAAGAATGGTATTAGAGAACGGTTATATAGAATCATATCGAAAATAAATTTTTTATTTTATTAACTGAACTATAACCGGATTAAAATTTCAAAACTAGGTTTTTGAGAGGACATACTTAGAGAGCATATAGCATAGAGAGCATGCATTACTATATGATTTGAATGCACATTCATTATCCTATGCATTTATAACTTATGATAGTATTAGATACTAACTCTTTACGTGCTTTACATATTACGACTATTTAATATATATTATGAAGATATTAAAGTACTCAAGGTATTTAATGAAACATATATTGTAATGAAATCTTAATAAGTCCTAAAATCTTATACTAAGATTTTTAAAGCCTTCATGACTACTTTCTATAATTGTTTAAGCTTACCCGTTGATTGTTCCTTATACTTATTTGACAACTTTTATAATATATCATTATATTATAAATGATTGATTGATACATATTTTAGCGCACGTGATTTGAACATCTACTTACATAACACAACTTATTAACGACTTATACACATTTGCTTTTGATAATTTCATGTGGTATTATTTGGATAAAGTTTGCATCTTCAAATGATGCGGTGGGACCCAAATCAAGGTACTTGTGATTCTATATTTAGATGAAGTTTAAATATACAACATGAGTCTCTTTCATCATAAGCCACCGGACCATAATTTTATTTATAATTTTGTATTAAGATGTTATGGGACGTCTAAAGACGAAAGTTATAAATCAACCGACTGTAAACTCTCTTAGTAAGATCTATTTTCTTAGATATTATATTCGTTTTGATGGTAAGCCTTGCCGGGAATATTTAAGTAGGTTGGGCTATGAAATCCTTATTGAAACGAATGAGGACGCTTGTTCGTTTGAATAAATAAATCATAGGTCACCCAACCATGAAGTTATAAATTTTTACTTTACATGGATGAAGACGCTTATCGATGTAAATAAAAATTTATAAACAAGTGAGCTTAAATATATTTGACATGACTCATTTTTGATATTATTTTATTTATCCAGCTATGGAACGTATTCCTTTTTGACTCACGACACCTCCAAAACATCTTATCATTATTACATCCTCATCAAGAAACCTAAGGAAGATTCGTGTTCATCTCTTTTAGATCATATCATCGTTCTTTTAATTTTCGGCTTATTTTTAACCCAACATCACATAAGCTTATTTAAGTGTAATAGACTTAAAAGTCTCTTGAAGAACTATAAAAAACGTTAATGAACCTTTATCTATGCACATCGAGGCCCACTAAGGCCCATGAAGCACAACTAAGTAAAACCAAGACTTGAGACGATTTTGTCCTAGTCAACTCAACCTTGTAAACTTAATCAAACTCGAATATGATTTAATGAACCTTTTACTAAATATTTTGGACTTAACTTGAATTTTAGAACTATCGAGGACTTGTTTTGTCATCCTCCAAACGTATTATAAGTCCTAGAATAAAGAGACGAGAGTTGTAAAACACTAAGGACTAAACATGGGTTCCAATGAACTTAAAAGAAGACCTAGTTGATTTAACACGGATTAAAAACCTTAAGGGTTGATTTTGCAACTTTTGAAACTAAACTTGAGCCCTAATTTATTTTATCGGAAGACTATTCATGCCTTAAGGGCCACACTGAAAAAATAGAAGGACGAAATTTGTAAATTATCAAAACATAAAAGACAAGTTACTTTGTGCATTAAAATATTACTCATCAGAGGCATATGATCAATAACTATATTTTAAATAACACCTATGATTCTAAACTTGAGTTCACAAGATTACACGTTCAAGGAAAAGTGCCCTAACTTGTTCCTTGGACGAGTAACTTCATATTAAGCTTTGAGGACAAAGCTAAAATAACGGATAGGTATTGTAAAACCCCTAAATTTGGGTTTTCGACACGTCATCGGGTTCATTATTATTGTCATTCATCATATAAAATATTAACGGACCACCTTTAAAATATATCATCATAAGACTTACCGCGTGCAAAAATCATGATTTTAGTATATAAAAATAGTGAAGTATTTTAAATTAATATTATATAAACACTTTTACCTTAATGAATATCGTCATATTTAAAACACAACTTGTAACTAGATTCATAAATTATATTTAAATATTCAGAAGTATTCGATAAAACGATTAATTAAATTGTTTAATATTTCATCGTAAAAATGAACGAAGATATTTAATGGGAAGTCATTTTTATTAAAACGATACGTTTCCATGACAACCGATAAATAATCGACATTTATATGAACGAACACATTATTCATAATTATAAGTCGTATAAATACTTTAACATATTAGAGAAGTCATTTTACAATCAATGGCGCAAACTTCGTAAAACGAATTGAATTTCATAAAATACGAGCGAGACCCGAACTTAACGCCATTATTTTACCCTCATTTATATATAGAAATATAAATATTCTCCGAATGTCGACGTGTTTATTTTATATTGAACTTTTATTTTAGCGTTTGACGTGTATCTTTTAAATCACGTAACTTATAAAATATCGGACTACGATAATACCCGCTTTAACAAATAGTGGGGCAATTATTTAACAACAATCATCCCGCTATATACTTCATATGGGCGGCCAAAAAACTTCTACACTTGGCCTTATTTGTGCCAAGTGCACCATAAGGCATAAAACTTGTCTTACATCTAACTAAAACATACACACATCACATGCATGTTTATAATAACAATGTGTATCTTCCATCTCTTCCTCTCCCACCTCCTCTTGCCGTCCAACACCAGCCCACTACCAAATAAAATGCATGGGTTACTCAAATCATGCATGTTTCGTAGCTAGACACATATCAAGGACACTTGTCCATCCAATGTTGCATGTATTGGGTTCTATCCTTCCAAACACTTTAATTAAAACACATAGCAACCTAGATATCATCTAACATCTCCCTTGATTCTCTCTTGGCCGAAATTCTCACACCAAGAAACATTTTATCATCAATTTTTCTACCTTGAAAATCTATGGAAAGTTATTCGTCTATGATCATCACAACCAATTGCGATACTGGTTTACCCATTTGGAGCTTTGATGTAGGAGTTATATACATGTTGTGGGGATGAAGTAGGAGTATATATTAAAAGAGTTAATACATACCTAATGCAAGGATAGATCTATGATCATAAGGGTCTAGCAAGGATGATTTAATTGTTGCATCCATCCTTTCGTTTCTTAAATCTCGGATCTAAGGTCTACTTCACTTTCCTTTTCATTTTTGATCTTTTCATTTGATTTCTTATATTTACTATATCCCATATATTCTGAAAATATATATATAAGAATTCATTAATGGGTATTGGGACATTGTATATGAGTTTTTGACACTAAAATGAAGCTAAACAAACCCTAGCGATGATTTGGTTGATACGATTTTAGATCAGTAGCAAAAACAGATAATATTGTCGAACTAAGTAGGTTAGGATACTGAAAAACTTACATATTAAGATAGAGGATTTTTTTTGTTATTATTTCTGCGGGTGGCTCGTCCCGTGACGAATTTTAGAAAGTGTGATATGACCAAAATACGAAACAAGGTCAAAATCTGACCTGCTGTAAAGATGGGTTGTTTTCTCTTATAAATCGTATACTGACCTATGATTATGTAAAACTAAAATTTATAGATAAAATCATGAAGAACTAGAATCAATTGGATGGTTTACCAGTTCCATACGGTTTGGAAATGGTGACCAAAATGGTGAAACTAGTTAGTTCTGAACATGATGTATTGATAGATTGAAAAATCCTATAAGAACTCAGAACCATTGAAAAAGGTATGACTATAGGATGCAGATAAAATCATTAAGAACTAGAATCAATTGGATGGTTTACTAGTTCCTTACGGTTTGGAAATAGCGACCAAAATGGTGAAAACGAGTTTGGCTGTCAAAAACAGCCAACTCTTCTATGTGAGAAAATGAGTAAATTAGCTATGGTAAGTATAAATTTGGGGTAATTAGACTTATACTCAGTATAGTACTACCTCCGTCCCATAATTTTTGTCCACTTTTGACTTTTTAAGTCTTAATTTTTTAACTTTGACTTTAATTATTTTTGTTTGTGTTATTTAATATTTGATGCATAATACATGAATGGATAGAGTTTTAAATGTATTTTTCATCGATATAAATTTCATCAAATATTATATAACACAAACAACATTATTCAAAGTCAAAGTTAACAAAGTAAGACTTAAAAAGTTAAAAGTGGACAATAATTATGTGACAGAGGTAGTAAATGAGTTGAGAATGATTTTGGTAAAAAGAACACACTTAGATGATTTAGGGTTCAAGAGATATGATCAAATTAGCGAGACATGTCGGAAAAATAGTAATAAATGGACTATATTTCATTAACTTAAATTGCGATGATTTTTATACAAACCGACGTGGTAGGGCCCACTTGTCGGGGATTATAGACTCATCCATATACTGTGATTAGATAACCCAAGACCCGACCAACGTGAAATATTAAGTGAACGTGTTTTGAGGCATTTTAGAACCCGAAAATCATATAATGTAGACTTGGGCCATAAAAGCCCAACATACACCTCTAATGACTATTGGGCCATCATTAGGCCTGAGGTTTATAACCAAATTGGAGTCAAATGCTGGTTTTAAAATGAACTTAAGTTATATAAATGTGTAATAGGCCACTAATGGGCTTAAGATGGGCTAAAAGTGTCAAATTGGATATTATACTAAAATGGTTAAGTTTTCATCTAAAAGTTTTATAAAGGATCATAAAACTTATGCAATGTCCAAGAACTTATTAAAAAATACTTATTACGTATATGTATGATTTAATTCTCGTCTCAATCCTAAGTCGCGCCTCGTTATATTTAGGTATCGTATGATCATGTATCGACCGCTGGCATTTATTCTCGATTGACATTACTTTCGATTGGCGTTCGTTCTCTATTACCTATTTTGACGATTGTATCAGGTGAGTTCATAGCCTCGTATTTCACTACTTTTATGTTTTTACTAACCCGCGAGGGGGAGACATGCTTCTAAAGAACTATAACTTGTTTTGATAATACGATTTTAACATCATGAGATCATGGCCTTACACTTATATTTAATAAACTGTTGATTTATACCATGGAAGAAGACATGTAACATATTTTATAGGACGTAAACTAAACTGTTACCCTTAATTACATTTGCCTATTTTAGATTAACCGCATGACCCGTGCATCTGAAACTGTTAAAATTGTTGAATTGCCTGAATGTTATAAATAGATCTACTTGGGATTGATCATCCCCATCTGGGTGAGTCATGCTCACTGTGCCTTGGCCGGGACAACAGGTGTTTATCATGTCGGAAGAGTATAATGGGTGCATTATTATAATGCGAGGGAAGCCCCTAATAACGCCTCCTACTGTCAAAGACTTAGTTTCGGGCAATAGGAAATGTAGTTACTTTATAGTGTTTGGCTCTATGCAATACTATGTTTGTGATGTTTGCGGTCCTAAAGTAGATTTTATCACACCTTATGCAGTATAATATGAAACATTTTGATATTTCTGAACTTGACTTTTATATCAAACATTGTGCAACACTATGGAGGACATTTTAAAGACCTGAACTATGATTTTATCAAACCTATGAATTCACCAGCTTTATGTTTACCGTTTTAAGCTTATTTTTCTCAGGAAATTAAGCTGGATTATTTGAGCATGGACTGAGCATCATTTAGGAGCATAAAAATGACTGGGGATCTATTTTTCATTGGGATACTTGTAACAACTGATATTCAACATTTCAACTGATTGTACTAAACAATATTTGTATCAATTGTATTTCATAATCATATAATTATGATCAATGCTTTGTATGCCATTTGTTCTGCGATCCACAACGTGACACCCAATTACTTCTTCCGCTGCCGACCCGATTTGGGGGTGTCACATATACATAGTCTCATCGTCTAAATTGGGCTGAAAATGCTTAAAAATATCATAAAATACCCCAAAATATGCTTGTGTTTGTTCATTTTGTAATTTAGGTATAGATATCGTGAATTCAACAAAAGATCAGAAGATTCAAGCAAAAATGAACACGGGAAACGAATCCGCACAAAAAACCGGACCCGAATCATGAATTTCTAAAGAAGTCCTTGAAGTTTGAAGATTTGTCAAGATTGGTCCCTCAAGAATGGAATACTTGTCACTTTTAACCCTTACAAATCTCAAAAGTTTCATTTGGGTCCTTAAAGTTTCAAGAAATTACAAGACAAGCCCTTAAAGAATGCCTATTGTACATGAATGGTCCTTGTGAAAGAGTATTTGCAACAATTGTGTCAAAAGTGACAAGTGACCCAAAGATATATCAAAGGGATTGTGTAATAAGCTGTTGAAAACTTTATATGCACAAAATTTGAGAGTCAGGGGACAATTTTTGCCAAAGTTATAACCTTTGACCAGCTTTAAACCCGGATATAACCCAAGCCCAACCAAAAGCCCTTACAATTTGATAAAATCCGACCCAACAACCCAACAACCCCCCCACCACGCACCGTCACGTTTATTATTAATTTATATTTTTTAAATTAATATAAACTAATCATAACTTCCACTTAACCCTTACTGTTAACATCATCCTTCCCCAAAACCAGTTCTTCATATTATAAACCCTATTTCCCTACATTCTTAATTACCCAATATCAACCCAATTACATCACCAGTAATGTAATTGACCATCCCCACATCACATCCCCACCCCTTAATCATCCCTCCACGTCACCCACATGCCATAATAAACCTCCCCTGCTATTGTCACTTTCCCATAAAACCCCAAAAGGGGACATAACCAATGGTTGGATGTCTTTACTTGGTCCTGAAGTATCAAACCAATGTTCCTGATTATTTCAACACCTCTAGCATTCACATGTTTATAGCAGAAAAGTCACAAGCAACATCTTGAACAAGAATTCTTCAAAGATTCGAATTTCTACAAAGGGAAGATTAGGCAATGTCTTAGCTAGGGTTTTCAATTTCCTTGTAGTTCTAGATCCTTCTCTAGTGTAGTATAAATAGAACCATTGCCTGTAATGTTTTCTTGTTCTAAAAATCTAGTAAACCCCTTTTTTATGAATATTTAAAGTATAATCTGGGCCTTGAAAAATCTTTGTGTTCCACCTTTTAATTTCTATTTTTTAATTTTATTGGACTTTACTTCTTTGTTTATCAAAGAATTTTCAAATTTTTTGTAAAATCCTTTGAGACGCTTTGGCATATAAACTGATCATAGCAATCTGGTTGACACCCAAATTGTCATGAAGCCTATATGTTGGAGTTATTTATGTTATCTTTCATTTTTTTGTTCCAAAGTTTGATTTCAAGAAAATCTTTATTTTCTGTTTTTTTTTTGTTTTTCACTCACCCCAAGGTACCCACGACTTGATTTACACCAAGTTGTTGGTGTTTTGGTCCTTTGATCTTGTTGGCTCTTGTTTGTTGGTTGTTTTGTTCTCAATAGGTACAAGTAAGAGAAATCAACCACCCTTTTTGACTGCTGTAGTCTGAGAGTGGTCTTCTTCATTTCCCTCAACATTAAAATAGCCTCCAATAGCCATGGTGGATAGCTTGTGCCCAAAAAGCACATCAGCTCATACTTGAAAGTGTGGATGTGCACTTTCAATAGTAAGTAGCTTTGAAAACTTTTTGATAACTTAACTTTCTACCCAAAAGTGTGCTACTGTGATTTGTTGATTGGTTGTTGAATCTAGGTAATTTATTGTTTATTCAGTGTTCATTGTGTGTTTTATGCATGTTCTATGTGTTTTTAGTTTATTTGGTGATAATTTGTAGCTTAGTACTTTTTTAAATCCTAATCTGTTAACTAAAGGGGTGTTTAGTTTAGAAAGTTAGTTTTGCTAATTTGCTAAGAAATCTGTCAATTTCAAGTAATCGAGGTCTATGATTTTGATTAGTGTTGATATATTATGTGTTGCCAAATGCACTTTATGTCTTTGTAATGCAGATGTTCCCTGTGTGGTGTAGGTGGTCTCACCTAGTGGTAATAACCATCTGTGTGAGGTTTTGAACATCGAACCAGCACAAACAATCAGTTTGAATGTGTGTGTTTTGATTTTATGTTTTAGGTACCTAAATCTTATAGACTGGTAAGATTTAAGTAACTTTAGGTCTTTTATACTTTACTTGGGGTTCTGGTTGTTTGTTTAAGCTTATTGAGCATTTTGAAATTCACCATAGAAGCTAATTCATGCCCCTATGAGTTTCTGTCAAGCCAGTTTTTGAGTAAGTGTTGAATGAATTTGTATCCTACCTGATTTAAGGTTGAGTCTTTAGTAATCCAATACACGAGTAAGATTTTGGGCGATTGGAGTGGCATCTTCTTTGGTTTACAGATGGAAAAAGTCCTTATCTTGTTTTTCTAGTATCTTTAAATCATCATATAAGCCACTGCCATATAAGGAGCGATAGATCTTTTAATACTTTTGGGTGTTGCGTATTGATTGTTAAGAAGTTCCTGTTGATTATTTGTGGATTAACTTAGGCATGATTAGTGTTTTTTTAGATTGTATTAGTAATTTGTAGTGTGTTTGTAGTCTGTGCACACCAAAGAAAGCAAAACGAGCAAGTGAGCATCCAAGTAAAAAGAAAGTGTGCTTGCTGACTGTTTGTACTCGCTGTGCATATAGGATAAATTTGTGGCATGTGTTATTCTTTGCTGTCCTTGGGTTTATGCCTTTGTTCCCACAGTCATTACCACAACAAAACACAACGAACGCCCAAGTAAACCAAAAAGCTACTAAATTAATAGGGTTTTTGTTTGATTCCTGCTAGTCAACTTATTTCTTATTTAGTGTATTTGTGTATTGTGTTTGTGGTTCTGAGTTGTCTTCAGCACATTCAACGACATAACAAGTATACCCTAAGAAAGAAAATCATGTGTGTGCATGCTCTTGCTTAACTGTAGTCACTGTGAACCAAGTTATTAGCATCCTTTGTCTACCTGCTAGTCTAACCTACTATTTAGCTTTAAGACAACCAGCAGTTTAACTCTTTTATTTATTGTTTGTTCTTTGTGGATTATTTGGTAATCTTTATGCTATCTTTTTTTGTTTTGTATATTGCTTGACTCCTCACTTGCAAAACGCAAGTGAGGGTGCCCTTGTTCCCCTACAATACAACCATTCAAGATATACAAGCTCTCCCAAATTCCCCATAAATCAAGCAGTGAACAAAGAAAGTGATAAAGGTCCAAGTCTGGTGGTTTTGAACAACCATTTCATGCTAATTTGGAGTTAATATAGATTTGTGTTTATGTTTTTGTAATATAGAGTTACTGTACATCAAAGGTTAAACAATGATTTTTTTTATTACAAAAAGTCACTTCCATGGCTCGACCCTCCGACCTCTCGTAGGAGGGCTCAAGGGTTACCATTGTGCCAGTGCTTGTTATTGATAAGGTTTTCCACTATTTAATATTAAAGTAGTGTTTAGTTGTAGCTTATAATTAGGTTTGAACCTTATAAGCTGGTTTTCAGCTTGTTTAGATTATAGTTTTCGACTTTTCCATTTTTCCTAAGTTGGGTATATAGTCTAGTATTTTTAAAAGCAAAAATTAGTTTTTTACCTTTAATAATTAGTCTTTTAGTAATGTTTTCATTTTAAATTTTAGAAATTAGTTTAAAAATAGAAAAAATTATTTTAAATTTTTGGAAAATTAATTTTTAGACTTTAGTTAATATAATTTAGGTTTACAAAACTTTAAATTTTCATTTTCACTTTTTATTAATTTTATTTATTTTTTAGTTTCTTATTAAAATTTAAAAATTAATATAAATTAATTAAATAACTTTTGGAAATTTTGGTTTACATTTTTTTTTAATTATATTTTTTTTAACTTATACTAAAATTTTGGTAATTTTTAGTGAAGTTTCGTTTTTCGTCACGTTTTACGATTTCGCGTTTTTATCGTCATAGCATAACTTTTAGCGTAATTCGTCTTTAATTTTAAATCTTTCTCATCCAAAAACGAACACTAATCCAAACAATGTTTTTATGTAATTGGCACACAACACACACCTCCTTCGAGAACGAACTCGCATTGATTCGGTTTTGCGTTTTTCCTAATACGTACAATTTAATACTTGCCCACTATACATGTTTTTCCTAAAACGTGTACGATTTTACTACATCAATATTTTTTTAATCAATCTAAGTATGTTAAAGAAATGATAATGAAATTTTGACTAGGGGACTCTAAGCCTATGAAGACTCCTTTGGCCTCGGATACTAAACGCACTGTAGATGATGATTGTGAGTCGTAGACAATAGCAAATATAGAGGTATGATTGGTATTTTGTTGTACCTTACGGCAAGTCGACCACATCCGCTCCGATAAAGAGACAAAGTGTCACGTTATGGTGTCATATCATAAACATATAAAACGCAAGCGGAAGTCTTAGTTTATTAAATATCAAAACAACTTTACAAAAGTGTAAAATCCCAAAACAAAGGGTCTAAAATGTACACTGTAAAAATGATAAACAATCTTCAAAACTTTCATTAAGACACAAGGGTAACTCTAAGGTAAGCCTTCTAACTCTTCCTACACACATCTCTTATATCCCTGATCCTCGCTTGGTACTTGTCGAAGGAAAAAGAAACGTGGCTGCTCAGTGAACATATATAAACAATATGTAATAACGGAACAAAAGATGGAATAACAAAACCCTGAGAATCAGATTTCATATGATAGAGATACAGATCAAAGAATAGGAATAATCAAAGATATAACAAATGAAGATATAACAAATGAATAATAACAAAGGAATTGCCTATGATCTCACACATATCACACATATATCACGTGCAGTTGCATGATTCTCCAAGAAATGTACATAGGCAGCCTAACCTAATGTACCAGAAGCAATATGGGGTGTATTGCACACACTCACCAACCACTACAAATCATATCATATCATATTACCTAGGATGCATCCATATGCCCCACCGGAAAACAGAATAGCACATACACTAGCTCATAGCTAGCATACACGCTCACAAATATATAGCAAAATGGCTATTAAAAGGGAACGTCGAGGTCTAATCACACCGCCCCAGACGATGTCACGTCATTGGTGCATCAATGACGCGGTCATGGTACCTCCAAGACTAGTTACAAAATAGCTCGAGCAACAAAACAAATAAAAAGGTTCATATAGTGCATCAACAAAAGGTCATGTCTAAATGAAACAAATAAGTTCATATAATGGTAGTGTCAAATGAAGCATATATCAAACGAATTCAAAAGGCTAATGTGTTGGTCCCTTTGAATAGATCGAGATCCTGTTAAGGATAACACAATAGCTTACAAACAAACTAGAGCACTTAAGATACTCTTACTCAAACTATATAAGTTATGCGGAATCTAACTTAAATAAGAAAAGACAACAAAGAATTCTACTAACTATTCGATTCTTATTAATCGCTGTGTTGAGGTACAATAAACTCATCGTACCTATGTTCCTTTTATAGTGCAAGGAACACCTAAAATATTCTATTAAAATAAGTATATCACAGACGATATACTCTCAATATAACTAGAACATATCTTTATTTAAGATATATTAGTCCTTATCTTAACTAGCATTACTTACAATAAGCCTAACGGTATTTACTCATATACCGCGCATACACTAACAGTACTTACTATACTAGCGGTACTTGGTTACACACTAGCGGTACTTGGTGATAATACAATAATTCCCAACATTATGTCAAACGAGTAGCAACCGGATGCCGAAACATATAATATGAAACGAATGTCATGAGAATCCTTTTAAAAGAAAGGATATAAATTTTTTACCGATATCGAATGCAAGCGAAAAGACCAAAGAATCATATCGATAGCCAAATAAACGTTTATTGATCAAATAATATGCACCGAGAGTGGAAGATAGAATATCGCTACAAACAAATAATTCTTACAAGGATAGATCGAATAAGTTAAGATCTATGTAGCCCTTAAATTAACATAGACCTATTCAACCAATCATAATCATCCATTTAAAAAAAACCACTTCCCACCACTTTTTAAAAAATTAAATATCTCACAAATGGTAAATCGGCAAAAAAAATACACCATTGCAACGAGAATTAAATCATCTTTATATCGAGGGGCACATGTATATACTTTCGATGAACCTTTTTGTACTTTTTTCTTAAGTAACGTATGAGAGAATCGTATAGGATTCGTCATGAATCATATATGATTTTCAGAAAATCATATATGATTCGTGATACGAATCATATATGATATTCCGAATATCATATATGTTTCGTGACGAATCATATATGATTCTCTCAAACGTGACTTAAGAAAAAAGTCGAAAAAAAGTTCGTCGAAAGTATGTACATATGCCCCTCGATAGATAGATGATTTAATTCTCTTCGCGATGATATGTTTTGTTTTACGTAACGATGAACGGTTTGTGAGATATTTAATTTTTAAAATACAAGTTTTTTGGTTTCATGATAAAAATGGGTGGTTGTGATTGGTTGATTGAGTCCATGATAAACTAAGGGTATGTAACACCCCCATTTTTACCTTGGCACAGCGGAGTAATATTTTTGGGGTATTACTTCATGATATGAAAGCACAGTAATAAGAAAACAACTCAAAAGAGTGTTTAAATAATCTTTATTAAACTTTTATAATTTATCATTCAAAATCAGAGATTTTAATAAAACAACTTGTACATACTTTGTACAATCACAGGTTCCCGAGATCTAGAAAATAGGTTTGAATAACAAAAACTCCCAAGTCTATACCTCTCCACGTCATCATTCTGCTGCTCCATAGGATCAATTATCAAAACCTAAAATATATTCTTAAAGTCAACATAAAGGTTAAGTGATTTCATAGGTTTAAAATCATTTTGAATACAAGATCCTTTTCCTGAGCTATGATATTATTCGCCAGTAAAATCAATTAATCCATGTACTAAGCCTATGATACCTCGGCTAGACATAACAAAACCTACAACCCTTTTGACTAAGTCTACCAAACTATCCTTATTAGCAAAATAAAGTATGCATGTTTGACCACTGAGGTGCTAGCAAGTGCGACTTGCCAAGACAGGGGATGTCAGTCCCCAAATAGTATTATTTACAATATTAGCGCTCATTTTTTGGGAAAATGATTAACGGTTCATAATTAAAAAAGGACTTTCAAGGCAGCAGTAAACATAGTGGCAATAATTATTTCTGAAAAGCATACCAAAAACACTTGTATTCTATTTTTAGCATATTCCCCCTCACGGGTTTTAAAATTATTTAAAAATCAGCCCTATTGAGGCTATGAACTCACCTTAGGTCCAGTAGGTCTTGTTAGGCTTATATCACACAGAATAACTTGAGCTAACAAACAAAGAACTTGATCTTACACCTACCTGTTTTAACATATTTGGTATAGTATTAAGTCTTTGATTTTTTTGGAGTTCAACATTCTTGTTATTTTTTTATGTTTTATTTGTAGTTTTCATATTATTGCATCATTGTTCGGGCCATTATACTTAGAAGCCATTTTATAAACGTTTGAGGAGCGAGGGCATTTTAAATCGTAAACCCAACCACTCAGTCAGAACGTAATATCGAGATGGAACATCTTTGTACAAAGTTCCCTACTAACATGATACATAGTAATATATTATTTAGAAATTTTTTCAAAAGTTGATATATATATATATATATATATATATATATATATATATATATATATATATATATATATATATATATATATATATATATATATATATATATATATATATATATATATATATATATATATATATATATATATATATATATATATATATATATATATATATATATATATATATATATATATATATATATATATATATATATATATATATATATATATCTTTTATCCTTTAGTTTCATGATTGCCGAAAATAGTCCTTATACTTTATAAAAATTAAGAAAGTATTTTTTATCATATAATTTTCATTCATATATTTTTATAAATTACCAAAATGATCCTTTAAGTTTATATTTTAAGAAGAATTACCTTTTTAATATTTAATTTCATAAGTTTAGCATATTTACACTTTTAACCCCTTAAGTGTATAGTTTTATTATTTACGATTTCAAACCTCAATATTTAATCTTAGGGTCTTAAACTTTCCAACATTTAATATTATAGCTTTAAATTTCAATAAATGACACTTTTGGCATAAAATGTTAAATAGTTTCAAAAATGATAGTTTTAGTCCCTATACTTGTATAAATCACATAACAACCTTAAAAACGGACCAAATGATCTAGAATTTTAAAACAAAGTTTTAAAACATGTTTATAATCAAAATAACAATATTTATTCAGAACTATAGCTTTTGAAATGGGCTTTTGCTTATTATTTTATGTAAATTACAAAACTAGGGTTTTAAGACATCTTTAACTTATAACTTTCATTTAAATTGATGAAATGACTTAGTTTCTTTTATATTATATTTCCAACATAAGTTTGGCTTTATAACAAGTCTAAGATTTCATTATAACAAGATTAAAGCATGGCTAACATAGAAATTACCTAGGTAGCTCCAAAATGGCTTCTTATGAACACTACTTTCTATCAAAGCTTGAAAAGCTTCAATGGCTTCCTTATAGACCTGGTTTATGGTCTTGGGAGATGTCCTAGGACGTATATGGAGTTGAATATGGAGAATGGGTAGGAGGTAATGAGAAAACAGGGTGCAAGTCTTCAAGGTTACTATACGGCTCTATTTATAGTCATAGCAACACTTAGGCTCCAATTTTTGGTGTTGTACGTGTAACAAAGATAGGAGGGTGACTAAGGTATGCTAGTGAAGTTCTACACAAGTTTATAGGTCTTAGCTTTGATCTAATCTTCACTTGTGGCTAATATAAGGTCACAACAACATTAGGATAGGAATGGCGATGTGTAGCAAGAAAGGAGATGATGAACCTACTTGTAGACACTTATATATATCTTAGGAAATATAAATATCTGGTTTTGGAATTTGGAATAGAGGGAAATTGTTTTAAAATGGGTTTTGGAGGCAAAATACAAAACCAAGTTGAAAAATTAGGGCTTGTAACTTATGGTTTTTGTTTTTGGTGATTAAGGACTTAGAAAAGTGATTAGTGAATGATTAACGCTTAATTAGGGTTTAGAAATCCTTTTTAAGAGATTTGGGTCCTTGGTTTGAAGTTTAACAAAAGTTTGATGTGAAAATGGGAAGTATACTTTTGTAGATTAAGGTTTTCTAATGATATAGGGTTTTATCTCAGTAAATGTGATTATGCTTCTATTAGCTACTGATTTAAACTTAATTTAGGTTCTATACATTGTGACTTAGGTCTTAAAAGAGTTCTTACACTTGGTTTAAGGGTTTAGTTTAGGTAAACATGTCTAAAGAGTGAAAATACCTATTTTGACCTAATTTACAAGTCATGAATTGAAATCTTGTACCTTGTGCATTAAGATACTTGTACCTTGTATTAATATAATCTTATAACCTTAATGAAGTCCTATGAGTGTTTGTAGACTTGTCCTAAAAGACTAGGTTATGATTCTATGTAGATTTCTTAATATAATGTTTCTATATCGTTAAGCCTAATAACTTTCTATTTTGGGTAATAAGTGTTTGTATCTTAACGTACACTTATTCTAAATCTTATATAGTATGTTTATGACTTCTATGGGTTATACATTCTTAGTTTAGAGGTTTATATAGGTTGATCATATTCTAGAGTTATTTATGAAAGCTTAAGATTCTATGCTTTGAAAAAATGTACTTTATGCTTTAATAACTTGTAACTTAGTTTAAGATAAATGTATGATTATATTATGATACTTAGTTTAGTTTTATAGTTAATTGCAAAAGACTAGAGTCTAATTCATTATAGAATGGATTTTATATGCTAATCTTAGTTTTAGGTCATTTTTTTGTAATTAGCTTGTGATTAGTGAATATTAGTACTTTGTTATTGCTTAACTTCTCTTTATATAGTAGGTTAGAATTAGTTTATTGTATTGATTATAGATTCATACTTCTAGTATGATTATATTGCTTAGAATATTGTTCATAAAAGTTTTTAGGTGATGATCTAGACTATTATGTACATTTAATTGTACTTTAGCTTTGTATAGCTTATTCTTACTTATTCTTTATGTAACTTTATACTTTTCATATGATAGTATAATCCTTGTTCTTATTCCTTGTTTACTTGTTATTATTTATACTTTTATCATTCTTGAGTTCATTATTTCTTTATAGGGATTCTAGAGTTTCTAAGGGAATTTAGGGTATCATTATATATCTTGGAATGTTAAGTATACTTGTTAAATTACTTGTACTTGTCATGTTTACAAGATATAGGAATATGTTGATATGGTAATTCAGGTTGGGAAAAGTAGTTCATCTTACAAAGTAATGAATAAAAAGCAAAAAAAATCTCGTACCGAAAATTACAACAATAAGGCAGTGTATTAAAGGCATATATAATTCTGGTATTCTTAAATTCCTTCTAATATACACTAATTAATATGATTTGTATGTTTGTTGTTTAGCTTACAACCAATGTCTTCTACTAGAGTTTTTATAAATGAATATTTTTAAAGTGTAAATTTTATATTTTAATTAAAATCACAATGTAATCTATTATGATAAATATAAAGTGTACTGATAAATCAGATAAATACAAACGGAAACCAATAAGTCATAAAAATCTTGAATTAATTATTGCCTTTCTTTTCAAAAGTTAAGAAGTTTATAAGGAAAAGATCCTTAAAAGTTATTACTAAGAAGATAATTTTAATAATGTTTCTCTCAAAGTTTAACATTTAAATTTTATAGATAGTTATTATTTATTATTTACTAAATAAAGTTTCTAATAGCATCTTTATAGGATAAGTGTAATTCCAGGTTATATAATGCATACATGGAGTATGAATTTCTAATGTCTGGAAAATTTTCTCACTTTAACCATAAATATACAAGGGATAGTATTTTTAATGTATTTAAAACTATAGATATTGGTACTTTATATCAACAGATTATTTTGGGTATAATCTTGTTAAATTCTCTATATCGTTAGTAAAATACAATTGACAATAATCCGGATGGCATTATGTCTTTAAGAAATATTAGGAAATCTTATTACTTGTTCTTGCCTTTCTTTATAAGGGAAATCAAGGTTTTGAACATTCGTAAGTTTATATTTTACTGTCTTTGTTAGAATATAAAGATCAAATACATTATATATTATAGATGAGTTGTACTACCAGATAATAACACTTACAAGAGATGTAATTAAAACACATAGATTTTATTGATAAAACTCACGTATATTTATTACATTTATTTATTTACAAGATACGAAAAAAGAAAATTTAGAAATTAGCCTTGCTCTAATAGTATCGGGTTTGATGACCTTTCTTGAACCAATTCTGACATTTATCTAGGCAAGATCCTTTATGATGTAGTAGATACCTTACACAAAGAGGAAGCTTTCTAGCAGAATTTTTGTGTCCTAATGTTTTGGGAATTCTAAAGGAATTGGGGTTTGGGTAATATAAGTAAGGGAAATAGGGATCATAGGAGAAATTTAAGGGATTAGGTTTCGTTTCAGCTCTTTTTCTTCTTCTTCTTCTTCTTCTTCTTATTCTTCTTATTCTTCTTCACTACGTTTACGTGTAAGGGTGTTTGATTCTGGCACAGGATTATGCTTGATTAAGTGATCCATTAATTTCCATGAAATATTGATGGCTTCTTCTAAGCTTTGGGGTTTAGAGATAGTAATCATTTTCTTGAATACTTGGGGAAATCCTTTTATAAAAGCTTTCATCATTCTTTGGAAATTAGTGATAGGATATAATTCTGCTAACTCTTAAAATTTTCTCAAATAGGCATTGAGATCATTTTCTTGTGTCACTAGATAGAAAAATTTCTTTTTCACTTTCTCGATTTCTATGGAGGGATAATATTGGTTCTTTAAAAGGAACTTAAAATCTAACCATTTTATCTTCTGAGCTTCTTCTATTCCAACGAGTTGAGAATAATAATTCCACCATGATAATGCTTTAGTAGTAAGGCTACTAGCAACAATCTTCACTTTACGATCTTCAGCACAACTACTTTGGGAGAAAATTGTCTTAGTTCTTTCAATTCAATGAGTTATACTAATAACATCTTCGGTTACTTGAAATTTATATAACTGACTAGTTATAAAATTTTCTGTTGCAGTATTATCCTTTACTATCTTAAAAGTCGGTATTTTCATAGTTGCATCAATTCCATCATTACTTATTTGTTGAAGTCCTTCGGGAGTTAAGGTAGAAGATATAGATGTCCTTAAATGTGTCATTCTGAATTTTAGAATTTTTTTTGAAGTTTAGATATACTTATCCTTAAGCATTGGCTATATGTGTATACATATAATGCTTTACGAGCATATTTATTTTTCAAAAATTTAGAGATAGTTCCTACGAGATTAGAAGAAAAGGTTATAGGGTTACGTAACTATTAACTTGTCATAAGATTCCTAAGTTTATTTATCCTTTATTTAGATCAATACTTTATTTTAAGCAAATACACTTGAGAAGTCCTTTTTAGTTTAAGATAATATTTCTCTCTTTCGCTATAATTCTTTTAAAGACTTATACTTTGTCAAGTATTTCTCTTTTATAAAATGATATGCAAATAAAGGAAAGAAAAAGAAACTTCTATTTATTAACAATTCACTTTGCTGATAAGCAAGCTTCTTTGTTACATAAAAGTAAAAACCGAAAGCTAAAATATTTACAAGAATTTTAGGGAAGCTGAAATATTTTTGAGCTGGTTTACTCCTTTTTATTGAGATCTTTGATTATGGCTAAGAGTCCTTTGATACTTTCTTGATGTCGTACTTTAATATCTTTAATAAGGTTCTCCATTGTTGACATTCTTACTCGGGCTAATGTAATTTCCTCATCATGCAGTCTCTGCTTATCTTGTAACTCATAATTCTCATTGCTTACTTTTATCAAATCCTTTCCCATAGTTTCCATTTCCTCTTTCATTATCATCTTTCCATACTTAATTCCTTCAATTTTATATTCTAGGTCTTCAATACGTTTAGGAGGCACTTCGCTAAAATAGTTGATCATATTTTCCATTTGTTCTTCCAATGTATGTTTGGTATTTGGGATATTGTTGGATGCTTGGGACGAAGAAGTTTGATATTGCAGAATAGGTATATTATTTGGTTGAGGATTATTTTTTGGAGACAAAGGATTAGGGTAATTATTATTAGAAAGGGCTAGTACTAATGGTTTAGGTAAATCCATAAGGTAAATATTTTTTGGATCCGAATCTGATATGACGATGGGATGAACATAGGAAGACATATTTCTGAAAACGTCGATAAAATAAATTATTTATATTAGTATTTAGTATATTACTTACACATACCATCACATATTATTATTATTTAAAGAAAATTACAACTTAAAATTATTACTTACAATTTTTGTAGCAGCATGGTTTTGATGCGGAGATTTTCACTTGGAATTTTATTTAAGAAAATCAGTTATACTTAGGCTTTTAATTTCTTGTTCTCTATAACTATAGCTCTGATGCCACTCTGTAACACCCCTATTTTTACCTTGGCACAACGGAATAATATTGTGGGGTATTACTTCATGATATGAAAGCACAGTAATAGGAAAACAACTCAAAAGAGTGTTAAAATAATCTTTATGAAACTTTTATAATTTAACATTAAAAATCAGAGATGTTTAATAAAACAACTTGTACATACTTTGTACAGTCACATGTTCCCGAGATCTAGAAAATAGGTTTGAATGACAAAAACTCCCAAGTCTATATCTCTCCACGTCATCATTCTACTGCTCCATAGTATGAATTATCAAAACCTGAAATATATGCTTAAAGTCAACACAAAGGTTAAGTGATTTCATAGGTTTAAAATCATTTTGAATACAAGATCCTTTTTTTCTGAGCTACGTTATTATTCGCCCGTAAAATCAATTAATCATTGCATTAATCTTATGATACCGCGACTAGACATATCAAAACCCACAGTTACCCTGATGAGTAATTCTGTCAAACTATCCTTATTAGCAAAATAAAGTATGTATGTTTGACCACTGAGGTGCTAGCAAGTGCTACTTGCTCAGACAGGGGATGCCAGTCCCCAAAATAGTACTATATACAATACTAGCACTCATTTTCGGGAAAATGATTAACTGCTCATAATTGAAAAGGGACTTTCAAGGCATCAATAAACATAGTGTCAATAATTATTCTAAGAAGCATACCAAAAACACTTGTATTCTATTTTTAGCATATATTCCCCCTTACGGGTTTTCAAATTATTTAAAAATCAGCACTAGTGAGGCTATGAACTCGCCTTAGGTCCAGTAAGTCTTGTGAGGCTTATATCACACAGAATAACTTGAGCTAACAAACAAAGAACTTGATCTTACACCTACCTGTTTTAACATATTTGGTATAATATTAAGTCTTTGATTTTTTAGGAGTTCAACATTCTTGTTATTTATTTATGTTTACTTTATAACTGTTATATTATTGCATCATTGTTCGGGCCATTATTATTAGAAGCTATTATATAAACGTTTGAGGAGCGAGGGCACTTTAAATCGTAAACCCAACCACTCAGTCCGAACGTAATATCGAGATGGAACATCTTTGTACAAAGTTCCCTACTAACATGATACATAGTAATATATTATTTATAAAATTCTTCATAAGTTGGTATATATATTTATATCTTTTATCCTTTAGTTTCATGATTGGCAAAAATAGTCCTTATACTTTATAAAATTTAGAAAGTATGTTTTATCATATAGTTTTCAATCATATAGTTTTATAAATTACCAAAATGATCCTTTAAGTTTATATTTTAAGAATAATTACCTTTTTAATATTTAAATTCATAAGTTTAGCATATTTACACTTTAAACCCCTTAAGTGTATAGTTTTATTATTTACAATTTCAACCCTCAATATTTAATCTTAGGGTCTTAAACTTTCCAACATTAATTATTATAGATTTAAATTTCAATAAATGACACTTATGGCCAAAAATGTTAAATAGTTTCAAAAATGACACTGTTAGTCCCTATACTTGTAAAAATCACATAACAACCTTAAAAATAGACCAAATGATCTAGAATTTTAAAACAAAGTTTCAAAACATGTTTATAATCATAATAAAAACATTTATTCAGAATTATTGCTTTAGAAATGGGTTTTTTCTTATTATTTTATGTAAATTACAAAACTAGGGTTTTAAGACATCTTTAACTTAAAATTTCATTTAAATTGATGAAATAACTTAGTTTATTTTAGATTATCTTTCTAACATAATTTTGGCATTATAACAAGTCTAAGAATTCATTATAATAAGATCAAAGCATCGCTAACATAAAAATTACTTAGGTAGCTCCAAAATGGCTTCTTGTGACTTCTTATGAACACAACTTGCTATCAAAGCTTCAAAAGATTCAATGGCTTCCTTCTAGACCTGGTTACTGGTCTTGGTGGATTTCCTAGGACGTATATAGAGGTAAATATGGAGAATGGGTAGGATGTCATAAGAAAACGGAGTGCAAATCTTCAAGGTTACTATACGACTCTATTTATAGTCATAGCAACATTTAGGCTCCAATTTTTGGTCTTGTACATGTAACATAGATAGGAGGGTGACTAAGGTATGTTGGTGCAGCTCTAGACAAGTTTATTGGTACTAGCTTTGATCTAATCTTCACTTGTTGCTAATATAAGGTCACGACAACATTAGGATAGGAATGGTGATGTGTAGCAAGAAAAGAGGTGATGCACCTACTTGTAGACACTTATAAAATATCTTAGCAAATATAAATATCTGGTTTTGGAATTTGGAATAGAGGGAAATTGTTTGAAAATGGGTTTTGGAGGCAAAATACAAAACCAAGTTGAAAAATTAGGGCTTGTAACTTATGGTTTTTGTTTTTGGTGATTAAGGACATAGAAAAGTTATTAGTGAATGATTAAGGCTTAATTAGGGTTTATAAATCCTATTTAAGAGATTTGGGTCCTTGGTTTGATGTTTAACAAAGGTTTGATGTGAAAATGGGAGTATACTTTTGTAGATTAGGGTTTTCTAATGATCTAGGGTTTTATCTTAGTAAATGTGATTATCCTTCTCTTAGCTACTGATGTAAACTTAATTTAGGTTCTATACATTGTGTCTTAGGTGTCCAAAGAGTTCTTACATTTGGTCTAAGGGTTTAGTTTAGGTAAACATGTCTAAAGAGTGAAAATACCTATTTTGACCTAATTTACAAGTCATGCATTGAAATCTTGTACCTTGTGCATTAGGGTACTTGTACCTTGTCTTAATATAATCTTATAACCTTAATGAAGTCCTATGAGTGTTTGTAGACTTGTCCTAAAAAAGTAGGTTATGATTCCATGTAGATTTCTTAATATAAGGGTTTCTATATCATTAAGCCTAATGACTTTCTATTTTGGGTAATTAGGGGTTGTATCTTAATGTACACTTATTCTAAGTCTTAAATAGTATGTTTATGACTTCTATGGGTTCTACATTCTTAGTTTAGGGGTTTATATAGGTTGATCATATGCTAGGGTTGTTTTTGGGAGCTTAAGATTCTATGCTTCAAAAACTTGTACTTTATGCTTTAATATTTATAAATTAGATTAAGATAAATGTATTATTATATTATGATACTTAGTTGATTTTTATAATTAATTGCAAAAGACTAGAGTCTATTTCATTATAGAGTAGATTTTATATGCTAATCTTAGTTTTAGGTCTTTTTCTTGTAATTAGCTTGTGATTAGTGAATATTAGTACTTTATGATTAGTTAACTTCTCTTTATATAGTAGGTTAGAATTAGTTTATTTTATTGATTATAGATTCATAGTTCTTGTATTAATATATTGCATAAAGTATTGTTTATAAAGGTTTTTAGGTGATTATCTAGACTATTATGTACATTTAATTGTACTTTAGCTTTGTATAGCTTATCTTACTTATTCTTTATGTAACTTTATACTTTTCATATGATAGTATAATCCTTGTTCTTATTCCTTGTTTACTTGTTATTATTTATACTTTTATCATTCTTGAGTTTATTATTTCTTTATAGAGATTCTAGAGTTTCTAAGGGAATTTTGGGTATCATTATATTTCTTGGAATGTTAAGTATACTTGTTAAATTACTTTTACTTGTTATGTTTACAACATATAGGAATATGTTGATATGGTAATTTAGGTTGGAAAAAGTAGTTCATCTTACCAAGTAATGAATTCAAAGCAAAAATTTCTAATGGATTTTCTATTTCCACTAAACATATTATATAACATACTTGTGAAATTTATGGGTTGTCATAGCCTCTTCCCCTTAAAAAAATCCCGTCACGATATTACAACAATAAGGAAGTGTACTAAAGGCAGATATAGTTCTTGTATTCTTAAATTCCTTCTAATATACACTAATGAATATGATTTGTATGTTTGTTGTTCATCTTACAACCAATTTCTTGTACTAGAGTTTTTATAAATGAATATTTATAAAGTGTAAATTTTATATTTTAATTACAATCACAATGTAATCTATTATGATAAATATAAAGTGTACTGATAAATCAGATAAATACAAACGGAAACCAATAAGTCATAAAAATCTTGAATTAATTATTATCTTTCTTTTAAAAAATTAACAAAGTTTATAAGGAAAAGATCCTTAAAAGTTATTACTAAGAAGATAAATTTTAATAAAGCTTCTCTCAAAGTTTACCATTTAAATTTTTAGATAGTTATTATTTATTATTTACTATATAAAGTTTCTAATATCATCTTTATAGAATAAGTGTAATTCCAGGTAATATAATGCATACGTAGAGTATGAATTTCTAATGTCTGGAAAATTTTCTCACATTAACTATAGATACATATACAAGGGATAGTATTCTTAATGTATTTAAAACTATAGATATTGGTACTTTATGTCAATAGATTATTTTGGGTATAATCTTGTTAAAGTCTCTATATTGTTAGTAAATACAATCGACAATAATCTGGATGACATTATGTCTTTAAGAAATTCTGGGAAATCTTATTACTTGTTCTTACCTTTCTTTTTAAGGGAAATCGAGGTTTTGAACATTCGTAAGTTTAGATTTTAGTGTCTTTGTTAGAATATAAAGATCAAATACATAATATATTACAGATGAGTTGACTACCAGATAATAACGCTTACAAGAGATGTAATTGAAACACATAGACTTTATTGATAAAACTCACATATATTTATTACATTTATTTATTTACAAGATACAGAAAAGGAAAAATTATAAATTAGCCTTGCTCCAATAGTATCGGGTTTGATGACCTTTCTTGAAGCAATTTTGACATTTAGCTAGACAAGATCCTTTGTGATGTAGTAGACACTTTACACAAAGAGGAAGCTTTCCAGCATAATTTTTGTGTCCTAATGTTTTGGGAATTCTAAAGGAATTGGGATTTGGTTAATATAAGTAAGGAAAATAGGGATCAATGGAGAAATTTAAGGGATTAGGTTTTGTTTCAGTAGATTCTTCTTTTTATTCTTCTTCTTCTTTACTAAGTTTACGTTTAAGGGTGCTTGATTCTGGCACATGATTGTGCTTGATGACGTGATCCATTAATTTCTATGAAATATTGATGGCTTCTTTAAAACTTTAGGATTTAGAGATAGTAATCATTTTTTGAATCCTTGGGAAATCCTTTTATAAAAGGTTTCATCATTATTTGGAAATCAGTGATAGGATAAAATTCTGCTAACTCTTAAAATTTTTATCAAATAGGCATTGCGATCATTTCCTTGTGACACTAGATAGCAAAATTCCTTTTTCACTTTCTCGATTTCTATGGAGGGATAATATTGGGTCATTAAAAGGCACTTAAAATCTAACCATTTCATCTTCTAAACTTCTTCTATTCCAACAAGTTGAGAATAATAATCCACTATGATAATGCTTTAGTAGTTAGGCTACTAACAAAAATCTTCACTTTATGATCTTCAGCACAACTACTTTGGGAGAAAAATTTCTCAGTTCTTTCAATCCAATGAGTTATACAAATAACATCTTTGGTTCCTTGAAATTTATATATCTGACTAGTTATAAAAAAATTTGTTGTATTAGTATCCTTTACTATCTTAAAAGTAGCTATTTTCATAGGTGCAGCAATTCCATCATTAATTATTTGTTGAAGTCCTTCGGGAGTTAATGTAGAAGATATCGATGTCCTTAAATGTGTCATTCTGAATTTTAGAATTTTTTTTGAAGTTTAGATATACTTGTTCTTAAGCATTTGCTATATGTGATACATATAATGCTTTACGAGCATATTTATTTTTCAAAAATTTAGAGATACTTCCTACGAGATTAAAAGAAAAGGTTATAGGGTTACGTAACTATTAACTTGTCTTAAGGTTCCTAAGTTTATTTATCTTTTATTTAGATCAATACTTTCTTTTAACCAAATAGACTTGAGAAGCTCTTTTTAGTTTAAGATAATATTTTTCTCTTTTGCTATAATTCTTTTAAAGAATTATACTTTGTCAAGTATTTCTCTTTTATAGAATGATATGCAAATAAAGGAAAGAAAAAGAAACTTTTATTTATTAACAATTCACTTTGCTGATAAGCAAGCTTCTTTGTTACATAAAAGTAAAAACCGAAAGCTAAAATATTTACAAGAATTTTAGGGAAGCTAAAATATTTATAAGCTGGTTTACTCCTTTTTCTTGAGATCTTTGATTATGGCTAAGAGTCCTTTGATATTGTCTTGCTGTCGTACTTTAATATCTTCAATAAGCTTCTCCATTGTTGCCATTCTTACTCGGGCTAATGTAATTTCCTCATCATGTAGTCTCTGCGTATCTCGTAACTCATAATTCTCATTGCTTACTTTCATCAAATCCTTTTCCATAGTTTCCATTTCCTCTTGCATTATCGTCTTTCCATACTCAAATCCTTCAATTTCATATTGCAGGTCTTCAATACGTTTAGGAGGCACTTCACTAAAATAGTTGATCATATTTTCCATTTGTTCTACCAATGTATCTTGGGTATTTGGGATATTGTTGGATGCATGGGATGAAGAAGTTTGATATTGCAGAATAGGTATATTATTTGGTCGAGGATTATTTTCTGGAGATAAAGGATTAGGGTAATTATTATTAGAAAGGGCTAGTACTAAAGGTTTAGGTAAATCCATAAGGTAAATATTTTCTGGATCCCAATCTGATATGACGATGGGATAAAAATAGGAAAACATATTCCTGAAGACGTCGATAAAATAAATTATTTATATTAGTATTTAGTATATTACATACACATACCATCACATACTATTATTATTTAAAGAAAATTACAACTTAAAATTATTACTTAAAATTTTTCTAGCAGCATGGTTTTGATGCGAAGATTTTCACTTGGAATTTTATTTAAGAAAATCAGTTATAGTTAAGATTTTAATTTCTTGTTCTCTATAACTATAGCTCTGATGCTGTTACACCCCACCATGGCGGAATATGGGGCGCGACGTATGGATATCATCACAACAATAGCGTGATTATAGAGTTAACTAAATGAAATAGAAATGTCATAAAAGGTGACACAATGTCATGACAATATCTCAAATAATGTAGGCGTCTAGGTAAGTAGGTAACATGCCTACCTCTTACCAAAGACATTCAAATAACACACATCAAGCATACATGTATCAAACAATTTACTAAATCAAAAGACAAAATAAAATCTAAGAGGAAAGGGATTCCTCCTAATGCAATTCTAACATCCTCTATACTCTAGCCACCTCTAATATCATCTTGCACAACTACCTCACCTGAAAATGACACTAAAATCTGTCAACATAAAGTTGGTGAGAACATAGGTTTAAGTTATCTAGAACATCATAAGAAACCTTGACATTCGTTGTAAATAAGTTGAAGAAAAACAATTTATAGTAATGGACCATAATGCGATAATCATGCTACATGCATCCACAACAAAACTCAATCCAAGTACCAATCACATCTACAATTCACAAAGCACACTATAACTATCAAGAAGTATCCCGTCACACACACAAGAACCTACACCACACTATCCGGATCTTTCCCACACCACCTGTGGAAGATGAACTATATCGCCGTCGAGATATCTTGCCTCCGAAGAGACGATGCACAAGTACTCAGGACGGATCGTGCCCCACGAACCAAGAACTGAGAACCAAGAACTCAGGACGGATTGTGCCCCACGCTCCACACACATCACAACTGGTCCCATAGACGCCCATACATCTATGTACCAATCCCAATCATAACACAATCAAGATTCACATATCAGAACACATATCAAAGCACATATGAGAACACATAAGCACACATGTCACACAATAACACATCTATGTCCAAACATTTATAAAACAAATAGTACCAAAACATTTTAAGAACACCACAAGTGTCATCTCCATCCCATACTAGAAGAAAACATTTAAAAAAATCAGTGAAAATGAGACTATGAACTCACCTGATAGCACAACAAGCTAGCACTCCTACAAACCTATAAAATCATACACAAAACACTTAGCTCAGGTCCTAACACCCAAGTTAAGTAAAAACCACGGAGATGAATCTAATCCCCTAATTCTCACTATCTAGTTCTCCCACTACAAGCTATTCTATACGTAAAAATTCAATTTTTCTCCGGTACGGTTTACTAGTCACTAAACGATCACATGAAGTGAACTTAACACCACACTTGGCTCCTACCCTACTGGAGTTATGTTTTTATATGATCTAAGAACTCCAAAAACCAATTTTACTTCCAACTTAAACATTTAACCCTTCCATTTATTCTCTACGCCAAAAGTCATTTTCACCAAAACTGATTTTCTGTACATGCTAAATGTTCGACACCAAAAGCCCGCCTACACACCATAAATTTTATTTAAAACCTCCAGTACTTTCATATATATTATAAAGAGTTCCCAAATCAAAAATATTTGGCTATCTCATTCGTTTGGTTAGGTTTTGACTCAAATTCCCGAAATCCAAATTTATTCCTCAACAGCGTACTGTTTTTGTAAAAATTGTTTGACGACCTTCCCGAACTCCATTTTCGACCAACCTTACATTTTTGAAAAGTAGACTCTGTGAACTTAATATTAAAAAAAATAAAATCGACCAAAGGTGCTACCTACTGCCCGGACCAGTCGACACAAGACAGTCCTAAAAATCAGACGGTTTTACGCCTTTATGCACTAACCTTCTAAACATCATTAATTATCCCTAAATTATTAAACAAGAACCCTAAAATCATTAATAGATATTAATTACTATTTTCCCCAGAAAATTAAAGAAACCCTAATCATCTCAATGAAGGTTAATTAATATTGTAAACATGATTAATTAATAAAACATGAATTAAATTAAAGTTAAATTGATCACTTACCTTGAATCAAGAAATTTTTTATGAAACCCTAAGAACCCTTAAGATGATCGACGTGAATTTTGTCTCCAGGGATTTAATGAGATTTTCTATTAGTTAAAATCCTTATATAGATTAGTTAAACAAATCCTAGCCCAATACAAAAAGCCTAGTTACCAAAATTAGTTTTCTTTCTTTTTTTTCTTTCTTTGCGTCACATAAACGACCAAAACACCCAAAATTTCGTTTTTTTTATTATTTTATTATTAATTAATATCTTATTAATATTACTTTAATTTTCCTTAATTTATTTCAGCTCCTAAAGCCTCCAAAACCTTAAAACCGTAAAACTTGTCAGTTTTACGCGTATACTGTAAAAGACACAAAAATATACAGTTTTATAAAAACTCTTGGAATTTTGAAATAAACATTATATTTAAGTCCTAAATGACTTAAAACCATCCCGAAAAATATTTCCGTGACTAAATACCTCACCCGAGACCTCAAAATGCTAAACCCTAAATCGCAAAAATACGATTTACTATAATACATATACCTACACATAAAATATTAAAACAACGCCATATAGTATCCTAGCTACATCCAAGTGAACAAATGAGCATGAACTAACCCCATCATAACATCATATGATGTACCACACAATACACGAACGATGATTAACATCCAATCCAAGGCTCAAATATAAACATATTGCACATAAACACACACTAAGCACATAATCAAAGTCAAACAGTCAAAAGTGACAAATCCAAAAATCTAGGGTTGTCACATCACTCCCTTCTAATAGAAATCTCATCCCGAGATTTACTCCATAAGCTCAATAACTTCATTTCACAACCAATTCACTATCTCTTCTCATAAGAACGTAACCGGATCATCCGTATGACTACAACAACGCTCTCAATGAATATAAGCTCACGGCAAATTTTAGGACCCCCAAGTTCGGATAACAGATCAAACCCATGGACAACTAACGGACGTTCTCATGAACGAATTTAAAAATATGAACCAAAACCATGAAACTCCAAAAGATACTCAAACATAAAGCATGTATCGACTCCAAACGAACCATGGAAACGGACCAATGACACAAGAAGCACCCAGCGACAACCGAAACATATTACGACCGTAGACATACTATTAAAACCTTGTGCAAAACCAAATTTTACCCCAGAATGAATTTTGTACTGTAATTTTATATTAGTTTTTCTAAAACCATGGTATCACATTAGTAATGTATGTAATCATCTGACAAAAAGCAATCTAAAGTCTTTTCACGAAAGACCAATTGTCTAAAGCGCACAACACAATATCACACATCAACATTGACTCTAGAACCTACATCCTTCATCAATGTAACAATCCCTATTATGGAAACATCTCAAATCCTATCCCAAAGCAGCCCTATGTTAGCCTTCTAAGTGTCCACTATCCCAAAATACCCAAAACACGAGTTTAAACCATGTTGTCCGAACATTAATCTTGAACTCGACAAGTGTACAATTAATTCGACCAAGCTACTGACCTCTAATTACTAAACTTTATAAATATTTGAAAAGTACGTTCCGAGGACATAATTTTAGGCTTTTGAATCACCCAAAAATCTTTAAAAACGAATAATTTATAACCAAAATGATTTTACTCAAAATCTGCCTAGGCATTAGCGACAGTTTCTGACAGTTAGCGACATATTTTGACATTTTAGCGACAGTTTCTGCCTACTCCGATTTAAACAAAAAAAACGATTTTTAAACCCTAAAACCCCTCATTAATTACCAAATTTAAAACCTAATTTATTTTAATTTCAGAAAATTAAACCTCTCACCCATCATATGATTTATTACATGACTTTAACATATTTAACTAAATAGGAACAAAATTTTAACTTAAGAACAATAACTTTAGGTGATCAAAACCAAAATATTTTAAAAATAAATAAGCCATGCTTATATGTTAAAGAATTTATATTCCATCTTATTTTGAAACATGTTTCCGACACTTCCTTATTTCATCGACTACCAACAACTATTTTTTCTCAATTTGCAAGTTCATTTTTTTTACCATGTATAACTCGAAACAAAAGATATCGTTACCCTAAAAATAAATATCCACCATCTCAAAAGCCTTCACGCCAAAAGTACCGTACAAAAGAACACATGAAATGAGAACTCGATAAATGTACTACTACGGAAGTTAAACATCTCAAAGAGGAACGAGGTAGCAAACCATCCCAAGAATACAACCGATAAGTAGAAGGGAGTTATACATATATAGGCATATGCATACATACACTCAAATCCATCCAACGTATACTATACAAGCATGTATTAACCCTCTTTCATGCAACCATACATAGGAATCCATCGATGTTGTGGTACTTGTATAACTATGTTGGCCACCATACTTATACCAGTCCCCTTTTCACTAATGCACTCCCTCCTATGATGACACTTATAAGAATTAATACTACACATAACACATCGGTCTACCAACTCAAATAAGCACATAGATCCTACAACTCATATAAGCACATAACCACAACATAAAATAAGATCCAAAATACATGTATTAAAATAACGTAGCCAATGCATGAAACATATAAACTCGTAATCCAGCTGAACCACCGTAGACAAAATTCAAAATGTATAAAGAACATGAAAACGTAAATAAACGGAATCCAACAATGACTAGCGTATACGACTATAGTTCAACCCGCACTATTCAAAACTCGAAAAAAAAAATAACATGTAGCTAAGTATGAACCATAGTAGTTCATAACCTAACAAATACTGCGAAAATAACATTCAAACACATAATTTACTGTAAAATGCACACATACTCCTATGACGCCTATATGTAGGGACCCTTAAGCTAATTCTCTATAACCATTGTCTCTGATACCATTCTGTCACACCCCACCATGGCGGAATATGGTGCGCGACGTATGGATATCATCACAACAATAGCGTGTCTATAGAGTTAACTAAATGAAATAGAAATGTCATAAAAAGGTGACACAATGTCATGACAATATCTCAAACAATGTAGGCGTCTAGGTAAGTAGGTAACAGGCCTACCTCTTACCAAAGACATTCAAATAACACATCAAGCATACAGGTATCAAACAATTTACTAAATCAAAAGACAAAATAAAATCTAAGATGAAAGGGATTCCTCCTAAAGCAATCCTAGCATCCTCTATACTCTAGCCACCTCTAACATCATCTTACACAACTACCTCACCCTAAAATGACAATAAAATCTGTCAAATAAAGTTAGTGAGAACATAGGTTTAAGTTATCTAGAACATCATTAGAAACCTTGACATTCGTTGTAAATAAGTTGAAGAAAAATAATTTATAGTAATGGAACATAATGCGATAATCATGCTACATGCATCCACAACAAAACTTAATCCAAGTACCAATCACATCTACAATTCACAAAGCACACTATAACAATCAAGAAGTATCCCGTCACACACACAAGAACCCACACCACACTATCCGGATATTTCCCACACCACTTGTGGAAGATGAACTATATCCCCGTCGAGATATCTTGCCTCCGAAGAGACGATGCACAAGTACTCAGGACGGATCGTGCCCCACGAACCAAGAACTCAGAACCAAGAACTCAGGACGGATCGTGCCCCACGCTACACACACATCACAACTGGTCCCATAGACGCCCATACATCTATGTACCAATCCCAATCATAACACAATCAAGATTCACATATCAGAACACATATCAAAGCACATATGAGAACACATAAGCACACATGTCACACAATAACACATCTATGTCAAAACATTTATTAAAAAATAGTACCAAAACATTTTAAGAACATCACAAATGTCATCTCCATCCCATACTAGAAGAAAACATTTAAAAAATCAGTGAAAATGAGACTATGAACTCACCTGATAGCACAGCAAGTTAGCACTCCTGCAAACCTATAAAATCATACACAACACACTTAGCTCAGGTCCAGTAACAACCACGGAGATGAATCTAATCCCCCAATTCTCACTATCTAGTTCTCCCACTACAAGCTATTCTATACGTAAAAATCCAGTTTTTCTCCGGTACGGTTTACTAGTCACTAAACGATCACATGAAGTGAACTTAACACCACACTTGGCTCCTACCCTACTGGTGTTATGTTTTTATATGATCTAAGAACTCCAAAAACCAATTTTACTTCCAAACTACACATCTAACCTTTCCGTTTAGTCTCTACGCCAAAAGTCGTTTTCACCAAAACTGATTTTTTGTACATGCTAAATGTTCGACACCAAAAGCCCGACCTACACACCATAACTTTTATTGAAAACCTCTAGTACTTTCATATATATTATAAAGAGTTCCCAAATCAAAAATATTTGGCTATCTCATTCGTTTGGTTAGGTTTTGACTCAAATTCCCGAAATCCAAATTTATTCCTGAACAGCGCACTGTTTTTGTAAAAATTGTTTGACGACCTTCCCTAACTCCATTTTAGACCAACCTTACATTTTTGAAAAGTAGACTCTCTGAAATTAATTTTAAAAAAAAGAAACTCGACCAAGGTGCTACCAACTGCACGGAACAGTCGACCCAAGACAGCCCTTAAAATCAGACTGTTTTACGCCATTATGCACTAACCTTCTAAACATATTAATTGCTCCTAAATTATTAAACAAGAACCCTAAAATCATTAATAGATCTTAATTACTATTTTTTCCCAGAAAATTAATGAAACCCTAATCATCTCAATGATTGTTAATTAACATTGTAAACATGATTAATTAATAAAACATGAATTAAATTAAAGTTAAATTGATCACTTACCTTGAACAAAGAAATTTTTTATGAAACCCTAAGAACCCTTAAGATGATCGACGTGAATTTTGTCTCCAGGGATTTTATGAAATTTTCTTTTAGTTAAAATCCTTATATAGATTAGTTAAACAAATCCTAGCCCAATACAAAAAGCCTAGTTACCAAAATTAGTTTTCTTTCTTTTTTTTTTCTTTCTTTGCGTCACATAAACGACCAAAACACCCAAAATTTCTTTTTTTTATTATTTTATTATTAATTAATATCTTATTAATATTACCTTAATTTTTCTTAATTTATTTCAGCTCCTAAAGCCTCCAAAACCTTAAAACCGTAAAACTTGTCAGTTTTACGCGTATACCGTAAAAGACACAAAAATATACAGTTTTATAAAAACTCTTGGAATTTGAAATAAACTTTATATTTAAGTCCTAAATCACTTAAAACCATCCCGAAAAATATTCACGTGACTAAATACCTCACCTGAGACCTCAAAATGCTAAACCCTAAATCGCAAAAATATGATTTACTATAATACATATACGTACACGTAAAATATTAAAATAACGCCATATAGTATCCTAGCTACATCCAAGTGAACAAATGAGCATGAACTAACCCCATCATAACATCATATAATGTACCACACAATACACGAACGATGATTAACATCCAATCCAAGGCTCAAATATAAACATATTGCACATAAACACACACTAAGCACATAATCAAACTCAAACTGTCAAAAGTGACAAATCCAAAAATCTAGGGTTGTCACAGATGCCACTCTGTAACACACTCATTTTTAACTTGGCACAGCGGAATAATATTTTTGGGGGTATTATTTCATGATATGAAAGCATAGTAATAGGAAAACAACTGAAAAGAGCATTTAAATAATCTTTATTAAACTTTTATAATTTATCATTCAAAATCAGAGATTTTTAAAACAACTTGTACATACTTTGTACAATCACCGTCTCCAGATATCTAGAAAATAGGTTTGAATGACAAAAACTCCCAAGTCTATATATCTCCACGTCATCATTCTGCTGCTCCGTAGTATCAATTATCAAAACCTGAAATATATGCTTAAATTCAACGCAAAGGTTGAGTGATTTCATAGGTTTAAAATCAATTAAATACAAAATCCTTTTTCCTGAGCTACGTTATTGTTATCCCGTAAAATCAATTAATCAATGCACTAAGCTTATGATACCGCGACTAGATATAACAAAACCCACAATTGCCCTTACGAGGAGGTCTTCCAAACTATCCTTATTAGCAAAATAAAGTATGCCTATTTGACCACTGAGGTGCTAGCACGTGCGACATGCCCAAACATGGAATGCCAGTCCCCAAATAGTACTATTTATAGTATTAGCGCTCATTTCTGGGAAAATGATTAACGGTTCATAATTAAAAAGAGACTTTCAAGGCATCAGTAAACATAGTGTCAATAATTATCTCTGAGAAGCATACCAAAAACACTTGTATTTTATTTTTATCATATATTCCCCTTCACGGGTTTTCAAATTATTTAAAAAGCAGCACTAGTGAGGTTATGAACTCACCTTAGGTCCAGTAAGTCTTGTCAGGCTTACATCACACAGAATAACTTGAGCTAACAAACAAAGAATTTGATCTTACACACACCTGTTTTAACATATTTGGTATAATATTAAGTCTTTGATTTTTTGGAGTTCAACATTCTTGTTATTTATTTATGTTTTCTTTATAATTGTGATATTATTGTGTAACACCCCCATTTTTACCATATAGCAAAGGAAGCTAATCTGGGTTATTACTTATAGTACCATAGTCACAATAATAGAAAATGCCAAAAAGACACTTTTATAAAACAAATGTTATCATTCATTTATTTAAATCAGAGTTAATAAACAACTGTATATACACTGTACAAACACAGGTTTCCCAAAGATCTAGTTTTGTTAATAGAATGATAACTTATTCAAGACACCACCCTTCAAAGCACGCCAGTCTTCATTCACCTGAGATATATGCTTAAAGTCAACACGAATGTTGAGTGAATTTATAGGTTTTAAATATCATTTGAATACAAGTATGACTATAGGGCTACAGTGTTATACACCCAGTTTTCAAATTCATAGATTCTTATTGCACTAGCTCATGACCCGCGACTAGACATTATCAGAAAAATCCAACATATTACCCTTAAGTAGGAAGATTGCCAGACTATCCTGAATTTAGCAAAATAAAGTATATTTGTTTAGCCTAGGAATGGACCATTAGCTGCTAGCAAGTGTGACTTGCCCAGATAGGAGATGTCAGTCTCCAATAGTACTATTCACGATACTAGCGCTCATTAAATGATTAGCGGTTTACGATTTAAAAGGGACTGTTAATGGAAACAAGTAAACATAGTGTCAATAATCATATAGGCAACATACAAAAACACTTGTATTCCAGTTTTGAATATATCCCCCTCATGGTTTTCAAATCATTTATAAACTCTTAAAAGTGAGGCTATAAACTCACCTTAGCCTATATGGTCTTTTGATTATCCCGCTATAACCAACCACAACCTTCTCACTGAATCTGAACTACACACAATATGTATATATATCAAGTGTTAGTCTCTGAGTTCAATCTCTTCATTTAGTCTTTTATATACATATTCTTTGATTCAATTGTTTTGGAGTAATAATATCATTGTTCGGGCCATTATACTCAGAAGCCACTCAATAAACGTTTGAGGAGCGTTGACACTATAAATCGTAAACCCAACCACTCAGTCAGAACGTAATATCGAGATGGAAAAACTTTGTACAAAGTTCCCTACTAACATTACACAATATATTTTATTACATTTTGAATTTCAATATTGGCAAAAATAGCCCTGGTAGTTATAGTTTGGTATATTTACACTTTTTACCCTTAAAGTATATAGTTTTATAAATTGCAATTTCAACCTTCAATATTTAACCTTAAGGTCTCAAAATTTACAACATTCATTCTTATAGCTTTTACTTTCATAAAATGACACTTTTTGCCCAACATGATAAATAGTTTCAGAAATGATAGTTTTTGTCCCAGGATTTGTAAAAATCACATAACAAGCTTAAAAATGATTCAAATGATATAGGATTTGAAAAAAAGGTTTATGAACACATTTATTATCATAAGAACAACATTTTTCCAAGTTTATAGCTTTTTAAAAGGGTTTTTTTCTCATTATTTCATGTAAAATACAAAATTATGGTTTTAAGATATCTTTAGCTTATAACTTTCAATTAAATTGACGAAATGACCTAGTTTCTTTTAGATTATCTTTCTAATAACATTTTGGAATTATAACAAGTCTAAATAAACAATATAACAAGATCAAAGTCTTGGTTAACATAGATTTTACCTAGGTAGCTCCAAAATGGCTCCTTATGGCTTCCTATGAACACAACTTGCTACCAGAGCTTCAGAAGCTTCAATGGCAACCTTCTTGACCTGGTTTATGGTCTTATGGAATGTACTAAGGCGTATATAGAGGTGGAAATGGATAATGGGTAGGAGACTATAAGAAAACGGGGTGCAAGTTTTCCTATGTCCATTCGCCCCTATTTATACTAGTTTGGCAACTTAGGCCCCAAGTTAAGAATCTAAACGTGTAACTCAGCTAGGCATATGACTAAGGATAGCTAGTGAAGGTCTACACAAGTTCTTAGACCCTAGGCTTGATCTAATCTTTCCTTGTGGCTCAAAATAAGTCACGACACACATATGATAAGAATGGTGATGTGTAGCACCCTAGTAGGTGATGAACCTACTTGTCACCACTTCTAATGTAAAATCCATGATTTTACCATGATTAAATATAATAAATTCCCACCTATTAATCCTAGAACACAAACTCATGTGCTAGATTTCTATAGGTCATGTGTGAGCTTGTCTAACATGTACATATATTTTACATATATGCTTGTTATAATAACTTGACTATGTAAGCTATGTACATAAATCAAGTAGTAAAAAGGCACAACCAACATTTGATTAGACAACACTTAACAAAAAAAAAATTTGAAAAACATACTACACCATATATATAGCCGTATATATATGTATGCCTATTATAGGCATCCCTAAACCTTCTTGGACTAGCCCAAGATCATGTACTCTTTGTGTTAGTCCCAACATAAGCCCATGACCAAGCCCATCCTTTTCCCCTATTTGGTGAGTATAACACAACATAGGCTTGTGTGGAAGATGGAGAGTTGCCTTAGAAAGGCAAAAGGGGACACTTGGCATGATGTGTCTTACCAAGGTAAATCATACCTTTTGCCATTCCTTTCCCTCTCTCCTCTTTAAGCCAAAACACACACACACACCTCACCTACATGCAATCCAAATCTTGTTCTCTCACTCTCTTCTCTCTCAATCATACGGCCTAAAGCCATATACATACAAAAACCAAGTATTAATTCCACCAAGATACTTGTCTCATCTTTACTACAAATCATTAGTAGTATCATTCTCTTGTAATCGCTATAAACAAGCCCTAGCTAAGCCATCTAGGCCACGACTTGATTTATACATAGGGTTTTCTTCATCATTTTGAGTAGATCTCAAATCACCTTGTTCACCTAGATCATTTGTGGTATTTTTAGGCAAGAAAGCTATACACTACTTGTTCTTTCATTTCTTCATGCATGCATCATCATACATCTATAAACACAAGTAAATAACATGTTAAAATCAATATTTGATGAAGCTATGACCATTATAGGTCACGACATATTTATAAAAATCATGTTCATGATTTAAAACCTTTTGATAAGAAACTTATGACTTATGTGTTATGTGTGAAACTTGATTTAAAAACTATATGAAACCTTCTATAATCTAAATATGGCATGGGTTACAAATCTTGTTTATGGGACTTTGGTTAACCAATAACCATAGATCTCATGAAAAGAATTTGTGAAACTTAAAAATCATGAAAACCATGACCTTAAAGGTCTCGACGAAAATGAGTAAAGGCCATATGATTTGTCTACTAAGTTTTGAATAGTGGAACATGAAATGTTACATGTTAAATGAGCTATTAAAAATCATCAAAGTAACTTATGTGAATATATATAGCCGTGGGTTATACATGACCTAAAATGAATTAGATGTACATGCATGCTTATGTTAACCATAGATCTAATGATAAATACTAACTTGAGTATGTTAAACATAAAAACAAGCTTATAAAATCTTTTGGGAACCTTGGGAAGAGACAATATAGCCGTGGGCTATATGCAGTCACCTTGGTAAAATGAGAATCTTGGAAACATGCATATCACCTAGATAATCATGATTGTATTTTTGTAATTATTTACAAGATTTAAAAACTAGTTAAAGTATTCATCTTGGAAATACCAAGATCTAAAAACATAGCCATGAGCTATATATGTAGGTACATGGATCTATGTTTGATTGTTAGGCCTAAACATAGTTTAGATCTTATTTTGAACTTGTGACTTATTTTCTTGATGTGTACATAGTTAGATCTACTTTTGTAACACATATAAACTACATGCAACCTTAAAATAATACTTTAATTATCTTAATAAGCCATAACTAATGTAGGCCTCGGGTTATAAGCTCCTACTAGGGCTTATGACTTACTTGTAACCTTATGACACACCTAGATCTAATTTGGTATAACACATAAAATGAATTTTTAAGTTTTATTCATCTATTTAGATTAAAAACTAAATATTAATAAGCTCATAATAAGCTTATAAGAATATCCTAAGTAAAAACTTATATAAAATGAAAAGTAGTGTTAATGGACTATTTAAGCCCATGAAAAGTTAACCTAATACTTAAATGGACCCAATAAGCCCATTTGATAAATTATAGTAACTAAAATGGACTTAAGATTACACTTAGGCCCATTTAACTAGTTAAAGGACTTAAAAATATAGTTAAGCCCAATAAATAATTTAAAGGCCCATTTAAATAAATTAGTGGACTTGAGAAATAGTTAAGCCCACTAAAATAGCCCATTAGATGTTTAGCCCATTTAAGGAGCCCATATACAATTTTCTATGTTGAATAAAAGTTTTTACAATAAAATATAACTTATAAAAACTTTTTGGATGAAAATGACAATTTATAAAACTTAAGGACTAAAACCGTAACTTATGAAACTTGTTTTGATGAACTAGTAAACACAAGGACTAAAAATGTAAATATCCAAAAGTCTAGGGTTTAAATAAATACTATCTGTGGCAAATTAAACCCTAGGGACCATATTGGGAAGTTTCTAAAAGTTATTTTGCCATTTTAAAACCCTAAGGACTTTTTTGTCCATTGCCGAAACATAGAGAAGCCCTAGGGGCTGTTTTTGTAAATCTTGTAAAGTTACAAAACCTAGATATAACTAGGGGGACCAAATCTGCCATAAGCCAAAACTATAACAAGCCCTAGGTACTAAATATGTAAAATCCGAAAGTTATACTTGTTTAAAAATATAAAGGGACTAGTTTTGCCATATTCTAAAACAGTTTCAAGCCCTAACCCTGAAATCTATTTTAATTATAATAAAACATAATTAAAATACTTAGACCATAAGAATTAAGGTATAAATTCTTAAGTTTAAATTATTTTATAAATTTTAAAATAATTTATGGAAACTTTAAAGTTAAATAAAATATTATATTTATTTTGTTTTTCTTAAATAAAATATTTATATTTACTTTAGGAAATAATAGTATAAACAATTATGAAAATGTGTTATTAATACATGTACTCATATACTTTTAAGAAATAAAATTATATGAACGTAAATTAAATTAAATGTTACCACGTAAATATATTATAAGTAAAATCCCTTATGTTTACTTAGATATAGAACTTGGTTATAAATTTAATTAGATGTTATTGATACAAGTACTATAAACATAAATTAATATTTTTAAGTACAACATTTTCTTTTATGTCTACTTAAATGTAAGAATTAATTGTAAGATTGAATGATTACTATAAATACATGTATGCTAACTAATATTAATAGTTAAACATTTGATGTGAACTTAGAAATGAAATTTATGTAAATAAGTTAAATGAATATTGATGCTACTTGAACTATGGTTATTTAGATAAGTACCATAGTATGAATGAACTGAATAAAATCCGTATAAGCATACATATATGTTCTTTGTACTATCTATTAAGACTGTACTATCTGATTAGGCATAACTTTGGTGTGATCTTTAATTGGATATCCGTGTTAAACAAGCAATTTCCTACTCCCAGGTGAGTTTACAGCCCCATATAAACTTTGATAAAACTTTCCCTTTTTGGGAAAGAAAATATGCAAACATATATTGGACATAACTGAATTGTATAAACTTGATTATTGATTGATTATTATTGAAACTGTTAAATTTTTGTAAATCGCCCAAATGTTATAAATAGATCTATTAGGGATTGACCATCCCTGTCTGGGTGAGTCATGCTCACTATGCCTTGGCCGGGACAACAGACGTATACCATGTTGGAACTGGAATGGGTGTCTTTTTGTATGACACTACGTCATCATCTGTTGAGGACTATGGGGTTAAGCTTCAGTTTCTAATAATAAACAAATGTTATTTACATTTTATTAAGAATGCTTTGTGCATTATTACTTCTATGATTATTGTATGTCCAAACTAATTAATTGTTAAAATCTGTAAATTCACCAACTTTATGTTGACCCCGTTAGTATGTTTTGCACAGGAATATGAAGTTAGTACGTGGTGTGTGCATGGTCTCCAGCATCTTAGAAATCTGCATCATAGGACTCGTCAGGGGTTCTATTTGGGAAACATAAACAATCAACTTATGTGGTTGATAGGTGTGAAACCACCCATCCTTTTACCACTTATTTCTTGCTAAAACAAGACCAAAACGCGTATTTAATATCATTTGTTTGGAATTATGCGTGGTTTTTGTGTTTATTGTGTTTTCAGAGTCAACCGGATGAATATTGATGAAAACATGGGATTGCATGGGTTTTATCGAAGAAAAAGACTCAAGACGAAGTCTATTGTCCAAGGGATGCAAAAGATTTGAAGTCAATGGGCCTATTTGAAGATTTATCGAAGAAAAGGACCAAAGATGGAAGATTTACATATGTCGAAGGAACTCAAGTCTATTAAACGAAGAAATTAAAAGACGAGTTGAATTTAATCGTCGACAAATCCCGAATCAGAATCGAAAACGTCAACTTTATTGAAAAGACGAGAAGACGAAAAGAACGAAGAAAGCCCACTCACCAACCACTTGGCCTATATAAGGAAACCCCTTCACACATTTTTGAGCTAGTTTTTAGTTTTTTTTCATTTTTCCTTCTAGTTTTTAGAGAGAGAAAGTTCCCAACTTTCTCTCACTAAAATTTTCATCTTTTCTTTCTTTTAATTTTGCAAGTTTAAGCTTTGTGTATTGGAATTTCCTTTAATCAAGTTAAAGTTTAAGCCTTGTGTTCTTAAATCTCCTTCTACATTTCTTAATCTTGCTTAATTTTTGATCCGAACCCTTAATCTAGATCCGAATCCTTCATGATTCGTGATTGAATTTGAGGTTGTGTGTTAAGAAAGTTCATTTCTTTTATTCCCACATAAGCTTTTAGACGTTCAAGCCTATAAGCTCTCGATGCTTATTGGCTTATTCGTTTATTTTGGCTTATTTACTTTTTAAGTTTTCCTAAAGATTCATTATTCGTAAGTTCGTTTTGTGGAAGTTTAAATGTTTTAGATTTCAAAAGTTTTGGAATTTGTGCTAATTTACTCTTTTAACAGTTTGAAAATGCTTATTGGTTACTGCTTATTTTCTTAAGCTTATTTTCCTTGTTGGACGCTTTTTTCATCGTAGGAGGGTTTTACTTGGTCCTGATCTTGTTACGATTGCATAGACTGCGATCTGGGTTCCTTCCCTGGTACGATCCACGCCCACGATCACGCATTGCGATCTGGGGTGCGATCGGGTCTCTTTTCCCTGCTTCAATCGCATTGAGTGCGATCTTTGTGTTACGATCCGGAACCACGATCAAAGACCACGATCACTAGTTGCGATCGTGGTTGCGATCTGGTAGTACGATCGCCCCTCCCATCGTACTGAAGAGTACGATCCTATCTCTCTTGTTATCATCGCAGTGAGTGCGATATGTTCTTCTTTTGGCGATCGCATCGAGTGCGATCGGTGAATACGATCCATCATATTGTTTGGGGTACGATCGCGTTGCGATTTGGATTACTGTTTGAGTACGATCGTATTACGATCGAACTTAGGCCTTTGTTTTGTTCTTGCTTAACTTTCAAATCTAGTTTTTCCCGCTCTTTTACTTAGATTATTTTAAACATGTTTTTAAGTTTTTGAATTTTTAAGTTTTAACTTCCAAAGTTGCACGCTCTTATTTGTAGTTTAATTTTAGGACTTCTATCTTACTCAACGACAAATTTAATTACTTGCATTTAGTTTAAAAAATAGATAACCAAACAAACCAACCCCTTTTTAGTAACCAAGAGCAATTATTCCACTTTGAACCGTGATCAATTCGAGAAGATTCCGAGAACTAATCTGAACCCATAACAAATCATAGTATCAAATGGCACCGCTGCCGGCTCTTCTCGTAGAGATTAACAGTTTTTTGTGAGAACTTGGATTTTGGGATCCGTTCACCGTGAACGTTACTTTTTCATAAAAGTTTTCAAAAACCCTAAAAAAATATAAAATTTCCAAAAATCCTAAAAATTAAAAAACATAAAAACCAAAAATATTTATGCTTTGTTTTTGCTTTGTTAGTTCTTTTGCAGGTGCATGCGTACACGTTCAACGTCTTATCAAGAGCCCGAGCCTCTCGATGACTTAGACATGGCCGGTGTACACAACAACAACAATAATCCACCTCAAAACAACAATAACAACAACAACAATGAGCCTCTACCGGACAATCGCCCTATGATTGAACTTTTGCAAGCACATGTAGACGGCAACAATGATCCAATTGTCATACCCGCGATTGCAGCCAACAACTTTGAGCTCAAATCTGGCTTTATCCAGATGGTCTCTGCGCAACCATTCTTGGGGCGTACCATTGATGATCCACATGACCACATCAAAAGGTTCCTGCAACTCACGAATACGGTCAAATTCAATGGTGTTCCACAAGAGGCAATCCGTTTACAACTTATTCCTTTCTCCTTAGAGGGACAAGCCCGGCATTGGCTTGCAAAGGAACCGCCACAAAGTATTCTGACGTGGAAGGATTTGGAGACCAAATTCATTAACTACTTTTTCCCACCCTCTCGTACTACCGCTTTGCGGAATGAAATCATTAATTTTGAACAGAAGTACGATGAGTCTTTTAGTGAATCTTGGGACCGTTTTAAAGACCTTTTAAGAAAGTGCCCACAACATGGTTTTACCAAAGTGCACCAAATTAATACTTTTTATAATGGTTTAAGCATGAATGACCAAGATTCACTAAATAGTGCCTCGGGGGTAATATTTTGGTTAAGACTTCTAATGCCGCTTAGGATATTATTGAAAATAAGTCTCGTGTGCAAACTAAGAGTGTTCGGACCAATGCCGCTAGTGCTAGTACTAGTGACAACGACAAGCGACTTGACAAAATTACTACGCTTCATGAATCGCTTGCTACCCAAACCGCTAGCAACACCAACAACATCAACGCTAAAAACGCTCAAGTCAATGCTTTAAGCCAACCATGTGAAATATGCGGGGGTCCTCACTCTTACACCACTTGTACCACCACCCAAGACTATCCCTCTGAGAATGTTAATGCAGCATACGGTACCTATCCTCCGGCCGCTTATCAAGCTCGTCCTCAAGGTGACCGCAACTTGCTTAGCTACCGCTCAAACAACTTTCTTTCCCCGCCCGGTTTTCCTCCTAACAACCCAAACCAACAACAAAACCTCAATCGCCCTCCTCAACAACAACCTCGTGCACCATACCAACCACCTCAAAGACAACCATATCCACCTCAAAGAAACAACCAAGTTTACCAACAACCTGCTTATCAAACTCCCTCCTACCATGCTCCTCCTCCCAACCAACCCACCGCATTACACCAAGATGTTGAAACCTACATGAGGACTAATGATGTGATCGTGGAAAATCTCCAGCGGGAAGTGCTCAACTTGAAAGCAGACATGGTGAAACAAGGGAACGATCTTAGAGCCGATATGCGAAATTCTTTGAGTAGTCAAACGAATGACTTAAGGAACATGATGGCTGGTTTCTTCCAAGGTAATCAATCCTCTTCTTCGGGTACTCTTCCGAGTAACACCGTTGCGAATCCAAGAGGGGAGATGAAAGCAATCACCACTCGCAGTGGCAAAGGTACCAAGGAACCCGAGCTTCCTATACCTCCACCGATGATTGTGACTAAGGAAAACGAGTCACCTACTCATATTCCTCACCCTTCTACTTCCCCAATTTCTCCACCTCTTACTTCTACCCCTCCTCCACCCAAGGATGTGAGTGATCCTACTATTCCAAAGCCTTCCTCTTCTTCCGATATACCTTATCCCTCAAGGTTGAGGAAAGCGAAGCTCAAAAGCAAGGACGATATTCAAGTTTCGAACTTTCTCAAAATGTTTAAACAGTTGAATTTTAACATCTCCTTCGTTGAGGCTCTCGCTCACATGCCTAAATATGCGAAAATGTTCAAAGATCTTCTTAGCGACAAGGAGAAGCTTCTTGATATTGCTAACACCCAACTTAATGAGAATTGCTCTGCAGTGCTCTTAAGGAAATTGCCAACCAAGCTTGGTGATCCGGGTCGCTTCTTAATCCCTTGCAACTTCCCGGGAGTAGAGAATTACATGGCCTAGCCGATCTAGGTGCCAGTATTAACTTAATGCCCTTAAGTGTTTGGAAGCAATTATCTCTCCCCGAGCTAGTCCCCACCAAAATGACTTTGGAATTAGCTAACCGTACGGTTGCTTATCCAGTGGGGATAGCCGAAGACGTCTTTGTAGGAGTCGACAAATTCACATTTCCTGTTGATTTCGTCGTGGTCGACTACGATATAGACCCTCGTGTGCCATTAATCGTTGGACGTCAATTCTTAAGGACCGGTCGCACTCTCATTTATGTAGAAGCGAGTGTGCTTACCATGAGAGTGGGTGACGATAAAATCGTCTTCAACATGGGAAAGCTTTCTAAACAGCCTTATTCATACGAGAGTGTTAATTGTATCGACGTTCTTGATGAGGCTTGTGAAGAACACTTTAAAGATGCTTGTAAAAGTATTCCTACCTCTCCTCCCAATGTTTAGACCGCTTCCTCTATTGATTCATCACTATCTCTATTTGGAGAAAGTGATTTCCTTTGGAAAGATTTGGAAGCCACCATGGGAGATGTGAACTTAGAACATGACGATTCTCCCACCGATTGGGATGAAGACATTCGTCTCATTGAGAACCTTCTCAAAGAGGACCATATTTCTCCAACATCTCCCAAGGCTATTGCTATCGATGAACCGAATTCGACTACGCCTACCATCGACAATCCTCAGGATTTAGAGCATAAGGAGCTGCCGTCCCATCTCGAGTACGTGTTCCTTGAAGATAAGAAGAAGTCACCCGTCATCATTGCTAAGGACTTGAAAGAAGAAGAGAAATCTCGCCTCATCTCCGTGCTTAAAGATCATAAGAAGGCAATTGCTTGGAAAATTTCCGATATCCGCGGAATTGATCCAAACTTTTGTACTCACAAGATTCTCATGGAAGATGACTTTAAACCCGCAATCCAGAGCCAAAGAAGGGTTAATCCTCGCATTCATCAAACAAGAGGTTATCAAACTTCTTGATGCCGGCTTGATTTACCCTGTTTCGGATTCGCCATGGGTAAGTCCCATCCATTGTGTCCCCAAGAAGGGCGGAATAACCGTTGTTCCCAATGAGCACAACGAGTTGATTCCCACTCGTCTCGTTACTGGGTGGAGAGTTTGTATCGACTATCACAAACTCAATGATGCCACGAGAAAAGATCACTTTCCTCTTCCTTTCATGGATCAAATGCTCGAGCGTCTAGCGGGTAATGACTATTACTGCTTCTTAGACGGTTTCTCCGGGTATTTTCAAATTCCCATCGATCCCAAAGACCAAGAAAAGACCACATTCACTTGTCCCTACGGAACATTTTCTTATAAACGCATGCCTTTTGGTTTATGCAATTCTCCTGGGACGTTCCAAAGGTGTATGATGGCTATCTTCCATGACATGGTTGAAGAAACTATGGAAGTATTCATGGATGATTTCTCGGTTTATGGCAATTCTTTCTCTGCTTGCCTTGCCAATTTAGAACGTATGCTTAAGCGGTGTGAAGACCCTCGCCTTGTTCTTAATTGGGAAAAATGCCATTTCATGGTAAAAGAGGGCATCGTGTTAGGACACAAGATCTCCAAAGCCTGTCTTGAAGTGGACCGTGCTAAAGTTGATGTTATTTCTAAATTGCCTCCACCTTCAACCGTGAAGGGTGTGAGAAGTTTCCTGGGTCATGCGGGCTTCTACCGTCGATTCATCAAAGATTTTTCTAAAATCGCTCGCCCGATGACCCACCTCTTGGAAAAAGATACTCCTTTTATCTTTTCCAACGAGTGTATTGAAGCCTTCAACCTTCTTAAGGATAAGCTTACTAAGGCACCAGTCTTGGTTACCCTAATTGGGATCTGCCTTTCGAGTTGATGAGCGATGCTAGAGACTTTGCTATTGGAGCGGTTTTGGGCCAAAGAGTGAATAAACACTTCCAACCAATCCATTACGGTAGCAAGACAATGACGGGGGCTCAATTGCATTACACGACAACTGAAAAAGAGCTTTTAGCTGTTGTCTATGCCTTTGAAAAGTTCTGCCCCTATCTTGTCCTTTCCACCACAATCGTTTATACCGATCATTCCGAGTTGAAGTACTTGTTAACTAAACAAGATTCCAAACCAAGACTTCTTCGCTGGGTTTTGCTACTTCAAGAATTTAAAATCGAAATTCGTGATAAGAAGGGAGCTGAAAACCTAGCCGCGGATCATCTCAGCAGACTTGAGGATCCTTTCCAAGAGGATCATCCGAACAAAGAGATCAATGACTCTTTTCCCCTGGAGACCTTAATGTCTATCAACTCGAGTAATGATGAAGCCCTGTGGTTTGCGGACAATGCAAACTACTTGGCGGGTGGAATTCTCATCAACGGGTTATCATCCCAGCAAAAGAAAAAGTTCGTCAAAGACATTAAGACTTACTTTTGGGATGACCCGTATCTCTTCAAACAATGCGCTGATTTGATTATTCGCTGATGTGTTGATGGACCGGCAGCTTTAGACATTCTCGAGGCTTGCCACAAAGGACCCACCGGTGGTCACTTTGGTCCCAACTACACCGCCAAAAAAGTGTTTGACTCGGGATTTTATTGGCCCACCATCTATCGTGATGCTCACCGGATGGTTAAACATTGTGATGCTTGCCAAAAACAAGGCAAGATCACACATAAAGATGAGATGCCTCAAAATTTCATACAAGAATGTGAAATCTTTGATGTATGGGGTATCGACTTTATGGGGCCATTCCCTTCATCTAAAGGAAACAAATACATCCTTGTAGCCGTTGACTACGTTTCTAAATGGGTTGATGCCAAAGCTTTACCCACTAATGACGCAAGGGTGGTTTGTAACTTTGTTCGCTAGATTCGGTGTGCCTCGTGCCATTATTAGTGATCGCGGGACTCATTTTTGCAATGATCAATTCGCAAGAGTCATGGCTAAGTATGGTGTCAATCATCGTCTTTCCACCGCATACCACCCACAAACTAATGGCCAGGCTGAAATCTCTAACCGAGGATAAAAGTGAATTCTTGAAAGAACCGTGGGTGAGCATTGTGCCTCATGGGCCGATAAACTTGATGATGCTCTGTGGGCTTTTCGTACCGCATACAAGACTCCGATTGGTTGTACACCATATCGTCTCGTGTACAGGAAAGGCATGCCACCTCCCCACTGAGTTGGAGCATAAGGCTTACTGGGCCTTGAAGTGGGCTAATTTTGATATCAACAAAGCCGGTGACCTACGCAAGATCCAACTCAATGAGCTGAATGAACTCCGGAATGAGGCTTATGAAAATTATTTGATCTATAAGGAAAAGACTAAGCTCATTCACGACTCTAAGATTAAAAACCGAGAGTTCCAAGTTGGATACAAAGTTTTACTCTTCAACTCTCGGTTGAAAATCTTTTCGGGCAAGCTGAAATCTCGTTGGTCCGGCCCATTCACCATTGCCCAAATTTTTCCATATGGTACTCTCGAGCTCGCTCAACCTAATGGACCTAATTTTAAGGTGAATGGCCAACGAGTGAAGTTGTACTTTGGTGAGGACATCTCTCCTGAGATGATTCCATCCCTCACCACGTTTCCCATGAACTAATTTTGGGTCGAGTCAGGCTCGTGACTCGGTTATCAAAAACAGGCGCTCCTCGGGAGGCAACCCGAGTATCTATCCTTTTTCCGTTTTAACCTCCTAAGTGTAGGGGGCCCTTTATAGGTTGTTTGTGTTTGTGTGGTGATGTGATTACAGGGATGAATGCACTCTTGGAACATTTGAAGAACCGTGCTCCCGTGTTATCCGAAATCCGGTTGTATCTCTCAACTATCGTGATTCAATTTTCTTCATACTCACATTTGAAATTGATCACTTTAGTCGTCTCTTCCTTAACTTGATTTAACCAACGTGCACAATGTCATAAGTGTAGGGGAGACTTTTCCCACATGCTTAAACATTGAGGACAATGTTTATCTTAAGTGTAGGGGGGACTTCTATCGAAGTTTAAAGTGGACTTTTCCATGAAAATGGCTTCATTTAACCGGAAAATCATCTTTTTCAACATTTTTCAAATTTTTTATTAACTTTGGCCATTTAGTCGTAATTTTTAAATTTTTATCGTTGCTTTCATATGTATATATCCCGCAATAAAGTCAAAAATATTAATAAAGTGGTGTAGCTAGTTTTGAAATCTTTGACATATTAGGCCCGTTGCGATTATTTTGACTCAACCCGAATAGACTTATCCAAGTTTATTCTAGCTAGTATCCTTAACCATGTAGACCTTAATTGGTTTATTAGGCTAAGCATCCACGAGTCTCATTACTTGAGATCTTAAATTGTGGAGAACGAGAAATGATAGAGTCAATTATAAGTCGGTATTCTTGCACAAGCTCACTTGGTGTAATTATTTGCCTATTCTCCCATCACTTGCTAATAAATTATCTACAATAAGTATGGTCGTACGATTTGAAAAGTTACTTAGCTTCTAGCCCAAGATCATTTAAAAGTTGCTCGGTAATGATAAGAGTTCATAGCCAAGGCATAACTTATGAAGCGGGGCGCGAAGATTGGAGAGTCCGAAAAGGCCCTAACAAGGCATGAGGATTCAATCTTATTGCTAAATATCCAAGGTGATGTGAAAAGCATTATTCCCAAGATCAATATGAAGGATCAAGACTCACGATGAAAAGCAATGAACTCCCATAAAGATCATGGAGATGTCTATCCGAAAAGACCCTAACAAGGTATGAGGATAAATAGATCCAAGTCCGAATAAGAGGCGGATCGTTGTATCTCAAAATCCCAGTTAGTGATTGAAGAAATAATCATGAAGTCGTGGTCAACAAAGTTGGAGTATCCTTCCAAAGTCTCCAAGTGAAGAACTCTATTAACGAAGAGAAGACCATTATCTCAAGAACATCTCTCAAGATATGAAGTATGAAGTACATGCCAAATATCGGCCCGAGAAAGGTCTCAAATCGTGAAGCGAGTTATGCCAAGATATGAACTTTTTGATATCCCGAGAAGCAGTTTTAAGAGATTTTGTCCTTTAGCTAACTATTGATCAAATCGTCCTACTTTGCTTTCAGCCTAAATAAACTATCGAAATAAGTCAAAAAATGCATCTTCATGATCATTCTAAGACAAAAATAAAATATAAGAGATACACCTAGGAATAAGGGAGTTTAAGCATATAATTAAGCCATGTGTGTAAGTGTTTGATTTGCTAACTTATAATAACAATGATCTCGTTTTTAAGCTTAGTTTGGGGAACGTGAAACTTGAGGGTGATAAATCTTCGCAGCACCAAAGCCCTAATGTAAGTCCTTGGTCTCTTTGCAAGTTATTTCCATGTAGCTATTTTCTAATGAAAATGGTTTTCTATCCTTTTGTTTCCTTTAAATTTTTAATTTCTCTTAGTACTCTAAATTTTGTTTTAGTAGTATTTTAATAAGGCTAAGGTTGATTGATTATGAGAAAAGTGTAAATTTGCTTTGTCACTAAGCATTGCATGAAGGCATGGCAATGGTTAAGTGTAGGGGATTTGATAGGTGTGAAGACACCCATCCTTTTACCACTTATTTCTTGCTAAAACAAGACCAAAACGCGTATTTAATATCATTTGTTTGGAATTATGCGTGGTTTTTGTGTTTATTGTGTTTTCAGAGTCAACCGGATGAATATTGATGAAAACATGGGATTGCACGGGTTTTATCGAAGAAAAAGACTCAAGACGAAGTCTATTGTCCAAGGGATGCAAAAGATTTGAAGTCAATGGGCCTATTTGAAGATTTATCGAAGAAAAGGACCAAAGATGGAAGATTTACATATGTCGAAGGAACTCAAGTCTATTAAAAGAAGAAATTAAAAGACGAGTTGAATTTAATCATCGACAAATCCCGAATCAGAATCGAAAACGTCAACTTTACTGAAAAGACGAGAAGACGAAAAGAACGAAGAAAGCCCACTCACCAACCACTTGGACTATATAAGGAAACCCCTTCACACATTTTTGAGCTAGTTTTTAGTTTTTTTCATTTTTCCTTCTAGTTTTTAGAGAGAGAAAGTTCCCAACTTTCTCTCACTAAAATTTTCATCTTTTCTTTCTTTTAATTTTGCAAGTTTAAGCTTTGTGTATTTGAATTTCCTTTAATCAAGTTAAAGTTTAAGCCTTGTGTTCTTAAATCTCCTTCTACATTTCTTAATCTTACTTAATTTTTGATCCGAACCCTTAATCTTGATCCGAATCCTTCATGATTCGTGATTGAATTTGAGGTTGTGTTAAGAAAGTTCATTTCTTTCATTCCCACATAAGCTTTTAGACGTTCAAGCCTATAAGCTCTCGATGCTTATTGGCTTTTTCGTTTATTTTGGCTTATTTACTTTTTAAGTTTTCCTAAAGATTCATTATTCGTAAGTTCGTTTTGTGGAAGTTTGAATGTTTTAGATTTCAAAAGTTTTGGAATTTATGCTAATTTACTCTTTTAACAGTTTGAAAATGCTTATTGGTTACTGCTTATTTGCTTAAGCTTATTTTCCTTGTTGGACGCTTTTTCCATCGTAGGAGGGTTTTACTTGGCCCTGATCTTGTTACGATTACATAGACTGCGATCTGGGTTCCTTCCCTGGTACGATCCACGCCCACGATCACGCATTGCGATCTGGGGTGCGATCGGGTCTCTTTTCCATGCTTCAATCGCATTGAGTGCGATCTTTGTGTTACTATCCGGAACCACGATCAAAGACCACGATCACTAGTTGCGATCGTGGTTGCGATTTGGTAGTACGATCGCCCCTCCCATCTTACTGAAGAGTACGATCCTATCTCTCTTGTTATCATCGCAGTGAGTGCGATCTGTTCTTCTTTTGGCGATCGCATCGAGTGCGATCGGTGAATACGATCCATCATATTGTTTGGGGTACGATCGCGTTGCGATCTGGATTACTGTTTGAGTACGATCGTATTACGATCGGACATAGGCCTTTGTTTTTTTCTTGCTTAACTTTCAAATCTAGTTTTTCCCGCTCTTTTACTTAGATTATTTTAAACATGTTTTTAAGTTTTTGAATTTTTAAGTTTTAACTTCCAAAGTTGCACGCTCTTATTTGTAGTTTAATTTTAAGACTTCTATCTTACTCAACGACAAATTTAATTACTTGCATTTAGTTTAAAAATTAGATAACCAAACAAACCAACCCCTTTTTAGTAACCAAGAACAACTATTCCACTTTGAACCGTGATCAATTCGAGAAGATTCCGAGAACTAATCTGAACCCATAACAAATCATAGTATTAGTCGTGTTTAAGACAATTTTTTTATTTATTTGTTATCAAACATGTAATCTGATTTAAATGATCTTTATCTTATGCTCTATGGACTATATGCTATCGATCCACCCTTGTGACGTCTCTGGGGATATCTTCCGCATATTTTGACCCTACCCGGGGTGTCATAGAGAATGGTATCAGAGCATTAGTTATAGAGAACCAAATAAATTTTTAAATAAAATTAAAAAATAAAAATGATTTTTCTTTTATTTAAAACTGGACTATAGCTTATAAAAATCTTTTTGGGATTTTATTTTGGGACCGTATTAGTTAAGCATATAGATCTTAGGGCATTTGATGCTATGTGAATTAATTGTATATATATATATATATATATATATATATATATATATATATGTCTACTAAACTTGATTATTAATACTGTTTAGTGAGGTATTGCTATATGATAGGCGTGCTAAACTTGAAAATTTTACACTACATAGTAAAATACTGAAATAAGAATATGAGTAATATTAAACTAAACTTCACACTTACAAGTTGATAAATGAACTACTTACATGATAATACATATATATGTATAAGTATAAATATTTGTAACCTTAAAACATTCTAATAATTGTTTAAAAGGGGCATATTTCATAAAGCATGTAATATAAATAATATTGTTCTTTGTTTGTAAGCTTATACTCACTTCAAACTTAAAATAATACTATTTCAGAGCATCATGACTCCGCCTACTGCATCTACGACTCTTCTACCCAGAGTAGCTCATACTCCAGTTGTTTGTTCATCCCCACGATCGACGCAGTGTGGATGGTTGTCATCCTCGGATTCAGAGGATGACCCAGCCACCGAAGCTGTACTCCTAGAGGACCCTTTTTCTATCTCAGCATCAGCCACACCGGCCCCAACCTCGATGGAGGAGGACCGGGTCCCTTCTAGCATACCATCTTCCATGCCACTGTCCTATTCATCAGGCTTTTTCTCCGGGCCCGCATCCGTCTCCACTTATGAGACCGGGGAAGGCTCCGTGGCAGGACGTGTCGATTCCGTCCAAGCCCAGATCTCCGCATTAGTTGCACGCCATGAGCGAGAGATATCCGACCTCCGCAGCCAGTTGACAGTCAGTCAACAGAGCCATGTCGTCATCTATGAGCGTATAAACACCCTTTTCCGCACTAGGAGGGAAGACTTCCAGACTGCTAAGGGCATCCAGGCTAGGACGGACGAGGCACTGAAGTGGTTATTGGATGAGAACTACCGCCTCCACCAGCGCATTCAGGTCATGGAGGGTCTGCAACATCAGACCCATGCTGCTCTAGCTGCTCTGGAGAAGTCATTGTCCATCTTCTTTGATCTCGCCACTGTCCGGCATGAGGGAGTTACTGGGAGATGGCTTACCTCCGAGGGGTCGTTGATAGGCTCCGGAACCAGCTACTGTCTGCACTCCGTACGCTCAAGGAGACCTGAACGACAGTTCGGACTTTGTGGAACACCAGGAGGAATCCTGCAGCCCTACCAGCTCCATCCGCACCGTCAGCCCCAGCATCAACTAGTGGATCATCCAGGCAGGATTAGCATAGACTTACTAGACATCTTGTACGTCATGATAAGCTCACGGGTTGCATCCTGACTATCATGACATAGGGCCTTTGTACTTTTATCTCTTGTTCAGCTTTTTATGATGTAATCCCGTACTTTATCTTTTCTTTCTTTTGGGACATGTAACTTTGGGATATGATGTTTTTAAAGACTGTGTGTATCATTACTTTGGATTAGGCTCGACCGACCTATGACTTAGATTGTGTTATGCTAAGATGACTGTTAAATTTCTCATGGAAATAACATGTAATCACTTTCTTTATTATATCTGCTGTGCAATGTATGATATTATGAGATCTTAACAAGTTGTCTAAATTTGTTATGAAATCAGTGCATTAGTTTCCTCGTGCAAATAATATAAAAACTGAACTAATGCTTGAACTAATAATCTCATTTTGTATATGATTATAGATAAATGGTGATTACAAGGTCAAATCCCAATAATGAAACCATGTCCAATGCCGACAATGCTGAATCCCCAGAAGCTACACGAAATGTCACTGCCGCACAACTGCGGGAAATGATAAATGAAGGCATCACAGCAGCTATGGCAGCAGAGAAGCTAAACCAGATACAAACAATGATCCAAACTCCGACGCTCGCATAAACAACACCAACAGGGGTTGCTCTTACCCCGACTTCTTAAAATGTAAACCCTCATACTACTGAGGGAAAGAAGGAGTTGTTGAACTGATGCAGTGGTTTGAAAGGCTAGAGACAGTCTTCCGCATCAGTGGTTGTGCTGACGAGAACAAAGTTAAGTTTGCCACGTACACCCAACTTGAGAGTGCCCTTACCTGGTGGAACTCTGTGGTCGCTATCCCCGGACATGACGCTGCTTATACTCTCACTTGGGCCAACCTCAAGGAAAGAATGACTGAGAAGTACTGTCCCAAAGTAGAAATGAAGAAGTTGGAAGTCGAGTTGTGGGATCTCAAGTGTAAGAACAATGATATCATTCGGTACAACCAAAGATTTCAAGAGTTAAGCTTGATGTGTACCAGAATGTTTCCTTTAAGGAGTGACAAGATTGAAAAGTATGTCAGCGGACTCCCTAACAACATTCATGATAGTGTGCTAGCTTCACGACCCACCACTGTTGAAGGTGCCATGGAATCTGCGACTGAGCTGATCAACAAGCGAGCCCGCAATCTGTCCGAGAGGCAAACAGACAACAAGAGGAAATCCGATGAAAACTCTCGTAGCCAGCACCAGCAGCCTTCTAAAAAGCATAATGTTGGGCAAGCAGATGACACTACCCCCACAACCCGCACCAAGAACTACTCAGGGACAAAGCCCAAGTGTTCGAAGTGCAACTACCATCATGTTTCTGGAGGACAATGTCAAGGATGCTACCAGTACGGCCAACAAGGCCATTCTGCTCGCGATTGTCCAACCAATGTTTCTACCCCAGGTCGACCCAACACCAATCCTGGAAACAGCAACAAGGGCAAGTCTAACGCACGAGGGAGTGGAAGTGGGCAACAAGGAAACCGAAACCCCACTGGCGGGAGCGGTAGCGGGCCGAAGAAAGTTGTGGTATGTTACGAGTGTGGAACCCCTGGGCACGTGAGACTTGATTGTACCAAGAGGGCCAACCAGAAGAAGGACGACAAGGGAACTCCTTCGCAAGTGTACATGGCTGGCAATGCCCCAACAAACCCAGGCTACAGCATCATACCTGGTATGTTCTTACTAAACCAATGATATACATATATCTTGTCTGATACATGTGTAGACCAAAGCACTACAATTTCTAAATTTAGTAAGGTAATGGAAATCCCTCCGATAGTTCTAGGATCCTATTATACTATGGAATAGTCGACGGAAAAGTTATGATAGTTAAACGCCATCATTCGAGGTTAATCCTTAAAACTTTCCAGATCGCCGTTTTACATCAATCAGATCCTAGAAAGCCCTGATAGCTTTGAGGTCGTTATTAGCACAAATTGACTAACAAGTATCATGCGACTATCCAATATAGCCAAACATGGGTTTGTGTACCTTGGTGAGATGAAACCTTGATTATACTGGGGAGCCATAACCCCGATATAGTTAACACTAGATTTAGTGTCATCTCTAGCACCAACGGGCCAGAGAATATTTGGTCCAAGAATATCCCATTTCCCTAACTTGTTTCTTCCTTGCCTAAACCTGAAAGGCACATCCAACTCACAATGGGTGTACCTTGGAGGGCTACATTCGATATCCCCCGTAAGGAGATGTTGAATGTCCTATTTTTTTAGACATTCCTCTTTCCTCTTCGGGTCCAATTAGTTCGACAATACCATCCTCCATTAGATACTGGGAGATGAGAATTCCTCTCTTTAGAAGTTAGAATTTGTACAAGTTTTGAACCATTAATAGTGAATGTATGACCCTTGTTATGACACCCTGCAAGGCGCGCACTTCTTTATTCTTGGTATCTTCTTTTATTTCCACCATTTGAGGTACTTCTTTTCTGCGCCCCTCTCATGCAGCCTCACGGCAAAAGAAGCAGATTCTTTGCAACTTCTTACGCAAACGCCATCGACAACAATCTTAACCTCTTTGTTGGGTAGAAACTTTAGTACAATTAACTAATGTTGGTGTCCCGCTAACTTGAGGTAAAGATCGTAAGTCTTTTCTTAAAGATGTTAATATAGGAGGGGTTAAAGTTAAACATGTTTGTTTTACCTTCAACCCCCAATTTTTCATCCGCGGGTGTGGAGATATAACTTGTATCTCACCCATGAAAAGGATGTAGAAATAGTGCGTCCCTAGATTCCCCAGCGTATGAAATATGTAGGCGTGTCCTCCTCATATTAGAAACCATTTGCAATGGATTTGTCCTCCTAACCAAATCCACAACGCCATTGGTTTTCTCCCAGATCCTGGAAGGGTATAGCTGCGACCCCGTTAAGCATTTTGTGCCTATCCATCCACAACAGTAGTCTCCTTTACTACTCAATCGGATGTATAGCGCGATCCAGATAAAGATCTTTTTGCATTTCTCTCCTATCCATCCACAACAGCAGTCTCCTTTACTACTCAATCGGATGTATAGTGCGATCCAGATAAAGATCTCTTTCCATCTCTCTCCTATCCATCCATAGCAGCAGTCTCCTTTACTGCTCAGTCGGATGTATAATGCGATCCATATAAAGATCTCTTTGCATCTCTCTCCTATACATCCACAACAGCAGTCTCCTTTACTGCTCAATCGGATGTATAATGTGATCCAGATAAAGATCTCTTTGCATCTTTCTCCTATCCATCCACAACAGCAGTCTCCTTTACTTCTCAATCGGATGTATAGTGCGATCCAGATAAAGATCTCTTTGCATATCTCTCCTATCCATCCACAACAGCAGTCTCCTTTACTGCTCAATCGGATGTATAGCGCGATCCATATAAAGATCTCTTTGCATTCCTCTCCTATCCATCCACAACAGCAGTCTCCTTTACTGCTTAATCGGATGTACAGTGCGATCCAGATAAAGATCTCTTTTCATTTCTCTCCTATCCATCCACAGCAGCAGTCTCCTTTACTACTCAACCGGATGTATAGTGCGATCCAGATAAAGATCTCTTTGCATTCTGTTCTTTTCACTTATAATGACGGAAGCTTCCATTAATGCCGAATCAAACATATAGAATAACCTAGGAATGGACCACTTCGCGTTCATGCCACCATCCGCACCTGAGAGATAACCTGAAACAAATAATACACTTAGAACATCTATCACTTAAAAGATGACTATGTTTTAATAGCTTTGAGGACAAAGCTAAAATAACGGGGTGGTGCTGTAAAATCCATGATTTTACCATGATTAAATATAATAAATTCCCACCTATTAATCCTAGAACACAAACTCATGTGTTATATTTCTATAGGTCATGTGCGATCTTGTCTAACATGTACATATATTTTACATACATGCTTGTTATAATAAGTTGACAATGTAAGCTATGTACATAAATCAAGTAGTAAAAATGCACAACCAACATTTGATTAGACAACACTTAACAAAAAAAAATTTGAAAAACATACTACACCATATATATAGTCGTATATATATGTATGCCTATTATAGGCATCCCTAGACCTTCTTGGACTAGCCCAAGATCATGTACTCTTTGTGTTAGGCCCAAAATAAGCCCATGACCAAGCCCATCCTTTTCCCCTGTTTGGTGAGTATCACACGGCATAGGCTTGTGTGGAAGATGGAGAGTTGCCTTGGAAAGGAAAAAGGGGACACTTGGCATGATGTGTCTTTCCAAGGTAAATCATACCTTTTGCCATTCCTTTCCCGCTCTCCTCTTTAAGCTGAAACACACATACACCTCACCTAAATGCAATCCAAATCTTGTTCTCTCACTCTCATCTCTCTCAATCATACGGCTTAAAGCCATATACATCAAAAAACCAAGTATTAATTCCACCAAGATACTTGTCTCATCTTTACTACAAATCATTAGTAGTATCAATCTCATGGAATCGCTATAAACAAGCCCTAGCTAAGCCATCTAGGCCACGACTTGATTTATACATAGGGTTTTCTTCATCATTTTGAGTAGATCTCAAATCACCTTGTTCACCTAGATCATTTGTGGTAATTTTAGGCAAGAAAGGTATACACTACTTGTTCTTTCATTTCTTCATGCATGCATCATCATACATCTATAAACACAAGTAAATAACATGTTAAAATCAAGATTTGATAAAGCTATGACCATTATAGGTCACAGCATATTTATAAAAATCATGTTCATGATTTAAAACCTTTTGATAAGGAACCTATGACTTATGTGTTATGTGTTAAACTTGATTTAAAAACTATATGAAACCTTCTATAAATCTAAATATGGCATGGGTTACAAATCTTATTTATGGGACTTTGGTTAACCAATAACCATAGATCTTATGAAAAGAACTTGTGAAACTTAAAAATCATGAAAACCATAACCTTAAAGGTCATGACTAAAATGAGTAAAGGCCATATGATTTGTCTACTAAGTTTTGAATAGTGGAACATGAAATGTTACATGTTAATGAGCCATTAAAAATCATCAAAGTAACTTATGTGAATATATATAGCCGTGGGTTATATATGACCTAAAATGAATTAGATGTACATGCATGCTTATGTTAACCATAGATCTAATGATAAATACTAACTTGAGTATGTTAAACATAAAAACAAGCTTATGCAATCTTTTGGGAACCTTAGGAAGAGACAATATAGCCGTGGGCTATATGTAGTCACCTTGGTAAAATGGGAACCTTGGAAACATGAAAATCACCTAGATAATCATGTTTTTTTTGTAAATATTTACAAGATTTAAAAACTAGTTAAAGTATTCATCTTAGAAATACCAAGATCTAAAAACATAGCCATGAGCTATATATGTGGGTACATGGATTTATGTTTGATTGTTAGGCCTAAACATAGTTTAGATCTTATTTTGAACTTGTGACTTATTTTCTTGATGTGTACATAGTTAGATCTAATTTTGTAACACATATAAACTACATGCAACCTTAAAATAATACTTTAATTATCTTAATAAGCCATAACTAATGTAGGCCGTGGGTTATAAGCTCCTACTAGGGCTTATGACTTACTTATAATAAGCTCATAATAAACTACTTGTAACCTTATGACACACCTAGATCTAATTTGGTATAACACCTAAAATGATTTTTATGTTTTATTCATCTATTTAGATTAAAAACTAAATATTAATAAGCTCATAATAAGCTTATAAGAATATCCTAAGTAAAAACTTATATAAAATGAAAAGTAGTGTTAATGGACTATTTAAGCCCATGAAAAGTTAACCTAAAACTTAAATGGACCCGATAAGCCCATTTGATAAATTATAGATGTAATACCAGTGAAAGTGCCGTATGATGCTAAGTTATTGTCTCAAGAGCTGTTCAGTATGAGCATCTCTCTTAAGTTGTGGCTCACTTGTGGATGTGATATCCCGAGCCCAACGTCATTTATTTAATCCTATTTTACGTATATTTTTGAATTTTTTTCAAAAATTTTTATCGTGGATTTATTTGACGGTTTAAGTTGAAACCGACGTTTACGGTCGTAATTTAACGTTTGACGATTTAAGAAGAACCGATAACGACTACGATATCGACGAATGCCCAAAACTTACATTTTATTATCGATTGATCGATATTTGAGTTTTTCGAGATTTTTATTTTTATTACGTGTTAAGTCGAGTCGGAACCATATGTATATTCGTTTTTGTGTGCGTTTGAACCATTTAAAAGTATTTTGAGGTAGCCGGGACGAAACCCGACTCTCGTAAATTTATAAAAACTTACTAGGTACCATTTTTGCCTTTTTAAAAAGTTATCTTACAACCAAGACCAAAAGAAAACTAATATTACACTTTATACCCTCCCCATCATATAAAAGGGAAATTCCACACACATACCACTCATTTCTTCATTTCAAAAACACACACTCTCTCCCTCTCCTCTTTATACCGCCGGCCACCACCACCATGAACCACCACCATTGATTTTTTTTAAGGTTTTGGAAAAACAAATCAAAGACCACCTCTTCTATCATCCTTGTAAGTCTTCTAGGCAATTAAAAACACACATGCATTTACTTAATCTTTTCATAAAATTATAATTTTTCAAAAATAGGTTTTGATCTAATTAAACTATATACAAGTTTAATTCATGTGTTAGTGATGATGTATTATCAATAAAACAAGCTAGAAAAAACGTTTTTCTTTGGTGTTTTGATCATCAAACCCCACGGCAAAAGGGGGTTTGGTTTGATCATTGATGTTTGATGATTATTGTTGTGGGTTTATATTTATAAATATGTTTTTATCATTTCTAGTTGATTTGATTTGATTGCATGTTGATTTTGTGAAATGGGTTTTGATTAATATTGTTCATACAAGTGATTAGGGATGATTAGGATGTTTTAGATTGAGGTTATGGTGATATAATAGGTCTAGGAATCAATGGAATTGATTGGAAAGGCGATTTGTGATGATTTTAAAAAGGTATTTTTAGATCAGAAACTTTAAGGGTATTTTCGTGGGTTTAAGTCTAAGTCCAGGTCTAGATGATGAGATATTGTTGTATAGCTTTGTCTTAGCTTCGATTTGGTATAAGGTAGAGCTTCTAACTCAAAACGAGGAGGAAGTTATCATATTTTTAATATTCGTGTACCGGGAGATGCGTATCGACACAATACGAAACTGTTGTCGATATTGGGTCAAATCTCGGGGACTATAAGTTGAGTTTCAAAAATGGTCAAGGGCTGTTCTCAGGCCCTATGCTTAGCATTTTGAGTCTATTTTCATAATCAAGAGTCGAATTTGCAAATGGTATTGGTTAAGATGCTCAAAATGATCTTACAAGTCGAGTGTGCAAAACTGTCCGAATTTTGTACTTCAAAGATGTGTCGGGCAGAAGGTCTTAGAAGTGAAAACTTTTTATGAAATTTGGTATGGGGTTTCTACAGATTATAAGTGATTTTTACAAATTTTCTCAGATTTTTAGGAGTGGTCTAAGTGGGGTAAAACAGCCCGTACATTCGGTATGTACCAGCAGAATTGTAAAATGAGTAATAGTTTTAATAAAGTATAAAAATGGCTCGTGTCTAGTAAATATCACTTGTATGGATTTTTGGCGTGAGTTTATATGAACCTTGAGTGTTCTTAATTATGTACATACAGTACTTGAAGGTACTTGAATGTGTTGATTCATTACGTGTTTATTCGTTAGGTGTTGTATTTGATTTCCCGGGGCATCCTCATCGTCGGTGATCGATTTCGTTTATGCCGTAGTTACTAATACTACCACTACTACTTAAGGTGATTCTATAGCCTCGCTCTTTACTTATTTCAAATGTTTTTACCCGCGAGGGGGATACATGCTATTTAAATAAAAATGAACATAAGTCATGAATGATTGTTGGACCCGAATGTTGCCTTGAATTGTGTTGAGTACCTAGTTGCAAAAGGCCCTAAATTCATGAACTATTAACTATTGTCTTGCCCTTGTGTGGGTTGGAAATAGCCGCTTATACAAAGTGATAGTACTATGGGGTTGACGACCCTATCCGAGACGAGGGCTAGTACGTTGGATACCCCCTGCGGACGGATAATTTGTTATAAGAGATAAGGTATAATTGCAACTGATGCCTTTAGTAGGGGCACTGGTTTCATCTGAATCACGCCGGTAATTATTACGCGGGTGATTGAGTTAACGGATTAGTGTCATGAGCTTAAACACAATTGTCATATCCTTGAATAATAGATTGTTTGCGCGACAATGCTATTGAATGATCATGATTGGTTTTTAATACTTATGTTCAACTTATGATTTGATAAACCTATAGATTCGCTCAACCTTTGGGTTGACAGTTTTAAGCATGTGTTTCAGGTAACCACGATTAATAGAAGCGGAGCATGCGAGGATGGAAGTTGTTGTGGCTTGGCGGTATACTTGTTTTTCCACCCTTATTTAACTTAAAACTCTTTTATTATTCTGTCATGTGAGCAAAAATGTACTTTTGGGTTGAGATTCAGTGGGGACCTAAGGCAAACTCTGTTTAGTATTATCTAGGGATTTGGAAAACTGTAGACTTGTATGATTTTAATAATGTCTAAATTTATGTTTAAACTTTTACGTCTCTTCGAGTCGTTTAATATAGCTTATGTGTGATGATAACTACGTAGCACCCAAATGTTGTAGTTCCGCTGCGCATAGCATTTGTTGGAGGTGTTATAATAGTAACTAAAATGGACTTAAGATTACACTTAGGCCCATTTAACTAATTAAAGGACTTAAAAATATAGTGAAGCCCAATAAATGATTTAAAGGCCAATTTAAATAAATTAGTGGACTTGAGAAATAGTTTAGCCCACTAAAATAGCTCATTAGATGTTTAGCCCATTTAATGAGCCCATATACAATTTTGTATGTTGAATAAAAGTTTTTACAATAAAATATAACTTATAAAAACTTTTTGGATGAAAATGACAATTTATAAAACTTAAGGACTAAAACCGTAACTTATGAAACTTGTTTTGATGAACTAGTAAACACAAGGACTGAAAATGTAAATATCCAAAAGTCTAGGGTTTAAATAAATACTATCTGTGGCAAGTTAAACCCTAGGGACCATTTTGGGAAGTTTCTAAAAGTTATTTTGCCATTTTAAAACCCTAAGGACTATTTTTGTCAATTGCCGAAACTTAGAGAAGCTCTAGGGGTTGTTTTTGTAAATCTAGTAAAGTTACAAAACCTAGATATAACAAGGGGGAGCAAATCTGCCATAAGCCGAAACTATAACAAGCCCTAGGTACTAAATATGTAAAATCCGAAAGTTATACTTGTTTAAAAATATAAAGGGACTAGTTTTTCCGTATTCCGAAACATTTCCAAGCCCTAACCCTAAAATCTATTTTAATTATAATGAAACATAAATAAAATACTTAGACCATAAGAATTAAGGTATAAATTATTAAGTTTAAATTATTTTATAAATTTTAAAATAATTTATGGAAACTTTAAAGTTAAATAAAATATTATATTTAATTTTTTTTCTTAAACAAAATATTTATATTTACTTTAGGAAATAATTGTATAAATAATTATGAAAATGTGTTATTAATACATATACTCATATACTTTTAAGAAATAAAATTATATGAACGTAAATTAAATTAAATGTTACCACGTAAATATATTATAAGTAAAATCCCTTATGTTTACTTAGATATAAAACTAGGTTATAAATTTAATTAGATGTTATTGATACAAGTACTATAAACATAAATTAATATTTTTAAGTGAAACATTTTCTTTTATGTCTACTTAAATGTAAGACTTAATTGTAAGATTGAATGATTACTATAAATACATGTATGTTAACTAATGTTAATAGTTAAACATTTAATGTGAATAAAGAAATGAAACTTATATAAATAAGTTAAATGAATATTCATGCTACTTGAACTATGGTTATTTAGATAAATACCATAGTATGAATGAACTGAATAAAATCCGTATAAGCATACATATATGTTCTATGTACTATCTATTAAGACTGTACTATCTGATTAGGCATAACTTTGGTGTGAGCTTTAATTGGATATCCGTGTTAAACAAGCAATAGCCTACTCCCAGGTGAGTTTACAGCCCCATATAAACTTTGATAAAACTTTCCCTTTTTGGGAAAGAAAATATGCAAACATATATTGGACATAACTGAATTGTATAAACTTGATTATTGATTGATTATTATTGAAACTGTTAAATTGTTGTAAATGGCCCGAATGTTATAAATAGATCTATTAGGGATTGAACATCCCCGTCTGGGTGAGTCATGCTCACTATGCCTTGGCCGGGACAACAGACGTATACCATGATGGAACTGGAATGGGTGTCTTTTTGTAAGACACTACGTCCTCATATGTTGAGGACTATCGGGTTAACCTTTAGTTTCTAATAATAAACAAATGTTATTTACATTTTAGTAAGAATGCTTTGTGCATTATTACTTCTATGATTACTGTATGTCCAAACTAATTAATTGTTAAAATGTGTAAATTCACCAACTTTATGTTGACCCCGTTAGTATGTTTTGCACAGGAATATGAAGTTAGTACGTGGTGTGTGCATGGTCTCCAGCATCTTAGAAATCTGCATCATAGGACTCGTCAGGGGTTCTATTTGGGAAACATAAACAATCAACTTCTGTCGTGTTTAAGATAATTTTTAATTTATTTGTTATCAAACATGTAATCTGATTTAAATAATCTTTATCTTATGCTCTATGGACTATATGCTATCGATCCACCCTTGTGACGTCTCCGGGGATATCTTCCTTGTATTTTGACCCTACCCGGGGTGTCACATCTAAAATATCTTACAAGTTATTGATATCAGGTTTTTGAATTTGGAATGGAGGTAAAAGTTTTGAAAATGAGTTTTGGAGGTAAAATACAAAACCGAGTCTAAAATGAAGGCATTCTAGGTTATGCTTTATAATTTTTGTGATTAAGGATTTAAGAAAGTGATTAGTGAGTGATTAGTGTTTCATTATGGTATATACATTGTACTTAAGAGATTTGGGTCTTTAGTTTGAAGTCTAACAAAGGTTTGATGTGAAAATGGGAAGAAAACTTAGGCGGGTTAGGGTTTCTAATGATCTATGGTTAAGTCTTAGTAAATGGAATTATCCTTTAATAAGCTACTGATGTAAATTTAATTTAGGTCCTATACATTGTGTTTTAGGTTTCCAAAGAGTTCTTACACTTGGTTTGAGGGTTTAGTTTAAGTAAACATGTCTAAAGAGTGAAAATACCTATTTTGACCTAATTTACAAGTCATGCATTAAAATGTTGTACCTTGTGCTTTAGAATACTTGTACATTGTCTTATTATAATCTTATAACCTTAATGAAGTCCTATGAGTGTTTGTAGACTTGTCCTAACAGACTAGGTTATGATTCCATGTAGTTTTCTTAATATAAGGGTTTTAAGATCACTAATCCTAATGACTTTCTATCTTGGATAATTAAGGTTTATGTCATCTTGATCACTTATTCTAAGTATTATATGATATGTTTATGACTTTTATGGGTTCTACATTCTCTGTTTAAGGGTTTATATAAGTTTATCATATTCTAGGGTTAATTAAGTAGGCTTAGGGTCCTATGGTTTGAAGACTTGTACTTTGTCCTTTAATAATTTGTACTTTAGTTTGATATTAATTTTCGATAATAATATTATACTTAGTTGAGATTTATAGTTATTTACAAAATATTAGACTTTGATTCATTATAGAATGAGTTTTATATGCTAATCCAGGTTTATATGTATTATACTTGTATTAAGCTTTAGATTACTTATAATTAGTGTTTTTGAGATCAATTATTTTTCTTATATTTAATACTTATACATTTTAGTTATCAAAGGATTTATAGGGTTTCTATGGGAATTTAGGGTATCCTTGTTGTATTTGAGTTGTTCTTATTCATTGTTTATACATATGGTTACTTTTAGAACTCAGACTTGATATATACATAGTGTTTACAACATATAGGCATATGTTGATGTGGCATTTGTGATAGTGAGATCCATAAGTCAGTCATATACTATAGTGAAAATGCAAATTTTTTTAAGTAAAATCACCTCTTTATTTATGAACATGGATATTACATTAGTCAAAACTACTGGATGTTATAGTCTCTCCCGCTTATTTAAAATCTCGTCCCGAGATTTAACTAGATCTAGGATTAATAGAACAAAATAGATGTGGATATTTAGCTCGGATTTGATCTTCATGTTCCCAAGTATACTCATGTCCTTTTTTCGAGTTCCATCGTACCTTAATTATTAGGATAAGGCTCCGCTTCAAGCGTTTCACTTCTCTATCCATAATTTCCACCGGCTCTTCTATAAACTTTAACTTATCATCTAGTTGAAGTTCTTTCATCGGTATGATGAGAGATTCATTAGATTAGCACTTCTTCAAATTCGAAACATAAAAAGTATTGTGAACATTACTAAGCTCTTCAGGAAGCTCTAGTTTATATGCCACAGTGCCAATTCTTTTGGTTATTTTGAATGGTCCTATATACCTTGGGTTCAGTTTCTTTTTCTTTCGGAATCGAATAACTCCTTGACGAGGCGAAACTTTCAACATAACACGATCTCCTACTACAAATTCCAAAGGTTTACGTCTAGTATTAGCGTAACTTTTTTGTCTATCTTGTGCAGCTTGTGATCGTTGTCGAATTTGAACAATCTTTTCAGTAGTTTCATGTATTATTTTTGGTCCTGCTAGTTGAATATCTCCAACTTCAGCTCAACAAACAGGTGATCGACACTTTCTTCCATAAAGTATTTCGAAAGGCGCTGCTTTAATACGAGCATGATAACTATTGTTATAAGAGAATTCTACTAAAGGTAGATGTTTCTCCCATCCTTTTCCAAAATCTATCACACAAGCTCTAAGCATATCCTCGAGAGTTTGAATTGTTCTTTCACTTTCTCCATCTGTTTGTGGATGATATGCCATACTCATATCCAATTGAGTACCTAAGGCACTTTGCATTGATTTCCAAAATACAGATGTAAAGCGACTATCACGATCTGAGATAATAGATACAGGCACTCCGTGTTGTGAGATTATTTCCTTAATGTACAATCTCGTAAGAGTTTCCATACTATCAATCTCTTTAATAGGAAGAAACCGTGTAGATTTTGTAAGACGATCGACAATAACCCAGATGGTGTCATGTCCATTTGATGTCTTAGGTAATATAGTCACAAAATCCATTATAATCCTTTCCTACTTCCATATTGGAATCTCTGGTTGTATCAATAGACCGGATGGTTTCTGATACTCTGCTTTAACTCTTGCACACGTTAAACACTTACCAACGTATTCCGCTATGATTTCCTTCATGTTAGGCCACCAATAGAGTTTCTTCAGATCTTGAAACATCTTTTCGGAACCAGGATGTACATAATACTTCGATTTATTAGATTCGTGCATAATCAAATCTTGTAAATTACCGTAGGCAGGTAACCAACTACGATTTTTAATACAACGAATTCCATTTTGACAAACTTCAAATTCTTTATCCATTCCTCTTAATTTCTCAACTCCAACATTCTATACCTTTAGTGCTTCTTCTTGCTCTTCGAGAATCTGGGTAGGTAACTTCGGTAAAAGAGTTATCATTAATGATTTAACTCGTAACAGCTTAACACGCTCCTTTTGACTTAATGCATCAGCTACTACATTGGCTTTACCTGGGTGATAACGAATTATACAATCGTAATCAGTAAGTAACTCTAACCAACGTCGATGTCTTATACGCAATTATTTCTGATGAAGAATATATTGGAGACTCTTGTGATCGGTAAATACTACACACTTCGTACCATAGAGGTAATGTCTCTAGATCTTAAGAGCAAATATTACCGCTCATAATTCTAGATCATGAGTAGTATAATTATTCTCGTTCGGTCTAAGTTGACTTGATGCATAAGCAATAACTTTATTCCTTTGCATAAGCACTGCTCCTATTCCTTTAATAGATGCATCACAGTAAACGATAAAGTCATCTTACCTTCTTGTAATGCTAGGATAGGTGCTTCACACAACTTCTGCTTCAATAATTGAAAAGCTATCTCTTGAATATCTCCCCAAACAAACGGTTTATTCTTCTGAGTCAATTCTGTCAAAGCTTTAGCATTATTTGAAAAACCTTCGATAAATATTCGATAATACCCAAAAAGTCCAAGTAATTGTCTAATTTCCGTTGGCGTACTAGGCTTACTCCAATTTTTCACCGCTTCAATCTTAGCAGGATCCACACGATTACCTTGGCTATCAATGACATGTCCTAGGAATTGAACAACACTGATCCAAAATTCGCACTTTGAAAACTTAGCATATAACTCCTCCTTCCTAAGTAATTCAGGAATTATACCAAGATGCTTGGCATGTTCTTCTCTATTACGAGAGTAAATAAGAATATCATCGATAAACACGATTACAAATTTATTCAAGTAAGGCTTACACACTTTGTTCATGAGGTCCATGAAAACAGCTGGTGCATTGGTTAAACCAAAAGACATAACCTGAAATTCATAATGTCATTATCGTGTCCTAAAAGCAGTTTTAGGAATATCATCTTCCTTAACTCTTAATTGATGATAACCTGGTCGTAAACGAATCTTCAAATATACACTTGATCCTTGAAGTTGATCAAATAAATCGTTGATTCTGGGTAATGGGAAACTATTCTTAATAGTAACTTTGTTTAACTCACGATTATCGATACACATCCTAAAAGATCCATCTTTCTTTTTCACAAATAAGACTGGAGCTCCCCACGGTGATATACATGGTCTAATAAATCCTCGATCCGTCAATTCTTGGATTTGGCTTAACAATTCTTGCATTTCCAAAGGTCCTAATCGATAAGGCGCTTTAGCAACTGGTTTTGTTCCTGGTATCAAATCGATTTGGAATTCAACTTGACGTTCAGGTGGAAAACCTGGTAATTCCTCGAGAAATACCTCGGGAAAATCTCTAACTATCGGGATATCTTCTAGTCGCTTTGCTTCTTGCAGTTTCTCCATCACTTGAACTAAGAAAACTTGACTACCTCGGGATACATAGTTATTTATCTTTAAGCATGATATGAGATTTAGTCGATTCTTACTTCGCTCAGCAAGGACAACCAAAACTTTACCCTTAATAGGAATATGAACGGCTTTCTCGTCACATAAGATTTTAACATGGTATTTAGATAACCAATCCATCCCTATGACTACGTCAATACTACCAAGATTAATTGGCATAAGGTCGATTTCAAAGGATTGACGTAATAAAGTAATGCTACATCCTCGAATAACGGTATTAGTGCTAACTATTTTTCCATCGGCCATTTCTACATCATTCTTAGTATTCATGGAAACAGTCGGTAAATCTAACTTAGCAGCAATTTTAACATATATGAAACTTCTATCAGCTCCTGTGTCAAATATTACTTTAACCAGATGTTGATTTAGATGAAACATACCCGTAAACGTATTCTGATCTTGATGAGTATCGTTCAGCAAATAAGCTTTTCCTCTGTTATTGCTCTCTTTACGACACTCATTTACCGGATGCCCTTTTTCTCCACAGTTATGGCAAACCGTAGTTATCGAATTTGATTACTCCCAGTAGCTGGTCCTTTACTTCTACAGGAATCTTGTTTGATGTCCTGCTTTTCCACAGTTCTGACACTAGATAGTGCAAAACCCTGTATGATGTATAGAACATTTTTGACAAAAGGGTTGTCTTCCATTATAACCATTGTCCGTAGTTACATCATAAACTTTAGAAAAATCATTTCTTTTGTTCTGCTACTAACGATTATTTCCTTGATTATAATTGCGATAATTGTTCTTCCGGAAATTACGATTAATAGGAAAATTCCTCCTATCATCAAACTTCCTCTTGTTATTGACTGCCATTGGTGCAAGATTATACCTTATGACTTGATCCATTAACCTTTGAGTAATAGTGATAACTTCCTATAAATTTTAGGGTTAAGAGGGGGTAACATTCCCTTCAATGCTTCTAGGCAATCCTCAATAAAAGCTTCCATCAACTTTTTAGTATTAGGCACCATATTAGGACATAATAATGCTAATTCATGAAATCTTCGGATATAAACTTTAAGAGTATTTTCCTTTACTGCTAAATTATAGAATTCTTCCTCCATTTTTCTAATCTCATTGCGAGGACAATACTTCTTAATTAGAAGATTTTTGAATTCAGTCCATGGAGTACGATAAGCTTGATCTATCCCAATGGGTTGTGCATAGGCATTACACCAAGACAAAGCTTCCTCTACTAATGTACCCGTAGCAAACTTCACTTTACAATCTTCAAAACAGTCACTGTGAACAAATACTGATTCAGTTCTCTCAAACCAGTTGATAAGTCCAACAGCTCCTTTAGATCCTTTATAGTTAAAAGGATGACAGTTCATGAAATGTTGGTAAGTACATTTTATTTCCACATGAACTTCTCTTGTAGCAGCATTTTCATTACTTGTACTGGTAACATTGGCGGCTTGTGCTTGTAAAGCTGCAGTCACACTATCAGCAACCAATTACCTTATTTCTTCAGGTGTCATATTTACTGTCGCAGATGTTGATGCTCTCGTATGAGCCATCCTACCATATAATAACACTTGATAGGATTGATATTATTTAAATTTTCATACGTGGAGTATGAAATTAATTTAATATATCATAGAGTATTTGTTAATTTCTTATTCTTTCGACAATTTCATATATGAGGATTCATAATATGAATGACGAATTTCTTAACAAATTCATATATGAGGATTCATAATACGAATTATGATAAAACTAAGATAAAATGACAATAGTTTTTAAGAACAAAAGCACACTTCTTTATTTATTAACAACTTATTGTTCATATTTACATGATAAGCATCGCTGTTATATAAAGGAAACTGTACATATTTTACAAACTGAGACTAGATTCCTAAGCTTAATTTCTCATTTTGTCTCCTCAATTGTAACACCCAATTTTGATAAATGGAATGTCACGCGTGATTATGACGTGTCATCAAAGCATACAAGGATAAATGTATAAAACATCACATGACCATAAAGGAAATACCAGAAACAAACGTAGGTACCCCAAAGTAGAACTCATCACACACAAACATAAGTACCGTACATGAAAAGGACTAAACAATGTCCATAGAAATGAGTTTCAAAAGTATGAAGAAATGCATAAAGTAATGAAGGCTAGGAAGCTTCCAATTCATATGCACGTACGCTTAAAGTCTACGAGCATCCCTGAGTACCTGCCGTTTTGGGAACCTGAAAGGAAAAACGGCTGAACATAACGCTCAGTGCACGGATATACAAGTATAGCATGAATAATGTAAGCATATAAGCAATAAGGAGCTGAAATGTCTAAGTCCTGGAAAACCCGGTATAACTTAGTAAAACTGCTTTAATAGTTTGAAAAGCCTTATATTTATCTTATAAAAACTTTTTAACATGTTTACCATTAGCCAATATAGGTCATGAAATATCAACATGCATGAATACTTGGAGGGGTGACCTCGTCATGCAATTAGAGGGGCTGCCTCTAATTAATATAAGTTTTTGGGTAGGAGGGATCAGCTCCTTGTGAAGGATGCAAGGCACACACCACATTCACCTGAATAATCTGTAAAAACATGTAACCTAGGATGCATCCATACGCCCCACATGATAATAATAATATGTCCAAAAGCTGAAGGGACGCCACGAGCTATCACTCCGCCGTGGTGAAGTCATAACACTGGTGCCTCCAGTGTTATGGTTATGGTACCTCAATAACTAGGTGAAACTAGTCATTCATGTATATGGCTTTAGGTATCTAATTAAACATAAGCAATTCAAAAACATATAAAACATATACTGGGAAAACAGTTGGCTGCATACGGGGAATCCTAATAAGGAAAGAATGTCCATACGGAAAGGACGAAGAATACTACCTTGTGTCCAGTGAACGAAGAAGACGAACGGAAGAGAGTCCTACTTCGATCTCACAATGCTACATAGATAATATACGTGTATAAGTATTCTGATAACTGTATACGTAACTAATTTTATATCATGTCTTAGCTTGTTTTATATGTTCATGTCATGTTTTACTGATCTTAATGTTATGCTGTGTTTATCATGTATTCTGTTTATTCTGATTAAGTATTACTTGTATTTCTTGTATTATTATACTTGTTGTGTAATAATAAGTAACTTTCTAAAAATAGTAGGTTTCCTAAAATAGAAATTTTCCAAAATAGAAAGTTCCTAAAAATAGAAAGTTTCCAAAAATAGATTTACTGCTTAAAATAGATTAGTTTCTAAAAATAGAAAGTTTCCATAAATAGATTAGCTGCTTAAAATAAAAGTTTCTAAAAATATAAAGTTTCCATAAATAGAATTAAGCTGGTTTATTAAGCTAATAAGATAAGCTTAAGTGTTTACTGATTAATATGCTAAGTCATGTGATTAAATAGTATAGTTTATTAGTTATTACATGTAAATTAAATAAACTATAGGTTAAAGTATTTAATTAAATATAATCATAATTTAATTAAATTGAAGTGTTTAAAATACCTAGGTTAAAACATGTATTAATATTTATATTAATATAACCTAAGTCATGTAAATTAATTAGTTATAAGACATGTTTAATAATTAATTAATTATATAGTCTAATTAAATAATAAATACTTAGGTTAAAATCCATGTATTATTAATAAAAATAATAATCTAACTCATGTCCGAATTAAATTAATTATGTACATGTTTAATTAATTTAATTAATCTTGTAATTACTTATCTTATAAAAATAATTAACTTATAAAATTTCAAGTCGTGAATCGAACCCGTGTTTAAACATAACATGTCGTGAACCGTGTTTTAATTTACTAAGCGTGTCGTGAACCGTGTTCGTGAACCCGTGAACCGGCCAAACAAACGCACCCTTAACAATGGCAAAACCGGCTTGGCCGGTTGCCAATGTTTTCGTAAAATAGCCACCGACCCACGCCAGTGGTTTCCCCTGGTCTCTCGGCTGTATCCGTCGGCTGGACAAAGTTCCCACCGGCTAGCCGGTGGTTTCCCCTGCTGTCGCGGCTTGAGTTCCCCCTGCTTGCCTTATTTAGCCACCGGCTTAAGCTGGTGGTGTTCTTTTTTGTTTTTAGCCGAGACCCACACAAACCAAACCACACCCTGACATTAGTTGGGGTTCCCTTGTTCTTGCGATTGAGACATCACAGCCACACCAAGACCCCTTGGTCTCGGTTGTTGGTGCCAACAAAAGCAAGCCGAGAGCCTAGGCTCTCGGTTCTTTGCGTCGGCCGAAACAAACACCCCTTAAAACACCATGATTAATCCCCCCCATGATTAATTACATGTTAGTTAACTTGTTATTATAACCTTATGATTTCATGTGTTATAATTTAACAAAAACCTAAAAAGAAAAGGGGTTTAAAGGTTTACCGAATACGTGAAACAATAGAGAACGATAACACTAACAACATTGCAAGAATTGATCATCAAAAATCAACCAATCACACCCCTGTGGTGTTCTTAGACCGGCGGCCAAAGGGAGAGAAGAAAAGGAATTAGGGTTTTGATATTTTTCTAATTTTGTGTAATTATGAAAAGTATATTTCCCTTTTTCTTGTTTTAGTAAAAACTCAACATGGGCTTGGCCCTTTCTCTTGTGTCTTGTCGCGGGTATGTGGGGCCCACAAGGGGAAACCCATTGTTTCTCGTGTCTAAATATTATACGTGTTCTCTTGTCGTGTTTACGTGATTTATTTAGTTATCGTTCGTGTCATAATATATATTTATACGTACTCGTAATAAATATACGTAAATACATAATAATAGGTTCGTGATTATTACGTTCATGATTTTCATGTTCGTGATTATAATTATTGTTGATAATAATTATCGTGTCTTAATACGTAATAAACTTATCGTGTAATAACACGTACGTAATACTTGTAAATTCCTAATCGTGAAACGTAAACGTGCTAAATAAGGAAAGTTCTAATCATGTACGTACGATCATAAGGGTACTATTCATGGTAAAAGCATGCGGGTTTTACATCAATTCTGTCAAAAAATATCCAGAGTCAGATTGTTGAGTAGTTTTAAGATCTTCGATGAGTGTTTCTAAATTAAGCCCAGTTCTCATAAGTCCTTCTTTCAGTTCAGCATTCTCATTATCAAGTCTTGACATAGTTATTTCATAATGATGCATTCTTTTATTCAGTTTAATATTATGGCGTCGAGTAACGTCCATTTTATATTCTAACTGCGTAAAATGCTGATATGAGCTTAAACTCATATCCTTTTATCAACAAATAACCCTAAAACATGAAGCAAAGTACCAATTTATCTTGCAAAAACAGTATTATGTGGTATGTTTGTGTTTGTGTTCACTTGTGTAGGTAAAAGGATACATTCTCAAGCAAACAAGGAAAAATCAAGCTCAAACGGATGAAAAAGACAAAGAAGGATCAAAAGTGACAAGACTTTGAAGTACAAGGACCTATCTTGACAAATTGCCAAAGTTGAAGGACTAAAGTGCAAATATTGTAAAAAGTCAAGATTAAAGTCAAAATTGGTCAACTATCAAGTCAACAAAGTCAAAGGACCAATTCTGCTCAAAAATGAAGTTTGGAGGACTAAAAGTGTCAAAGAAATGAAGTTACAAGCCTTAAAGTATAATCTGCCAAAGTACAAGGGTTGAAACTGCCAAAGTTGGAAAGTTATAAAAGTTCAATCCATGTGTAACAAGTTCAGCCAATAAGAAGAGAGAATAAGTGGCACACGGATTGCCAACTCACATGCATTTAAATCCCACTCAGCCGCCACAATTAAATAACAAAATCTCTACAGTTCAATCCGTGTGACTTCGCTTTGACCACTCAGAATGTGCCACGTATCATCTTCAAGCTACCAAAATATTTCCAGGATCGTTTTTTAGCTAGAGGCGAAATCATGAAAAGTTGTAAACATCAAAAGTGCCTATTTTGGAGAGACGAACACAATGGTAACAACCAATTAACAAGAAATCAACCCTAGTAGAAAGCCCCAATTCGTGTTCATACTTTGAAGATGAGTTTTGCAGAATCATGCCACGTGGAGACCTGGGATTGGTCTCAACACGTCATCATCCCCAACAAACTTCCTCTTCATGTCTATAAATAGCCTGCTAGTCCTCATTTGTAACAAGTAGTTAAAATTTTGTAAAAACACACACTTTACATTTTCCTTTCAACTTTCTTCCTTTTTACCCTAACTACTCAAGAGTCTGACAAACTCTTGAGTTAGTTAGTTAGTTAACAGCTTTACAACAACTTTGTAACAACTTTCCATGAATAAAATTTGAATTCTCCTTTTCCCGCCAAATTTCATATTCATCCTACTGTTCATTCCTTGCTCCTTCTTTATCATTGAGTTACTGCATTGAGTTTGTTATGATCATTGAATGATCATAACTGATTTTTGAGAAGAATTGTAGCTGTTGTTGAGATTTCAGTTCAAGCCTTAGCTTTTTGAAGTTTTCAAGCCAAAATGATGAATTCTAGTTGATTTGTAGCTGATGTTGATAAGTAGATTGGTGATCTAGTGATAAGGTGGTGGTTATCACTAGGATAAGAGAGTTCAACACTCATCTTCTTCCCAATGGATTACTACAAAAGGTTTTAAAGGTTCTGATTTTGATTCACCTGAATATGTCAACTGCATGCTACATTTCCTAGTGTAATCTTGTTGTTTGCATGATAAAAGTTGTTTAGTTTGGCTGGTTGTTGGATTGTGTACTTGATTGTAGCTTATACTTGTTTTACTGCTTTTTATTTTGGATTGAGTTCTAGTCATAGCTTATTTTCAGTCAGCTGTTAGTACTTGCACCTTAATTGAGTATTAGTTGTTCTTAGTGTTTGCTTGCAGTCTTAAACTCTTTCATTTTGAGTCTCAAGTTTGGTAGTCAAAAGCTTTTCATTCAGATAATCCAGCTCTTTAAAAGTCTTTGGAAATTTTCTCAAATCTCAGTATAAGGAGTGTTTGGTATTAGATTTTGATAAGTTTTCAAGTGTTGGATTTTGGAAAGTAGATGTTCATTTCTAGTTGATAGGTCATATTAAAGTGTTTTTAGACATTTTCAAATCAATTTGTAGGTCAAACAGGCAATTGGCCAATAAAAAGTGTGGGTCTATTTCCATTCAGTTTTGCCTTTTAAAAGTTCTCAATTTCATTTGCTTGGCTTTAACTGGTTTATTGATGAAATTGCACCAAACTTGTCCTCAATTGTAGTTCACATCATAAAGTTTCAGATTCCAAAAGCTTTTTACACAGTCTTCATTAAGCAGTAAGAAATAAGCAAAATTCTAGATGCATGAGATAAGCCATGTTTCTGTAAATGGAAACTGCTTTTTGAGATTTCTTGATCCTATTCATTAACCTAGTTATTTTTCTTCACAAATCCACTTATAATATAGTGTTACATGATTTTTGAAAGATTCAGCTTTTTGTCAAAAAAGTTTGGTCAACGCTTGGTCAACGATAAGCACATTTTAGCTTAATTCAGATTTCTAGCTTATTTCTTTATGAAATTCGTTCTAATTTGATTTCCCGTTCATCATTTGAGTTGCTTAATCAGTTTTGGTAAGAAAATCAAGTTGTGCTTGTCTGGATTGTTCTATAGCTTATTTTGGGCTTATCTTGAAGTGCTTATTTGCTTATTTTGAACTTTCAGTCAAAATCCTCTTTCAGGCGTAGCTTATTTTGGATTTAGAGTGTTTTGCAATTGGTCTCATTGATTTTGGTCCAGTAATAAGCTTACACGAGCTTATTTGTTTTCTAAACCCGTTTTTGCTTAACAAGTTTTAATAATTGCATTTTAGTCCTCCTTGTTTCAAGCAGTTTTAAATACTAGCTAATCTTCATTCTTTTTAGGGTTTTCAAATATTAGTCCTTTTAGTTTTGAAGTTGTTTAAAATCAGTTAGCAAGTTTGGTAATTGGTTACATTTTGGTTAGTTTGTTACAAGTTTCACATTTTTGATCCTTTTAGTTTGTTGATTTACATTTTCAGTCCCTAGACTTGTTAGAATTTCCATTTTAAGCATTTATATTTCTTAGGATTTACATTTTCAGTCCTTGTAGTTTAAAAGTTTACATTTTGAATATTACTTGAATAAAAATTTGGTAAGTGCACATTATTTTACATATAAGTAGGTAATATTTTTTTCATTTTTGCAAGGCTTTGTTGAACTAGCAAATAGAATATCCAAAAAAGATTAACAACCAAAAACAGTTAAAAACCCGATATTGGTTGGACTTTCAATTAGCAAGAACTGAGAAAAACGAACTGCATTATACACAATTTCAAATGGCGCCGCTGCCGGTTCTTTGACTTTACGAGAGACTATCGATTGACGGTTTTTATTGGCTTTTGGGATCCGTTCACCTTGTGAACGTTATTTTTACGTATCATAAATAAAAAACAAATAAAAAATCAAAAATATAAAAATATAAAAATATATAAAAACTAAAAAATTAACAAAACAATTCTTTTCCTAAAGAATTGACCAAAAAAATTAAAAAATCCAAAAAGCAATCTTTTTCCTAAGAGATTGCACCCAAAAATATATATTATTGGATTCTCTCGGTTTTTATGTACATATAGTATTTTCTCTTAAAAAACTCATAAATACAAAAATATTTTCCATATATTATTATAAGTAAATACGTATACGTATAAGAACAACCAACATACATATCTTCCATAAGTATTGCCGAGGCAATACACCGTGTTGAGGGGCGTTCCGGTTCTTGACACGTGTATCGATCAAACAAAATAAAGCAAGAATAGATAAATACTCTCAATAAGCAACAATTCGAAGAATACGAACATTTAAGTGAACAGAAAGGCGATGTGCTATAAAATGCCATCTAAGGGTCAATAGGTACTTAAGTGCTTCGCGCCACCTAACCCCCCGTTCACTTGTAAGTATTCTAAGAAGGAAGGCTTCATTGGGGGTCTTGCACCCAAGTAGTATATACGTATATTGTTATTTTCTTGTGGATATTTAATATTGAAACTCGAAGAGGATAATCCATTTCTCTTCAAAGTCACACGAGAGCTTCTCTCTCATTCCTCGTATTGAGTTGCATGCTCACTCGCGGGCGTGCACAAATACCGATTGGTGTACAACCTCTTCCTCCGAAAAGGAAGAAAAAGAGAAAGAGTAAGACCACCACCGTCCATCAAGCCGATCACGAGAATCGTGCTTTGACTCCTCCACCACAAGAAGCCATGGCTGTTGATAATCGCTCTTTGTTGGAACGTATGCAAACCAATATTCATGGATATGCTAGTGCTATTAAGATTCCCGACTTTCCCGCAAACACATTTGAGCTACACACATCTATGATTACTATGGTTTCACAATCACCTTTCTTTGGTAACAAGAATGAGGATCCTCATGCTCACCTTAAGAGATTCCTTTCTCTTTGCAATACCATTAAGCATAATGGAGTTCCACATGAGGTTATTAGGATGATGTTAGTGTCATTTTCCCTTGAGGGATCCGCTAAGCATTGGTTAGACACCCAACCACCCGATAGTATCACCACATGGGATGGTTTCACCACTAAGTTTTTGAACAAGTTCTTTCCTCCACATAAGACTATGGCTTTGAGGACTTTAATTATAGGCTTTCAACAAAAACCTAGTCAATCCTTTAGTGATGCTTGGGAAGAGTATAGTGAGTTATTGAGGAGATGCCCTAATCATGGATTGGATCATGTTCACCAAATTAATATCTTCTATAATGGCCTTAAATCTCACCACCAAGATTCACTCAATGCTTCCGCGGGAGGGAATATTCTTCTTAAAACCTACCAAGAGGCTTTGGACATCATTGAGACTAAAGCAATGGTTCAAACAAACAATCAATTTGATGAAAGGGTTCATGTTATCCAAAACAATTCTCAAACCCCTTGTGACAACCAACTCCTCAAATTTCAACAAGAGATCCTTCAACAAGTCAAACAAGGACATCAAGAAGTACTTCAAGCTTTTAAGACCATGTCATTGAACAATTCTTCAAATAATGTGAATGCCATCACTCTTTCTTGTGTTACTTGTGGAGGTCCCCATTCTTATGAACAATGTGATAAGGTGCAAGTGTATCAAGGGGAATGCTATGCTTACCAAGAGGAACATCGTGAACACTTCAAGCCAAATGTCAATCCAAATAACCTTTCTTACAAGTCCCAAAACTACCTTACTCCACCCGGATTCCCACCCCAACCACCCACCCAAATTCAACAAAATCCACCTCAAATTTTACCAAGGAATCAAGGGCAAAGACCACCTTACCAAGGAAATAACTACAAGGCACCCAACAATGTTCAACATCAAGGAAATACCTTTTATCCACCACAACAAGGATTTAATCAACCACTTCCATTTATCCCCAATCAAGCATATGCTCCAATACCAAATCAAGCTTACCCTCAACTTCAAAATCAAGGATATGGGATGCAAGAGACTCAAGAGTATGTTGACAAGAAAATGCGTGAAATTGAGAAGAGAATGAATGATCAAATGAAACGTACATTGGAGGAACAAACCAATAGGGTTTTAATGGCATTAAATCAAAGACCACAAGGGGCTTTACCTTCCAACTCACAAACAAATCCTATGGCCAATGTCAATGCCATTACAACAAGGAGTGGAACAACAACAAAGGATCCTTCACCTCCTAAACCTACTATTGTTCAACCCACTTGTGCTCCTACTTGTGACAAGCCTTCTACTTCTATTTCACCTCCTCAAAATGCTCCTATTCATTCAAACACACCTTCTCAACCTATTCATACTTCTCCTTTACCTTCCACACTTCCCAATGAAGAAGCTAACAAAGACAAATCTTCCACTACAAAACCTATTCCACCTACACCAAAACCTACTCTTCCATATCCTTCAAGGTTGAAAAAGGACAAGTTAAAGAACAAGGATGACATCCAAGTCTCCAATTTCTTAAGGATGTTCAAGTAACTCAACATCAATATCTCCTTTGCGGAAGCTCTTGCTTATATGCCAAAGTTTGCTAAGATGTTCAAGGATTTGCTCTCAAACAAAGAAAAATTGGTTGATTTGCCCAACACATCCCTTAATGAAAATTGTTCCGCGGTGTTACTTAAAACCTTACCAACAAAACTTGGAGATCCGGGGCGCTTTTTGATACCTTGTAATTTTCCCGGTGTTGAAAATTGCATGGCTTTGGCGGATCTAGGGGCAAGCATAAACCTCATGCCTTTATCGGTTTGGAAACAACTATCTCTTCCCGAGCTCACTCCCACTAGGATGACTCTTGAACTATCCAACCGAACCATAGCTCACCCCGTAGGTATAGCGGAAGATGTGTTTGTAGGTGTGGATAAGTTTACCTTTCCGGTCGACTTTGTAGTGGTTGATTATGACATGGATCCTAGAGTGCCTTTGATTGTTGGTAGACCGTTTTTGAGAACGGGTCGTACCTTGATAGATGTGGCGGAAGGAGAATTAATTATGAGAGTAGAAGATGAGAGAGTGGTGTTTAAGTTAGGGAAAGTTTGTGATAGGAAAGAGGTTAAGGAGTCTAGACCTTGTGAGACTATTAACATTGTTGATGTGCTAGATGAAGTGTGTAATGAACACTTTCATGATGCTTGTAAGAGTACTAGTGATGAGATGCCCCATGTTGAAACCGTGGCCTCAATTGCTCCCTCTTTAACTCCTTTTGGAGAGAGTGATTTCCTCTTGGAGGAATTTGAGTCAAACTTTCTTGGTGATGATGATTCTCTCATTAATTGGGAAGAAGATATTCTTACAATCCAAAAGTTGCTCAATGAGGACCCTATTCCTTCTCTTATTCCACAAGAGATTACCATTGAGGAACCTTCCATAGTAAAACCTTCCCTAGAGAGTCCACCTCCTATTGAACTTAAGGACCTTCCATCCCACTTAGAGTATGCTTTCTTAGAGGGCAAAGACCAATTACCGGTGATCATTGCTAAAGAATTGAAAGAGGATGAGAAGGAGCAACTTATTGAAGTTCTTAAGAAACATAAGAAAGCCTTAGCATGGAAAATATCCGACATAAGGGGAATTGATCCACATTTTTGTACACACAAAATCCTTATGGAGGATGACTATAAACCCGCCATTCAAAACCAAAGGAGAGTTAACCCAAAAATCCATGAGGTTATTAAGAAGGAAGTGATTAAACTCTTAGATGCGGGTATGATTTACCCCATTTCCGACTCTCCATGGGTTCGCCCGGTTCATTGTGTTCCAAAGAAGGGTGGAATCACCGTGGTGCCTAATGAGAACAATGAGCTTATTCCCACGAGACTTGTGACCGGTTGGAGAGTTTGCATTGATTATAGAAAACTCAATGAGGCAACTAGGAAAGACCATTTCCCGCTTCCCTTTATGGATTAAATGCTTGAACGCTTAGCGGGAAATGAGTACTATTGTTTTCTTGATGGCTTTTCGGGTTATTTTCAAATACCCATTGACCCTAAGGATCAACAAAAGACCACATTCACTTGTCCCTACGGTACATTTGCTTACAAGAGGATGCCTTTTGGCTTATGTAATGCACCGGGGACGTTTCAAAGGTGCATGATGGCGATTTTCCATGACATGATAGAGCAAACCATGGAGGTTTTTATGGATGAGTTTTCCGTCTTTGGAAATTCATTTAGCTCATGTCTCACCAATCTTGAAAGGATGCTTAAGCGTTGTGAGGAAACACGTTTGGTGCTTAATTGGGAGAAATGTCACTTTATGGTGAAAGAGGGGATTGTTTTAGGACACAAGATATCCAACAAGGGATTAGAAGTTGATCGAGCTAAAATTGATGTAATTGCTAAGCTTCCCCCACCCACCTCGGTTAAAGGTGTGAGGAGTTTCTTAGGTCATGCCGGATTTTATAGGCGCTTTATACAAGACTTTTCTAAGATAGCTAGACCGATGACTCACCTCTTGGAGAAAGAGGCTCCTTTCATTTTTAATCAAGATTGTTTAGACTCTTTTGAGACTCTTAAGGAAACATTGACTAAGGCTCCCGTTTTGGTTTCTCCAAATTGGGAATTACCTTTTGAGCTTATGTGTGACGCTAGTGATTATGCGGTGGGGGCCGTCTTAGGACAAAGAGTTAATAAACATTTTCAACCTATACACTATGCGAGTAAAACCATGACCGGTGCACAACTTCATTACACTACCACAGAAAAAGAGTTGCTTAAGAGTCTCAAAAGAGTTGCTTTTGAGAAGTTTAGACCATATCTTGTGCTTTCCAAAACCATAGTGTATACGGATAATTCCGCTCTCAAGTATCTTATGACCAAACAAGATGCTAAGCCTAGGCTTTTGAGATGGGTTTTGTTGCTTTAAGAGTTTAAGATAGAGATTCGTGATAAGAAAGGGGCCAAGAACTTAGCGGCGGATCACTTGAGTATACTTGAGCATCCTTTTCAAGGAGATTTACCACACCAAGAAATCAATGAATCCTTTCCATTAGAGGAGCTCATGTTTATCTCTTCCCAAGAGGATGCCACTCCTTGGTTTGCGGATATAGCAAACTATCTTGTGGGCAATGTGCTTATTGAGGGTCTTACTTATCAACAAAAGAAGAAGTTTCTTAAGGAAGTTAAGTATTACTTTTGGGATGATCCATATCTTTTTAGGCAATGTGCGGACCAAATCATTAGACGGTGTGTAGATGGGCCCGAGGCATTTAAGATCTTAGAAGCGTGTCATAAAGGACCTACGGGTGGACATTTTGGGCCTAACTACACCGCCAAGAAAGTCTTTGATTCGGGTTACTATTGGCCTTCCATTTACAAAGATGCCCATGAAATGGTGAAATTTTGTGATGTTTGTCAAAGACAAGGAAAAATTACACAACGTGATGAGATGCCACAAAATTTTATCCAAGAGTGTGAGATATTTGATGTATGGGGCATTGATTTCATGGGACCTTTTCCATCCTCTAAGGGAAACAAGTATATACTTGTGGCGGTGGATTATGTGTCTAAATGGGTGGAGGCTAAAGCCTTACCTACCAATGATGCTAGAGTTGTTGTGAAGTTTTTGAAACAATTGTATGCTATATTTGGTGTACCTCGGGCCATCATAAGTGATCGTGGTACGCACTTTTGTAATGATCAATTCATGAGAGTTATGAAGAAATATGGAGTGAATCATAGACTTTCTACCGCGTATCACCCTCAAACAAATGGTCAAACCGAGGTCACAAATCGTGGTTTAAAGAGAATTTTAGAGAGAACGGTGGGAGAGCATCGAGCTTCTTGGTCGGATAAGCTTGATGATGCTTTGTGGGCGTTTAGGACGGCTTTTAAAACACCAATTGGTTGTACGCCTTATAGGCTTGTTTATGGAAAAGCGTGCCACCTCCCATTCGAGTTAGAACACAAGGCATCTTGGGCTCTCAAGTGGGCTAATTTTGATTTAAACCAAGCCGGTTCACATAGGAAAGATCAACTCAATGAGATGGATGAATTGAGAGCCAATGCCTATGAAAATTCTTTGCTTTACAAGGAAAAGACTAAGAAATTGCATGATGCTAAGATCAAGAATCGTGAGTTAAAAGTTGGAGAGCCGGTTCTCCTCTTTAACTCAAGATTGAAACTTTTTGCGGGCAAACTTAAGTCGAGATGGTCCGGTCCATTCACTATTACTCAAGTGTTTCCATATGGAACTCTTGAGTTGTCACAACCCGATGGTCCAAATTTTAAAGTGAATGGTCACCGGGTTAAGCATTACTTTGGGGAGGACATTTCCGTTGAAATGGTCCAAGAGATCCCCATTTTCCCCATGAATTAATTCATTGAGGGACGAGTCGAACTAGAGACTCATTAACTCAAGCATCGTATAACTAGGTTTAGAGTGTTGTAGGTTAGAAATAAAGGTATAGACTTGGAGATAAGTGTAGGGGAGACCTTCTTTTGTCTTCATGATTGTTTGTAGGGTTGCTCACTCATCTCATGCTTTGGAGCTTATGGAGGAGGCCCTTGTATCCTGTTCACTTCGTTACTATAGTGATTTTTCATTGACACCTTGTGCTTAAACATGATTTCACTAATAGTTGTCCTTTCCTTAACTTGGGTTAAGCAAAGTCTATTCATTGTCATAAGTGTAGGGGAAGTTTTTATACTTCCATGCTCTTAAACATTGAGGACAATGTTTAGCTTAAGTGTAGGGGGTCTTCTATCGAAGTGACCTTACCTAGAACTTGTCATTGTCTTGCATGATAACATGGAAAATTGATTTTTCAACATTTTTCAACTTTTTGATCTACTTTGGCCAACAAAAATATGCATTCATAATTTTTGCATCAATTATTTTTCATTTTGCATAACACATTTGCATTGTATATATCTTTTCTTTTATGTTTCATCAAAAATATATAAAAAGGAAAAAAAATATAATAAAACATGGTTTTAACAAATTTAGACTTCTTTGACATATTAGGCCCGCCATGGATATTTTGACTCAACCCGAGTTTGCTTATCTTAGCATTCTCTAGCTAGTATCCTTAACCATGTAGTCCTTCATTGGTCTATTAGGCTAAGCATCCACCAATCTCATTATTTGAGATTTTAAATTTGTGGAGAATGGGAAATGATAGAGTTGAAGCACGTATAAAAGGGCTAGATAAACTTCATGATAATTACTTGTGGTTAAACCCTTCTCTTCTTTACCTCTAATTTCTTCGCATGTATATAACTGTTAATAAATAATCAAGAACGATTTTAATCGGTTTGTAATCTCTTATGCATTTTTGTCTAATCATTCATGGTTGATATAAGTACGTCTTAAGATTCTAAGTTAGAACGTTTTATGTGTACTAGACTTATGTCATGCTCAATATTTAGCGGGTGTTTTTCCTTTTATTCTTTTAAACTTTCTTTGTGAGGAATAAAGAAAAATAAGAGCGGCTTGAAAAAAAAATGAGTGGCTAGAAAAAAAAAAGAAAAAGAAAAAGAAAAAAATAATAATTATACAAGACTCCCAAGAGGGGCAGTGTGGTGTTAATTATAGTGACTATTGAGTTCCAATATTACCTTGACGGGTTGCGGGGATTCAATAGATTGCTCCAATCTAATATTGCCTTGACGGGTTGCGGGATTGAAGATCCAAAGTCTCAAAAAGATGGCGGATGTAAATTATTGCGTGAGTTTTATTTTTCTTTCCTTAGCGAGTGTGTAGCTACTTATGAAAGCATGACATGAGGATTTTACACATAAGGCGAATGACTTATTACTCTTGAAACGGACTTGTATTAATTGTGAGCGGTTTTTCAAGTAATGGATGAGAGGATTACTTAGGATTAAAATCGTGCTTCCTTATTTTTGGATTTTACACTTCTTATACTTCACACTTGAATAAATGAAAAATTTGCCCACAAGCAATTTGCTCAAATAATAACCGGTTCCACATTTAATCGTCATGAATAAGTTGATGCACTTTTTACTTGTGAATGCAATGATCCCATTTTTAAGCTTGGTATGGGGAAAGTGAAACTTGAGGGTGATAAATGTCCATGGTACCCAAGCCCTAATCTAAGCCATTGAATTCTTTATGAGTTAATTCCATCAAAACCATTTCAAGAAAAATAAAAAAGATATAGATAGAATTGTATTTTGTTCATTGCATTATTAAAAATCAAAATCATGCATCATGTAGTTTAGAGTAGTGTAGATGCATTTCATATGGCCAAGGTGGGTTAATTATGAGGAAAATGTAAATGTGAGCTTTAATATATAATATTGCATGAGGACATGACAATGTTCAAGTGTAGGGGATTTGATATGAGCTTAAACTCATATCCTTTTATCAACAAATAACCCTAAAACATGAAGCAAAATACCAATTTATCTTGCAAAAACAGTATTATGTGGTATGTTTGTGTTTGTGTTCACTTGTGTAGGTAAAAGGATACATTCTCAAGCAAACAAGGAAAAATCAAGATCAAATGGATGAAAAAGACAAAGAAGGATCAAAAGTGACAAGACTTTGAAGTACAAGGACCTATCTTGACAAATTGCCAAAGTTGAAGGACTAAAGTGCAAATATTGTAAAAAGTCAAGATTAAAGTCAAAATTGGTCAACTATCAAGTCAACAAAGTCAAAGGACCAATTCTGCTCAAAAATGAAGTTTGGAGGACTAAAAGTGTCAAAGAAATGAAGTTACAAGCCTTAAAGTATAATCTGCCAAAGTACAAGGGTTGAAACTGCCAAAGTTGGAAAGTTATAAAAGTTCAATCCATGTGTAACAAGTTCAGCCAATAAGAAGAGAGAATAAGTGGCACACGGATTGCCAACTCACATGCATTTAAATCCCACTCAGCCGCCACAATTAAATAACAAAATCTCTACAGTTCAATCCGTGTGACTTCGCTTTGACCACTCAGAATGTGCCACGTATCATCTTCAAGCTACCAAAATATTTCCAGGATCGTTTTTTAGCTAGAGGCGAAATCATGAAAAGTTGTAAACATCAAAAGTGCCTATTTTGGAGATACGAACACAATGGTAACAACCAATTAACAAGAAATCAACCCTAGAAGAAAGCCCCAATTCGTGTTCATACTTTGAAGATAAGTTTTGCAGAATCATGCCACTTGGAGACCTGGGATTGGTCTCAACACGTCATCATCCCCAACAAACTTCCTCTTCATGTCTATAAATAGCCTGCTAGTCCTCATTTGTAACAAGTAGTTAAATTTTTGTAAAAACACACACTTTACATTTTCCTTTCAACTTTCTTCCTTTTTACCCTAACTACTCAAGAGTCTGACAAACTCTTGAGTTAGTTAGTTAGTTAGCAGCTTTACAACAACTTTGTAACAACTTTCCATGAATAAAATTTGAATTCTCCTTTTCCCGCCAAATTTCATATTCATCCTACTGTTCATTCCTTGCTCCTTCTTGATCATTGAGTTACTGCATTGAGTTTGTTATGATCATTGAATGATCATAACTAATTTTTGAGAAGAATTGTAGCTGTTGTTGAGATTTCAGTTCAAGCCTTAGCTTTTTGAAGTTTTCAAGCCAAAATGATGAATTCTAGTTGATTTGTAGCTGATGTTGATAAGTAGATTGGTGATCTAGTGATAAGGTGGTGGTTATCACTAGGATAAGAAAGTTCAGCACTCCTCTTCTTCCCAATGGATTACTACAAAAGGTTTTAAAGGTTCTGATTTTGGTTCACCTGAATATGTCAACTGCATGCTACATTTCCTAGTGTAATCTTGTTGTTTGCATGATAAAAGTTGTTTAGTTTGGCTGGTTGTTGGATTGTGTACTTGATTGTAGCTTATACTTGTTTTACTGCTTTTTATTTTGGATTGAGTTCTAGTCATAGCTTATTTTCAGTCAGCTGTTAGTACTTGCACCTTAATTGAGTATTAGTTGTTCTTAGTGTTTGCTTGCAGTCTTAAACTCTTTCATTTTGAGTCTCAAGTTTGGTAGTCAAAAGCTTTTCATTCAGATAATCCAGCTCTTTAAAAGTCTTTGGAAATTTTCTCAAATCTCAGTATAAGGAGTGTTTGGTATTAGATTTTGATAAGTTTTCAAGTGTTGGATTTTGGAAAGTAGATGTTCATTTCTAGTTGATAGGTCATATTAAAGTGTTTTTAGACATTTTCAAGTCAATTTGTAGGTCAAACAGGCAATTGGCCAATAAAAAGTGTGGGTCTATTTCCATTCAGTTTTGCCTTTTAAAAGTTCTCAATTTCATTTGCTTGGCTTTAACTGGTTTATTGATGAAATTGCACCAAACTTGTCCTCAATTGTAGTTCACATCATAAAGTTTCAGATTCCAAAAGCTTTTTACACAGTCTTCATTAAGCAGTAAGAAATAAGCAAAATTCTAGATGCATGAGATAAGCCATGTTTCTGTAAATGGAAACTGCTTTTTGAGATCTCTTGATCCTATTCATTAACCTAGTTATTTTTCTTCACAAATCCACTTAGAATATAGTGTTACATGATTTTTGAAAGATTCAGCTTTTTGTCAAAAAAGTCTGGTCAACGCTTGGTCAACGATAAGCACATTTTAGCTTAATTCAGATTTCTAGCTTATTTCTTGATGAAATTCGTTCTAATTTGATTTCCCGTTCATCATTTGAGTTGCTTAATCAGTTTTGGTAAGAAAATCAAGTTGTGCTTGTCTGGATTGTTCTATAGCTTATTTTGGGCTTATCTTGAAGTGCTTATTTGCTTATTTTGAACTTTCAGTCAAAATCCTCTTTCAGACGTAGCTTATTTTGGATTTAGAGTGTTTTGCAATTGGTCTCATTGATTTTGGTCCAGTAATAAGCTTACACGAGCTTATTTGTTTTCTAAACCCGTTTTTGCTTAACAAGTTTTAATAATTGCATTTTAGTCCTCCTTGTTTCAAGCAGTTTTAAATACTGGCTAATCTTCATTCTTTTTAGGGTTTTCAAATATTAGTCCTTTTAGTTTTGAAGTTGTTTAAAATCAGTTAGCAAGTTTGGTAATTGGTTACATTTTGGTTAGTTTGTTACAAGTTTCATATTTTTGATCCTTTTAGTTTGTTGATTTACATTTTCAGTCCCTAGACTTGTTAGAATTTCCATTTCAAGCATTTATATTTCTTAGAATTTACATTTTCAGTCCTTGTAGTTTAAAAGTTTACATTTTGAATATTACTTGAATAAAAATTTGGTAAGTGCACATTGTTTTACATATAAGTAGGTAATATTTTTTTCATTTTTGCAAGGCTTTGTTGAATTAGCAAATAGAATATCCAAAAAAGATTAACAACCAAAAACAGTTAAAAATCCGATATTGGTTGGACTTTCAATTAGCAAGAACTGAGAAAAACGAACTGCATTATACACAATTTCAAATGCTCTTCAAATTCTTTTCTTCCTCTTATTAAATTTCTGATATTACTTTCCGCTCTTCTGAAAGATTCTAAGGATATTTCATCGAGATGACTTGTGATGGCGTATAGTGGCTATGCTCACTATTCGCAATCCCAGCCCATCATCTTTTTGCTAAAGGAAGCCCATTACAAGTGGAGCAATATGTTACGGATGACCCACGAGGATGTCCTAGCAACAAGCCGCACGGGGTTGTTTAGTAAGCGTGATACATGAATAAGTCTAGCATAACATGATCATGGACCATATCATACTAGACTGGGGAACATGTCGACGTATAGTCTACGGTCGTCCCGACCCGACAGGCCCGCGGCCCTCACATACCTTACTTACCCTTCAAGAAACCCTAGTCCTATAAATAAAAGGGTAGGGGTCTCATTCTAAGACTGGTTATCTTTCATACTTCTCTTATACAACTTGATATTGCAGATAATTGCCGATCGTGCTTTTCCACAATCCGTGCTCTAGAGACCTCTTTTTAGCTTCATAAGGCTCTTCGTGACTTCGATTGGGCGACGAATAAAGATCCTCAGGTAACAGAAAATGAGACGTAGGTTAAGGTGTACTATTCATCACTTCAGTTTGATGTGAGAAATATTCTTGTACTTTAGGAATATCGGGAAAGGACAAACTCGGACCATGCACATCTGCTGAAGATGGAGTGATCATCGGGATTTCTCTTTCATCATCGTCGGAAATGATAATATCAGTGGAAGTAGACATCCTTGTAGTTTTTATAATATAATAACATAAGATATGCTACTAACGGGATAAAAATCTTACACTAGTGCTGCTGATGGCTGATAGTCTTGAATTTTAAAAATCTTAGTTATAGTTTTAGAAAAACCTTGTTCTCTATAACTACAAGATCTGATGCCAATCTGTAACACCTCCATTTTTACCGTATAGAAACGGAAGCTAATCCGGGTTATTACTTCATAGTACCATAGTCATAATAATAGAAAATGCCAAAAAGACACTTTTATAAAACAAATATTATCATTAATTTATTTAAATCAGAGTTAATAAATAACTGTACATACATTGTATAAACATATGTTTCCCTTCACAGCACGGCAGTCTTCATTCACCTAAGATATATGCTTAAAGTCAACATGAATGTTGAGTGAATTTATAGGTTTTAAATATCATTTGAATACAAGTATAACTCTAGGGCTACTGTGTTATATACCCATTTTTCAAATTCATCTATTCTTATTGCACTAACTCATGACCCGCGACTAGACATTATCAGAAAAATCCAACATATTGCTCTTAAGCAGGAACATTGCCAGACAACCCTGAATTTAGAAAAATAAAGTATATCTGTTTAGCCTAGGAATGGACCATTAGCTGCTAGCAAGTGCGACTTGCCCAGATAGGAGATGTCAGTCTCCAATAGTACTATTCACGATACTCGCGCTCATTAAATGATTAGCAGTTTACGATTAAAAAGGGATTTTTAATGGCAACAAGTAAACATAGTGTCAATAATCATATAGGCAACATACAAAAACACTTGTATTCTAGTTTTGCATATATCCCCATTACGGGTTTTCAAATCATTTATAAACTTTTAAAAGTGAGGCTATAAACTCACCTTAGCCTATGGGGTCTTTTGATTATCCTGCTATAACCAACCACAATCTTCTCACTAAATCTAAAGTGACACACAATATGTATATATATAAAGTGTTAGTCTTTGAGTTCAATCTCTTCATATAATGTTTTATATACATATTCCGTGATTCAATTATTTTAGAGTAATAGTATCATTGTTCGGGCCATTATACTCAGAAGCCATTCTATAAACGTTTGAGGACCGAGGGCACTTTAAATCGTAAACCCAACCACTCAGTCAGAACGTAATATCGAGATGGAACATCTTTGTACAAAGTTCCCTACTAACATGACACAATATGTTTTATTACATTTTGAGTTTCAATATTGGCAAAATAGCCCTTGTAGTTATAGTTGGGTATATTTACACTTTTTACCCTTAAAGTATATAGTTTTATAAATTGCAATTTCAACTTTCAATATTTAACCTTAAGGTCTCAAACTTTACAACAATTATTCTAATAGCTTTTAATTTCATAAAATGACACTTTTGGCCCAAAATGATAAATAGTTTCAGAAATGACAGTTTTAGTCCCTAGATTTGTAAAAATCACATAACAAGCTCAAAAATGATCCAAATGATCTAGGATTTGAAAAAAAACGTTTAGGAACACATTTATAATCATAATAACAACATTTTTACATGTTTATAGTTTTTGAAAAGGGTTTTTGCTCATTATTTCATGTAAAATACAAAATTAGGATTTTAAGATATCTTTAGCTTATAACTTTCATTTAAATTGATGAAATGACTTAGTTTCTTTTAGATTATCTTTCTAATAACATTTTGGAATTATAAAAAGTCTAAATAAACATTATAACAATATCAAAGACTTGGTTAACATAGATTTTACCTAGGTAGCTCCAAAATGGCTCCTTATGGCTTCCTATGAACACAACTTGCTACCAAAGCTTCAAAAGCTTCAATAGCAACCTTCTTGACCTGGTTTATGGTCTTGTGGGATGTCCTAAGACGTATATAGAGGTGGAAATGGAGAATGGATAGGAGATTATAAGTAAACGGGGTGCAAGTTCTTCCTATGTCCATTCGCCCCTATTTATACTAGTTTGGAAACTTAGGCTCCAAGTTAAGAATCTAAACGTGTAACTCAGCTAGGTATATGACTAAGGATAGCTTGTGAAGGTCTACACAAGTTATTAGACCCTAGGCTTGATCTAATCTTTCCTTGTGGCTCAAAATAAGTCACGACACACATATGATAAGAATGGTGATGTGTAGCATCCTAGTAGGTGATGCACCTACTTGTCACCACTTCTAAAATATCTTAAAAGTTATAGATATCAGGTTTTTGAATTTGTAAAGGATGGAAAAGGTTTGAAAATGAGTTTTGGAGGCAAAATACAAAATCGGGTCTAATATGAAGGCATTCGAGGTTATGCTTTGTAGTTTTTGAGATTAAGGATTTAGGTAAGTGACTAGTTAGTTATTAGTGTTTCATTAGGTTATATACATTGTATTTAAGAGATTTGGGTCATTGGTTTGAAGTCTAACAAAGGTTTGATGTGAAAATTGGAAGAAAACTTAGGCGAGTTAGGGTTTCTAATGATCTATGGTTAAGTCTTAGTAAAAGGATTTATCCTTCAATAAGCTACTGATGTAAACTCAATTTAGGTCCTAAAAATTGTGTTTTAGGTGTCCAAAGAGTTCTTACACTTGGTTTGAGGGTTTAGTTTAAGTAAACAAGTCTAAAGAGTGAAAATACCTATTTTGACCTAATCTATAAGTCATGCATTGAAATGTTGTACCTTGTGCTTTAGAATACTTGTACATTGTCTTATTATAATCTTATAACCTTAATGAAGTCCTATGAGTGTTTTTAGACTTGTCCTAAAAGACTAGGTTATGATTCCATGTAGTTTTCTTAATACAAGGGTTTTAAGATCACTAATCCTAATGACTTTCTATCTTGGGTAATTAAGGTTTATATCATCATGAACACTTATTCTAAGTCTTATATGATATGTTTATGACTTCTATGGGTTCTACATTCTTGGTTTAAGGGTTTGTATAAGTTGATCATATTCTAAGGTTGATTAAGTAGGCTTAGGGTCCTATGCTTTGAAAACGTGTACTTTGTACTTTAACAATTTGTACTTCAGTTTGATATAAATTTTTGATCATAATATGATACTTGGTTGAGATTTATAGTTATTTACAAAAGATTAGACTTTGATTCATTATAGAATGAGTTTTATATACTAATCCAGGTTTATAGGTCTTATACTTGTATTAGGCTTTAGATTACTTATAATTAGTGTTTTGAGATCAATTATTTCTCTTATATGGTAGTTTAATACTTATACATTTGAGATTCATATTCATACTTTGATAATATGTGGTTATATTGCTTGAAATATTAGTTATCAAAGGATTTCTAGGGTTTCTATGGGAATTTAGGGTATCCTTGTTGTATTTGAGTTGTTCTTATTCATTGTTTATACATATGGTTACTTTTAGAACTCAAACTTGATATATAAATAGTGTTTATAACATATAGGCATATATTGATGTGGCAATTGTGATAGTGAGATCCATAAGTCAGTCATATACTATAGTGAAAATGCAAAAATTTCTTAGTAAAATCACCACTTTATTTATGAACATGGATATTACATTAGTCAAAACTACTGGATGTTATATATTGCATCATTGTTTGGGCCATTATATTTAGAAGCCATTCTATAAACGTTTGAGGACCGAGGACACTTTAAATCGTAAACCCAACCACTCAGTCATAACGTAATCACGAGATGGAACATCTTTGTAAAAAGTTCCCTACTAACATGATACATAGTAATATATTATTTAGAAATTTTTTCAAAAGTTTGTATAAATATTTCTATCTTTTATCCTTTAGTTTCATGATTGGCAAAAATAGTCCTTATACTTTATAAAAATTAAGAAAGTATGTTTTATCATATAGTTTTCATTCATAGAGTTTTATAAATTACCAAAATGATCCTATAAGGTTATATTTAAGAATAATTACCTTTTTAATATTTAATTTCTTAAGTTTAGCATATTAATACTTTTAACCCCTTAAGTGTATAGTTTTATTATTCATAATTTCAACCCTCAATATTTAATCTTAGGGTCTTAAACTTTCCAACATTTATTATTATAACTTTAACTTTCAATAAATAACACTTTTTGCCCGAAATGTTAAATTGTTTCAAAAATGATAGTTTTAGTCCCAATACTTGTAAAAATCACATAACAACCTTAAAAATGAACCAAATGATCTAGAATTTTAAAACAAAGTTTCAAAACATGTTTATAATCATAAAAAAACATTTCATCAGAATTAAAGCTTTTGAAATTGGTTTTTGCTTATTATTTTATGTAAATTACAAAACTAGGGTTTTAAGACATCTTTAACTTATAATTTTCATTTAAATTGATGAAATGACTTAGTTTCTTTTCGATTATCTTTCTAACATAAATTTGGAATTATAAAAAGTCTAAGAATTCGTTATAACAAGATCAAAGCATGGCTAACATAGAAATTACCTCGGTAGCTCCAAAATGGCTTCTTATGACTTCTTATGAACATTACTTGCTATCAAAGTTTCAAAAGCTTCAATGTCTTCCTTCTATGCCTGGTTTCTGGTCTTGAAGGATGTCCTAGGATGTATATAGAGGTGAATATGGAGAATGGGTAGGAGGTAATAAGAAAACAGGATGCAAGTATTCAAGGTTACTATACCGCTCTATTTATGGTCATAGCAACACTTAGGCTCCAATTTTTGGTCTTGTACGTGTAACATAGATAGGAGGGTGACTATGGTATGCTAGTGAATCTCTACATAATATTTAGGTCCTAGATTTGATCTAATCTTCACGTGTGGCTAATATAAGGTCACGACAACATTAGGAGAGGAATGGTGATATGTAGCAAGCAAGAAGGTGATGCAACTACTTGTAGACACTTCTAAAATATGGCCAACTCTCACATGGCCAACTCTCACATGTGTATAACATCTTGTACTTACTGTAAATGGATCATACCATGCAATTTTATCAGTTCAAGTTTTAGTTATATACTTTTTTTATACAGCCAACTAAATAAGCATGATTTTAGCCTCATTTCTTATAGTTATTAACCTTTTTAAGCATATTTATCAACACTTGATCCCCACACAACATTTTTATCATCATATATACATCATATACATATACAATAATAAAGAAAATACATTTGTTCTTTACAAAAATAACAAGAGAAAATGGAGAGGATGATCTTCTTTACCAACCAAGTGTATTTCTTGTTTTTGGAAGACAAGAACTTGATGAACACCAAAAGTAACTCCAAGATCATCAAACACCAAGAACAATAGTTGAGAAATCAGCCCTAGGACACAAGCAAATCACCTCCAATGTTTTTAATATGGCCTCCAGATGATCAAGGCTTCAAGATAACTCCATGATAGAGCTAGATAACAAGTATTTTGTGGCTAGAAAGATCAAGAAGGGGTGTTTTGTTCATCAAAGTGGACGGCAAGGTGGTGGTGTTGATAGAGTTTTGAGGTTGTTTGCATGAGTGTAAAATGGTATGTGTGAGTAGCTAGTGGTTTTGTTGGTTTGAGTGGAAGGAGTAAGCTTAAGTGTTAAGCTAATGCTTACACTTGTAGCTAGTTAGTTAACATGATGCCACATCCTTAGATGTGGTGTCATGTTTGCCATCCCATGTTAGCTAGTGGGGTGGGATAATGTATTTTGTCCCACCTCACTAATTTACGGGTATTCCTCGATTCTAGTTTTCTCGATTTGCGTACCCTCGGGTCGTTTTACGAAAAACGTTTTTATAAATTATGAATCAACGACACAAAACGAATCCAATAAAGATTGTCTCATCAAAAACGGAGTTCAAAAACGTAAATACGTAATCCTAAGGTTTCCGGTTTAGTCGTAAGGGACGCTAAATTATGCACGTAAGCCCAAATTTAAATCCGTAAATTGTGAGTTCGTCAACCAACACAAAAATAAGTTTCAAAATATTATACGAGAAAATATTTCACTACCTGAAAATGTTAGATTGTACTTTTTAAAAGTTTAAACGCACACGAAAAATAATAATATAACGACTCGATACGTAATTGAAACGATATCGTCGAAAGCATTAAATATCGAAACTATCGATAATAAAATATAAAAATTTTGGCATCCGTCGGTATTGCGATCACTAGTAGTCCTCGTTGCTCTTCAAAATATTAAAATATAATATTTAATATCGGTTTCAACTTAAACCGTTAAACATAATAATATTTAACGTCATAAAATACTTCAAAATAATTGAAAATAGAATTAAATTATGACCTTATTTTTACGGGTTTTACAGTTTGAAGTTTAAAAAAGGTTTGATGTGAAAATAGATAGTATACTTTTGTAGATTAGGGTTTTCTAATGATCTAGGGTTTTATCTTAGTAAATGTGATTATCCTTCTCTTAGCTACTGATGTAAAATTAATTTAGGTTCTATACATTTTGTCTTAGGTGTCCAAAGATTTCCTACACTTGGTGTAAGGGTTTAGTTTAGGTAAACATGTCTAAAGAGTGAAAATACCTATTTTAACCTAATTTACAAGTCATGCATTGAAATCTTGTACCTTGTGCATTAGGGTACTTGTACCTTGTCTTAATATAATCTTATAACATTAATGAAGTCTTATGAGTGTTTGTAGACTTGTCCTAAAAGACTAGGTTATGATTCCATGTAGATTTCTTAATATTAGGGTTTCTATATCATTAAGCCTAATGACTTTCTATTTTAGGCAATTAGGGTTTGTATCTTAATGTACACTTATTATAAGTCTTATTTACTATGTTTATGACTTCTATGGGTTCTACATTCTTAGTTTAGGGGTTTATATAGGTTGATCATATTCTTGGGTTATTTACGGGAGCTTAAGATTCTATGCTTTAAAAACTTGTACTTTATGCTTTAATAATTTGTAACTTAGTTTAAGATAAATGTATGATTATATTATGATACTTAGTTGAGTTTTATAATTAATTGGAAAAATACTAAAGTCTAATTCATTATAGAATGGATTTTATATGCTAATCTTAGTTTTAGGTCATTTTCTTGTAATTAGCTTGTGATCAGTGAATATTAGTACTTTGCAATTGCTTAACTTCTCTTTATATAGTAGGTTAGAACTAATTTATTGTATTGATTATAGATTCATAGTTCTTGTATGATTATATTGCTTAAAATATTGTTTATAAAGGTTTTTAGGTGATAATCTAGACTATTATGTACATTCAATTATTCTTTAGCTTTGTATAGCTTATTCTTACTTATTCTTTATGTAAATTTATACTTTTCCTTGTTTACTTGTTCTTATTTATACTTTTATCATTCTTGAGTTCATTATTTCTATATAGGGATTCTAGAGTTTCTAAGAGAATTTAGGGTATCATTATATTTCTTGGAATGTTAAATATACTTGTTAAATTACTTATACTTGTTATGTTTACAACATATAGGAATATGTTGATATGATAGTTCGGGTTGGGAAAAGTAATTTATCTTACAAAGTAATGCATAAAAATAAAAAATTTCTAATAGATTTTCCATTTCCATTAAACATATTATATAACATACTTGTGAAATTTATGGGTTGTCATAGGGTATATGTTGAACTTTTTCGTAGATCGAATATTCGTGCAAATAAATAATGTTTAAAAAGAGAATAGATATATCTGAACAAATAAATAATACTAGAAGAGAAGAAGATATATCTGTACAAACATATAACGAACATAAAAAGGTGAAATGAGATATATGTACCTAATAAGTCATAACGCTACTTGAACTTCATATTTTTATTACCACGCCACATAAATATATAAATTGAATAACACCATATCAACAATTCCCCTATCCAACTATTATATCTTACACTTTAGAATATAATATGTCCATCATTATCCCTGTTGGTGATTTTAGTGTCATCAAATCATTTTTTATAATAGTGATTTAATCGAGACCAAAGAAATTTCGAGTTAAGTTATAATACGAGTTCGGAGGTGTGGAGTACACGCTCATATAAACAAATTAACTTGATTTCGAAGACAGGAAAAGATAGACAACAAAGTCTAAATACGTCATAGTGACAGAATAACAGTCACTGTGATGCCACTAATAACATTTGGTATGTTGACAGCAGTTAGCGACGGTTTGAAATCTGTTACAAAACTGTCGCTGGGTATAGTAAATTTATTGGTTGTGACTTTTCCTAAAGGGTGTGACTTTTTATGAAGGGACACAACTTTTCCCTATATGTGTTCATATATCCATAAACACAAGTTTGGTCTTTCATATTCTCAATATGAAGAATCATAACAGCCCATTCAATCTTTTCCATGTTTTGCTTTCATCTCTTGTGCCTAGAAATCAAAATGTTCTTCTTGTCTTATCTTGATAAGGATTTCGTGCAAATCAGGTATCGATAGGGTCTAAATACTTTATACAGAAAGTGAACTCAACACGATTCAAGTAAGATATCCAGATCCATCACATACACTAACCCGATTAAATTACAAACGTATAAAGTAATTTCTTTGTGATAATTATGGTTGGGTAATCTTGCGAAAGAGATGACTGAATCTTTTGATCTGAGACATGCATGACGTCCATATTCGTTTATTATACAATATTGAAGAAAGGGGTATTTGGAGCTGGTATTAAATTAGTATGTGAGTGTGTATGATGTGGAATAAGAAAAGGTTATTTGAAAACTGATCATATACATGAATGTCAATTGTTATTCTATGATTTGTCTTTCAAAATGATGGGATTTATCATGTGTATGCATGATACTGTGTGGTACAGGAGAATTCGGTTAAATATCGGAGTACGGTACGTTATCTACTTGATGCATGCATAAATTGCATCAGTGCATGACACACTGTATAAAATGAATCTTACATTTGAGGATTTTTGTTGATTGGTTAAAAATTGTGTTAAATTGATAATAAGTGGAATATTAACATAATTAAGAATCTAATGACAAGTACTGTATTCATAGGACCATGGAGGTTAGATATATTAATGAATCATGAGTGTAATATCATGTCTGTTAATCAAATATATATAATATGGGTTACATGTTGTTTGTTTCTTTGTAAGCATGCATGTGGAATTACCGTTAACAATGAAACGACGAGTAACTAATATTTGAAACGAGTATATTGAAACAATAACAAAATATATTTGATTGGACAAACTTGCGCAATATGAGTAACCACAAATGTGGATTACTAGAGTTTCTAGTAGAAATTTTATGTAATGTAAGTTTGAGCGACACTTATGTTCATATGATTGACATGTGGTATGTCTAGTTACATAATGAACTTTCTCAGATGGTCATATTTTAGAAACTATCAAATGACATGTTAGTTTGATGCATCAGTTGATATATGGTTTACAAAAAGGTATGAGGGATATGATACTTTGACAAAAGATGACATGTGTGCTATTTGTAATAGGTATATATCCAGAACCTTGATTCATCATGTGGTATAATTGCATGCAAAATTAGTGAACTGCTTATTTTGAAAACATGCCTCAATGAACTTGATACAAGAGATTTTCTATGTTGAAAAGTTCGATTCTCGGAATCCTCTCGAATTGATCTCGGTCTCAAGTGGAATGATTTGTTCTTGGTGACAAAAAGTGGATTTGGTTTTCTATTCTAAATAATTGAAGTGAATAAAGATTGAAGCTGGAAACAGTAGATAAAAGCAATTAGATGGTAAAGCAGAAAAAATACTCTTACTGAAAAATGCCCTATGCTGAAAATAACCCTTATGCGGAAAACATGCCTATGCGGAATATATGGCCATTCGGAAAAGTCTGCTCTATGCGGAAAGATTTCTATGCGGAATAAAGTGCTTCATTCGGAAAGTATGGCCATTCGGAAAGACCTATGTGGAAAGTTGAACTCTATGCGGAATAATTGTATGATTCGGAAAAATTGCCTCATGCGGAAAAAGATCTCTATGCGGAATAAGTGAGCTATTCGGAAAAACTAGCCCAATGCGGAAAATCAACACCGTTCGGAATATTTCAAATATTCCGAGTAAAGGAAAGTTTAAAACTCTATTCGGAAAGTAAAGGCTATTCGGAAAAATGTTCCGAATAAAGAAACTGAGAAATGGCTATGCGGAATATCCAGAATATTCCGAGTAATGAAACGAAAACACCCCTATTCGGAATATTTGAAAATGTTCCGAATAAGGGAAACACAAAATGATCTATTCGGAAAGTAAAGGCTATTCGGAATATCTGGGAGATGAAGAACAGTAGCAGACGACACAAAACAGGGAACACGAAATTTTAATCAAAATCAAACTAAATACTCAAAAAGGTTTTACCAAATTAAACACAAATCATTTAAACATCATAAGTAACAAATCCCACAAATAAAAACACTAAATCAACAACTTTTTAAGATCAAACTAAAATCAAATAAGAACTCAAGAACTTGCAATAGATGATGATAAAGAACAAAATAAATAGAAAGATGGAATGGATTGATTAATGAAAAAGTAACAAGGTTAATGATTAAAGATTACAAGATTGAAAGAAAAAGATGAAAATCACCAAACTCCCTAATGGAGTTGGTGATGGGACGAACTACAAAGAACTGGAGAAAGAAAAAATGAACTAACTCCCTAATTGTGTGAAGGGAAAGACTATTTATACTCCTAGTGGTTGGTTGGTGAGTGGGCTTTCTCCCTTTCTTCTTGTCTTCTCGTCTTTTCAGAAAAGTTGACGTTTTCGATTCTGATTCGGGATTTGTTGTCGATTAAATCCAACTCGTCTTTTAATTACTTCGTTAAATAGACTCGAGTTTCTTCGACTTATGAAAATCTTCCGTCTTTAGTCCTTTTCTTCGATAAATCTTCGAATAGGCCCAGTGACTTCAAATCTTTTGTGTTGATCCCAAACTTAGATCGATTAGCTTTGTGTATACGAGATTAGATCAAGTACTACACGTAGAGAAACCTTTGCTTATGAATAAAGTAACAAAGTGTTATGCGGAATTAACACTTGATCTAAAACACAATGATGTTAAACAAACTTTCACTTGTATTAGAATAATCGTGTTGATTACAATGAAAGGTTTAACTTGCGAATACTATGAAAACTGATATATGACTTTAACCTAAAAGACATTCTTTTATAGAACAAGAAGTCTTGTACAATAAGCTATGAATCAACTATTCTAGGTAAAGATAATAATAGAAAATACAATGTCGTGCTTATCTTTACCATACATAAATAAAGAAACAAATAAACAAAAGATATTCTATCAGTGTCAATCTTCAAGGCTGTCAGCGTTGACTTCTATCAACGTCCAAAGTCAATCTATCAGCGTTGACTTCTTCTTATCAGCGTTTGGTGATCTGACCCATATTTTATTCCCAACATTTTGCATCTCTTGGACAATAGACTTTATCTTGAGTCTTTTTCCTTGATAAAACCCGTGCAATCCCATGTTTTCTTTAATATTTATCCGGTTAGCTCTGAAATCACAATAAACACAAAAACCACGCATAATTCCAAACAAATGATATTAAATACGTGTTTTGGTCTTGTTTTAGCCCGAATTAAGTGGTAAAAGGATGGGTGTTTACACACCTATCAAATCCCCTACACTTAACCATTGCCATGCCCTCATGCAATGCTTAGTGATAAAGCAATTTTACATTTTTCTCATAATCAATCAACCTTGGCCTCATTTAAATTCTACTAAACAATAATTAAAATACTAAGAGAACTTAAAACTCTAAAATAAACAAAAGGATGGAAACAACTTGTAAAGAAATCAAGGACTTACATTAGGGCTTTGGTGTTGCGAAGATTTATCACCCTCAAGTTTCACGTTCCCCAAACTAAGCTTAAAAACGAGATCATTGTTATTATAAGTTAGTAAATCAAACACTTACACACATGGCTTAATTAAATGCTTAAACTCCCTTATTCCTAGTTGTATCTCTTATATTTTATTTTTATCTTAGAATGATCATGAAGATGCATTTTTGGACTTATTTCGATAGTTTATTAAGGCAGAAAGCAAAGTAGGACGATTTGATCAATAGTTAGCTAAAGGACAAAATCTCTTAAAACTGCTTCTCGGGATATCAAAAAGTTCATATCTTGGCATACTTGGTTCACGATTTGAGACCTTTCTCGGGCCGATATTTGACATGTACTTCATACTTCATATCTTCGAGAGATGTTCTTGAGATAATGGTCTTCTCATCATAATAGAGTTTCTTCACTTGGAGACTTTTGAGAGGTTCTCCAACTTTGTTGACCACGACTTCATGATTATTTCTTCAATCTCTAATTGGGATTTTGAGATACAACGATCCGCCTCCTTTTCGGACTTGGATCTATTTATCCTCATACCTTGTTAGGGTCTTTTCGGATAGACTTCTCCATGATATTTATGGGAGTTGATTGCTTTTCATCGTGAGTCTTGATCCTTCATATTGACTTTAGGAATAATGCTTTTCACATCACTTTGGATCTTCAGCAATAAAATTGAATCCTCATGCCTTGTTAGGGCCTTTTCGGACTCGCCAATCTTCGCGCCCCGCTTCATAAGTTATGCCTTGGCTATGAACTCTTATCATTACCGAGCAACTTTTAAACGATCTTGGGCTAGAAGCTAAGTAACTTTTCAAATCGTAAGACCTTACTTATTGCATATAAATTATTAGCAAGTGATGGGAGAATAGGCAAATAATTACACCAAGTGAGCTTGCGCAAGAATACCGACTTATAATTGACTCTATCATTTCTCGTCCTCCACAATTTAAAATCTCAAGTAATGAGACTCGTGGACACTTAGCCTAATAAACCAATTAAGGTCTATATGGTTAAGGATACTAGCTAGAATAAACTTGGATAAGTCTATTCGGGTTGAGTCAAAATAAACGCAACGGGCCTAATATGTCAAAGACTTCTAAACTAGCTACACCACTTTATTAATATTTTTGACTTTATTGTGGAATATATACTTATGAAAGCAACGATGAAAATTTTAAAATTACGACTAAATGGCCAAAGTTAATAAAAAAATTTGAAAAATGTTGAAAAATAGGATTTTCCGGTTAAATGAAGGCATTTTCATGGAAAAGTCCACTTAAAACTTCGATAGAAGTCTCCCCTACACTTAAGATAAACATTGTCCTCAATGTTTAAGCATATGGGAAAAGTCTCCCCTACACTTATGACATTGTGCACGTTGGTTAACTCAAGTTAAGGAAGAGACGACTAAAGTGATCAATTTCAAATGTGAGTATGCAGAAAATTGAATCACGATAGTTGAGAGATAGAACCGGATTTCGGATAACACGGGAGCACGGTTCTTCAAAGATTTCCAAGATTGCAGTTATCCCTGTAATCACATCACCACACAAACACTAACGACCAAAATAGGTCCTCCCCTACACTTAGGGGGTTAAAGGGATAGATACTCGGGCTGCCTCCCGAGGAGCGCTTGTTTTTGATAACCGAGTCACGAGCCTGACTCGACCCAAATTTAGTTCATAGGGAACGTGGTGAGGGACGGAATCACCTCCTGAAAGGTGTCCTCACCAAAGTATAACTTCACTCGTTGGCCATTCACCTTAAAATTTGGTCCATTAGGTTGAGCGAGCTCGAGAGTACCATATGGAAAAATTTGGGCGATGGTGAATGGGCCGGACCAACGAGATTTAAGCTTGCCCGAAAAGATTTTCAACCGAGAGTTAAAAAGTAAGACTTTGTCTCCAACATGGAACTCTCGGTTTTTGATCTTGGAGTCGTGAATGAGCTTAGTTCTTTCCTTATAGATCAAAGAATTTTCATAAGCCTCATTCCGAAGTTCATTCAGCTCATTGAGTTAGATCTTGCGTAGGTCACCGGCTTTGTTTATATCAAAATTAGCCCACTTCAAGGCCCAGTAAGCCTTGTGCTCCAACTCAATGGGGAGGTGGCACGCTTTCCCGTACATAAGACGATAAGGCGTACAGCCGATCGGGGTCTTGTAAGCAGTACGGAAAGCCCACAAAGCATCATCAAGTTTATCAGCCCATGCGGCACGATGCTCTCCCACGGTTCTTTCAAGAATTCGCTTCAGTCCTCGGTTGGATATTTCAGCCTGGCCATTAGTTTGTGGGTGGTAGGCTGTGGAAAGATGATGATTTACACCGTACTTAGCCATGACTCTAGCAAATTGGTCATTGCAGAAATGAGTCCCACGATCACTAATAATGGCGCGAGGCACACCGAATCTAGCGAAAAGAGCTTTCAAAAAGTTACAAACCACCCTTGCGTCATTAGTAGGCAAAGCTTTGGCTTCAACCCACTTTGAAACGTAGTCAACGGCTACAAGGATGTATTTGTTTCCTTTAGATGAAGGGAATGGCCCCATAAAGTCGATACCCCAAACATCAAAAATCTCACACTCTTGAATGAAATTCTGAGGCATCTCGTCTTTATGTGTGATTTTGCCTTGCTTTTGGCAAACATCACATCGTTTGACCATATCGTGAGCGTCACGGTATATGGAGGGCCAATAAAATCCCGAGTCAAACACTTTCTTAGCGGTGTAGTTGGGACCAAAGTGACCACCGGTGGGTCCTTTGTGGCAAGCATCAAGGATGTCCGACGCTGCCGGTCCATCAACACATCGGCGAATAATCAGGTCGGCACATTGTTTGAATAGGTAAGGGTCGTCCCAAAAGTAAGTCTTGATGTCGGTAAAGAACTTCTTCTTTTGCTGGGACGTCAACCCTTCCTTGAGAATTCCACCCGCCAAGCAGTTTGCAAAGTCTGCAAACCACGGGGTTTCATTCGGCTTCGAGTTTATAGACATTAAGGTCTCCAAGGGAAAAGAATCATTGATTTCTTTGGTCGGATGATCCCCTTGGTATGGATCCTCAAGTCTACTAAGATGGTCCGCGGCTAGGTTTTCTGCTCCTTTTTTATCGCGGATGTCGATTTTAAATTCCTGGAGCAGCAAAACCCAGCGAAGAAGTCTTGGTTTGGAATCTTGCTTTGTCAACAAGTACTTCAGCGCGGAATGATCGGTATAAACGATGGTGGTAGAAAGGACAAGATAGGGGCGAAACTTTTCAAAAGCATAGACAACGGCTAAAAGCTCTTTTTCGGTTGTCGTATAATGCAATTGTGCCCCTGTCATTGTCTTGCTAGCGTAATGGATCGGTTGGAAGTGTTTGTTCACTCTTTGTCCAAGAACCGCTCCAATAGCAAAATCACTAGCATCGCACATCAACTCAAAAGGCAGCTCCCAGTTAGGGGTAACCAAGACGGGTGCCTTAGTTAGCTTATCTTTAAGCGAGTTGAAGGCTTCAAGGCACTCTTTGGAAAAGATAAAAGGAGTATCTTTTTCCAAGAGGTGGGTCATCGGGCGAGCGATTTGAGAAAAATCTTTGATGAATCGACGATAGAAGCCCGCATGACCCAAGAAACTTCTCACACCCTTCACGGTTGAAGGTGGAGGCAACTTTGCTATAACATCAACTTTAGCACGGTCTACTTCAAGACCGGCTTTCGAAATCTTATGTCCAAGCACGACGCCTTCTTTTACCATAAAATGGCATTTTTCCCAATTTAGAACAAGGCGAGTGTCTTCGCACCGCTTTAGCATACGTTCTAAATTAGCAAGGCAAGCAGAGAAGGAATCCCCGAAAACCGAGAAATCATCCATGAAGACTTCCATGGTTTGTTCAACCATGTCATGGAAGATAGCTAACATACACCTTTGGAACGTCCCTGGCGCATTACATAAGCCAAAAGGCATTCTTTTGTAAGCGAAGGTACCATAGGGACAAGTGAATGTAGTCTTCTCTTGATCTTGGGGATCGATGGGTATTTGAAAATAACCCGAGAAACCATCCAGAAAGCAGTAATATTCATTACCGGCTAATCGTTCAAGCAGTTGGTCCATGAAAGGTAGAGGGAAATGATCCTTTCTCGTGGCATCATTGAGTTTGCGGTAGTCTATACAAACTCTCCACCCAGTAACGAGACGAGTGGGAATCAACTCGTTGTGTTCATTGGGAACAACGGTTATTCCGCCCTTCTTGGGCACACAATGGATTGGACTAACCCATGGGGAATCCGAAATAGGGTAAATCATACCCGCATCAAGAAGTTTGATAACCTCTGTTTTGATGACTTCATGGATTTTTGGATTCACCCTTCGTTGGCTTTAAATTGTGGGCTTAAAGTCGTCCTCCATGAGAATTTTGTGCGTGCAGAAGTGAGGATCAATTCCACGAATATCCGAGATTTTCCAAGCAATAGCCTTCTTATGATCTTTCAACACAGCAACGAGGCGAGTCTTCTCTTCATCTTTCAAATCCTTTGCAATAATGACGGGCGACTTCTTGTTGTCGTCAAGGAACACGTACTCGAGATGTGGCGGCAACTCCTTAAGTTCCAAATCCGGAGGATTTTCGACGGGAGGCGTTTTCAAAGTCGTGGCATCGATAGCAATAACCGTGGGAGATGGAGGCGAAGGATTGTCTTCGGTGAGAAGATTGTCAAAGAAACTCATGTCTTCATCCCCCTCTGTGGGAGAATCATTAGTAGCTAAATTCGCATCTCCCATGGTAGCTTCAAGATTGTTCCAGAATAAATCACTATCTCCAAATAGAGACAACGATGAATCAATAGAGGACACGGTCTCAACAGTGGGAAGAGAGGTAGGAATACTTTTGCAAGCATCATTAAAGTGTTCTTCACAAGCCTCATCAAGAACGTCAATACAATTAACGCTCTCATATGAATAAGGCTGTTTAGACAACTTTCCCATGTTGAAGACTACTTTGTCGTCACCCACTCTCATGATAAGCTCTCCGGCTTCAACATCAATAAGAGTGCGACCGGTCCTAAGGAATGGACGACCAACAATAAGTGGCACACGGGGGTCCATCTCGTAGTCGACGACAACAAAATCAGCAGGGAAGGTGAATTTGTCGACTCCTACAATAACGTCTTCGGCTATCCCCACTGGATAAGCAACCGTACGGTTGGCCAATTCCAAAGTCATTTTAGTGGGGACTAGCTCTGGGAGAGATAATTGCTTCTAAACACTTAGAGGCATGAGATTAATACTGGCACCTAGATCGGCTAGGGCCATGCAATTCTCTACTCCCGGGAAATTGCAAGGGATAAGAAAACGACCCGGATCACCAAGCTTGGTTGGCAATTTCCTTAAGAGCACTACAGAGCAGTTCTCATTAAGTTGGGTGTTGGCAATATCGAGGAGCTTTTCCTTGTCGCTCAAAAGATCTTTAAACATTTTAGCATATTTGGGCATGTGAGCGAGAGCCTCAGCGAAGGAGATATTGAAATTCAGTTGTTTAAACATTTTAAGAAAGTTAGAAACCTGAATATCATCCTTGCTCTTTTGCTTCTCTTTCCTCAACCTTGAAGGATAAGGTATATTGGAAGAAGAGGAAGGCTTTAGAGGAATAGGGTCACTCACAACCACGGGTGGAGGAGGGGTAGAAGGAAGAGGTGGAGAAATTGGGGAAGGAGAAGGAGGAGGAATAGGAGCAGGTGACTCGTTCTCCTTAGTCACAACCACCGGTGGGGGTATAGGAAGCTCGGGTTCCTTGGTACCTTTACCACTTCGAGTGGTGATTGCTTTCATCTCCCCTCTTGGGTTGGCAACGGTGTTACTCGGAAGAGTACCCGAAGAAGAGGGTTGACTACTTTGGAAAAACTAGCCATCATGTTCCTCAAGTCATTCGTCTGACTATCCAACGTGTTTCGCATATCGGCTCTCAAATCGTTTCCTTGCTTGACCAAGTCGGCTTTCAGGTTGAGCACCTCTCTCTGAAGATTTCCCACTATCGCATCGTTAGTCCTCATATAAGTTTCCACTTCTTGGTGAAGAGCGGTAGGTTGATTGGGAGGAGCATTGTATGCAGGTGGTTGGTAAGCAGGTTGTTGGTAGACTTGGTTATTACGTTGAGGCGGTTGTTGCTTCTTGTGAGGTGGGATGTATGGTTGTCGAGGTTGTTGTTGTTGTTGATTTGGGCGGTTAAGGTTTTGTTGTTGGTTTGGGTTGGCAGGAGGGAAACCAGGTGGTGAAAGATAGTTGTTGCTGCGGTGGCTTAGCAAGTTACGGTCACCTTGGGGTTTTGCTTGATAAGCAGGTTGAGGATAGGTGCCATATGCCGCATTCACATTCTCAGCAGGGTAATCTTGGGTAGCGGTACAAGTTGTGTAAGAGTGGGGACCACCGCATATCTCACAAGGTTGGCTGACAGCGTTCACTTGTGCATTTTTGGCGTTGTTGCTGTTGTTGTTGCTGACGGTGTGGGTGACAAGCGTTTCAAGAAGTGTAGTGAGTTTGTCCAATCGCTTGTCGCTATCATTAGTGCTAGCACTAGCAACATTGGTCCTAACACTCTTGGTTTGCACACGAGATTTATTCTCAATGATGTCCCAAGCAGCATTGGAAGTTTTAGCCAATAAATTACCCCCCGAGGCACTATTCAGTGAATCTTGGTCACTCATGCTTAAACCATTGTAAAAAGTATTGATTTGATGTACTTTGGTAAAACCATGTTGTGGGCATTTTCTTAAAAGATCTTTAAAGCGATCCCAAGATTCACTGAATGACTCATCGTACTTTTGTTCAAAGTTTATAATCTCATTCCGCAAAGCGGTAGTACGAGAGGGTGGAAAAAAGTAATTGATGAACTTTGTTTCCAAATCCGTCCACGAGAGAATACTCTGTGGCGGTTCCTTAGCAAGCCAATGCCGGGCTTGTCCCTCTAAAGAAAAGGGAAAAAGTTGTAACCTTATAACCTCCTGTGGAACACCATTGAGCTTGACCGTGTTGGTGAGTTGTAGAAATCTCTTGATATGGTCATGTGGGTCGTCAATGGGTCGTCCCAAGAACGGTTGAGCTGAGACCATCTGGATAAAGCCTGACTTTAGCTCGAAATTGTTGGCGGCAATTGGTGGTATAACAATTGGATCCGTGTTGCCATCTACATGAGCTTGCAGCAATTCAATCATGGGGCGGTTATCCGGAAGGTGCTCATTGTTGTTGTTATTGTTCATGTTGTTGTTGTTGTTATTATTGTTGTTCGGAGGTGGTATGTTATTGTTGTTTTGTACACCAGCCATGTCTAATTTATCGAGAGGCTCGGGCTGTTGATAAGACGTGGATCGAGTGCGCATACACCTGCAAAAGAACGAACAAAGAAAAACAAAGCAAAAATATTTTTGGTTTTTATTGTTTTTTACTTTTTAGGATTTTTGAAAATTTTATATTTTTTAGTTGTTTTTGAAAATTTTTATGAAAAAGTAACGTTCACGGGGAACGGATCCCAAAATCCAAGTTCTCACAAAAAACTTTTGATCTTAACGAGAGGAGCCGGCAGCGGCGCCATTTGATACAAGCATTTTGCTAGGGTTCAAAATTATTTCTCGGAATCCTCTCGAATTGATCTCGGTCTCAAGTGGAATGATTTGTTCTTGGTGACAAAAAGTGGATTTGGTTTTCTATTCTAAATAATTGAAGTGAATAAAGATTGAAGCTGGAAACAGTAGATAAAAGCAATTAGATGGTAAAGCAGAAAAAATACTCTTACTGAAAAATGCCCTATGCTGAAAATAACCCTTATGCGGAAAACATGCCTATGCGGAATATATGGCCATTCGGAAAAGTCTGCTCTATGCGGAAAGATTTCTATGCGGAATAAAGTGCTTCATTCGGAAAGTATGGCCATTCGGAAAGACCTATGCGGAAAGTTGAACTCTATGCGGAATAATTGTATGATTCGGAAAAATTGCCTCATGCGGAAAAAGATCTCTATGCGGAATAAGTGAGCTATTCGGAAAAACTAGCCCAATGCGGAAAATCAACACCGTTCGGAATATTTCAAATATTCCGAGTAAAGGAAAGTTAAAAACTCTATTCGGAAAGTAAAGGCTATTCGGAAAAATGTTCCGAATAAAGAAACTGAGAAATGGCTATGCGGAATATCCAGAATATTCCGAGTAATGAAACGAAAACACCCCTATTCGGAATATTTGAAAATGTTCCGAATAAGGGAAACACAAAATGATCTATTCGGAAAGTAAAGGCTATTCGGAATATCTGGGAGATGAAGAACAGTAGCAGACGACACAAAACAGGGAACACGAAATTTTAATCAAAATCAAACTAAATACTCAAAAAGGTTTTACCAAATTAAACACAAATCATTTAAACATCATAAGTAACAAATCCCACAAATAAAAACACTAAATCAACAACTTTTTAAGATCAAACTAAAATCAAATAAGAACTCAAGAACTTGCAATAGATGATGATAAAGAACAAAATAAATAGAAAGATGGAATGGATTGATTAATGAAAAAGTAACAAGGTTAATGATTAAAGATTACAAGATTGAAAGAAAAAGATGAAAATCACCAAACTCCCTAATGGAGTTGGTGATGGGACGAACTACAAAGAACTGGAGAAAGAAAAAATGAACTAACTCCCTAATTGTGTGAAGGGAAAGACTATTTATACTCCTAGTGGTTGGTTGGTGAGTGGGCTTTCTCCCTTTCTTCTTGTCTTCTCGTCTTTTCAGAAAAGTTGACGTTTTCGATTCTGATTCGGGATTTGTTGTCGATTAAATCCAACTCGTCTTTTAATTACTTCGTTAAATAGACTCGAGTTTCTTCGACTTATGAAAATCTTCCGTCTTTAGTCCTTTTCTTCGATAAATCTTCGAATAGGCCCAGTGACTTCAAATCTTTTGCATCTCTTAAACAATAGACTTTATCTTGAGTCTTTTTCCTTGATAAAACCCGTGCAATCCCATGTTTTCTTTAATATTTATCCGGTTAGCTCTGAAATCACAATAAACACAAAAACCACGCATAATTCCAAACAAATGATATTAAATACGTGTTTTGGTCTTGTTTTAGCCCGAATTAAGTGGTAAAAGGATGGGTGTTTACACACCTATCAGAACTCTAAGAAAACCTATAATTTTCTTAATTTCCATTCGGGAATGAATGGTGTTCGTGGCAGTTACTCTTTCCACAAAACACAAGGCACAGACTAATTATCCGTAATAAGTTTTTTTTGGATATATGAATTATATTGGATGAATTCGATTGTATTTAATACATTCTATGATGACTCAATAGAGTACAAAGACATGTGCCCATGATTAAATCATAAGCATTCAAAACAAGTGTTTTAACATATTTGCCATGAAAACTATTAGATTAGAATGTTAGTTTTTGAATTGTATGTTAGATTAGCAATTTTACAGGTTTTTTCTTGGACGGTGTTTTGTAATACCAAAGAACATGAAATAACCATGTTTCATAAGTGAGGATAAAGATATAAAGTTTTGTTAAATTAACAAGTCCTTGCGCGTCTCTAATTTTGAGCACGCCTGATTGCTCAAATAATCTGATACCAATACCCGTAGGTACGGGACCATGCCAAATGATTATTTCAAAAGTATTGTTACTAATTTTTTATGACATGCATGAGATGACAAATATCATGGACATGTCAAGTAGCAAAAACATTTTCTACGATGTTGTATGGTTTAGAATACAAAGGCGATCAACTCCATAAAATAAACTGATGCAAATTGGATAACTGATCAAGAAGATTAAGAATCGTTAAGTGTTAGATTTTACACTTGGTATATACGTAATATCTTGTGATTAGAGGAAAAATTTGTACAACGTATTCAACTCTTGCATCATGATTTGTTGTTTTGAAGAATAATGGTTGAATGGCTTGTTATTAAACATTCACTTATGTTTAAAAGTCAAGACAATTATGTTCTATGAATTTTAATATTATACCACTTTACAAAGTGGTTGACTAAGGAATTAGTGAATAAGTCGGTAAAATGGATGAAAAGTAAACTAGATTATCTAACCGTGAGATACCCAATTCCCCTCTAGTACAACGCTTAAGGCTGAATTCAATGTGGAAAGCTGACATTTAGAGATCAGAACACATGTTATACATCCCAATGTATGTGGTCAGGCCTGCAAGATGAGAACGTTGAAGTTTATCTTCTTAATAATTCTTTTGAAAAAGTCAAGCAGGGCATGATTAAAAAGAAGCTACCTTATGGGTATGAAGTTCTGCCGCTTCAATAAGTTTGGACTTGACTTAGTATATACTTACGAATGGATAGGGACACATGGCTTGTAAAGCGTCAAGCATAAACATTGAAGAAATGTAGAAACTCGTGTGTATATTATCTTCAGGTATTCAAATGAGTTGACGGGATTAATCGTTACGACGCCCCGATTCTCGAATATTTAGAACGTGTAGAATACTAAGATGAAAATTCAATCGCAAGATATTTTCTTTTATCCATGGGTTTGACTTGTTTGAATTATGTGGGAAATCAAGGATTACACTAAAATGGGGGAGGTTTGTTGGTGATTTTAGTGTCATCAAATCATTTTGTGTAATAGTGATTTACCCGAGTCCAAAGAAATTTCAAGTTAAGTTATAATACGAGTTCGGAGGTGTCAAGTACACGCTCGTATAAACAAATTAACTTGATTTCGGACAAAGGAAAAGATAGACAACAATGTCTAAATACGTCATAATGACAGAATAACAGTCACTAGGATATCACTAATAACTTTTGGTATGTTGACAGCAGTTAGCAACGGTTTGAAATCTGTTACAAAACTATCGCTGGGTACAGAGAATTTATTGGTTGTGACTTTTCCTAAAGGGTGTGACTTTTTATGAAGAGACACAATTTTTCCCTACATGTGTTCATATATCCACAAACACAAGTTTGGTCTTTCATATTATCAATATGAAGAATCATAACAACCCATACAATCTTCTCCATGTTTTGTTTTGATCTCTTGTGCCTAGAAATCAAAGTGATCTTCTTATCTTATCTCGATAAGGATTTCATGCAACTCAGGCACCGATAGGGTCAAAATACATTTTACGGAAAGTAAACTCAACACGATTCAAACAAGATATCCAAGATTCATCACATACACTCACCCGATTAAATTACAATCCTTACTATTACCTTCATGGCTAAAAAAATAACATATTTGATAATACATGTTTGACAAAATAATTTGCGTACTCTATGTTAACATTTTATTTGTTGATATGGTCATTATGGTATGTCATTTGCATATATTCTACCTAGTGTTTTAAAACTGTGGGCATCATACCTATGAGAAAAGTTTGAGCTTATTTTGATCCCTTGACCTAACGGAACATAGTTTTGACCGTTACTATGATTTAATGAAAGGATACAATTGTCTTTTCTTTTAATTCATTTTTTATCACAGTTTATAAAGTTACAACCGATCAATTCATATGCCTGATCCAAAACACAAGCCCATTTTCCTTGTGTGCTTTCTTCCCCGAATTTGTGGCTGGTTTTGTGAATACTTATCAAAATAAAATAAAATAATTAGTTAATGCTATGAACTAGTTTTCGTGGAGTCTTGATAGTAGTTTTAAGGTAGTGATTTGTACTTGTCAGCTGTGATTTTATGTTATATAGTACGAGCATGTATAATCTGGTTTCCATGTCTACAAAGTCTCCGATAATCACATCATGAGTAATGTTATCATTAACAAATTGATTAAAACTTCCTGATGCAAATTTGTTACTTTGATCCCAGTGGTTTAGGACTTAATAAATCAATGTAACAAATACAATCATGTGATATTGCAACATCTCTTTCACAACATACTACGGTTTCAGTGAAGATCGATCAGGAACTTGCACAATTGACAAATATTGTTTATTTTCTCCGTTTTGGTACCCGCTGTTTTCGAACTTTGAACCGATAATCCACAGGGATTGAATCATGACCAAACACTCAAACTAGGTAATGATTTTGTAACAACTTTCCATTTGCATTACCATACACGTTATACAATTGCATCACCATCAATTGTAATGATTTTGAATTAGTGAGATCAGGGTTTATGTGGGTAAAGTCAATTCGGGGAAGAATGCACACAAGGAAGATGGGCGTGTCTCAGGCATATGAATTGATCGGTTGTAACTTTTTATAAACCGTGATAAAAAAATGAAATAAAAGTAAAGACAATTGTATCCTTTCGTTAAATCATGGTAATGGTCAAAACTATGTTCCGTTAGGTAAAGGTATCAAAATGAACTCCAACTTTTCTCACAGGTATGGTGCCTGCAATTTAAAAACATCGGGTAAGATATATGCAAAAATGACATACCATAAAGACTATATCTGCATTTTACTCATCATTCATATAATACTAACCCTTCTTCTTATATAACACTTTTTACGAGTTTAACTGAAACAACTTTTCATGCGTAGAATTACTTTCGAAGACATCAAAAACCGACATATGCATACTATAATTTATTCTAAGAATGAAAGGAGTGGTCACGACGTGGAGGGTCGTTGCCCGGCGTTGGACGGCATGACCACACCGTGTTTAACGGCATGAACCACACCGTGCCCACAACCACACCGTGAAACCAATCGCCCATTTACAAAACACCCCCTTATTCAACTTTACACTATCCGTCCTTATTCAACTTTACACTATCCCCCCTTATCAATTTAACCAAACCAAACGCACCCCTAAACGGCTAGATTTTTTGCTCCAAATAAGATTTTGAATTTTTTTTAGAATACTGCTAGCCAATGGTTAGTTTTTATAACATTATATTTTTTTGAATATTTAAAACAGCCTTAACGACTAGTTTTATAAAAAAATAAATAAAAAGACTACCAACGGCTAATTTTTAAAGAAACCAAACAAACCTTTTTTTTTAAACCCCTATATATAGATAATAATAAACCCTCTAAATTTAAACAGTCCTAATCCTTACTCTTTTACATATCACATACTAAATCATGTCCAGAAACCCCAACAAACATTCTTTCTTTGGCCTCCTTAACACTTTTACCGAAGGTCCGTCTTCACAAGAACTATATTCGGATGATCCGAAAGGGCTAGAAATCTAACGACAAACATAGGAAAATTTCCAACGACAAAGATACACTCAATTTCAATCCGACAAGGATATTTAATTCCAAAAGTATCAAAAGAACCCACCTTTCTTTGATGAACCACAATCCTCACAACCCAGACCTGAATCACAAAAAAACCCCCCGTAAATGGGCGGCCCAAAAAAATGTTGATTTGAGTCAACTAGGGGCGGATTTCGAGAAAAACCCGGATGTGTCGAAAACTAAGTCATGTTGGATTGCATCGGAGGAGGAATTACTTGCCTAATGTTATGTTGAGATTTCGGAGGACCTGAATGTCGGAAGATCTCAAAAAGGATAAATGTTTTGGTATAAGGTTATAGGGACTTTTAATAACCAAAATTTTTAAAACCGTACGAAGGATATGATTTCGAGCAAATTTAGATATTTGAACCACGCTTGCCAAAAGTTCAATGGTTGTTACCGCCGTAGCAAAGCGGCAATCAAAAGTGGAGAAAGTGATTTGGATGTGATGGCGAGGGCTCGAACAACGTACCAGGAAGAAAATAAAAACAACACTTTTCGCCTCGAAGATGGGTGGAATGTTTTGAAAGCACATGCGAAATGGGACCCTCCCGAAGTCGTTGATTTAACCAGAGACGTTCCATCGCATGCAAATGAGACTCTTTTTGCATCGGATGCAAGACCCCGTCCCGCAGGCAAAGAACGAACCAAGAAAGAAGGCAAGATCCGAGTCAACGAGCACGGGAGCGAGTAATGGGTCGAACCCATTCGGGGATGCTTTAACCGTCTAGTTTCTACTCAAAGGGCAAGCCACCGAAGAAGCCTACGAAATTTCGATAAACAAAGAAAATGAGTGGCTTATGATGGAGCAACTAAAATTTCTCACGACATCGACTCGGGGTTGTGACAAAACCGAGGCTCGTTTGATCAATGCGAAAAAAGAAGAAATAAAAAAGAAACTTGATCGAAGTGAAAATTAGATTTTTTTAATTCCGTATTGTTTTTTTAATTTCCTTATTGTAGTTTTTTTTAAGAATGTAATGGTTTTTATTTTATGAATAAAGTAAATTAGGATTTGAATAAATTAATTGTTGAGGGTAGTTTATAAAAATAAGTGGAAAAATTAGTTTGCTGGTGTGGAAATGGTGTGATGATAAGATGTGTTTTTCTTGTATGGATATGAAAGTGAAAAAGTTGACGTAGCGGGATGTTTTTTGGTGTGGTTGTGTGATGACTCATTTTGCTCTGACAGTATGTTTTTTTTATGTATATAGATATAGATGCATCCTTTGCATTTAGTTATAAGACATGCCTCATATATAGATATATCATGCATCATAAACTTTATTTTTCCTTATTGACGTCAAGAGCAACATGTTTTTAAATCATTGACATTACTAACTAATATGATCATGTGTAATCTATGGTTTGTTAACTCACGGTATTATAGTGATTTCTATTCTAACTAAGATTTTATTACATGATACTTATATATAGTCGATTCTTATATATGAAACAGGAGGGTCAATAATTTACCTCAAGGTTTAACGTGATCATATCTAATTCGAGACAAGAAAGTGAACAGTAAGAAGCAACGAGAGACAATCGATCTACTTACTACTCACGTGTATTGGGACAATAGTTCATACCGATCGCGAACTATAACCCACAAGCTAACAAACTAAAACATCGTCTAAAACACGAACTGAACCCAAATTCAAACCACCAACGAATGAAACCGAAACTTTCAACCGAACATGAAGTAATCGAGAACCCCAAAAAATATGAACACGCAACACCGAACGGCCTTTGAAACTCAAAAATAAAATAGGTCGAGGTCGAAAAAAACACGAAACTAAAACTTTACCGAGACTCGGTACAACCAAAACCGAGATATAGTCGAACATATAAAATACTAGTCACGAACCAGAACTTGCAACGTCCAACGAATGTTGGTTATAATCTTCACTGAGTTAGTTATGTTTTAATAATTAAGTACTTTAGTTAAGTTAGCATTTGAGTTTTAATAAAACTAGTTTGAATTGGTATGTACTAGGACCAAGTTTTTAGGATAGACTAGAAGAGTGGGTCTTTATCTACCTAGTCTACAGGTGATAAATAGAGTCGTTAGTTTGTTCTTGTTTTCATGTTTCCCACGTTGGTATGTAAGGCTATAAATATCAGTCTATTTTATTGAATAAACACATATTTTCCTTTTACAAAAGTCCTTTTAACTCTTTACCACATATGAAGTGTGTGATGCGTGTGTGTTGTACCTGGGCGTGAACCTTCATTTGGTATAACAGAATGGTACAAGATCCTCGCAAGAAAGAAATAAACTGATTTAGGTCAGCAAAGAAAGAAGAAAGAAAGAAGAAAGAACGAAGAAAGAAAGAAAGTCAGTTAAGAAAGAAAGAAGAAAGACGTAAAGTTAGTAAAGAAAGAAAGAAAGAAAGTAAAGAAAGAAAGTAAAGAAAGAAGAAAGGAAGAAAGGAAGAAATTAGGTGCGTAAGAAAGAAAAGAAAGAAGACACGCAGGTGTAATAAAAAAAAGTAAAGAACGGCGTTGGTCAGAGCGAAAGAAGCCGGTTCGGTGACGTATCAATATCCAGTTTTGACAGGGACGGACTATCCGGTATAGGCTGTCAAAATGAAGGAGACATGGATGCTCACGGTTTATGGTAGACCATCGAACCAAGGAACTTAGGTGCAGAACCGGATGAGAATAAGTCGAAACAAGCGCTTGCCTTCTTATTGCAAGCGATACCGAAACAGATGGTGTTGCAAATGTCGAGTCACATGGACCCGAAGAAAGTGTGGGATGGCTTAACATTACGCTACATGGGTGTAGATCGGTTAAGAGCGGCTCGACTTGCAAGCTTAAGGAAGGAGCTTGAAACAACACGCATGAAGGAGGGTGAAAGGGTATATGCGTGGCGAAACTGAATGGTATAGCATCATAGGTAAGATCTCTTGGTTATAAACTTGAAGAAGTTGATATAGTAAAAAGATTGCTTAACTCGATGCCGAAACCGTTTTTTCAAATTGTTTCCTTAATTGAACAATGTTTCGATTTGGAGTCGATGTTTTTTGATGAAGCGGTTGGAAGACTCGAGGCGTTTGAAGAAAGACTTAAAGGCCTTGGTGAAAAGGAGGAAGAGTGTAACACCTCATTTTGATAAATGGAATATCACTGGATAATTATGGTGTGTCATCAAAGCATTCAAGGTAAATGTCTTAAAACATTAAATGACAATAAAGATAAATACCGGAATCAAACATCGGTTGTGCAACATAAGCTCACACACATGAAATATAAGTACTGCAAGGAAGGGACTAAACAATATACAAAAGAAATAATGTATGGAAATGCATAAGGTAAACAAGACTGGATACCTTATCCAAATGCACATCTCAAGATCCTAAGTGCGTCCCTAAGTACCTGCTGTTTGGGAACATGGAGGGATCAACTCCTTGTAAAGGATGCAAGGCACACACCACATTCACCATGAAAATCCTGAAAAAGATGTAACTAGGATGCATCCATACGCCCCACATGATAATATAATAAATTGCCAAAACTGAAAGGGACGCCACGAGCAATCACTCCGTCATGGGGAAGTCATAACACAAGTGCCTCCAGTGTTATGGTTATGGTACCTCCAAAACTAGGTGGAACTGGCATGCGTGTATATAGCTCAGGCATTTAAAATATAAAATAAGCATTCAAAACATATAAAAGAACTGGGGAAAACAGATTGCTGCAAACGGGGAATCCTAATCAAACATACGAAGGAATGTCCATACTGAAGGACGGAATATCCGTACCTTATGTCCAGTAGTGAAGCTGAACGATCTACTCCGACCTCACGAATACTACATAAATAAGGGACGTGTATAAGTTGTCTGATTACTGAGTGTGTTACTGGTTCTGGATGTTCTCAACTTATTTTATATGTTCTTGTCATGTTTTTTACTGTTGTAAGTGTTATCTTGTATTTATTCATGTTTTACATGTATTCTGATTATGTATTTCATGTATTCTTGTGTTACTATACTTGTAGTGTCATAATAAGTAACTTTCTAAAAATAGGAGGTTTCCAAAAATAGTAAGTTTCTAAAAATAGAAAGTTTCAAAAAACAGTAAGTTTCTATAAATAGTAAGTTTCCAAAAATAGTAAGTTTAGTGAAATAGAAAGTTTCCATAAATAGAAATAAGCTGAATTAATAAGTCTAAAATATAAGCTAGTGCTTATTAATCATAAGTTATAAGTCATGATGATTTATTAGTAAAGTTTATTAAATTTAATACTTGGGCTAAGTGATTATTAATAATTAATAAAAATGCATGGTTTATTAATTAATAAGTCTCATTGTTAATTTAATAAAACTTTACCTTATACCAATTAATTAAATTAAATCATGGTTTTTAATATAATTAAGTCAAAAATTAATTAATTAATTAATAGTGCTAGTAAATTAAATTAATTAATTACTTGATAAAATAATGGCTAATATAAATTGTATCCCGAGCCTCGAAACCCGAGACCACCAAACTGCGCACCAAACACCACCCCACAGCCGGCGGTTGGTGGTGGTGGCCGGCGGTTGTTGCCACTGCTAGGCCACGGTTCACACCGGCCGAAATCGGCGTTTATGACAACCCATAAATTTTACAAGTATGTTATATAATATGTTTAATGGAAATGGAAAATCCATTAGAAACTTTTGTTTTTATGCATTACTTGGTAAGATGAACTACTTTTCCTAACCTGAACTACCATATCAACATATTCCTATATGTTGTAAACATAACAAGTACAATTAATTTAACAAGTATACTTAACATTCAAAGAAATATAATGATACTCTAAATTCCCTTAGAAACTCTAGAATCCCTATAAAGAAATAATGAACTCAAGAATGATAAAAGTATAAATAAGAACACGTAAACAAGGAATAAGAACAAGTATTATACTAGTATATGAAAAGTATAAAGTTATATAAAGAATAAGTAAGAATAAGCTATAAATGCTAAAGTACAATTAAATGTACATAATAGTCTAGATCATCACCTAAAAACCTTTATAAACATTTTTTTAAGAAATATAATCATACAAGAACTAAGAATCTATAATCAATACAATAAAATAATTCTAACCTGCTATATAAAGAGAAGTTAAGCAATCACAAGTACTAATATTCACTAATCACAAGCTAATTACAAGAAAATGACCTAAAACTAAGATTAGCATATAAAATCTATTCTATAATGAATTAGACTCTAGTCTTTTGCAATTAATTATAAAACTCACCTAAGTATTTTAGGACAAGTCAAAAAACACTCATAGGACTTAATTAAGGTTATAAGATTATATTAAGACAATGTACAAGTACCCTAATGCACAAGCAACACGATTTCAATGCATGACTTGTAAATTAGGTCAAAATAGGTATTTTCATTCTTTAGACATGTTCACCTAAACTAAACCCTTAAACCAAGTCTTAGAACTCTTTGGACACCTTATAAACAATGTATAGAACCTAAATTAAGTTTACATCAGTAGATAAGAGAAGGATAATTACATTTACTAAGATAAAACCCTAGATCATTAGAAAACACTAATCTTTAAAAGTATACTTCACATTTTCACATCAAACCTTTGTTAAACTCCAAACCAATTGCCCAAATCTCTTAAATAGGATGTATAAACCCTAATTAAGCCTTAATAATTCACTAATCACTTTCCTAAGTCCCTAATCACCAAAAATACAAACCATAAGTTACAAGCCCTAATTTTTCAACCCGGTTTTGTATTTTGCCTCCAAAACCTATTTTCAAACCATTTCCCTCCATTCCAAATTCAAAACCCAGATATATATAAGTACTAAGATATTTTAGAAGTGTCTAAAAGTAGGTGCATCACCTCCTTTCTTGCTACACATCACCATTCCTATCCTAATGTTGTCGTGACCTTATATTAGCCACAAGTGATGATTAGATCAAAGCAAGGACCTATAAACTTGTTCTGAGCTTCACTAGTATAAATTAGTCACCCTCCTATCTATGTTATGCGTACAAGACCAAAACTTGGAGCCTAAGTGTTGCTGTGACTATAAATAGAGCCGTATAGTAATCTTGAAGACTTGCACCCTGTTTTCTTATTACCTCCTACCCATTCTCCATATTCACCTCTATATACGTCCTAGAACATCCCCCAAGTCCATAAACCAGGTCTAGAAGGAATCCATTGAAGCTTTTGAAGCTTTGATAGCAAGTAGTGTTCATAAGAAGTCATAAGAAGCCATTTTGGAGCTACCTAGGTAATTTTTATGTTAGCCATGCTTTGATCTTGTTATAATAAATTCTTAGACTTGTTATACTTCCAAAATCATGTTAGAAATATAATCTAAAATAAACTAAGTCATTTCATCAATTTAAATGAAAGTTATAAGTTAAAGATGTCTTAAAATCCTAGTTTTGTAATTTACATAAAGTAATAAGCAAAACCCATTTCAAAAGCTATAGTTCTGAAGAAATGTTTTTATTATGATTATAAACATGTTTTGAATTTTTTTTTTAAAATTCTAGATCATTTGGTCCAATTTAAAGGTTGTTATGTGATTTTTACAAGTATAGGGACTAAAATTGTCATTTTTGAAACTAGTTGACATTTTGGGCCAAAAGTGTCATGTATTTAAAGCTAAAGCTATAATAATAAATGTTGGAAATATTAAGACCCTAAGATTAAATATTGAGGGTTGAAATTGTAAATAATAATACTAAACACTTAAGGGGTTAAAAGTGTAAATATGCTAAACTTATGAAATTAAATAATAAAAAGGTAATTATTGTTAAAATATAAACTTAAAGAATCATTTTAGTAATTTATAAAACAATATGAATGAAAACTATATGATAAAACATACTTTCTAAATTTTTATAAAGTATAAGGACTATTTTTGCCAATCCTAAAACTAAAGGATAAAAGGTATAAATATATACCAACTTTTGAATAAATTTCTAAATAATATATTACTATGTATCAAGTTAGTAGGGAACTTTTTACAACGATGTTCCATCTCGATATTACGTTCTGACTGAGTGGTTGGGTTTACCATTTAAAGGGCCATCGCTCCTCAAACGTTTATAGAATGGCTTCTAAGTATAATGGTCCGAAGAATGATGCAATAATATCACAAATTATAAAGAAAACATAAATAAATAACAAGAATGTGAACTCCAAAAATCAAGGACTTAATACTATACCAAATATGTTAAAACAGGTGGGTGCAAGATCAAGTTCTTTGTTTGTTAGCTCAAGTTATTCTGTGTGATATAAGCCTGACAAGACTTACTGGACCTAAGGTGAGTTCATAGCCTCACTAGTGCTGATTTTTAAATAATTTGAAAACCCGTGAGGGGAATAAAATACAATTGTTTTTGGTATGCTTCTCAGAAATAATTATTGACACTATGTTTACTTCTGTCTTGAAAGTCCCTTTTTAATTATGAACCGTTAATCATTTTCCCAGAAATGAGCGCTAATATTATAAATAGTACTATTTGGGGACTAACATTCCCAGTCTGGGCAAGTCGCACTTGCTAGCACCTCAGTGGTCAAACATGCATACTTTATTTTGCGAATAAGGATAGTTTGGCAGACTTCCTCATAAGGGCAATTGTAGGTTTTGATATGTCTAGTCGCGGTAACATAAGCTTAGTTAATTGATTAATTGATTTTACGGGCGAATAATAACGTAGGTCAGAAAAAGGACCTTGTATTCAAAATGATTTTAAACCTATGAAATCACTCAACCTTTGTGTTAACTTTAAGCATATATTTCAGGTTTTGATAATTGATATTATGGAGCAGCAGAATGATGACGTGGAGAGATATAGACTTGGGAGTTTTTGTCATTCAAACCTATTTTATAGATTTTGGGAACCTGTGATTGTACAAAGTATGTATAAGTCGTTTTGTTTAAAATCTCTGATTGTGAATGATAAATTATAAATGTTTAATAAAGATTATTTAAACACTCTTTTGAGTTGTTTTCCTATTACTGTGCTTTCATATCATTAAGTAATACCCCAAAATATTATTCCGCCGTGCCAAGGTAAAAATGGGGGTGTTACAGAGTGGCATCAGAGCTATAGTTATAGAGAAAAAGAAATTAAAATCTTAATTGTTGGGTTAGTATTTACTGACCCTGAAGCAACTCTAGGATTTGAATATAAAATCACGCTAAGTGTTTCATGCTCAGCAGTAAGGCCAGTCTCCTGATGGATGACCAGAGGAACAAAGTTCCTACTGAAGACTTTAAAGCTGAAGAAAGTTCAGCACTCCCCTTCCAGTGAACTTAGAAGACTAAGAGGTCTTCACTTCAAATACTAGGCGGTCTAGTTGCTGAAGAACAAGGACTGAAGAAGGGCTTTCAGTTCAGTTTAGCTTGACAATACCAAACTGAATGATGTCGATCTCCTCTAGGATACTGAAGACTCTTCAGTATTCTGATGGTTTGCATTAGGCGGGAAAAGATAACTTTAAGTCAAAGTAGGTTGCTTGTATACTTAGATATAAGTACAACCTTTATCTTTCCTAGAATAGTTCATTAAGTACTTTGTACTGTTTATCCAGCATGGGCATCAACCACCCACTGGATAAACTCATGCATTGGTACATGCAAAATGCAAACCCTAATTTACAATGCCTGTATAAAGGAGTGTACATTGTGAGAGAAAGGTAACCAATACAAGAGCTTAAACTCTGGAAAACCTTTCTCTCTCGATACCAACTAAACCATATAGCCAAACATGCATATGAACGTTTAGATTGGAGCTTAGAGTTTAACTTTGGTTAAACGTTTAAGGAGAGGATATCAAACCCCATTGTCATTCAACCACTTTGTTATTCCACAAATAAAGTGGGTTATAGATTCTTTATTTGATTATAATAAAAGTCTATACGTTGAAAATTATATTGGTATTTTTGTTTTAATCTTTCATAGTTCTTATCTAATGTTAAAACAACACACTTGAGTCAAAGTAATAGATATTACTTAAGATAATAAGTAATATTGAATTACTAGGGACCAACAAGTGGTATCAGAGCAGTTTGATTAGTTAAACTCTTATTTTATTAAACTGCTCATTTAAAAGTTTTCAAATCAAGATCCAAAATGGCTCAAGTTATACCACAAATCCTAGAATATAGGGGTGGCCAACTCAATGCTGCTCCTGTACTAGAGGTATCCAACTTTACAAATTGGAAGAAGAGGTTTCTTGTCCACATGGTTGGAATTGAACCTCAGTTCCTTGGAATCATTGAAAATGGTCATTTTGTTCCCATGGTTGGGGACAATAAAAAACCTGAAGTACAATGGACTACTGATGAGAGAAAAGCTGCTAACCTTGATCAGCGTCTCAAAAGTCTCACCATGTATGTACTCCTAGATGACCAAATGAATTCTGTTGTAAATTGTAAAACAGCCAAATCAACATGGGAGGACCTTATTCTTTACCATGAGGGACCCTCTGATGTAAAAGAAACCAGAATAATAGATTTAAAGCTTCAATACAACATCTTCAAGCACAAAGAAAGGGAAACCCTCACACAGACATTCACCAGATACAAAGCACTGATGAATGAACATGTGAATGATGGTGTTGAGCTTTCAAAACTTGAAATCAACACAGTTTTTGTTAATGCATTGCCAAAGAAGTGGCTCGGTTTCTGCCAAAGCATGAGAAATGCTAATCACATTAAAGATTGTGATCTAGCCTCTCTTTTTAGGAAACTAAAAAATGAAGAAAACCTAGTTGATAGGATTTATGAAGGCTCAAGCAAGAGTAAAGCATTAACCATTGCTACACCCTTGTCCACAACCTTCTTCAGTGAAGCTGTCATTCAAGACTACCAAGATAGTCCTGATGATGAGGAAGATACTAGATCTAGTGAGGAATATCTGAATGACCTCAAAGAGGAATTTCATGAAAGAGCACTTCTGGCCAAGTCTAGAAGGTTCTTTAAGAAAGGAGGCAAGTTCTCTAGCTCCACAAAAGCTTTAGTTGACACTGAATGTTACAAATATGGGAAGACTGGTCATTATGCTAGGGATTGTTATTCAAAAACATCTCTTCCTTCATATTCCTCACCATCTCAATCAAGACCAACTGGTCAATCATCATTTCAACCAAAACAAATTGCTTCTACTCCATTTCAGCAAAGTAGGGTTGAACTCATGCCTGCAAAAGACTTTGAGGCCAAATACAGGGAAATCAAGGCAAGATTGGCCTTAATGAGTACTGAAAGATCCTCATCCAAGACCCCCAAGCAAGACAAAAATAAAGTACTTGTTGCTAAAGCATATGAATGGGATGAAGAAGATGTTTCTTCAGATGATGATGAGTTGGTAAATGTGAAAGTGCTAATGGCACTTGCTAATGTTGAAGGGGCAAGCTCAAATGTTGTCACCAGAGAAAGTGCCAGAAATGGAGAATGGGTCAATGTCACAATCAAAAGGGTACAAACTCTTCTAAATTAAAAGATAAAGATGACATTAAATTTGTCTTTGATTACTTGTGCATTGATCTAAAATTTGTTGAAGAGCAAATAACAATTTCCTTGAAAAATTTCACAAACTTGTTCTACAACTTGAAGATTTCGAAAGTAAGCAAATAGAGCTAAAAGAAGTTAAACTTGATATTCTTTCTTTTCAACAATTGAACAAAGAAATTTTGGAGGAAAATAATTCTCTTAGAGTGGAACTAAAAGAAGAAAAAGACATTGTTAAATCTTGGCTTAGAAACTCTGATAGGGTAAATCAATGAATAAGTGAACAAATACCTGCTCAAAAGAAGAAAATGCTTGGTGCTGAAGGATCCTACAACACCAAATCTATTGTCTTTGTCAAAGCCTCAAATGAGGATGGTAGCTCAATCCCTGACATTGAAAGGTCAAGTGAAGAGAATCTACCCAATCATGACACTGGACGAATCTTTCTTCCTGAGTTACAAGCATGTGTTGACACTTCAGCACCAGTTGAATCCTCAGCTGAGGACGACTTAGATGATGATATAGAGAATGAAGTAAGTACCCCACTTCCTCCTTTGGAGAAGCTGGCTGGTGCTGAACCCTCTACTGGACCCAAAACTATCCAGTCTATCATCAAGTCACACACCACACACAAAGGTATTTCCTCCAAACATGTCTAAATTGACACTTCAAAGAACTCTTTAGCTCCTGCTAAAGGTTCACATATGAGAACTACCTCTTTAGTTTCATCAAATAAACTAAAGAATGCTAAATCTGAGGAAGATAAGAGAATGTCTCTTGTCATGCAAGAGATCAATCATCTTAAAATATAACTCAGGCATCAGCAAACACCAACACGATTCAGAGATGAACCTTCAGACTCTCCTCATTTAAAGTACAAGACACAATTCAAAAGAGCTTATGAGTTATGTGGTCAAAACAACCATCTCACTCAAACTTGCTTAAGAGTGATTTATTGTACTAAATGTGAAAGGACTGATCATCGCACTTGTGAACACACTCAGTATATGCTGGCCAAAACAAGTGCTAATGCTCACAAATCTGAAGCATCTCATTCCAGGAAAAATATGCCTTTCCCACCATGCATTCATTGTGGTATGGGCAATCATCACCCAGATGACTGCCACTATTACCCTGTTTGTAATATTTGTGGAAGTTATGACCATGACACTCATGGACATAATCGAATCATCTCACTCATAAGAGGTATTAAACCAAGAAATCCAAACTCTATTACCAAATGTTGTGAGACTTGTGGAAGCGATGTTTACACTACATCTGATCACAACCATATAGAGTGGTTCAGAAGAGGTGAAGCCCTCCAGGCTAAGAAAGCTAAAGCTGTTCAGACCTCTTCTTCTTCTGATCAATCACACATACCCTCTACAAGAGGACCCTTCAGATCTAGAACACCTTCTAGATCTAAAACCCCCACCCAACAAAGGTGGGTTTCAAAACAAAACTGACCATTTCCTTAACAAGTGTAGTGTGATCTCAGGAAGCCTATTTGGTACCTAGATAGTGGCTGCTCAAGGCATATGACTGGCACCAAAATTTATCTGCACAAGTATAAGGAGGAACAAGGTCCTAAAGTTGTTTTTGGTGATAACTCATCAACTAATACTAAGGGATTTGGTTCAGTGAAATGTAATGATATAGTTTTCTCAAGGGTAGCATATGTAAATGGATTGAAGCACAACCTCATCAGCAAAAGTCAACTTTGTGATGCAAATTATCTTGTGCTGTTTGATGACAAAAAAAGTACAATCTTTAACTCCAATCATGAAATTGTGATGATTGCTCCAAGAGTCAAAGATGTTTATGTCATGAACATGAACTCTACTCAGGAGACATGCTTCTTCGCTAAAGCCTCCAATATTACTAATTGGCTTTGGCAAAAGAGGCTCTCACATCTCAATTTCAAAATAATAACTCTGCTGGAAAAACAAAATCTTGTTATTGGTCTTCCCTCACTTGTCTACTCCAAGGACAAACCATGTTGAACATGTGAAAAAGGGAAGCACCATAGGGCCAGTTTCAAAACAAAGCAAACTTTCTCAATCAAAGAAAGTCTTCATTTGCTTCAAATGGACTTATTTGGCCCAGTATCACCTAGGGTCATTTGTCATGAAAAATATACACTTGTCATTGTTGATGAGTACTCAAGGTACACCTTGGTATATTTTCTGACAAAGAAAAGCCATGCACCAGATGTCATTATGTCATTCATCAAAAGAGTTGAAAATCAAAATGACACTCATGTCAAACAACTCAGAGCTGACAATTGCACTGAATTCAGAAATCACTCACTGATCAAATTCTGTGATGACAAAGTAATTTCCCAAAATTTCTTATCTCCTTACACACCTGAACAAAATGGTGTGGCTGAAAGAAGGAACATAACATTAATTGAAGCAGCAAGAACAATGCTTGCTGGATCTGCTCTCTCTAAGCATTTTTGGACTGATGCTGTAGCCACTGCTTGCTACACTCAAAATAGATCCATTATTGTGAAGAGGCACATGAAGATTCCCTATGAAGTCTTCAGGGGGAGATTTCCAAACATTTCATTCTTACATGTGTTTGGGTGTCTAGTATTCATTCACAATCACAAGGATCACCTTGGAAAGTTTGATGAAAAATCTGATGATGGTTATTTTCTTGGATACTCCCTAGTATCTAAAGCATACAGAGTCTTCAACACAAGAAGACAATGTATTGAATAAAACTATCACATCACCTTCAATAAAAATTCTGAAGCTCTCACTTTTCCAAATCCATCAGATGATGAACTTCATATACATGAATCTCACAATTATCCATCTGATGAATTCAATCATTATGAGCCTTCTCAAAAATATCAAACAAGCAATTCAGTCCCTCATATTGATCCATTTGAAGATATGACAAGTCCTACAAAAGGAAATCCGTTAGTATCACATACTGATGGTTGTCAATCAAATAATGATCAATCTCAAAATGATCAAAATGATCAGCAAGGAAACACAAATGACCAAAATGGTCAGTCTCAAAACAATCAGCATGCTGACACACATGATCAAAATGATCAATCATATGCAGCTGCTGAACAACAATCTGAGCCCCTTGCTCAAATCTCTCCTATCATCTCTAGGGAATTAGGTCTTGTATATGCTTATTTTGACCAAGAAGGAAGCCCTCCAATGATTGAACCCTTGTCCACTAAATATCCTTCAGTAGACACTAGAGAAATTCCAAGTCCAAGTCCATGTCATGGACTTCCAAGTTCTAGCTCTAATCATGATACCAGTACCTATTCTCTAGCTCCACAAAAATCTTGGACTCAAAATAGTCACATACAGCTGGTGAACATAATAGGTAATCCTGGTGAAGGTAGAGTCACTAGATCTATGGCAAAGAAACTGAGTGCTTCTTCATCAAGAGAATGCCTTTATGTAAATTTTCTCTCAGAAATTGAACCTACAAAGGTTTCTGAAGCACTCACACACCTTGGATGGGTGGATGCCATGCAAGAGGAACTCAATTAATTTGAAAGAAACAAAGTCTGGAAATTGGTTCCTCTTTCATATGGTAAATCAACCACTAGAACCAAATGGGTTTACAAGCTCAAAAGAGATGAAACCAATGCAGTGACCAAAAATAATGTTGGGCTGGTGGCTCAAGGATTCAATCAAGAGCCTGGTGTTGATTTTGATCAAACCTTTGCTCTAGTTGCACATATGGAAGCCATACGAATTTTCCTTGCATATGCCACTTACATGAACTTCATCATCTACCAAATGGATGTCAAAAGTGCATTCCTAAATGGTGACCTAAAAGAAGAAGTTTATGTTACCCAGCCTCCTGGCTTTGAGAGTAGTATATACCCAAATCATGTCTACAAGCTTTACAAAGCTTTGTAGGGACTGAAGCAAGCTCTAAGAGCATGGTATGAAACACTCTCAACATTTCTCATTCAACATAAATTTGTCAGAGGAAAAATAGATAGCACATTGTTTATCTATAAATCTAAAACTGACACCATTCTGGTACAAATTTATGTGGATGACATAATCTTTGGTTCTACAAGCTTGAAACTTTGTAAACAATTTGCCAAGCTTATGATCAACAAGTTTGAGATGGGTATGATGGGAGAACTCACATACTTCCTTGGTCTTCAGATTAAACAATCTGACCAAGGCATCTCCATCAATCAAGAAAAATATGTCAAGGATCTGCTGAAGAAGTATGATATCAATTGTGCTTCAGTGAACACTCCAATGGTATCTCCTAACAACTTAGGACCTGATCTTACTGGACAATCAGTCAATGAGACTCAGTATAGAGGTATGATTGGGTCACTCATGTACTTAACTACAAGCAGACCTGACATTCAATTCTCTACATGCCTTTATGCAAGATACCAAACAGATCCAAAGGAATCACACCTTACTACTGTACAGAGAATCTTCAGATACCTAAAAGGTACACCAAGTCTAGGTCTATGGTACCCCAAATCCTCAGGATTTGATCTAAAGGGGTATTCAGATTCTGAATATGTTGGATGCAATTTGGACAGAAAAAGCACTTCTGGTGCCTGCCAATTGCTAGGTGGCAAACTTTTGTGTTGGAGTGCTAAAAATCAACAAACAGCTTCCATGTCTTCAGCAGAAGCTGAATATGTGGCAGCTGCTGGATGTTGTGCCAATGTTCTTTGGATGAAAAGCCAACTGACTGATTATGACATAGAATATGAAAATGTACCAATTTTTTGTGATAACACTAGTGCTATTGCAATATCCAATAATCCAGTCCTCCACTCAAGAACAAAACACATTGATATCAAATATCACTTTATCATAGATCACATTGTGAAAGGAGACATTGAATTACATTTCCCACTCAATACCAATTGGCTGATATCTTCACCAAACCATTGGATAAACCAACTTTCAAAAGATTGATAATGGAGCTTGGTATGCTGAACATTGATGATACAAAACCTGAACCTTCAGCATTTAATGAAGAAACCTGAAGGTTCAGCATTTCTTAAAAGATTTTGATTAATGATAAGTAGCATTGTCTGAGTAAAGGAGTGTGTAATGTCATGTGTCTATTTCACTTTATGTGATTGTGTATATGATGTTTTGTCACCTTATCTGATTCACTGAAGCTGAACATATAATCACCAGTCATAAAAAAGGTTCCTTCAGCAATGCTGAACAAAATTTTAATACAGATGAGTTGCTAGGCCTAAGTAGAGGAGCGTGCAATGTCATATTTCTTGTTCACTTATGTGAACATGTATATGGGGTTTTGTCGCTTCATCTGACGCACTGAAGCACACAAGTATAACCATCAGCTTCACCATATTAGAGCAACAACTTTTAAAACAAATCAATCATGTGACTCAATGGAGTTAATTGCATTAAATTTCTTGAGAATAAATACAAAACATTCTTTCAAAAGGTGTCAATTGTTTATTTAGGAAATATCAAGCGTCAATATCATAGTCAAAAACTTTCTGACACAATGAGGCGTTTCACTATTCAAAGCAATAGAAAATCATCACCTTTTTTCAGAACATTAATGAGAGAGTTTGTTTCATTTATTCAAAAGAAACCCTAAAACTTTCATTCTTTTTCCAAATGTTTTACAAAATTTGACAACTCAGTTTAAAAAAAGTGTTTACATATATCTTTTGAAGATCGATGATTCATATCATTTGCAAAGTCTTTAACAAAAAAACACACACACAACTCTCTCTCACTTTTTTTTCAAAAGAAAGCACACACAAAAGACATCAATGGCTGCTGAATCTTCTTCACAACCACAAGAGACTGAGATCACCCTCAATCCTTCCATCCATGTAAACTATCCCATCGAGGACATATTCTTTAAACCCAACAACATGACCTTGATCAAACCAGAAACCCTAACATCTGAACCAGGAAAACAAGTACTAAACTTTTTATCCAAATGTGTGATTCGTGATGCCTTGTTCAAGGATCCAGGGGTTATTTTTGAAAATGTGTTAAAAGAATTTTGGCTCACAACACAAGGGTCAACGAACAAGAAATCTATTGAGTTTATGTCTACAACCTTGGGTATTCATGGGAAAATATATTTAAAGATGTTTATAAGGGTTTTAGGGTTAAACTATTTGGAGGATTCTAGCAAATATGAGGTTGTTCCCAATGATCTCTCTGTTGTCAAAACGTTTTTAGAGAAATTGGATACACTGAAGAGATTGGTGATAAATGGGGGTTGAAGAGAAGCTGTTTAAGTGGAAATTTTTGATGACCATCTTAATTGAGTGTCTGGGTGGGAAAACTGGTGGGCTTGATCAAATCAACCAAAAGGATGCCCTGATTTTGTATTGTCTGGCAAAGGGAATAAAAGCTGATTTTGGAAAACCAATCTTTGAAGATCTCCATGGAAAAATGGAGAAGAAAACTAGGGAGAAGAATGTGGTCTACACAAGATTTTTATCCCTCATTTTTGCTGTCCAATTTGGTGAAGAGTACTGTAAAAATGAAGGAGATAAACTTGTTTTCTCAATCTTTGATATCAATTGCTGGAACATTCCAGTCAGCACAACTGAACCTCCTTTCACACAACCCATGCTGGACATTTGCTCAGCAAATGCTCCAGTAGTGTTTAAAGCTCCAAAAGACACTCCTCCAACTGGAGAAGGGGATCTAACAGGCACACAATCTGGAGCTTCTTCTGGACCACGTCAAACGAGCACATCTATGAATACTCTTAAGTGTAAACGTGCATCTAAGAAAAGGAGGCACCCCACAGAATCTTCCTCAAAGAAGAATTTTGATGATCCCAAAGGGCAAGCTTTGAAGAAACAAAAGTCCTCGGCCAAGGACCAGAACCCAAGCCAGCCGCCACCATCAGTCTCTGCTGAAGGTGGCATGCATCAAGAGGCCCTGAAGGCAACCCATCTCTCAACTTCTTTAGGAGAGAAGGGTGAAGATAAAGCGCACCCTTAGCTCGATAGAGTGGAGTCAGCATCGGTAAGCAATTTAAATCTGAATGCATCTCAAATTTCATTACCAATCTCTATCATTTCTCACTCTGAGTCTGCATCAAGGAATGATGTGTCAACAAATCCAACAGCTGATACTGACCCTGGCCTATATGTTTCTAATGATGTAGTTCCCCCTCAATAGGGTTCTACTGAAGGAACAAAAAACATTATCATTGATATTAACTCATCAAGAACGTTTTCTCATGATCCATCAGGTAAAACCAAACCTGGTGGTGAAGGACTTGAAACTGACCAGCACGCTGAACATGGGGATTAACAAACAATGAAGGAAGTGCCTCTCTCCACTGGCGCCAAGGGGGGACACTTGCCTACATTTATTTTCAGCATGTCTGCTGATGACTTAGAAAAGGAGTTGGGACTAAGTGAAAGAGCTCCAGTCAACCTGGATGATAGTGAATCTGAAGATGATCCTTCTTATCAAATTTCCAAGCCTCCATCCCCCAGAACCATTAAGGTAAATGAACTGACAAATCAGGTGTTGGTTCTACAATCACAGGTGTTAATCCCACTTCAATCCATAACACAATATAAGATGATATTTAGAGAGATAAAGAGTAGAAAAGTAGAGAGAGAAATAAGAGAGATTATGGATGATTAAACACTTTTAGAGAGAGAAATAAATTTTAACCAACACCCTCTTCCACACATGGAAGAGGGTATTTATATGCCACGGCCATAAGGCCTTAGTGGGCTTGTTCATGGGCCGGGCTTGTCTTTGCTTGGGCTTACGCCCCTAACTTATACAATATTAGCTTAAATACCAAGCCCGGTTTTCCCGACTAACCTATTACAATACAAGACCAATAACGACTAAGATGACCTATTTCATTCTTGTTCGACTATATAAAATATAGGGCTAACAATCTCCCCCAATGTATTGGTCATCTTAAAAAGCTTAAAGAGCATAAGATGATTGAGTGAATACATTATTTGTAGAGGAGATCTTCCTACTTTGGTCTTGTATCTTGGTCTTGATCTTGTTTGCAACGGCCTTGTTCCTTCATGCTTTTGTGATCTTTATCTTGAGCCTTTTTTCATTTGACTTTGAGTGCTTGAGATTTTCAATCTATTCTTGATAGTGTTCATCTTGAGCTCTTGTGACAAGATGACCTATTACATTCTTACATTCTTAAGTATCTTGATTGTCGCCATCTTGTGCTCTTGTGACTTCTGAATCAACATCGGTTACACAGCTACGCCACCTTCTTGATATGCAGCAACATATATAGACACGGATAAAATGTCTTTGAACATTTCATCCTAACTCTGTAGCATTTTACCTCCGGTCGGTGAAGACCGTTTAGACGGTATTAGATACCGTACCTGTGATCAGGTAGATTCGATTAAGAATCTCCTTGACATGGTTTCCCGGCGGTAGTAGCCAGTTCTCTTTACTCGACCGTCTCAAAGCAGACTGCGAACGTAAAGAGTGAATCATAAGGATAAATTATCCGTCTGATTAGAGTCGTCAATTCAGATTACCTGGAACAATTTTGATTCTAAAAAAATCGCACCATTGTTGCTTTCCAGTTTGTCACAAGCTTGATTCATAGAGAATCTTGCGAGTCACCTACCGCAGTGCTGTTTGATGTTGACACTGGAAGGATTTCCATTCGTCACTATGAACACTAATGAGTGTCACTCTGAATGTTCTGGCAAGATCACACGGATAGTGCGAAGAAACCTGGAATCAAGTTTGAATCAATTAAGAATCGAAACTTAGTTGCTTTCCAGTTCTCACAAGTTTGATTCGTTTAGAATCACACAAGTTACCTACCATGAGCTTGTTTAATGCTGGCTCAAGCAGGATTTCCATCTTCATTGTGAATCGTATCACTCAGATGTTCTGGAAATATCACAAGGATAATGCGTAGGACTCGATTGTGTCCTAATGAGATGATAGATTGATCTCTTTTTACTCTAGACTCAATAAGTGCATTTTGGTAATCAGAGGCTAGAGCAGACTGCCACCTTTTCAATATTAACTATCTCGGAGTGAGAAAGTCAATAGATACGTGTTGATCTCCGTGACAATGAGACAAGTTTCTTTTGAGAGAAACTCGAATGGCTGGGAAGGGTTGTGCATTGCATCACTAGGTCCATGATGACTTGTCTTCAATGGATGTATTGACCCGGTTTCTGCCTAAGTTGCATAGAATATTCAACTCCTTCAATGCTTACCAATACGTCATCACTAGCACCTTGTTGTGATTGTTCCAGTGCTAACTTAAGTACTTGGTCCGCATTCAGCTTCATTCCACTCCATCTTTCCTATGGACAACTATTTCTAGCTATGGAATGTCCTTGGGTAGATCCCTCTGGTTCTGGTTGGATCATAGGACTTAGTTTCCTATCCTAAACCACCTTTTGACTCCATCGTTCCGTCGTGGATAGTAGGTTGTTTCGGGTAAAGATCGTAACCATAAAACCATTGAAAACCATTCAAAGTGTTTGATAAAAATCAAAACTTTTAACACTTTGAAAGTTTTACATTTCCAAAAGCTCCCCCTACACACATGCATCGATATACGAAATAGTTTGGCATGTGAAAGAAAGAGTTGCACTTGAGTCTTTAAGATCACATATTGTGATATATTACATTTTAATCACATTTTCTCCCCCTATCTCTAATATAAAAAAATAATATTAGAGATACCAATTGGTTAAAGTATGACAATTTCCAAAAAATCGACGGGAGAGAAACATGTGTGCACGCATGAATCATGGAACATTTTCAGTCGGGTCACTCCCCCTCAACAATATATGTGTGTCTTGAGACAAACTCTGACAAAATTTTAGAAAAACGACACCACAAAATATGTTGAGGTACGGAGTTGAGATGCCTTTACCGATAATATATATGACAGATTTAATATTATTTTCAGAATGTGTTGGATACATAAAATATGACAATTTTAGAGATGTACCCAACAACATTAAAAGGCTTGATTTTAAAACGCTCCCCCTAAAAAATTGATCAAAATAACATATGACAATTTTGAGATATGAAAACCACATAAGAGGAAGGGAGTGTTGAACACACAATTTTGAAAGATTTAGAAAAATCTTTTTGAGAAATTCTTGAAAAATTGTGTTCAACAGTTTTAAAATAAATTCCTATTTACATGTGCTCAAAACTTTGAATGTTTTATGACTAGCTCATGACCGAGAAAAATTAATTTCCCATTGTGTAGGATAAGTTATCTTCCATGATAAACTTTCCTTAAGTGGAAGGACGAGTTCTAAGCTGACATTTACATATAAGTCGTTTTTCATGAACTTAAAAACTTTGAATGTTTTTATAGGAAGCTCATGACCGAGAAATATTAATTTCTCGTTGAGAAGGATAAGTTATCGCCCGAGATTAACTTTCCTTATTTGAGGTCCGAGTCCTAAGCTGTGATGTGCTTAGAAGTCATTATGAGAGAAAAATCAAGCAGCTTCATTTGCCAAAACCTCCAAGTTTTCTGGAGTCATATACTTCGTACCAAGACGGCCAACGAGATACTGAAACCTATTTTGAGATAGGGCTTTAGTAAACAAGTCTGCTATCTGATACTCAGTTCTGACAAAGTATAATTCCACGATACCACGTTCTACTTGTTCCTTGATGAAGTGATATTTAACTGCGACGTGCTTGGTACGGGAGTGTTGAACCGGATTGCAAGAGATGGCTATGGCCGACTTTGAGTCACAATACATAGGTATTTATCAAAGTGGAAGCCATAATCCGTGAGTTGAGTTCTCATCCAGAGGACTTGAGCACAACACGCGGATAGAGCCACATATTCTGCTTCAGCTGATGAGAGCGAAGTGCAGTCCTGCTTCTTTGAAGACCAACTCACAAGTTTGTCTTCCCCTAGAACTTGTACGCTACCAGAAGTGCTTTTTCGACTATCAAGGCAACCTGCGTGATCAGAATCTGAAAAGATGTTAGATGAAAACCGGTTCCCTTCGGATACCAGAGTCCCATGTGAATGGTATTCTTAAGGTACCGAAAGATCCGTTTAACCTATTTGAGGTGCTTTTGAGTAGGTCTGGCTTGATATTGTGCACAGTAGCATGTGGCATGATGAATATCAGGCCTGCTGGCTGTAAGATACATAAGTGACCCGATCATACTGCGATATCGCGTTTGATCTACGGGATACGAGTACAAGTCAGCGTCTAGGGATGTGGTCGACAATGGTGTACCAACGCGAGCACATGAGGTCATACCATGCTTTTAAAGTATCTCTTGAGCATACTTAGCTTGGTGTATGAAGATACCACGTGGGGATTGATGAATCTGGAGGCCTAAAAAGAATTTTAGCTCCCCCATCATTGACATTTCAAATATGATGTGCATTAATTTTTCAAAACGTTTTGAAAGTTTTGAGTTCGTAGAACCAAATATAATGTCATCAACATAAACTTGCACCAGCAGTATGTCATCCCCATACTTATTAATAAAAAGAGTAGGATCAATAGAACCTTTGGAGAATCCTTTCGAAACCAAGAAGTTGGATAGTTCTTCGTACCATGCCCTTGGAGCTTGTTTAAGTCCATATACAGCCTTCTTGAGACGATAGACTTTGTCGGGATGATGAGGATCGCTGAATCCTTCCGGCTGATTCACATACACTTCTTCCTTCAAATGACCGTTGAGAAAAGCAGTTTTAACGTCCATCTGAAAAACCGTGAGTAAAACTAAAATGGTACTTTAAAGCTAAACGAGGCAAAACCTAAAGCGGGTACTAAATAAAAGATAAAACTTAAACTTTACGAAAAAATATTAATACTAAAAATCGACGAAAAATTCAACTAAAAATACGTAACTTTCAGAAATAAAATCGGAACAACTTTCAGATATAACTAAACAATTACGGAACAATACTATTAAATAAGCAAGCAGACAGGCTAGCTGCTGGAAGCAGCCAGCCTAGCTGCTCACTTTTGGCGCCTAAATGAATGGAAGCATGCATGCATGCTGGTCCATCGTAATGTAAGACTAAAAACCTCCATCGGAATATTTAATAATCTATCGTAATATTGATTTTATTGCTAAAGTATCGCAATGTTTATTTGGATCTATCGTAATATGTAAAAAAAATAAAAATAAAAAAAATAAAAACTGTCGTAATAATATATACCAAAGTATCGGAATACTAAAAGAAAACTGTCGGAATGTTTTAAAAAAGAACTATCGGAATGTCTAATAATAAAAATTGTCGGAATAATTAAAGTCCCAAATTCTATCCGAATGTGGCTATCAAAATTTGGGCAGCACTTCGTCGCAATATACCTTAAACTTCGTCGGAATATGCGATCGGAATGAGCGATCACAATCCCGATCGAAATAAGGGGGATGGTACAAATGATCGCAAAGTAGAACCACAAGGGTTATTGCGATACAAACAAGCAACCCATCGGAATGTGTATTACCCTCAATATTGCGATGAACACAAACAAATCCGAAAATGGAGATAAGCACAAATCTCAATAAGCACTTTCAATAAGCTCACTTAACCAAATCTAAAACAACTCACTAACCATAAATTTGACAACTTTTGAAATATGAAATTCATAAACTTTATAAAAGGAACTTTAAAAAGATAAAACTTTTTAGAAAACTTTAAAATTAAATAAGTTAAATACAAAATAAGCCAATAAGATTGTCAAAGTTATAGCTTAATTCGTATAAAAGCTTAGATGGAAACAAAAAGATGAACGTTTTAATCAAACATCACAATTAAACAAAAAAGCATAAAGATTTCGGATAAAAGATGAATCAAGATCAAGAAAGGTAGAATAAGATTAAGATTAAGACAAGAATTAAACTATCAAAAGTAAATATTTGATTAAAAACATGAAAGGAAGATAAAAGATTGGGATTCTAGTGAGAGAAACTGTCACTTTCTCTCTCTAGAATCTCCTACAAAAATGAAAGGAAAACTAAACTAACTAAAAACTAACCAACCCTCCTAAATGAGTTTAGGAGGGTATTTATAGGAAAATAGGGAGGTGCATGGGTTGCCTCCTCGCTCTTTCTTTCTTCATGTCTTCTCGTCTTTTAAATTCTTCGACTTTATCGACTTTGTCTCGGTTTTAATTAAACTCGTCTTATAATTTCTTTATTTTATTAGACTCGAGTTCTTCGGCTTTATTAAACTTCCGTCTTTAGACTTGTTCTTCGATAAATCTTTAGAATTGGTCTTGGACTTCAGTTCTTTTTCCACTCTTAATTTCTTGACTTCGTCTTTTGTCTTTTTCTTCGATAAAAGCCCGTGAAATCTCGTGTTTTCTCCACTTTTCACCTTTTCGTCCTAAATCACAACAAAAACACAAACCACGCATAATTCCGACATAAATGACATAAAATGCACGTTTTGGCTCGGTTATTATTGTAATTAAGTGGTAAAAAGGATGGGTGTTTACACACCTATCAAATCCCCTACACTTAACAATTGCAATGTCCTCATGCAATGCATTAGTTACAAAGCACGTTTACATTTTTCATCATAATTAATCCACCTTGGCCTTTATTAAAGAGATAGAAAATTATAAACATTCAAAGGAAGAAAGAAATCAAAAACATACCTTAGGATTTTGAAAATGTCATGAATAATCATCATCCTCAAGTTTTCACTTTCTCCAAACCAAGCTTAAAAACGAGATCATTGTTATTATAAGTTAGTAAACTAACACGAATTCATGTGGGCCAATTATTCACATAGACTCCCTTATTCCTAGGTGTATCTCTTATATTTTATTTTTGTCTTAAATGATCACGAGGATGCATTGTTTGACTTATTTCGATAGTTATTTAGGCCGAAAATAAAGTGGACGATTTAATCAATAGTTAGCTAAAGGACAAAATCTTTTAAAACTGCTTCTCGGGACCTCATAAAATTCATATCTTGGCATAACTCGCTTCGCGATTTGAGACCTTTCTCGGACCGATATTTGGCAGCGACTTCATACTTCAAATCTTTGAGAGACGTTCTTGAAATTATGGTCTTCTCTTCATAATAGGAATTTCTTCACTTGCAGTTTTTGAGAGATTCTTCATACTTGGACCACGACTTCTTCATTTTTCTCCAATCTTTATTTTCGACTTTGATATACAATGATCCGCCTCCTTTTAGGACTTGGATCTATATATCCTCATACCTTGTTAGGGCCTTTTTGGATAGACTTCTCCATGATCTTTTGGGGAGTACTTGCTTTTCGTCGTGTGTCTCGATCCTTCATATTGATTTTTGATAAATGATTCTTCACATCACTTGGGATCTTTTAGCAACAAAATGTAGCCCTCATGTCTTGTTAGGACCTTTTCGGACTCGTCAATCTTCACATCCCGCTTCAATAAGTTATGCCTTGGCTATGAACTCTAATCCATACCGAGCAACTTTTAAACGATCTTGTGCTAGAAGCTAAGTAACTTTTCAAATCGTACAATCTTATTTATTGCAGATAAATTTATTAACAAGTGATGGGAGAATAGGCTCATAATTAACTCACATAAATTCATGAAAGAATACCAAACTTATAATTGACTCTATCATCTCTCGTTCTCCACAATTTAAAATCTCAAGGAATGAGACTCGTGGATGCTTAGCCTATTAAATCAATGTTTTGGGTTTTCGAGTCGCCTATAGGATCTTGCAAATTCTTAGACTTTTTCAAGTTTAGAATCCGCATTTTAAAGTTCCCTTGATAAACGACTCTCTAGGATCAATTATAGGAACTTGCGAAAAGTTCTTTTTCTTAACCCGTGAGAGTTAAGACTTTCGCGTTTTATAGCTCCCTATATAAAAGCTTAGCAAAACTTGACTTAAACACGTTAAGGATACTAGCTAGAGTAAACTTAGATAAGTAAACTCGGGTTGAGTCAAAAGATTCACAACGTTTGAAAATTAAAACCACTTTATTCAAAATTTATTCTAGCAAAGAGAAAAAATAACTATACAAAAGGAAAAACTAATAGGCCAAAATAGATCAAAAATTTTGAAAAATGTCGAAAATTTTTGAATTTCCGGTTAAAATGAGGACAAATACAAGGAAAAAGCCACTTAACTTCGATAGAAGTCCCCCCTACACTTGATATAAACATTGTCCTCAATGTTTAAGCATGTGGGAGTAAACTCCCCTACACTTAGGAAATTGTGCATCTTGTTTAAATCTCGCTAAGGAAGAGACAACTAACGAGATTTCTATTTTAATATTGAGAAATATAAAATAGTGAATCGAAAGAGTTTAGGATAGAACCGGGAAGAAGGGAACACGGAATTACGGTTCGTCAAAAGTCATCATAGAGAGTGTCTTTGAAGCTCTAATCCCTGCACATGATAAGAAAGAAAACATGAAACACCAACGGGACTCCCCCTACACTTATGGTAAAGATAGATAGATAATTGGGTTGCCTCCCAAAAAGTGCTTGTTTTTGTTAACCGAGTCACGAGCCTGACTCGTCCCCGAATTAAATGGTCCATGGGGAAGCCTCGAATGTGATACCGGGATCAAAGACCTTGTCCTCGTTCCCGGAGGACATCAACAAAGTAGAGGCGGGGGGATAAGTCTTGTATAGGAGAAAAGTCCTTTCAACATACGTAAAGTATGTGAAATCAAGATCCACGGGAGGTGGGGTGGGTAAAGTAAGCACATTGTCCTCCCCCAAAGACAATGGATGCTGAGCAAGCGGCAAGGCCGTATTGTTATCAATCATAGCATAATCAATGTCACCTCCCGGGTCAAAGCACTCATCCTCCGTGATGGTCTCTAACGGAGTGGATGAAAGGTGCTCAGAAGGGGGACTTGGGTCAATACCTTCAAGTAGAAAATTGTCAAGAATAATATCCCCCTCCATGTCATTATCATTAATACCTGGAGGCATGGACTGAATGTTGATTTTTCCAGCAATGGGTCATTATCTCAACGGGAGGAATAGATGGAGGCAAAGACTCGGAGAGAGAAGGAGAAGTCAACTCTTCGATTTGAGCAATAAGAAGGTGCACTTTCCGTAATGTATCGCAAAGAATCACGTCTTCCACCTCATCCAAAAGATCATGTTCATCGGTGAACTTCTCGTAATTCGGAGAGAATAAATCGTCATCGCCCGCATCTCCCGGTGGAGATTGAGAAACTTCAAAAGTGAAATTCTCATAGCGGAGAGAAGAATCGTCATCACTAGGATCGACCTCTTCCGTAAGAGCAACGTCGTCCTGAAGCTCCATAGCAGGTGAGTCACAAACCTCATCATCCAATAATTTGTCGAGACCAACATCAATAAGCTCATTCAACGAATCAAGATCGTTAGACGCAGTAGGAACATCGAGAGTAGGAGCATCAACTTCATAAGATGTGTTGAAAGTGCATACAGCATCGTCGTCATCATCATCATAATAGTATTGATGCATAAGAGGAGGGGTATAATCACTAAGATTAGATACTTGCTTTTGTTGCAGTCGCTTTTCCTCCGCCCATGCTTCTTTTGTTAGAACAACGGCTTCTTGAAGTTGCAGAATGATGGAGTATAGTTCGTCATTCAAAGTAGTGAGTTGTGGGTCAAGATTAATTTGCTGAGAGGATTGATGATTGAGGGTGTGATGTGGGGGCTCAAAATGTTGAAAACCTGAATTATAGCATGGGTGTGGCTCATAGTAGTTCATCAGTTGAGAAGAATTAGAACACGGATTTGGTTCATAATAATCCATTGGTGACGAAAATTGAGGACACGGATCTGGCTCATAATAATTCGTTGGTTGACAATAAGAAGTATCGTGAGGACCCCCATAGTTGTTGCAAAACAGGTAAGGAGAAAGAGTGGGTGCGTCTTGTGGATAACTATCATCATTGTCATAATTGTACCCCGGTTCTTGCCCGTGACCATACGGGTATCGAACCGGGCAGGAAACATACCAATGAGAATCGCTTCCACAATAGATGCACGAGGGAACAGGAGGTGGGTTCAAAAAGGACGAATTGGTCGAGTTGCACAAGGGACAAAATCCTAGTTGTGTGTTGTCGATATCGTTTCCGCACCGTTCACATGTACACCATTGACAAGAGTCGTTCCCGCATAATCGTCTCCCACACCCGACGCAATGGACATAAAAATCATAAAGAAAAATAGATAAGCAAGAAGAATATTTTTGGTGCAAAACTTTGAAAAAGAAATGCTTTTTATGATTTTTCAAATGTTTTTGGGATTTTTGAAAATTTTTGATACAAAAAATAACGTTCACGAGTGAACGGATCCCAAAAGCCAACGCGTCTCTCACAAAAAACCGTTAATCTTCACGAAAAGAGCCGGCAGCGGCGCCATTTTAATACTAAGATTTTACTAGTTGAAAAAGTGTCCGTTTCTCGGTGTCTAATCGAATTGATTTCCGGTTAAATGTGTGACTCAATTGTTTTTGGTTAAGAAAAAGGGAAGTTGATTATCTATAACTAATTAAAAAGTAAATGCGAAAGGTATTTAAAAACAAACTAAAGACAAGTACAAATAATAAAAGTAAAACAAGGTGAATATTAAAAACTAAAAGTTAAAACGATATTAAAATGAATATTAAAACAAATAATAAAACGTAATTTAAAGCGAAACAATTAATAAAAATAAATCTAAAAGACAAAATTAATTATCGACTCGAAAATAAAGTTTACTAAATGAAAAAGGAGAGAATAAAACTAAAATGGTACTGTAAAGCTAAACGAGGCAAAACCTAAAGCGGGTACTAAATAAAAGATAAAACTTAAACTTTACGAAAAAATATTAATACTAAAAATCGACGAAAAATTCAACTAAAAATACGTAACTTTTAGAAATAAAATCGGAACAACTTTCAGATAAAACTAAACAATCACGGAACAATACTATTAAATAAGCAAGCAGGCAGGCTAGCTGCTGGAAGCAGCCAGACTAGCTGCTCACTTTTGGCGCCTAAATGAATGGAAGCATGCATGCATGCTGGTCCATCGTAATATAAGACTAAAAACCTCCATCGGAATATTTAAAAATCTATCGTAATATTGATTTTATTGCTAAAGTATCGCAATGTTTATTTGGATCTATCGTAATATGTAAAAAAAAAATAAAAAAAAAATAAAAACTGTCGTAATAATAGAATATAACAAAGTATCGGAATACTAAAAGAAAACTGTCGGAATGTTTTAAAAAAGAACTATCGGAATGTCTAATAATAAAAATTGTCGGAATAATTAAAGTGCCAAATTCTATCCGAATGTGGCTATCAAAATTTGGGCAGCACTTCGTCGCAATATACCTTAAACTCCGTCGGAATATGCGATCGCAATGAGCGATCGCAATCCCGATCGGAATAAGGGGGATGGTACAAATGATCGCAAAGTAAAACCACAAGGGTTATTGCGATACAAACAAGCAACCCATCGGAATGTGTATTACCCTCAATATTGCGATGAACACGAACAAATCCGAAAATGGAGATAAGCACAAATCTCAATAAGCACTTTCAATAAGCTCACTTAACCAAATCTAAAACAACTCACTAAGCATAAATTTGACAACTTTTGAAATATGAAATTCATAAACTTTATAAAAGGAACTTTAAAAAGATAAAACTTTTTAGAAAACTTTAAAATCAAATAAGCTAAATACAAAATAAGCCAATAAGATTGTCAAACTTATAGCTTAATTCGTATAAAAGCTTAGATGGAAACAAAAACATGAACTTTTTAATCAAACATCACAATTAAACAAAAAAGCATAAAGATTTCGGATAAAAGATGAATCAAGATCAAGAAAGGTAGAATAAGATTATGATTAAGACAAGAATTAAACTATCAAAAGTAAAGATTTGATTAAAAAATGAAAGGAAGATAAAAGATTGGGATTCTAGTGAGAGAAACTGTCACTTTCTCTCTCTAGAATCTCCTACAAAAATGAAAGGAAAACTAAACTAACTAAAAACTAACCAACCCTCCTAAATGAGTTTAGGAGGGTATTTATAGGAAAATGGGGAGGTGCATGTGTTGCCTCCTCTCTCTTTCTTTCTTCATGTCTTCTCGTCTTTTAAATTCTTAGACTTTATCGACTTTGTCTCGGGATTAATTAAACTCGTCTTATAATTTCTTTATTTTATTAGACTCGAGTTCTTTGGCTTTATTAAACTTCCGTCTTTAGACTTGTTCTTCGATAAATCTTCAGAATTGGTCTTGGACTTCCGTTCTTTTTCCACTCTTGATTTCTTGACTTCGTCTTTTGTCTTTTTCTTCGATAAAAGCCCGTGAAATCCCGTGTTTTCTCCACTTTTCACCTTTTCGTCCTAAAACACAACAAAAACACAAACCACGCATAATTCGGACATAAATGACATAAAATCCACGTTTTGGCTCGGTTATTATTGTAATTAAGTGGTAAAAAGGATGGGTGTTTACACACCTATCAGCAGCATAAGCGAGGAATATCCTGACAGCTTCCAAACGAGCAACTAGAGCGAATGATTCATCGAAATCTATCCCTTCTTGTTGACGATATCCCTTAACCACAAGACGAGATTTGTTTTTGATGATGGTTTGTTCTTCATCAAGTTTGTTTTTCCAGATCCATTTGAAATCTAAAAGCGAAATTCCATAAGGTCTGTCAACAATTTCCCAAACATTTATTCAAACTGATGATTTTCGTCTTGCATTGATTCAATCCACGCATGATCAGTCATGGCTTGTTTGATGTTTGTAGGTACAGTTGAACTCACGGTAAGTGCGTACACACACATCGTCATCGGTGTTGAGTTGTTTGCGTGTTCGAACCGGTTGTGAAGGATTTCCAATTACTTGCTCCAATGGATGATCACGAGTCCAATGGTGAGTGGATGGATATCTTTGGTAGAATGTATGCATGTTGGACGGATCAACATGTTGAGTAGAAGACTCTCCGACTTCATGTACCGGTGTACCGAACGGATTGATAAATTCTTCTTCGTCAGGTTGTGCATCGACTACTTGATTGTTGTTTCCTCCTTCAGCATTGATGGTTGGTGATGTTGGTTGTATGACAGTTTCTTGAGTTTGTTGAGTATCCAATGGAATAGTCTCTTGAGCAACGGTTGCTGAAGTAGAGGCAGTTGTGTCTTGTTGATTTTGTTCAGGTGCATCAGTAGTATTGACAGCGGAAGGCTTTGACACAACTTGATTGTTTCCATAGTTATATTCATCAAACATTGGATCATATAAATCAACCAACTCATTCATATGTGTCGTATCCGTCGATTCTGTTGTAGGAGTATTTTCTTGACATTCTTGTACGGGACGTACACTGTTTTGTGTAGGTGCCATTGCTGGACAATGAGGTGTGCGACTTGAGCTGTTGTGTTCAAGTACTATATGTGGCAATTCGTCAAAGTTCACATGAATTGTTTCAATAATAATCTTTGTTTTCTTGTTGTAAACTCGATATCCTTTCGACAATGTAGCATACCCCACAAAAATACATGCAACACCTTTTTCTTTCATCTTGTCGAGATTCTCACCGTCTTTAAGAATGTAGCATAAAGATCCAAATACGTGAAAGAATTTAACTGTTGGTTTCCTGGCATTGATGATGTGGTAAGGTGTATTTTCATGTCTTGGGATGACGAGAGAAAGATTTTGAGTATAACAGGCAGTTGCAATTGCTTCAGCCCAGAAGAATAGTGGTAATTTTGAAGCAGAAAGCATTGTTCGAGCTGCCTCAACCAAGGTGTGGTTCCTTCTTTTGACAACGCCGTTTTGTTCAGGAGTTCGAGCAATAGACGTTTGATGTTCGATACTTTCTTCTTGAAAGTAAGATTGCAAAGTCTTGTTCAAAAATTCAGTACCCCTATCCGTTCTTACGGTTAAGACTTGAGCTTGAAGATTGCGTTGTATCATCTTGAGAAAGTTTTTGAGAACCTCTGGTGTTTCATCCTTGGACCTTAAGAAGAAAGTCCATGTGTATCTAGAGTAATCATCAACAATCACGAGAATATACTTTCTCCCGTTAATACTCTCTACACGCATGGGACCACATAAATCCATGTGTAGAAGTTCCAATCGTCCTTTAGAGCTTGGGGTAGTCTTTGTTTTGAAAGACTTCCGTTTTGCTTTCCCCAACTCACAAGAAGAACAAAGATGGTCTTTGACGAATTTTAATTTAGGAAGACAGGTCACAATATCATTCTTCGAAAGCAAGTTGATGGTGTCAAAGTTGAGATGTGACAATCGTTGATGCCATAACCATGCTTGAGAGGATGTAGCTTTCGCCATTAAGCAAATTGGATTTGTTGAAGATGTATCTTGAAGAGTTACTGAGTAGAGATCAGACCCACGAGAACCTGTAAGAAGGTCATTCCCATCGTAGTCTCTAACATAGCAAGTAGTTTTCCGAAAAGCCACTTCCAAATCCGCATCACAAAATTGACCAACCGAGAATAAATTGTGATTCAGTCGCTCGACGTAATAAACCCGTTTTATAGTGATATTCCCTTGAACCAAGTCTCCATATCCGAGTATCGGTGCAAACTGACCATTTCCAAACCGTACCATACCCAGAAACTTCTCCACGAAGTTAATTAGAAGCTTGAGATTGCCCGTCATGTGCTTTGTGCACCCAGAGTCCATTATGAAGAGAATGATCTCGACGAGCTTCATAAGCATTAGAAGACAATGTAGAGTTTGACAAATGGGAGCCCTTGATAGAAGTGGGTTCCAAAATATTAGTAGACATAGATTCAAAGGGCAAACTAACATTCATAGACCCAATTAGAATAGTGGTTGTCTTAGGTACCCATTTGTATCCAGGTGGTGTAAATCTAGAGTACCCCTGTTTACATGTCCTACTCATGTTCTCATAAAGCTTCTTTAACATTTTTTGTTTACGTAGAGTAGTGGATTCTAACGCACTTAGCTTCTTAAGGGGTTGAGCAGTGGATTGGTTCAATGTTTTTGTGGGTTTTCTAGTACTAGTGGGCACAAGAATAGGCTTCCTAGTTCTAGCATTCACGCCATTATGATTAAAATCACAAGCATCATGATTGAAAGTACGAACACATTTTCCACATTTAACACAAACAAATTCAACATTCGAACTCTTAACATTCAAACTGTCATTACATGCAGTTACAGACGTTTTATTCTTAGAAAACTTAAAATTCCTACGGTGATCTTCTACTTCCTTCTTCTTCCCTTGACTATTGTTAGGCATGAATATATCTTCAATTCTAGTGCTCTTAAGCTGTGGTCCGCTAACGCTAGTAGTGGGAGTTACTCCTGTAGAAGAAGACACACGTTGATTAGTTTTCCTAATATTCTGAGGTAACCCCGATGTTACAGTTTGAGTGGACCTAGTGTTCATCTTGTACATTCCAGGTGCTATTACATTTGTGCTCTTATCAGTTCCTAGCTTAGGCAAAGTCTGTGGGGGTTTGCCCAAAATAGATGATTTAGGGCATTTAACCGCATTCGGTTGACGAGCAGCGGATGGTTTACCCAAATCAGACTTTCCTTTCAGTTTCTCAATGAGCTTTTGTAACTCACTGATTGCCATGTCTCTTTCTTGTAGTTGAGCTTTCAAATCCTTTATTTCAAAATCTTTTTCATTTAAAATACGAAACGAAGATTGATAGGTGTGTAAACACCCATCCTTTTTACCACTTAATTACAATAATAACCGAGCCAAAACGTGTATTTTATGTCTTTTATGTCAGAATTATGCGTGGTTTGTGTTTTTGTTGTGATTTAGGACGAAATTGTGAAAAGTGGAGAAAACACGGTATTCACGGGCTTTTATTGAAGAAAAAGATGAAAGATGAAGTCAAGAAGTCAAGAGTGCAAAAAGAACGGAAGTCCAAGACCAATTCTGAAGATTTATCGAAGGAAAAGTTAAAAGACGGAAGTTTACTAAAAGCCGAGGAACTCAAGTCTATTTTATTGAAGAATTAAAAGACGAGTTCAAAAGAAATCCCGAGCCACAAGTCATTAGAGTCCAAGTTTAAAGAAGATTAGAAGGAAAAAGGACTAATGGTGCAATTAATGAAGATTAAAGGCTTAAGGACCTAATGACGCAATTAAGAAGAAATGAAGAAGGAGAGAAAGCTTCCTAATCCTCCCCTATATATAGATTAGCTCTTAATCATTTTCATTTTGTTGGCTAATCGTGACATTAGTTCTTCCACTTTTAATTACCTTGCCATTTAAATACTTGTCAAATTTAAATTCTTGTCTTGCACCTTAATTACCATTTATTTTCAAGTAAGTTTTCTTTTTAATTCTTGTTAATCTTTATCTTTATCTTGTTAATCTCATTCTACCTTTCTTAATCTTTGATTCTTATTGTTTTTGTTCATGTTCATGTTCTTATTTTTCTTATTTTGATCAAGTGCTTTTGATTATTTTGATTAGTTTTGTGAGTTTGATTGTTTTGGATTGATTGTTTATGCTTAATAGATGCTTTGTTATTAGTTTGATTTAATCTTGTGTTTGATTTAGCTTTGTTTTGGTTAAATTCGTGTTATTATTTGTTCCTTGTTCTTCGGTTTCTTGTTTCTGATCTTCCCAGATAACACAAGCCCAACAACATTCCGTATAAGGACTTGACAGGTTGACTATTCGGAATATTGAGGTATTCTGCATAGGGCAATATTCCGGGTAGGCAGGTTTATTCCGAATTGACTTGGATATTCCGAGTAGAGGAAGATATTCCGAATAGGGGATTTTATTCAGCATAGAGTATTTATTCCGAATAGGGACTAGATTCCGCATAGGGGATTTTTCCGAATAGGACTTTATTCAGCATAGAGTGATTATTCCGGGTAGGCTAGTTATTCTGAGTAGGGAATTTTATTCCGCATAGCATTTATTTGTTTTATTCCGAGTTGCCATTATTCCGAATAGGTTTGGTTGTTCCGAATAGAGGGTATTATTCCGGATAGGTGACATATTCCGAGTAAGCCTAATATTCCGAATAAGGTTTATTCCGGATAGGGGTAATTTTCAGTTTCTTTCATTCTAGTCTTTATTTTTCTTAATTTTGAACTTTATTTTTCCCACCTTTTTCCTTACTCGCACTTTAAGTTTATTTGCCTTAAAATTATTTTAGTCTTGCCTTAGTTTAAGATTTAGTTTTAGTTGCGTTTTATGTTTGCCTTAGTTAGATTTAAGTTTGCGTTATTTTACTTTTAGTGCCCTTAAATTTTAGTCTTGCTTTTAATTACTCACACCCTTTACTTTAAGTTAGATTTAGATTTACTTTAATTGCACTTTCACTTTAATACTTTTGCACATTTCCCTTTACTACAACGACACACACTTTTTTTTCCACCAAAGACCAGCTGAGTCACACATTAAATTCATTTTTCAATTCGAAGAGACATACTTAAACGAACTAATTTTTATACGGGCCAAAAGCCTTGTATCAAATGGCGCCGCTGCCGGCTCTTTTCGTAAAGATTAATGGTTTTCTGTGAAAGACGCGTTTCTTTTTGGGATCCGTTCACTTGTGAGCGTTATTTTTCTTGCATAAAAAATTCAAAAAACCATAAAAATTAAAAAATTGTTAAAAATCCATAAAAATTAAAAATTTCAAAAAATCCAAAAAGATTTTATTTTTATTGTGTATATATATTGTCTTTGTGTTTGGTATTGTTTTCTTTTGTCTTTGCAGGTGTATGCGTACTAGATCTTCTACTTATCAAGAGCCCGAGACTCACGAAGATTTAAGTATGTCAGGTGTCAACAACAATATCCCACCGCACCTCAATAATAACAACAATGTTCTTCCACAGCCCGATCTTCGGACCATGGAGGAGCTTTGTCAACCTACCATGTTTGGACGAGGAGGACCGATTGCGCCGATGCAAATCAATGCTCCTGAGTTTTCGTTGAAGCACCACATGATTCAGCAAGTGCAAACTAACCCATTCCACGGATTGCCTGATGATGATGCCAACAAACACCTCGACAAGTTCATTACAATCACCCAAAGCATGAAGTTGCCTGGTGCCACAATGGATGTTCTTCGCCTACAACTCTTCCCACATACTTTATCGCATCATGCCGAGAAATGGTTTGATCGTCTCCCGAAGAATTCTATTCATACTTGGGATGACATGACTCAACGCTTTTTGTCGCGCTACTTTCCACCATCCATGGTCACAAGCCTTCGCAATCAAATCAGCGGTTTCATACAAGAACCCGATGAATCTCTTTTTGATGCTTGGGAGAGATATAATGTCTTGATTGATCGATGTCCAAACCACAACATGCTCCCTGTCACATTGATTGATACTTTCTACAACGGTTTGACTTTTCGTGATCGTGATACGATTAATGCAGCCGCCGGTGGCACATTCATGAAAAGGAGACCCGAGGAGTGTAGAGAGATTGAAAACATGACTACTCATCACAAAAACTGGGATTCCTCTGCTTCTTCAAGGAACAACCCGAGAGTCAATGTTTCTTCTACTTCAGCAAACCCTGAGATGACCGAACTCACCCGCATGATGACTGAAATGAGCAAAAGTATTACGCTTCTCGCTTCAAACCAACAACAACAAGTTAAAGCGGTTGCTAATCCTTGTGAAACATGCGGCGGTCCTTACTCATACACCGATTGTCCTTCTACACAGGGAAATCCGGAAAATGTGTATGCAGCTTATGGTAATTATTCACCGGAAAATTACCAAGCTCGACCTCAAGGAGATAGAAATTTGTTGAGCTACCGGTCCAACAATTACCTTTCACCCGGTTTTTCTCCTCAAAACCAAAACCCCGCCAACAACTACAATAGAAGCAACCAAATCCCACCAAGAGCTTCTAATCCTTATCACCCACCCGCCCAACAAGCCCCACCCATTAACCCCGATGTTGAAGCCATCATGAGAACCCAAGGTGAGCAAATCAAGAATCTGCAGAGCCAAATTATCAATCTTAAAGGAGATATTACCAAGCAAGGAAATGAGATTAGATCCGAGCTTCGAGATAATATTCAATCCTCCTTCAGCAATCAAACCAATGATTTGAAGAATATGCTTGCTAGTTTCTTGCCCGCAGCTCAACCTTCTACTTTGATTTCTCTACCTTCAAACACCGTCACCAACCCGCGAGCAAATGTGAGTGCTATTACTACTCGTAGTGGAATTACCATTGTCGATCCACCAATCCCACCCCCATCATCTACACCTCCTCCACCACCATTTATCCCTACTCCCCCTACACCTAGTATTAGTGCACCATTACCGTCTCCGCCTCGTCATGACAATGTTTCTAGGAAGGACCCTTCAACATCTCAACCTTTACCAACTACACCTGCACCCTCACCACCCAAACCCAATATCCCTTATCCTTCTCGTTTAGGCAAGAACAAAATGCTAACCAAGGAGGACTCTCAAGTGACGAGCTATATCAAGATGATTTCTCAAATGAACTTCAACATTAGCTTTCTTGAGGCACTTGTCCACATGCCCAAATTTGTCAAAGCATTCAAGGAATTGCTTAACAAGAAAGAGAAGTTGCTTGAACTCGCCAACACACGCTTAAATGAAAACTGCTCTGAAGTTATTCTTAAAGAACTTCCGGAAAAGCTTGGGGATCCCGGTCGTTTTGTGTTGCCTTGCGTGTTCAACAAAACTGAAGAATTTACTGCCCTTGCTAATCTCGGGGCCAGTATTAATTTGATGCCTTTGAGCGTTTGGAAAACACTATCCTTACCCGACCTCACTCCAACAAAGATGACTCTCGAACTTGCAAATCACACTCTCGCTTACCCCGTTGGTATAGCCGAAGATGTATTCATCAAAGTTGGCACATTTACTTTCCCAGTCGATTTTGTCGTTGTTGATTATGAAATGGACCCTCGTATTCCTTTAATACTTAGTCGGCCATTCTTGAGAACCGGACGAGCTTTAGTTGATGTTGCCGAAGGTGAGTTAATCTTACGAGTCGGGGATGATGCACAAGTTTTTAAAATGGGAAAGCTTACAGGCAAATCCTTTGGAGGTCGAGAATCAGTAAATATGATTAATGTGCATGATGACTTCGTTGTTTACAACAATCCTCTATTCGAGTCTTGCAATGATAATCCACTCTTTCATGATGATGTGGATGATTCTCGCCCCACTTTGGAACCTTCTCCCATTTATGATTCTCCACCGGTCTTTGATGCTTATGATGATGATTCTAGCTCAGACTCGGATGATTATGATGACCTTACTTCTGAGTATCCCGATCTGCCCATGTATGATGATTTCGATGAGGCTGATACTCTTTCGAGCGATTCTTCACATGATGAAGATCCTCCGCTTACATCACTCGATACTACTTTGGACGATTACTCATTTGAGGAAGACTTCTCTGCCTTTCTCAATACTTCCCTCATGAGAGTGATGCCCCTCCTTTGGACTTTGAAGATTATCGTCTTGATCCTACTTTGGATTTGAAGAAAATTCTTTCAAAGGAGAAGAAAACGGTCGACACCGACATCCGCAGCACATATGAATTAACACCTCTGTGTCCACTTTCTGAGGACGAGGTTGTGCTTCTTCGCGGATCTTCTTCCCATTCTGCTGAGCCTGAGTGCTATTTTCCCTTAAAGGAAAAGGTGTTCGACCCCGGTATCGATATTCTGCAGCCATCTCAGTATCCACCTGACGAAATAAAAGGAAATATCTTTGGAACTTATGGAAATCTGTTTGCACCACTTCACCCTTACTTCCACCGTGCTCCATCACTGCTTAAGGGAACCTTGCCTACTCTTCATTGGCTTGCCTTGTTCGCCTTAAGCTTGTGCTATTTGATGGATGAAAACTATGTCTTTGATCCTAGTGGATATGTTTCATACTTCTTCCGTTGATAATCAAGGTCGAGTCAGGCTCATGACTCGGTTAACAAAAATCAAGCGCTTCTTCGGAGGCAACCCATGCATCTATCTTTTCTCTTTCTTTATCATAAGTGTAGGGGGGACCCTTTGGTTTGCTAGTTCCTCTCCTCTCTTCTTAATCAGGGATTCAAGCTTCACTGATCCACTCTTGATGATTCTTGACGACCCGTGATTCCGTGTCCACTTCTTCTCGGTTCTATCCTAAACTCTTTTCGATTCACTATTTTATATTTTCTCAATATCAAAACAGAAATCTCTTTAGTTGTCTTTTCCTTAGCGAGATTTAAACAACGTGCACAATGTCCTAAGTGTAGGGGAGTTTACTCCCACATGCTTAAACATTGAGGACAATGTTTATGTTAAGTGTAGGGGGACTTCTATCGAAGTTAAGTGGTCTTTTCCTTGTATTTGTCCTCATTTTAACCGGAAAATCGATTTTTCGACATTTTTCAAAATTTTTGATCTATTTTGGCCTATTAGTTTTTTCCTTTTGTATAGTTAGTTTCTTTCCTTTATTAGAATAAATGTTTAATAAAGTGGTTTTAATTTTCAAACGTTGTGAATCTTTTGACTCAACCCGAGTTTACTTATCAAAGTTACTCTAGCTAGTATCCTTAACGTGTTTAAGTCAAGTTTTGCTAGGCTTTTATATAGGGAGCTATAAAACGCGAAAGTCTTAACTCTCACGGGTTAAGAACAAGAACTTTTCGCAAGTTCCTATAATTGATCCTAGAGAGTCGTTTATCAAGGGAACTTTAAAATGCGATTTCTAAACTTGAAAAAGTCTAAGAATTTGCAAGATCCTATAGGCAACTCGAAAACCCAAAACTTTGATTTAATTGGCTAAGCATCCACGAGTCTCATTCCTTGAGATTTTAAACTGTAGAGAACGAGAGATGATAGAGCCAATTATAAGTTAGGCATTCTTTCGTGAATTTATGTGAATTAATTATAAGCCTATTCTCCCATTGCTTGCTAATAAATTTATCTGCAATAAATAAGGTTGTACGATTTGAAAAGGTACTTAGCTTCTAGCCCAAGATCGTTTAAAAGTTGCTCGGTATGGATTAGAGTTCATAGCCAAGGCATAACTTATTGAAGCGAGATGCGAAGATTGGTGAGCCCGAAAAGGCCCTAACAAGGCATGAGGGCTATATTTTGTTGCTAAAGATCCAAAGTGATGTGACGAATCATTTATCGAAAATCAATATGAAGGATCGAGACACACGACGAAAAGCAAAAACTCCCCGAAAGTCATGGAGAAGTGTATCCGAAAAGACCCTAACAAGGTATGAGGATAAATAGATCCAAGTCATAAAAGGAGGCGGATCGTTGTATATCAAAGTCCAAAATAAAGATTGAAGAAAAATGAAGAAGTCGTGGTCCAAGTATGAATCTCTCAAAACTCAAGTGAAGAAATTCCTATTATGAAGAGAAGACCATTATTTCATGAACGTCTCTCAAGGTTTGAAGTATGAAGTCGCTTCCAAATATCGGTCCGAGAAAGGTCTCAAATCGTGAAGCGAGTTATGCCAAGATATGAACTTTATGAGGTCCCGAGAAGCAGTTTTAAAAGATTTTGTCCTTTAGCTAACAATTGATTAAATCGTTCACTTTATTTTCGGCCTAAATAACTATCGAAATAAGTCAACAATGCATCTTCGTGATCATTCAAGACAATAATAAAATATAAGAGATACACCTAGGAATAAGGGAGTCTAAGTGAATAATTGGCCCACATGAGTTCGTGTTAGTTTACTAACTTATAATAACAATGATCTCGTTTTTAAGCTTGGTTTGGAGAAAGCGAAAACTTGAGGATGATGATTATTCACGACATTTCCAAAACCCGAAGGTATGCTTTTGATTTCTTTACTTTGAATGTTTATAGTTTTCTATCTCTTTAATAAAGGCCATTATGGATTGATTGTGATGAAAAATGTAATCTTGCTTTGTAACTAATGCATTGCATGAGGACATTGCAATGGTCAAGTGTAGGGGATTTGATAGGTGTGTAAACACCCTTACTTTTTACCACTTAATTACAATAATAACAGAGCCAAAATGTGTATTTTATGTCTTTTATTTCGGAATTATGCGTGGTTTGTGTTTTTGTTGTGATTTAGGACGAAATTGTGAAAAGTGGAGAAAACACGGCATTCACGGGCTTTTATTGAAGAAAAAGATGAAAGATTAAGTCAAGAAGTCAAGAGTGCAAAAATAACGGAAGTCCAAGACCAATTCTGAAGATTTATCGAAGGAAAAGTTAAAAGACAGAAGTTTACTAAAAGCCGAGGAACTCAATTCTATTTTATTGAAGAATTAAAAGACGAGTTCAAAATAAATCCCGAGCCACAAGTCATTAGAGTCCAAGTTTAAAGAAGATTAGAAGAAAAAAGGACTAATGGTGCAATTAATGAAGATTAAAGGCTTAAGGACCTAATGACGCAATTAAGAAGAACTGAAGAAGGGGAGGAAGCTTCCTAATCCTCCCCTATATATAGATTAGTTCTTAATCATTTTCATTCTGTTGGCTAATCGTGACAATTAGTTCTTCCACTTTTAATTACCTTGTCATTTAAATACTTGTCAAATTTAAATTCTTGTCTTGCACCTTAATTACCATTTAATTTCAAGTAAGTTTTCTTTTTAATTCTTGTTAATCTTTATCTTTATCTTGTTAATCTCATTCTACCTTTCTTAATCTTTGATTCTTATTGTTTTTGTTCATGTTCATGTTCTTATTTTTCTTATTTTGATCAAGTGGTTTTAAATATTTTGATTAGTTTTGTGAGTTTGATTGTTTTGGATTGATTGTTTATGCTTAATAGATGCTTTGTTATTAGTTTGATTTAATCTTGTGTTTGATTTAGCTTTGTTTTGGTTAAATTCGTGTTATTATTTGTTCCTTGTTCTTCGGTTTCTTGTTTCTGATCTTCCCAGGTAACACAAGCCCAACAACATTCCGTATAAGGACTTGACAGGTTGACTATTCGGAATATTGAGGTATTCCGCATAGGGCAATATTCCGGGTAGGCATGTTTATTCTGAATTGACCTGGATATTCCGAGTAGAGGAAGATATTCTGAATAGGGGATTTTATTCAGCATAGAGTATTTATTCCGAATAGGGAATAGATTCCGCATAGGGGATTTTTCCGAATAGGACTTTATTCAGCATAGAGTGATTATTTCGGGTAGGCTAGTTATTCCGAGTAGGGAATTTTATTCCGCATAGCATTTATTTGTTTTATTCCGAGTTGCCATTATTGCGAATAGGTTTGGTTGTTCCGAATAGAGGGTATTATTCCGGATAGGTGACATATTCCGAGTAAGCCTAATATTCCGAATAAGGTTTATTCCGGATAGGGGTAATTTTCAGTTTCTTTCATTCTAGTCTTTATTTTTCTTAATTTTGAACTTTATTTTTCCCGCCTTTTTCCTTACTCGCACTTTAAGTTTATTTGCCTTAGAATTATTTTAGTCTTGCCTTAGTTTAAGATTTAGTTTTAGTTGCGTTTTAATTTTGCCTTAGTTAGATTTAAGTTTGCGTTATTTTACTTTTAGTGCCCTTTAATTTTAGTCTTGCTTTTAATTACACACACCCTTTACTTTAAGTTAGATTTAGATTTACTTTAATTGCACTTTTACTTTAATACTTTTGCACATTTCCCTTTACTACAACTACACACACTTTTGTTTCCACCAAAGACCAGCTGAGTCACACATTAAATTCATTTTTCAATTCGAAGAGACATACTTAAACGAACTAATTTTTATACGGGCCAAAAGCCTTGTATCAAAGATGCTGCCATTTCTTGACACTTTTTATGATTATGAGATTTATCACCTTTTTGTAAAGCAAGTTCAAGAGAAATGGAGTGTTTCTCAAGTTGGAAAAAACTTTTTGAAAGTTTGTTATATAACTGAATTTGTTTCGAAAGCTCTACTTCAAGATTGCGACATTTCTCGTCCGATTCTGACACTAGACATGCTACATGACAATATTGATCAAGATCGGTATACACACCAAGTATAGCATTCATATGGTCAGCATAAAACTATTCCTTATAAAGTCGATCAATTTCGTTAGAAAGTTGGTGTTCTTGTGTCTTTATCAACTTCATCTTCAAGAGATTTGACATAGCTTAAATCAGTTAACATTTCCTCAGTGAGAGCATTATAAAACATTTCCACATTTTTTGAAAGATCATCAATGGTTGGAACGATGCATTGTTGAATGACGACTTCTACTTGTGGGTTAGGTTTAATATTCCAAATGGTATCCCTAGAAACTTTTTCATAGTCGACGACACCTTTGTACAAATTTAAAACCCCTTGTTTTATAAACTCAAATTGTTGAACACTTTTGCTTTTCTCATCCCATTTACGTTTTTCATCCGAAATTCGTTTTTCTAACAAAATTGATTGCTTTTTGAAACTCCTTTTTAAAGAAACTCTCTTTTGGGGTTCATCACTTGGTGGTGGAACACTATTGTACATCTTTTGTTCTTTGGAAAGTTCTTTTTGAGGAACAAACTTAATATAATTATCAGAATCAGAAAGGTTTATTAAATCACTTAAGTTTTGATCGACTTTCTTCTTGTTGACGAATGATTTCGTCGCAGTCACGGGAAAGCATAAGAGCAAGATTATCAACATAACAACCGATATCATAAAGAGCAGGCTTGGTACTTTGAACTTTATTGAGATATTCAGGCTTGACAAAACTCGTTTTCATATTTCTATTGAGCATATTCATGGTTTGAATAGACTGACCCATTTTGTAAACAATGTTATTTAACGTGTCGACTCTCTTTTCCAAAGCAAGAATCTTTTCAATATCCTTTTCTTCACGAGTTTTATAAAGCTCAGTTTGATCTTTGTTAACCGACTTTAACTCGGTAATTTGGAGTTTATGTAGCAGCAATTGTTCTTCAAGTTCCGATATCTTTTGTTTTGACATATGAATTTTGTGTGTTACTTCAGAACAATATTGTTCGTTGAGCACCTTACGTTCATATACCAAACCATTAGCTATTGCAACTCGTCGATCAGCTTCTTTTACATAATCACACTCTTTAAGCCTGTCTATCTCCTCGGCTAAGGATGTGTTTGCTTGCTTCAAACGATTATTAGCCTCTTTGTTTTCCTCAATTTCATTAAAGAATCAATTATGGACGCAAGCAAATCACGGTCCTCAATTGAGTCAGTATCCTGAGCAGCATTACATTCATCATTACACATATGCTATGAATCCGTAGAGATATTGCTATCCTCCGTGTCCATTACATATGTGTCATTGATGCTTTCGGGTTGCTCAGGATGTCGTCGTTCATTAGCAAACACATTTTAGTTATCATATGTTGGTACCTTTTCAATTGGCTCAGTATCAAAGATAGGTCCAGAAGTATCAGCAGTCTCTGGAAGCACTTCTTGAATCTTTTCCATGTACACATAATGTGCCTCTAGCTCTTGATCATCGGCTTCGTCATTAGTGTCATCACGCCAGTCAACTTCATCTGCTGTGAGTGGAATTCCTGCTTCTTCTTTCTTACACAGCAGCATCTTTTCCTTGTGATATCCTGAATCCTTAACCCGTTTTGTCTTCTTGCATTCCCTAGCCATGTGCCTAAATCCCTTGCAATTGAAGCATTGAATCCCAGTCTTCTACACAACCGGAGTGCCTACAGTATCTCTAGCCCCAACTTGATTCGGCATCCTCTGATTATCATACCTAGCCTTACGATCATACCTAGGTGCATGATCAACTTCCTTATATCGAGCATTGGATGATGATTTGAGGTTTTTGTTGGTAGGTTTGTAGATCTTCTTATAAGGTGTGGTGAGTAGAGACATGAGTTCTTCAATCTTCTTGTCCCTTGAAGTTTGTTCATCATCACTGTCTCAATCTGACTCGGTGTCATACTTTGGAGGTAGAGTGGGAACAATTGCTTTTGCCTTTTTAGCAGTAGCTGGAGGTTTGGTGGATGAGCTTAATGACTTTGAGGAATGAGTAGGTAGTTGTTGACGGTGTACAGGTTTTCTTGAAGTAGTAGCCACAAAAGCAATAGAGTTAGCAGACCGTTCTGCCTTTTCAGCCCTTAATTCATTCACTTCATTCTGATGTTGTTTCAGGATATCATAAAGTTTGTGATAGGAGATGGTCTTGATATCTTCCCTTTGTTTAACCAAAGTCACAAATCTTTGCCATTCCGGTTTGAGTTGAAATAGAAACTGAACATTGGCATGATGATTGGAGATGGTGCATTGGTTTCTACCAAGCTCATTCATCATTTTGTAGAATCTCGAGTAATATGAGTCAGTGGATTCACCATCTTCAGATGTGAATTTGCCAAACTCCCAAAGTAGATTAGTCTCAATATCTTGAACATTGATTGACTCACCTTGCTTCAATCGATGAATTGCATTCCACATTTCCATAGCATTAGGACATGCATCAACCCTGGAATAGATATCGTTATCAATCCCAGTGAGTATGTAGTTCACAGCATCAGCTTCAGCTTGGAGGAGTTTCTTTTTCTCAGCAGAACATGTGTCGAAATCTTCCATAGCTCGTATAGTTGATGAAGTACCATCCTCTGCTTGTGTGGTGATGGGTCTGAATTCGAAAACTGGATGTGGGTTCTCAAGGCAGTGACGAAGAGCCGTTCGATTCTCTTTTCCATCGAGAAATCTGAGAAAGCGAGATCTCCATTGAACATAGCAACCGGCAGTGAGCACAGGTGGATTTCCATGCCATCTTGTTCCAAACGAATTTGATTTGCAGTCGCATTGCTGATATTGTTGTTGGACATTGTCGATGATTGTGAATGGATTAGGATCTTAGTGGATGTGTTGTGATGAGGTGTGGTTGATGTTGTTGAGAAAAGATGTTAAAAACCCCTAAGAATTGTCTCTCTAGAAACCAAAAATTCCAAGGCCAAAAAAACACACGTATGTTAAAAAATTTCACTTTTTCAGAAAAATGTGTATCTTCGGAATAATGAGTATCTTCGGAATAATGACTTTTTCGGAGAATTGAAGATTTCCGGAAAAATTGACCTTTTCAGAAAAATGGATATTTTCGGAATACTTGACTTTTTCGGAATAATCTTCGGAATAATCCTTTCTTCGGAATAATCTTCGGAAAAATCCTTTCTTCGGAAAAATCTTCGGAAAACACACTTCTTCGGAAAAATCTTCGGAAAAATCCTTTCTTCGGAATAATCTTTGGAAAACACACTTCTTCGGAAAAATCTTCGGAAAATCCTTTCTTCGGAATAATCTTCGGAAAAGGCTCTTTTTCGGAATTTTCACTTCTTCGGAATTTTCTTCGGAATATTGAGGTTTTCAGAAAAAACAACTTCTTCGGAATTTTCTTCGAAATATGGATGTTTTCAGAAAACCAACTTTTTCGGAATATTCACCTTTTCAGAATTAACACTTCTTAGGAATAATTTTCGGAAAAACACAACTTTTTCAGAGAAATAAACCCTTTTCCGAAAAAATTATTCGGAATAAGCCCACAATTTCGGAAAAACTAAACCCTTTTCCGAAATTCTTACTGTTGATCGATATCACGTGTTTCTCGGAACAAACTTGCAAAGAAACGTAACTTTATGCCATGATTTGATCCAAAAACCCAAAAAAAATTGTGTTTTTACCCAAATAAACAGTACCAAGATGATTTGAATCAAGAAAAATAAACCATAAAAAACACAAAAAAAATTTGGATCAAGGATTATGGATCAAATACCTTATGAAATCAATAAGAACATGAACCACTAATCTTCAATCACCTATCCACTATAGGCTCTTGATACCAAATGTTAGTCGGGAGATTGTTAGCCCTATATTTTATATAGTCGAACAAGAATGAAATAGGTCATCTTAGTCGTTATTGGTCATGTATTGTAATAGGTTAGTCGGGAAAACCGGGCTTGGTATTTAAGCTAATATTGTATAAGTTAGGGGCATAAGCCCAAGCAAAGACAAGCCCGGCCCATGAACAAGCCCACTAAGGCCTTATGGCCGTGGCATATAAATACCCTCTTCCATGTGTGGAAGAGGGTGTTGGTTAACATTTATTTCTCTCTCTAAAAGTGTTTAATCATCCATAATCTCTCTTATTTCTCTCTCTACTTTTCTACTCTTTATCTCTCTAAATATCATCTTATATTGTGTTATGGATTGAAGTAGGATTAACAACAGGTGACCAAGCTTAAGGAGGAAAAGGCTCTTGTTGATGCTGAACTCGTTACTATTAAAGCAAGGCCAGTTTCTCCCACTATGGAACAGATCAGAGATGCAGTCCTCACTGCACTGGAGCCATTGGTGAAGGATGTGTCTACTACCACTTCTATCAAGCAAGAGATCATCTCTCTCAAGTATTCCATTAATACTGCATCCTTTGAGCTTCCTGTTGAATTCAAGCCAATTCCTACTCAGCTTAATGAGCTATGTGATTCAGTATCCAAGATCAAGGATAGGGTGGGCTTGCTGGAACAACAAAAACTAAACTTATCTGATGAAGTTCAGCAAAAACTAGATACTCTTGCTAATGTTCCAGCCATGTTGGCCAAGGTATCATCCACCCTCGACTCTCTATGTGCATGCTTGCCTGTTGGAGGTTCATTAGAAGTTGCAGGGCAATCTTCTGCTGAGGGGGAGAAAGTAACTATTCAGTAGCTCTTCAAGAAACATGCACAGAATAAGGCCCAAAAACAACCTCTTGTTTATGTATCTCCGTTCAGTGAAGGCAGTCCAGATAAGACTAAGGGGGAGTATTCAGCAAAGGGCACCCATATTGATGGCCTTACCACCAGCACTGAATCATCTAAAAATGGGTCACCTCCAATCAAACCCAAAAGCAAAGGAGAATTCACTTTAGATGAAAGAATTATCAAGTGTGGGCTGGTCACTCAAGAAGAACTTGATAATATTCACAAGCTTCAAAATGAAGAAAAGCTCAGAAATCTGAAGATGAGCTTATATGAAAGAATTGGAAAATCTGAAGTTGAAGGTCTCTTCAAGAAAAAGATGTTATACGAAAAATAATGTATAGCAAGGTTGAACAGAAGATGTCTCTCATAAATCACAAATGTTGACATGATGACTTACAAGGGAGATATCAATCTAAAGTTATATAGAGCTGATGGGGCTGATGAGATCATAGATGACTTCCAAGGGAAGGAGCTCTCCTATACTGAATGGCTAGAGATGAGCCAAATCATTGAAAAGAAAACATCCAAGAGATGGTAAAAGTTCGCACAAGAATTGAACACTTTGTGAGAAATCATGAAAGGCTTGGTTAGCATCAGAACATCAGCAACCAAACTCACTGGAGGATCAACTTCCAATTCTAGAACTGAACAAGAGAGCCAATCTGGTTCAGCCTGGTGTGGGTGATATCTTTGTCACCACCAAGAAATACAAAGGTATTGTTCATTTTCAAAATCATCTCCCTGGACATGTGTTAGAAGAACCAGAATTGGGAATGATTATGTTCAACCATCGTGAACGACACGACTTTGTGGGCATTAATGATCTTGATGATCTGAACAATGAATTTCTTGGAAACATTGAGAAAATATTCTTTGCTCACCATGGTGGTCCAGGACTGACTGAAACTGCAAGAACCTTCAGCATGTGCTTACTATCAATACTAGACATCAGAAACTCTGATCCATCAGTACAGACCCCTGTCATTGAAGAACTTAGGCCAAAGGAAAACTGAATAATCATTTGTAATATTTTTGTTTCAATTTGTAATTTTTTAATAAATGATTATCTGATGTTTATAAGTTATTAATTGTTCAGTGCAAGTAAGAAGAAGTTCTTATGCTCACTTACTACTGACATTAGACTTAGGCTATTTGTATATCCAAATAGGGGGAGATTGTTGGGTCAGTATTTACTGACCCTGAAGCAACTCTAGGACTTGAATATAAAATCCCCCTAAGTGTTTCATGCTCAGCAGTAAGGCCAGTCTGCTGATGGATGCCTAGAGGAACAAAGTTCCTACTGAAGATTTTAAAGCTGAAGAAAGTTTAGCACTCCCCTTCTAGTGAACTTAGAGGGTGTTTGTTTTAGCTTATATAGTGGGCTTATAAGCTTATTAGCTTATATAAGCTTATAAGCCAAAACCAAGTGTTGGGTTAAGCTTATATAAGTGGGCTTATAAGCTTATATAAGGAGGTATTGGTAAGCTAAGAATTTGTAGCTTATGTAAGGTTAATTGGGCTTATATAAAAATATTACCTTAAATGACTTTTATACCCTTATTTAATAATTACTATTTTTTTTATTTTTATGGATTTTTTTGTCATTTTACTATATTAGTTATATAAGCTAAACCAAACACTTAACAAAGGCTTATAAGCTTATTATATAAAACCCATAACTTGCTTATATAATATAATCCTAACCCTACTTATAAGCTTAACCAAACACCCTCTTTGAAGACTAAGAGGTCTTCACTTCAAATACTAGGCGGTCTAGTTGCTGAAGAACAAGGACTGAAGAAGGGCTTTTAGTTTAGTTTGGCTTGACAATACCAAACTGAATGATGTCGATATCCTCTAGGATACTAAAGACTCTTTAGTATTCTGATGGTTTGCATTAGGCGGGAAAAGGTAACTTTAAGTCAAAGTAGGTTGCTTGTATACTTAGATATAAGTACAACCTTTATCTTTCCTAGAATAGTTTATTAAGTACATTGTACTGTTTATCCAGCATGGGCATCAACCACCCACTGGATAAACTCATGCATTGGTACATGCAAAATGCAAACCCTAATTTACACTGCCTATATAAAGGAGTGTACATTGTGAGATAAAAGTAACCAATACAAGAGCTTAAACTCTGGAAAACCTTTCTCTCTCGATACCAACTAAACCATATAGCCAAAGTTGCATAAGAACGTTTAGATTGGAGCTTAGAGTTAAAATTTGGTTAAACGTTTAAGTAGAGGAGATCAAACCCAATTTTCATTCAACCACTTTGTTATTCCGTAAAAAAGTGGGTTATAGATTCTTTATTTGATTCTAATAAAAGTCTATACGTTGAAAAGTATATTGGTATTGTTGTTTTAATCTTTCATAGTTCTTATCTAATGTTAAAACAACACACTTGAGTCAAAGTAATAGTTATTAATTAAGATAATAAGTAATATTGAATTACTAGGGACCAACATTAACTATAACTGATTTTCGTAAATAAAATTCCAAGTGAAAATCTCCGCATAAAAACCGTGCTGCTACAAGAATTGTAAGTGATAATTTTAATTTGTGATTTTCTTTAAATAATAATAATATGTGATGGTATATGTATGTAATATACTAAATATTAATATAAATAATTTATTTTAGCGCCGTCTTCAGAAATATGTCTTCCTATTTTCATCCCATCGTCATATCAGATTCGGATCCAAAAAATAATTACCTTATGGATTTACCTAAACCTTTAGTACTAGCCTTTTCTAATAATAATTACCCTAATCATTTATCTCCAGAAAATAATCCTCAACCAAATAATATACCTATTCTGCAATATCAAACTTCTTTCCCAAGCATCCAACAATATCCCAGATACCCAAGATACATTGGTAGAACAAATGGAAAATATGATTAACTATTTAGCGAAGTGCCTCCTAAACGTATTGAAGACCTGGAATATAAAATTGAAGGATTTATGTATGGAAAGACGATAATGCAAGAGGAAATGGAAACTATGGAAAAAGGATCTTATATTCAAAATGATTTTAAACGTATGAAATCACTCAACCTTTGTGTTGACTTTAAGCATATATTTCAGTTTTTGATAATTGATACTATGGAGCAGCAGAATGATAACGTGAAGATATATAGACTTGGGAGTTTTTGTCATTCAAACCTATTTTCTAGATCTCGGGAACCTGTGATTGTACAAAGTATGTACAAGTTCTTTTATTAAAAATCTCTGATTTTGAATGATAAATTATAAATTTTTAATAAAGATTATTTAAAAACTCTTTTGAGTTGTTTTCCTATTACTGTGCTTTCATATCATGAAGTAATACCCCAAAAATATTATTCCGCTGTGCCAAGGTAAAAATAGGGGTGTTACAGCGTTCCCCTGCCGAGCCTTACGTACCCACTGCTACACCAAGGTTCCCCCCGTGGGGGCCTTGGTTGCTGCTTCCCGAACCAAAAACCACACCGAGCCCCATGTAGGGGTCTCGGCTGGTGGTGGAAAAGCCCAACGAGAGCTTTGTGCTCTTAGTTGAGTGCGCCGAACCAAAAAACACCAAACAGAACCCTTTTCTTGTTTAATCCTAAATGATAACATGTTTTTAATTATCTTTTTAAGAGAATTAACACACATGAACATAACTAAAAATAAAAGAATAAAAAGATGAAGGTTTGTTTAATACCGATCACGTGGATGAAAAGAGAATCGAATCACGAACACGTACACGTAAAAACCAAAGATCAAATCACCAAAATTGTCGTTGTGTTTTGGCTAGCTGCCACGACTCAAATTAAAAAGGGGGCTAGCGTTTCTTGTATTTTTCTTGAAAAATGTATATGCATTCCCTGGAGATTATTATTTGGTATTCATAGATTTTTAAATGGGCCGGGCCAAAAGGCCCTCCCTTTTTCTTGTTCTTGTTGCCACGGACACACACACAAACCTAACACCATTTTCATTGTTTTTCGTGTTTTAAATAATATACATATGTATTCGTGTTTGTGGTGTCGTGAATTAAATATTATACGTAAATACTTTATTTACATTAATAATATATGTTGTTCTTGTAATTAATGTTCGTGACACATGTTGTATGTTATTAATGGTAAGTTTTAAATTTTTCGTGTTTTAATATATGTACTGTTCATGGTATTTTTATGCGAGTTTTACAACCCTTCCCCTCTAAAAGAATAATTCGTCCCCGAATTATGGGTAACATAAACTGAAAGAGAACATACCTGAATCAAAACTGGAAATGAGGGTAAGAATTCCAGATAGACTCCTCCGTCTCCCAAGTGGCTTCCCGCTTAGGATGGTCGCTCCAAAGGATTTTGACGAATGGAATCGTCTTCTTACTCATGACTCGCTCTTGACGATCAAGAACTCTTTCGGGTTCCTCGACATAAGAAAGATCCTCACGAATCTGCTCGAGTGGATACTGAACCATATGTAGGGGATGATAATTGTATCCACTGAGTAAGGACAAAAGGAACACGTTGTGGACGTGAGATAGCTGCGGAGGTAACGCCAGCCGATACCTCACCGACACGTTCGAGGATATCAAACGGTCCGATGAATCGAGGACTGAGTTTTCCATTGATTCCAAAACGCTTAACTCCCGTGCTGGTGATACCTTGAGAAAAACATGATCACCCACGTTGAAGTACAAATCTCTATGGTGCTTGTCGACATAGCTCTTTTGACGTGCACAAGCTTCCTAGAATTTCGCCTTGGCGATGACAACCTTCTCATTGGTCACCTCTATCATCTCCGGACCCTCAAGAATTCGCTCACCAACCTGATCCGAGCAGATTAGGGCGCGACACTTCCTCACATACAACATCTCAAATGGTTGCACACTTGATACTGGCGTGCCAACTGTTCTTGTATGCAAACTCTACTAAGCAGTTATAGTCGTCCCAACTTCTTGTCCATTCTAAAGCACAAGCTCGCAGCATGTCCTCTAGTGTCTGAATGGTACACTCCGACTGTCCGTATGTCTGAGGATGAAAAGTCGTGCTAAGCTTAAGTCTGGTGCCCCAAGCTTTCTACAGACTTATCCAGAACCGAGATGTAAAACAAGGATTTCTGTCTGAGATGATATTGGATGGAGTACCATGTAGTCTCATGATCTCCTTCTCCTAGATATCTGCCAATTTGCTAACTGAATCATCCTTGCGGATTGGTAGGAAATGAGTTGATTTAGTCAGTCGATCAACAATAACCCAAATGACATCATGTGTCCTCTTGGTCTGCGGAAGTCCGGTGACAGAATCCATGGAGATATTATCTCACTTCCACTCTGGAATGTCTAATGGTTGTAGTAACCCACTAGCTCGCTTATGCTCAATCTTAATCTGCTGGCAGGTAAGACATTCGGAGACAAAGGTAGCAACATCTTGCTTCATACAACTCCACCAGAAATGTTGCTTGATGTCATGGTACATCTTGGTGGAACCAGGATGAATAGAGAATGGAGAGCTGTGAGCTTTAGTCAGCAAAGCCTCCCTGAGTGTAAGGTCATCAGGAACACATAGTCTAGTGCCCTGCCATAAGATACCATCATCATCTACACGAAACTCCGTCTGTTGGTCAATGTTCTGAATAATCGCCCAAATTTCACTGTCGTCTTTCTGAGCTTCCTTGATCCTAGAGAGTAAGTCTGGCTCAACTCTAACATTAGCCGAGTAGCCATGCTGTCCACGTACCTAAACTCGATGTCTAGTCATTATAAGTCACATATGATTTCCTCTTTATCTTAATGCCGTTAATCATGCCCGACTTCCTGCTGAGTACATCTACCACTACATTTGCCTTGCCTAGATGATACTGGAGATTGATGTTGTAGTCATTCAGCTGCTCTAACCACCTTCTTTGCCTCATGTTCAATTCTCGCTGCGTGAAGATAAATTTAAGGATATTGTGATCTGTGAAGATATCACATGATTCGCCATACAAGTAATGCCTCCAAATCATCAGTGCATAAACAACTATGGCAAGCTCCAGGTCATGGGTAGGATAGTTCTCCTCATTTGGCTTAAGATTCCGTGATGCGTAAGCAATCACTTTCCTATTTTACATGAGAACACAGCCAAGGCCCTTCCCTGAAGCATCACTATAGATCTGAAATCCACCTGTGCCAGATAGGAGAGTAAGAATAGGTGTAGACACCAACTTCTGCTTGAGTTCTTCAAAGCTCTTATCTCGTTCATCGCTCAAGACGAATTTCTCCCCTTTTCGCATCAACTTAGTCAAGGGCAAGGCCAAACGTGAAAAACTCTACACAAACCTACAGTAGTAACCAGCTAAGCCCAGAAAACTACGAACCTCAGTCGTTGACGTCGGTCTTGGCCATTTTGTGATAGCCTCAACCTTTGTAGGATCCATGGTTATCACCACTACTGATACGATGTGGCCCAGAAACGCCACTTTGCTCAACAAGAATTCGCACTTGGAGAACTTGGCATACAATTGCTTCTGGCAAAGTATTTGTAGTACTGTACGAAAATGCTCTTCGTGTTCCTTCTTGGATTTTGAGAAAATCAGAATATCATCAATGAAGACGATAACAAACTTGTCCAGAAACTCATGGAAGACACAGTTCATCAGGTCCATGAAGACTATTGGAGCATTTGTAAGTCTAAATGGCATGACTACAAATTCGTAGTGACCATAGCCTGTACGGAAAGCAGTCTTGGAGATATCCTGCTCTTTCACCTGTAGCTGATGGTAACCAGAACTCAGATCGATCTTAGAGAAATGTTTGGCGCCTTGCAGATGGTCTAACCGATCATCTATAGGAGGTAAAGGATATCGGTTTCTGATTGTGATCTTATTCAGCTCAGGGTAATAAATGCATAAGCCATGCTGCCATCCTTCTTCATCACGAACACTGGTGCACCCCATGGAGATACACTAGGGCAGATGAAACCTCGCTCCAAAAGTTCCTACAGATGCTCCTTTAACTCCTTGAGCTCAATGGAAGCCATGCGGTAAGGAGCCTTAGATATTGGTTCAGCTCTTGGGATGAGCTCAATACCAAACTCTACTTCACGAGCAGGTGGTATGCCCGGAAATTCTTTAGGAAAAACATTGGGGAATTCTGACACGATAGGATGATCCTGAATGGATGGAATTTCAGCCTTAATATTATGAACAACAGCTAAGAAACCCTCGCAACCATGTGACACTAAGGCATGTGCCTGCAAGGCTGAAATAATTTGTACAGACTTTCCTGGTATGAAATCATTGTGAATGTACTCTGGTGCGTTGACATCACCGAAAATAACCCGATATAAATGGCAATCTATGGTCGCGTGGTGTTTGGATAACCAGTCCATGCCTAATATCATGTCAAACTCGCACATGTCTAACGGAAATGCGTCAACTTCACGAATTTTGTCATCAAACTGTAGAGGAAGATCTTTGTACCCTTGTGTGATGCGCACAAAATCTCTCAGGGGCGTGGATATGTTTAAGACATTATCAAGTGGCTAGGGGATATCCTAACACGAGTAGCATAAACAGTGGATATGACTGAATAAGTCACAACCGTATCAAACAAAACGCAAGCAGCTTGACCATACATAAATAAGATTCCAGTGATGGTACCTGACGACTTGTTTGCTTGGTCCCTCGTGGTGTTATACACACGTCCAATAGTCGGCGGTGGCTTAGAATCAGCATGCCCTGAAGTACCCTCAATCTCACCCTTCTTGCAATCTTTCATCTGGTAGCCTGGTTGACCACATTTGAAGCAGGTACTGCTAGTACGGCGGCACGGCCCTGGGTGTCTGTGACTGCAAGTGGTGCAAATAGGGTGAGTGTACCCTCCAACAGGTGCTCTAGTTGGTTGGGAGTCTATTTCAGGAAGTATGCGTGAGACATGATTATTGGGGTACAAACATGACTACATAGAAAGTTTAGATTCTAATACCAGATGAAGCTGCACGGTTGGGCTGTGAACCACTGCGTTCTTGATCCCGTCCGTTTCCAGTGTTCCTGGTAATAGATGCTGAAGTGTCAGAATTTATAAATCATATAGCAACATAACATAGAAATGAATAATTTTTAGGGACCTGCTGTTGCTGGAGTTGTTGGCGGTGTTACGGTAGGTGTCACTACCGCCACGTCTATCAGATGCAAAATGTTCCTAAGTCTGACCGTTTCCCTTCGGCTGGTACTTCTGAGAGGCCGATTGGGACCGGTCCCCAGTCTTTTGCCTGAAAGATGCAATTGTATAGAGCATGATATAAAATGGAAGGTACTTAATTGAATGAAATGATTAACGTTTGATGATTGAGATATACCTCTTCAAAGATATATCTGCTTCACCAAACTCGTCTCTCTCCTGCAACATCTCTAGCTTGCGAGCTGCATCTGCCACCTACGCCACAGTAGTAAATGTAGCACAACCAAGTTGTTGGTGACAGAAGTACGAAGAGCCTAGTGAAAAGGATATGCCTGCTCTTCTGCTGTCCCGGCTGCTGCGGCTAGGAAACCAGAAAGTCTAAGGAATCTCTGCATAAATTCCGTACTATTCTCTCCAGCTCTCTGTCGAATGCCATGGTATTCCCTCTTGAGATGATCCTGCTTAGATTTTGGAAAGAACTGATCGAGAACCAACTCCTTAAATTGCGCCCAAGTCAAACCAGTAACCTAGTCATCACCTCCATTTGATTGCTTGAGTGCTTTCCACCATGCCAGCACGTCTCCCTCAAATTTGTAACAAGCAAGTCTCGCCTTAAAGTCAGCATCACTCCCCATGGCGTCGAAAATCTTCTCAATGTGTGCAATCTAGCTCTCAGCCTCCGATGGACTGTCAGTCTGCTTAAAATATCTAGGTCGTTGTTTTTTAAACCTTTCCAGCCATGTGATAAGAGTAGCTAGTGGAGGAGGAGGAGGGTTATTCTGATACCGGTGCTGATTCAGGTTGGCTTGAATCTCAGCATGAATCTCATTTCTGAGTTGGGGAAGTAAAGCTTGTAGAGTAGCTTGGGCAGCTGCTTGCAGTTCTTGCTCATGTGTGTTAACCATCTGACAGTTTTAAAATAAAATGAAATGATTAATCTGATTAGACCATAAGATAAACGTAAGAAAATGGTGCATGTAACAATTTATGAAGGAATATCCAACAAAAATGATATGAGTTTGGGTGAACGCCTATGGGTCGATTCACCAAAACAAAGTTGACATGACAACAGTGAACGCCTATGGGTCGGTTCACTAAAACAAAATTGACATGACGAGGGTGAAAGCCTATGGGTCGGTTCACAAAACAAAATAATTCGAATAAAGCACATGTGAATAAATATGGACAGTCCTTTACCAACCATTACTTAGTCAAAATTCCTGCAACAATGATACATGAAACAAATGCATGAAAACAAACTATCAGTTTAGAAAGACACCGGTGACTACCCACTAGTCACATGTCAAGTTTTTAGAGCCTACAGGTCGAAACCTTAGCTCTTATGCCATAATTGTAACACCCCATTTTGATAAATGGAATATCACACGATAATTATGGCGTGTTATCAAAGCATGTAAGGTAAATGTCTTAAAACATTAAATGACCATCAAGACAAATAACGGAATCAAACATCGGTAGTCCAACATAAGCTTACACACATGAAATATAAGTACTTAAAGGAAAGGACTAAACAATATCCAAAAGAAATAATGTATGGAAATGCCTAAGGTAAAGAAGACTGGATAGCTTCCATCCATATGAACATACTCTCAAGATCCTAAGTGCGTCCCTGAGTACCTTCCGTTTACGAACATGGAAAGGAAGTGGATGAGCAAAACGCCCAGTGAACGGATATATAACATAGTATGAATGACATAACCATAATTAAGACTAATTAGCGGAAATGTATAAGTCCCGGAAAACCTGGAACATGTTTATAAACTGGTTTTATAGCTTGAAAAGCTTATGATTAACTTATGAAAACTGTATTTTAAATTTCTCGAAGAGCCCATATAGGTCATGAGGTATCAACGTGCATGAATACTTAGAGGGGTGACCTCATCATGCAATTAGAGGGGTCCCCTCTAATTATACTAGTCTGGGTAGGAGGGATCAACTCCTTTTGAAGGATGCAATGCACACACCACATTCACCATGAAAATCCTGAAAAACATGTAACTAGGATGCACCCATACGCCTCATATGATAATATAATAAACGGCCAAAACTGAAAGGGACGCCGCGAGCAATCACTCTGTCGTGGGGAAGTCATAACACTAGTGCCTCAAGTGTTATGGTTATGGTACCTCCATAACCAGGAGGAACTGGCATGCGTGTATATAGCTTAGGCATTTAAAATATAACATATGCATTCAAAACATACAAAATAATTGGGGAAAACAGATAGCTACAAACGGGGAATCCTAATCAAACATACGAAGGAATGTCTATACTGAAGGATGGAATATCCGTACCTTATGTCCAGTAGTGAAACTAGAATGGAAGCTGAACGATCTACTTCGACCTCACGAATACTACATAAATAAGCGACGTGTATGAGTTGTCTGATTACTAAGTTTGTTACTGGTTCTAGATGTTCTTAAATTATTTTATATGTTCTTGTCATGTAGTGTTATCGTGTATTTATTCATGTTTTACATGTATTATGATTATGTATTTCATGTATTCTTGTGTTACTATACTTGCGGTGTCATAATAAGTAACTTTCTAAAAATAGCAGGTTTCCAAAAATAGAAAGTTTCCAAAAATAGAAAGTTTCCAAAATTAGTAATCTTCTAAAATTAGAAAGTTTCCAAAAATAGTAAGTTTCCTAAAATAGAAAGTTTCCATAAATAGAAATAAGCTGAATTAATAAGTCTAAAATATAAGATAGTGCTTATTAATCATAAGTTATAAGTAATGATGATTTATTAGTAAAGTCTATTAAATTAAATACTTAGGCTAAGTGATTATTAAATAATAATAAAAATGCATGGTTTATTAATTAATAGGTGTCATGGTTAATTTAATAAAACTTTACCTTATACCAATTAGTTAAATTAAAGCATGATTTTTACTTTAATTAAGTCAAATAAATACTTAGGTTATAACATGTATTATTAACTTTAATAATATAACCTAAGTCATTAATTAATTAATTAATTAATAGTGCTAGTAAATTAAATTAATTAATTACATGATAAAATAATTGCTAAATTAAATTGTATCTCAAGCCCCGAAACACGGGACCACCAAACCGCGCACCAAACACCACCACACAGCCGGCGGTTTCCACAGCTAGGCTACGGTTCACACCGACCAAAGCCGGCGTTCCCCTGCCGAGCCCTGCGTACCCACTGTTGCACCAAGGTCCCCCCCCCCCCCCCGTGGGGGCCTTGGTTGCTGCTGCCGAACCAAAAACCACAACGAGCCCCATGTGGGGGTCTCGTCTGGTGGTGTAAAAGACTACCAATAGCTTTGTGCTCTCGGTTGAGTGCGTTGAACAAAACAAACACCAAATAAAATCCTTTTCTTGTTTAATCCTAATTCATAAACATGTTTTTAATTATGTTTTTAAGAGATTTAACACGCATGAACATAATTAAAAATAAAAGACTAAAAAGATGAAGGTTTGTTTAATACCGATCACGTGGATGAAAAGAGATTCGAATCACGAACACATACACATAAAAACCAAAGATCAAATCACCAAAATCGTCCTTGTATTTTGGTTAGCTGCCGCGGCTCAAAGGAAAAAAGGGGCCAGGGTTTCTTTTATTTTTCTTGAAAAATGTATATGCATTCCCTGGAGATTATTATTTGGTATTCATGGATTTTCAAATGGGTCGGGACCAAAGGTCCTCCTTTTTCTTGTTCTTGTTTCCGCGGACAAACACACAAGCCCAACACTATTTTCATTATTTTTCGTGTTTTAAATAATATACATATGTATTCGTGTTTGTGGTGTCGTAAATTAAATATTATACGTAAATACTTTATTGTGCATTAATAATATACGTAGTTCTTTTAATAAATGTTAGTGACATGTGTCGTATCTTATTAATGTAAAGTTTTAAATTATTCGTGTTTTCATTTATGTACTGTTAATGGTATTTTCAAGCGGGTTTTACAAAGAGCAAGGCCAAGTCTTGATGGCTGAAAAAAAGTATAGTGAAAGTAGCGGACAAGTAAGAGGTCGTGGAAGAAGCTACAATAGAGTTGAAAGAGGTTGAGGAAGAGGTATAGGCCGAGGTGGTAATAAAAGCAGATTCCAGTGTTTTGATTGTGGAGATTTTGGAAATTTTGGCTATGAGTGCACAAGGTAGAAGGACAAAGACGAAGCGAACTTGATCCAATATGAAGAACCAGCTTCTCTTTGAAACGAGTCAAGATTAAGGGGTGAATGTTGGTTATAATCTTGACTGAGTTAGTTATGTTTTAATAATTAAGTACTTTAGTTAAGTTAGCATTTGAGTTTTAATAAAACTAGTTTGAATTGGTATGTACTAGGACCAAGTTTTTAGGATAGAGTAGAAGAGTGGGTCCTTATCTACCTAGTCTACAGGTAATAATTAGAGTCGTTTTTGTTCCTGTTTTCATGTTTCCCACGTTGGTATGTAAGGATATAAATAGCCCTCTCTTTTATTGAATAAACACAACTTTTCCTTTTACAAAAGTCCTTTTAACTCTTTACCATATATGAAGTGTGTGATGTGTGTGTGATGTGTGTGTGTTGTACCTGGGCCTGAACCTACATTTGGTATATGAGAATGGTAGCCGACGTAAATCCGAACTTAGGTTCTCCTACTCTTGCCTCTTCTCTTTTATTTGCAAAATTGTTCATCATTTTTTGTTTCTTCTTTATTTTCAACTTGTTAGTATTTGTCTTGAGAGATTCATTTTTGGTTGTAATGGAAATGCATTTTATATGGGATTGTTTTCACCTGCCGTGATAACGCAATATTATTAGACAAGTATTTATGTATAATGGGCATGCATATAAATTATTGATTTATCAAATATTGTTGTTTACAGATGAGGTATCATTTGTGAATGTCTTAGGGCGTGTTTGTTTTTACCAAAAACAATTTGGCTGCCTCTGACATCTTACAAGTCAGACACGGTCAGACATGAAGGTTGTTTGTTTTTCTAAAGCAAGACAGACGCGGTCAGAGGAATAACATCTGACTTGATCAGATGTGGAATTTGGGTCTGACCAATTTTTGAGTGTCATCTCGCACACCCTTTCAACTTACCTGGATTCGAATTACATAAAAGACAAAATGTTTGGTAACAAATATCCATATACATGATTTGTCTGTGGATCTTTTATGATTCGAAACAGATAGAACCAAAGGGTAAAGGGTTTTGATTAGGTACCTAATCAAAATATTTGGTAACAAACAAAATTGTAGATCGTTTTTAGTAGTTTTAATGAAAGAAATAAAGTAAAGGATAAAGACAGAAAAGATAGCTAGATATGGAGAGTGTTCAGTGAACATGATGATGAAAATGTCTCCGCTAGAATTAGGTTGAAAGTGATATTAGCGCATACATATATTAGCTACTTTTGGGCCAAGTTTACAACTTTTTTAGGCCAAACACAAAACTTAGTCCAAAAAGAAATTTTTGTCTAAATAAAATTGTATAAGATACGTTAGGGATGAATTTTGTATTTATGAACTTTTTTAGTGAGCTGAAACTAATAATATTTAAATTTGTGATTTAATTGTATTGAGTTGAATTTTTTGAGTTCTTTAGATTAAAAGGTGAGCCACTTTTCATGCAATCATAAATAAAATGATAATCTTAGCACGTTTGTAGATAGCGGTGAATTGAAACCGTGTGCTTGTGAATATACTCAAAAACTAATAATTAAATCCATTCAGACAATTATAAAAAAACAAACAATGTTATTTCATTTAGATTCAGACATTGTGACCGCCTCTTACCAGTAAAAGACGGTAGTCAGATTCAGACCTAAAACATCTTAATAAAACAAACATCATCTAACATTCATATCTTTAGAAACCATTTGTTCCTTCAAATTTCAAATATCTGTTTACTCTTTTATTTATTAAACACTTATTTAATGCTTAATAGACCATGTCTTATGTTAATTTTTTTAGAAAAATTTAAAGACCCGTGAAATCACGGAATTTTTAAAAAAAAAATCATCAAGGAATTATGTACGCAAATAAAAAACAAATACAACAAAACGTAATCACGTTTCGTTACTTTTTGTTGAGATATGCGATCGTTTAGACATCGGTAAATGCGTGAGCCTATCGGGGGCACACACTCAATACGGAGAACACACGTTTATTTACGTTTTATTATTTATAATTAAAACGTATAATAAAAACTTTACGTTTTATTTAATTAACGGTGGTTTAATTAGTTACGAGATTTAACTAATTAAAGGCGAGTGCGTTATTTAAATTTAAGGAAGGAAATCGACTTCTAGAAACATCCGGTGCCCTATAGGCGGCCGAATACCCTAAGGGGTCTAGAAGGTTTCTTGTTTTGTTAATTAAGTAATTAGTTACTTAATTTAGCTGTTTGGTTGGGCCTAATTAATTTTGAGGAGGTTCAAGGATGTGTATAAATACAATCCCATACCCCTCATAATTTTTCACCTCTCCCTCTTTGTTTGTCTTGGCCGATCGACACAAACACCAACACCAAACCCTTACGAAATTTTTCCTTAACCTAAAATCACACCTAAAGGTTTAACCTTTATAAGATCAATCCTTCTTGGTGGTTTTCTTATAAAGATTTAAGCTTTATAACTAAACCCTAGATATCATAATCTAGGTTTTAGTATTCCCTTGTGGTCCGATTTATATAAACCCTAATTAGGGTTTATTGGTGATTTTTCAAGAATCTTGTTGCTATCTACAAACCGTATCCTTACGTAATCCCAATTAGGGTTTTGGATATTAGGGTTTCTAGTTGCAAAGATTATCAAGTGAAGTTACCACTAGCATCGTGGTGTGTTCATTTGACGTGTCGTCTGAGCAATCGCTAGAGGACGGTTACTTTACCGTTATAGATTCAAGATCAAGATCAACTAATTGATTTATTCAATTAATTAAAAGGTTGGTTTTATTATTGTTTTATTATGTGTTAATCATGAATATTATACTAGATCCATTCCGCTGCGCACTCGTAGTTAATGGTTTAACTAGTTCTAAATCCCAACAGTTGCATCACGAGTCAAATCGTATGGCATTCATGGGTTACACATAGAATAAAACACGCTTGCTTCGCTTTAAAATCTATTTTATTTATGTTTTTATGACAACTACATGCATACTTGTCATAAAGTTTTAATCTTGATCTAGATCTATTAAAATTGGGTAGGTTAAAATTGAACCGGTTAATAATTACTTTTGTTTTTTATTATCCGTTAAAGACCCTTGCATCTCACTTTTGTGATACTTTGCACGTCATCAAGTACCTTGCTCGAAAACTTGATGAGGGTCTTTGGTCCTCAATTTGGGGAAGACTCATTCGAGACTTGGATCTTATATGATTTACCGCTTTCATATAGAGTCTGTCTTCTGCTTCTACCCCCTTCTGTCTGTTTTTATGTGCTTATTTGTTTTCCATTATGAATTGCAAAACGTAATAATTCGAGATTCTAGGAATCATAAAAACGGATGGTACTTATATCGAAACTAGCTTTAAAACTATGTCATATTTATACACCATATTTTCCTTGCGAATCGGTTATGTGTTATTAGTTAAAATCTTGATTTATTGAACAAATATTAATATTGACATAAGAACTATGAAACTTGGTTTTATTGTATTCTAATTGTTTTGCGAAATCATATTGTCACTCGAGTTGGGCTTACATACCGTAATGATGGCTTATAAACTATCTTCTCTACGACGTGATTTGCAAAATCAATTAGTTTATAATACTTAAAATTACAACACCGTTTTGTGTCTTTACTAATGATGGACTTGCTATTGCACTTCGTGCTCTAGTCGAGCTATCTAGGGTTTGAGAAATCTTTAATCTTCTCCCGTGTTCCATAGGTGTTTTGACACTTATGGAATAATTATCCCAAGCACTTGCACCCTCGGGTGCATGAAGAGTAGGATATAGGGTTTGATCTCTCTTTAATCTTCTCCCGCGGTAAAACACGCCAAAACCAAAAAGTTAATAAATTGTTTTCTTAACTTGTGCTAAGAGAATGAATTGCATGCATTCTTTTACACACTTTGACATTTTTTTTTTTTTCTAAAACTTATGTGATACCTATTTGAAATTTTTAAGTCTATGCCATCCAATTTAGAAGCGCTTGTAGTTGTTTTTCGTCATCTGGTCAGACCTAGGGCGAATTACATACCCGAGGCGATCTTTGTCACTGGTCAGACCTTTGCCAATAATTGCATGCTTCAAATTGGTACGACTTAAAGTCGAGTTCCCGGTCAGATTCGGAACCCGAGGCATAAAGATGAGATAAAACATACTCATGACTTTATTATGTGTAGAACAAGTTTGTTTGAGATGTTCAAAGGTTCTCGAAAGAGATGAGAGAATATCCCATCCAAACACTCTACGACAAATAAACTTCATGAATCGTCTCATACAATCTAAGAGTTGCACTTGTAATGCAATTAACGCCCGTCGCTTACCTCTTGCCCCACTTGAATACTAGACGGTCGGACCTCTAATATTAAGTGGGAGTGCAAGCAAGGATCTTAGTCTCAACATGATTAATTGGGTAGTTAATTCTTTGAGAATGTAATTATCGAAAATACTAATCGTTGAACTTTTATTTTGTAGATGAATAATCAAAACTCTTGCTTAAACAGCACGGTTGTTAAGTCATTCCTTGAAAAGATGAAATTGACTGAGAATAACTTTGTTGATTGGTATCGTGCTCTTCGGATAGCGCCCGAAACTGATGACTTGGTTAAATACCTTGAGCAACCAATTCCTGATCAACCTGCAATTCTGCCTCATGGTCATGAAGGACCAGAGCAAGACCCGGATTTACATCCAACTTGGGTCAAAAGGTCACGAGAAATCGCTGGCCTTATGCTCATGACTATGTCCTCTGGACTCCAGAAACTTTTGGAGGGTCACGGCGCATGGTCTATGATGGAAGAATTGAAGACCATGTTCACTGAACAAGCTGATCAAGAACTCCTTGATGTTGCACGTGCCTTTCACGCGTGTAAACATGAGGATGGACAATCTGTGAGCTCCTATGTCTTGAAGATGAAGGGGTTCATAGAGAATTTGGAACGTTTGGGTCACCCCATGTCCTTGAAACTTTCGGTCAGCCTAATTTTAGCCTCACTGAATAAGGACTATGATAGGTTTGTGCAAGACTATAACATGCATGGCCTGGGGAAGACAATACCGGAATTGCATTCCATGCTTAAGCTGCATGAGAAAACGTTGCCAAAGAAGGTTGCACCTGCTACTCCTAATACCATTAATGCTATTAGGGCAGGAAGGGTTCAGAAGCCTAACAAGGCTAAACCGTCTAATGCTGCAAAGGGTAAGAATCGTGGTAAAGGGAAGAAAGTAGCTAACTTTACTCCCAGAGCCAAGATTCCCCCTCCACCAAGAAGAGAGAATCCTGCTAAGGATGCCATTTGTCACCAATGTGGTGAAATTGGTCACTAGAAGAGAAACTGTCCAGAGTATCTCACTGAGTTGTGGAAGAGAAAGAAGTCCTCTCAAGGAGCTAGCACTTCAGGTATCTTCACGATAGAACTCTTTACTTTTCCTAATAAATCTTGGGTTTATGACACTGGTTGTGGTACTCACATCTGTAATACTACTCAGGGTCTAAGGATAAGTAAGAAGCTGAAGCCAGGAGCTTTAAATCTGTAGTGGGCAATGGTCATCGTGCAGCTGTTGAAGCCATTGGTGTTTTTCAATTATTTCTCCCTAGTGGACTGGTTGTTATGTTGAATAATTTTCATTACGCACCTTCTATTTCTAGAGGGATTGTTTCAGTTTCATGTTTGTATGACGATGGATTTGTTAATCGTTTTGAGAATAATGCAAGTATTTCGGTTTCGAAAAATAATATGTTTTATTTTAATGCTATTCCTAGTAATGGTATTTATGAAATTGATATGTGTGATTCTAATGCAAACAATAGTTCTATGTATGCTATAAGCAACAAAAGGGCCAAATCTAATTTGGACTCTACATTGCTATGGCATTGTCGCCTTGGCCACATAAGCAAAAAGCGCATGAAGCAATTACAATCTAATGGATTGCTTAAGTCAAACGATGATGATTCCTTTGACAAATGTGTTTCATGCTTATCTGGAAAGATGGCACGTAAACCTTATTCACATCAAGTGGAAAGGGCTAAAGATCTACTTGGGCTAATCCACACCGATGTATGTGGTCCATTTAGAACCGTGTCAAGACAAGGTGCAAGTTACTTCGTCACTTTCACTGACGACTATAGTCGTTATGGTTATGTTTACTTGCTAAAGCATAAACATGAAGTGTTTGAAACATTTAAGGTGTTTCAAAAGGAAGTAGAAAATCAACTCGGTAAAACCATAAAGGCACTACGTTCGGATCGTGGAGGTGAATTTATGATTTATGAATTTCTGGAGCATCTTAAGGAACATGGGATAGTTTCCCAAAGAACTCCTCCATATACACCACAACACAATGGTGTTTCTGAGAGGAGAAATAGAACCCTACTTGATATGGTTCGTTCCATGATGGCCCAAACAACTCTTCCTAAATCCTTTTGGGATTATGCTCTTGAGTCTGCTGCTCGCATACTCAATATGGTTCCAACTAAGAAGGTTGAAAAGACTCCATACGAAGTATGGTATGGGCAAGCCCCTAAGTTGTCTTACTTAAAGGTCTGGGGATGTGAGGCTCTTGTTAAGCGTGACACGCTTATCAAACCTGACAAACTAGAGCCCCGATCTGTTAACTGTATATTTGTAGGTTACCCAAAAGAAACGATGGGTTACTCCTTCTACTACCCACCCGAGAACAAAGTATTTGTTGCTCGTAATGCTGAATTCCTAGAGAGCAATCTTATGAATCAAGAAGCAAGTGGGAGTATGGAGGATCTTGAAGTAATTCAAGATGAAGATATACATCCTTCTGAAGACACTAGCAATCATGAAGAGGATGATCAAGAAATTGATGAACCTATAATTGATATAGCTCCCATTCGAAAGTCTACGAGGACTAGGCGTGCTCCTGACCGTATGTGTTTATACATTGACGTTGAGGAACATGAGTTAGGGGATCATAATGAACCCACTAACTTCAAAGCTGCATTGACAGATCCTGAATCTGACAAATGGCTGGATGCTATGAATGTGGAGATGCAATCCATGAAAGACAATGATGTCTGGATCTTAGTAGACCTTCCCCCTAACGCTAGAACTGTTAGTGGCAAGTGGTTGTACAAGAAGAAGACCGACACGGATGGCAATGTACACACCTTTAAAGCTCGATATGTAGCGAGGGGCTTCACTCAAACCTTCGGGGTTGATTATGAAGAAACCTTCTCTCCTGTTGCGGATATCAAAGCTATAAGGATTCTTTTAGCCATAGCCGCGTTCTATGACTATGAGATTTGGCAAATGGATGTTAAAACCGCCTTCCTCAATGGACTGCTTTACGAAGAAGTCTATATGAAGCAACCTGAGGGTTTTGTTGATCCTAAGTATCCAAACCGTGTATGCAAGCTTCAAAGATCCATTTATGGACTTAAGCAAGCATCAAGGCAATGGAACAAGAGGTTTGATGATGAAATCAAGAAATTTGGTTTCAATCAAAATCCTGATGAGCCATGTGTATATATCAAAGCTAGTGGGAGTAGCGTAGTGTTTCTTGTCCTATATGTTGATGACATATTTTTGATGGGAAAAGACATTCCAATGTTGCAAAGTGTAAAAGCTTACCTTGGAAGGTGTTTTTCCATGAAGGATTTGGGAGATGCTGCGTATATCCTTGGAATCAAGATCATACGTGATAGACCTAGACGGTTAATTGGTTTATGTCAAAGTGCTTACATAGATAAGATTTTGAAGAAGTATAACATGGACAATTCCAAACGTGGCTTTGTTCCCATGCAAACTAAATCAAAATTATCTAAGACTCAAGGAGCATCAACACCTGATGAGGTGAGACGCATGCAGAGAATTCCTTATGCTTCGGCAATAGGATCAATCATGTATGCTGTTATATGTACGAGACCTGATGTTGCGTTCTCTCAGAACATGACTAGCCGATTTCAGCAGAATCCTGGTGATTCTCACTGGACCGCTGTTAAGAACATTTTGAGGTATCTTAGGCATACCAAAGACATGTTTCTTGTTTATGGAGGAGGTATGAAAAGAGAGCTCAGGGTTGCTTGCTACACTGATGCTGGATATCTTACGGATGCTGATGACACGAAGTCTCAGACGGGATATGTTTTCATGCTGAATGGAGGTGCTGTAAGCTGGAAAAGCGCAAAGCAGACCATCCATGCAAACTCATCTACGGAGGCTGAGTATATAGCCGCTTCGGAGGCTGCTAAAGAGGCTGTTTGGATTAGGAAGTTTATTTCTGGGCTTGGTGTTGTTCCCACAAATAATGAACCTATGACAATGTATGGTGACAATACCGGAGCCATTACTATAGCTAATGAACCAGGAATCACTAAAGGTGCGAAACATTATCGTTCCAAAGTTCACTACCTTAGAGAAGTGATTGAACTTGGTGATGTTAGTCTGGAGAAAGTTCACACAGACGACAATTTAGCTGACCCCTTCACAAAGGCGTTAGACCTCAAAAAGCATTCCATGTTAACTCATGGAATTGGTTTGCTTCTAGCTAATAGTCTCATGTAATCTGTGTTAATCGTAAGTATTTGGATAATTTGGGATTGTAAGACAATTTAATTATTTTCTGATGAGTAAAGATATTTGATGTTTGTTATCTTCATATAATTATTGTTGCCCTATGTTTGTATGTTTTAATCCTTGAATAATTTAATTATTCTAAACATGTCCATTGTCGGTTAAACAATATGGGAATATTGTATACATTAAGACAAATATGAGTGTTGGTAATATACTGGTATATATGGTGGACGGCTTCCAACCAAACTCATATGTTATTCATTGTTATGAATATTGGACACCCCGAACTTTCGAATGGTTACTTTTGGATCCGTTGTCATGAGTAAATTCGAATACATAAATGGTGAGGATTAGGTCATCCTTAGACTTGAGATGAAAACAAGTTATGCATGTGTGGATATCGCTTCTTGATTTTATGTCCAACGCTAGTTCGGAAGATCTAGCTATAATGACTCTAATTGGAAGTGTTGTGAAGCAGCATCCACAGAAACTTGCAGTCAATATAGAATTCGTTCCTCCACTCTGATATAGTGTAGTGAAGTACCCTGGATCCCCTCCAGAATTAATTAGGTAATTGTATGGCCGTACCCAAAATGTAATCAAGATGATGCTTGTTACAATTTGGACTATCTAAATTAATTTGTAAATGAGGAATTAAAGTTAAACTATATGGAATGAGTTAGGATCCATATCCATGGTTTAACCGGTACATTGTAACGAAGGGATGATTATCAGCAAGCTCAAATAATCATACACCATTACTAGTCTTTAAGATCTTATTCTTGAAACTATTTAACTCAACGTTTTCCGGTTATAATGAAGTGTTGCTAGATGCTTCATTATGGACGCTGTATGTCTAAACTCTCACAAGTGGGAGCTGTTGAGATATGCGATCGTTTAGCCATCGGTAAATGCGTGAGCCTATTGGGGGCACACACTCAATACGGAGAACACATGTTTATTTACGTTTTATTATTTATAATTAAAACGTATAATAAAAACTTTACGTTTTATTTAATTAACGGTGGTTTAATTAGTTACGGAATTTAATTAATTAAAGGCGATTGCGTTATTTAAATTTAAGGAAGGAAATCGACTTCTAGAAACATCCGGTGCCCTATAGGCGGTCGAATACCCTAAGGGGTCTAGAAGGTTTCTTGTTTTGTTAATTAAGTAATTAGTTACTTAATTTAGGTGTTGGGTTGGGCCTAATTAATTTCGAGGAGGTTCAAGGATGTGTATAAATACAATCCCATACCCCTCATAATTTTTCACCTCTCCCTCTTTGTTTGTCTTGGCCGATCGACACAAACACCAACACCAAACCCTTACGAAATTTTTCCTTAACATAAAATCACACCTAAAGGTTTAACCTTTATAAGATCAATCCTTCTTGGTGGTTTTCTTATAAAGATTTAAGCTTTATAACTAAACCCTAGATATCATAATCTAGGTTTTAGTATTCCCTTGTGGTCCGATTTATATAAACCCTAATTAGGGTTTATTGGTGATTTTCAAGAATCTTGTTGCTATCTACAAACCGTATCCTTACGTAATCCCAATTATGGTTTTGGATATTAGGGTTTCTAGTTGCAAAGATTATCAAGTGAAGTTACCACTAGCATCGTGGTGTGTTCGTTTGACGTGTCGTGTGAGCAATCGCTAGAGGACGGTTACTTTACCGTTATAGATTCAAGATCAAGATCAATTAATTGATTTATTCAATTAATTAAAAGGTTGGTTTTATTATTGTTTTATTATGTGTTAATTATGAATATTATACTAGATCCATTCCGCCGCGCACTCGTAGTTAATGGTTTAACTAGTTCTAAATCCCAACACTTTTTTGAAAGGGATAATAATTTATACGTAAGTCAGTTGCACAATACACTACTACAAAAATGGCAATAGAGCCCTGTTGAAAACAGTCATAGAGCCCCTTTTTGCCTGGGGAATCAAAAGGGGAGGGACTCTATTCGAAAACAAAATAAAGCCTGGTTTGAAAAAGGGGATTTATTCTTCATCATAGAGCCCGGTTTTCTATTACCAAACATGGCTTTATCTGAATAAAAAAAAAAAAAAATTTTTTTAAACAATTCAGATATTCAATAATAGTTGAAGAGCTAAAAAACTAGGTATCATCATTCATTTATTCATATATTACAAGAAATCCTAGCTATCAAATTTTCATCGTTCCTTATATCTTTATTTCAACCTTCAAAACCACGTCCCATCTCTTGAGCTTTCGTTCTAGCGAACTCGTTATATATAGAGGCTGCATATATAACAAATATGCATTAGAAGAAGTGAAACAACAAAAACAAAGTTACAGTTCAAGAATCATCTTAAGTTGTCGAATGTAGGATAAGCAGGCTCAAAATAAACCAACCTGTATGCATAAAACAAGACATGGTTCAAGAATCGTCTTAAGTTGTCGAATAACATCAAATAAAGATCCATCGTCCATATTGCAGCACAATGTTAGACCCCAATTTTCGCATCTGGAACTTGCCACCCAACAAACTATATAGGGAAAAGATATTAGGATGAACAATAAGTACCACAACAATGGCAACCTGATGTTGACTATCACGAGCTTTAAAGGAACACTCACACTAAAATCATCTAGAGCTCTTATACCGATCTTCAATAAGTCTACATCCTGGGCACTCAATTACAACAATTACAGGTCCATGAAGTTGATTTTTGTCGATCAAAATAACAATGAAGAAATAGAATGTTATTATTTTGAATATTCCATGGTGTTAATTTATGAACGATGTAATACCTGAATTCACTTATTGTTCTTTGTAAGATCTTTTCAGCATCTTTTGGGTTCCCAACATACTCCACCTGGATATTCTCACATAGAAATGTTTATAATATGTTCTTATTTACTAATGAACAATCAAACAGGATCATTAATTTTTTAAATTTTTTTAAAATGGATTCTCACCTTAAACTGGAAGTATCTCTAGACAAGGAAGGTTATGATAAAGCTTGGCAAGCTTCAGAAAACAGTTTCTGTAAAATATTTTGCGTTAACTCTTTATTTTGGACCGGACTGACCATTACCACGTGGATTGTCAAATATGATGGAAAATATACAAGATAAATGCCGGTGCCCCGAACATAAAAGCTGAAAATAGAAAGCTAAAAAATTACAATTAACCCATTTATTCAAACAGTATTGATAGCATCATAACAGAATCTTGTGATACGGGTCATTTGGGGAAGTCAACTTAGCAGTCAACTCTACACTAAGCCTTACCCATTTAGTATAAACGAACAGTTTGCTGCCGCGCACCTACTGCGAGTTGTTTTTTAAATAAACTTTTTTCAGCTTTCGTATGGATAAGCAGTGTTGCAGTAGCTATTTCTATTTTCTAAAGATATTTCTATTCCTAAAAGCTATTTCTAAGTAAGAAGATGTCAAATTGTCAACATTAATACCCACACCCACAGTGATAACTTATCACTTAAATCAAAATAATATCAGCTATAGAAAGATTATGATTTTAATTATGATAAAACCCAAAAGAGATCTCTATCTTCTGAATATTGAGAATCATACTAAATTTGAAGATGAAATGAACTAAACTTCCCATGATACAATGGAGCCATCTATTCTGAAATTCATTTGTACCTTATTATAACAAAATAATACTACCATAGCGATTCCATTGATACAAAGTAACTTCACAGACTTAACATAAGTTATTCATAAATTCAAAGCTTTGATCCAAGTTATGGAGATAGAATGTGGATTGTATATCACCTTGCCTAAGCTAAATCCTTATTTATATCCAAAAGACGAAAAAATAGGACCATAGACCTTTTTTACTTGTCTACCCAACATTATACATAGCATAAATCATACAAACCTTTGCTAGATAGACCGGATGCCATTTGCTGAAATTCCTTAGCATATACAAGGTTTCATAGTTCATCGATATATAGGTGTGATTCAACATACTCTCACCATTCCGGTTGGCATTCCTCCTGTTAAGACAAGTTCACAAATAACACAGAATTATTCCAACATTTAGCAATGAATTACTAAAAATGGCTAGTCGTAAAAAGGTATGCATACTTTCAAGATATGTTGTTGTGACTTGTCGTTCACCGATTCCATCTCAACCACCTGAACCTTTCTTAAGCTTGAACAACCAACCCCATTTGGCTCACCTACCTCATCCGGCTCACCTGCCTAGTTGACCCATCTGACCCGACGAACCTTTTTTTCCAGCAAACCAATATAACCTACTTGACCTGCTCATAATTGAGAGCCAAAAATCAGCCATACAATCAACTATACATGGTCAAAATCAAGGCATATAGTATTCATATAAAGCCTAAATAAAATTACCTTCAAATCAACAAAGCAGCTCAAAATCTCATATAAGAACATAATTTTAGATCAATACCCAAGGAAGATGAGTGGTACTCCATGATGGTGAGGTAGCACACTAGCATTGGCAAGTAACACTACTTGTAAGAATGTATTTATACCACTCAAATAGGCAGTGCAAATACATAGAAAATTATACTTTAGTAGTGTTCTTCCAATCAACTATATAAAATAGTCTTATTAATCAATATAGTAACATTATCAAAGTCCAAATCAAAGTAGATGTAAAAATTACAATTATATTCAAATACTTGAAACCATAAAAACGAACATTCAAATAGTAAACTATTTCATCTAACAATTAATCAAATCATCATCTATAGCACACTAATCTTATAAAAAGGATAGAAACAATACTTGATTCGTCCTTTAATGGCTTATATGGCCTCAAACCATATATTTAAATATCATGTATGCAATCAGTCTTTAGGATTTATAGTTGTGATGATAGAATTGATGGTGGGTGATATTTACTTACCTTTTTTATGATGAATATGGAGAAAAAGATAAGATAAGATATGGCTTTTGTGGATGGAGTTGCAAGTGAAAAAAAACAAAAAAAGGGGCGGGTGTTATGTGGAGTAGGGTTTTAATTATTTGGGAAAAAGAAGAGCGGGAGGCATAGAAAAATCAAAGCGGGAGATTGAAAATTCTTAAACTTTTGGTGTAAATTGTCAGAAATTTGAGCGATGAATAAAGCCCGTCTTTGGAGAAGCAAACAGGGATCTATAGCAAAGAATAAAGCCCGTTTCTAATCAAGAAACATGGCTTTAACAATTTTACTAATGAAGCCCGGTTTTCTGTGAAAAAACATGGCTCTATACCCTTCTAACAAGAGTGGAATCCTTTTTGAGCCCGTTTTTCATACAAATGGGGCTCTATTAAGGGGGCTCTATGTCCATTTGTGTAGTAGTGATACAAAATTTGGTTTGTAAGTATTAAAAAAATTAAATATGCATGCATTGTCTTCTCCAACCGGTAACTAATCTTGAAAAGCAAATGTAGTCAACATCAAATAATCGACTAATCTATGTTCATTCCGTAAACATTTAAACATTAAAAAACGGTCAAAAGTAAAAAAAAAAAAGTTGTTGATAAGTGTATACGTGAAAAAAATAGTATAAAACATAGAAATTATGTTGTTATACATGTCATGAACATTGATCACATACCATGAAGATGTAATTGTTTAATGTATTTTCGAGATACAAACTAACTTTCGACAGTGATTGACCATGGCATGTTCATTGTCATTGCAAAAAAGGACACGGGATATTGTTTCTTCGTGATCTACAACATTATACGTTCATTAGACGAAGTAATTTTGCTCAGCCGTATAATCAACCATAAAGTATACATGTGAAAAAATTATTAGTCTTATCTTTTCAACCGGTTTAACTTTTAACTTCTCAAGATAATCGAGCTTCAACCCGTTTAACCCGTAGGTATATGTATCCTTTGACTACCATTTTTTAATCGTGACATAATAAAAGAACTTTTTCTTACTTATTTTTAACTTCATAAAAAGATAAATAAATCAGACTTAGGTTTTCACTTTAGTATCTGATAAAATCATTAATATAAAGTTCTTATAGTTATGAAAGCCTAATATGTTTGTTTAGATACATATCCCATATCACTTTCATTATATTTCAAATCATCATTCAAGATAGTCCATTTTCTTTCTCATCATGAAATAACAACTTAGAACCCAACAACCATTTCGAACGACTTTATACGACGATATATTTGGGTGAATTTAAATAAATGTTAAATGTCTATATATATCTTAGAACAGGTTAAATGTCTATATATATCTTAGAACGAGTATATAGACATAATACTAACCACTATAACTCTGCCTTAACATTTCTTCATTATGAAAAGTTGTGCCGCGACAATATTTCAGATGCATGTTACAAAACGACAATGAAACTAATAACTGAAAGATGTAATATAAAGCTTGTTTAATAGAACTCGGTGTTTAAACATTTTAGCATCTTCAATATGTGCACTAAATTGTCATAGGTGAAGGTTCATATAATGATTTCAAATAATCCTTTTCAACGTCACACAAATACCATTAAACACCAACCTTTTACTCCTCTTCCACGTTAAATACTTATGATAAGTTTTATCATTTATGTGAACACAACAAATTTTAAAGTAGTCGCATTATCTCAGTTTGATAATCACTTTACTTCGTATTAAGTATCATTTTACAAATTTTGAAATAGTCGCATTATCTTGGTTAGTAAATAAGTGACCTTATGACAGGCACAAGTTTGATTTTACCCATCATGTTTTTTTTGCAATTTATCAAATTTAAGTATTTCATATAGCATAATGACTTGCACTCAACGTCAAAAAAATGGAAAATATATAAAATAGTACTTACAGTACCAAAATTAAAGAGTCTTGCGCTATATCTTTAAAGATGAATATCAAAGTAAAAGTACCCAAAATAAAAACTATAATTTCTGTTTATAACTACACATTACATCTGTTGTAGGTTGATTTCTTCATAATATATCATGTTATGAAATTGTATGTTTAGTAGAGTACCTACCTTGTCCATGGATACGGTTAATTTTCCAACTTGTACATGAATACTCAGACAATATAAAGTAGAGTTGCACCAGAAAGTGCAAATAAACCAATAAAGAACTCTATGTGTTAATGTAACAAATAAATCAATAAAGAACAACGATAAATAAGTTACTCTTGAAAGCATTTGAGCATCAATAAAAGATTAGCACAACCGAAGTAAATAGACTCCAAGTGATTCATTGGCTTTGCAACATATTTGACGGTTCTTTAAAGCACATATCTAGGTTTACAACCTTCTCTATAGGCAAGTAGTATCAAACATTTATAGTATTACACTGAGTTATATTAAAGTCGCCACAGGTAGAATGTTCATTAACCATACAATATCTCTCTAACATGTTGTAATGTTCCCCATTTGGAATTAATTAAGAGTATTTTATTCTATTACATATGCATTAATAAGTATAAGTGATAATCATAAACAATTTTACCTCTATAAGCAAACCTCTTGAGCTCAATCACACCATAGGTCCATCTGAAATAACTTTTTGGTAGTCCAAGGTCCAATTCAATCCAGCCATCAAAAAAATCACTTAATTTGCTGCAACCACCTTTTGGTATGTATGCAAGCACCTTTTACTTCAACCATAGTAGAGGTGAAAAAGATGAACCAACGGGTTCATGTTAGTATGCAAATGGTCTATATAGTACATGTTGCCATGACGATCGGTCGACCCTACACACTTTCCAAAATTTTGAAATACAAAAATTCTAACAAAATGTGATGGTTAGGGATATTGCTTTAACCATATTATATATTTGAGATTCTTTCGTTATGACACATAATTGTTGGGTTCGAGCAGAAACACTATCCAACCTTTTTTTTATCATTATACTAACAATGAGTATAACAGATATTGCAGCGAAAGATGTTAATTAAATCATCATTTGATGTTAAGAATAACCTTAGATTAAGATAGTGAAATGAATAAGATACCTATAAATGAAATAATCGTCCTATTAAGGCTCGCTCGTCTATTCTCCAAGTGACCCAGAAAATTCACCTACTTTAGCATCACCAAATAAAATTTCCATCCTCTACAGCAATATAAAATGTCAAAATGCTAACATTCTATCTTTGGTTATGAAAAATATAAGTTAAATTTAAGAGTTAAAATAACGTCTTACGTATTATATTTGATATATTGAACCAACTTGTAGGTCTACGTAATCCTTGGATTATACTAACCTTGGAATGATCTAAAGAGAGAGAGATAGATGAGAACTAGAGAGAGAAAGTAGAGAGATGTTGGAGAGAAATCAGAGAATATTAGATTAAAAGTGTGAAAGTGTGAGAACTAACCCCTCCTAACATGCTAGAAGGGGGTATATATAGCCCACCCTACATGTGGGCTTTGTAGGTTATATGTTTATATACTAGATCACGAGCCCATACTAGATGTATCTCGTTGAGTGACTGATCCTTCCTAAATACGTAAAAACATATTTCCAACAACTCCCCCTAAAGGAGGTCGCTCCAAGAGACAAAGTACTAAATAGTCTATAGCTCGTGATCTATGCTAACAATGATGTGACCGAGACTTTCTCTGGAATTTCATATTTCCAAAAATCTCCCCCTAAGGGAGGTCACACCATTTTACAAAATCTTAAACCTAGCATACTATGCTTGAGTCTTCGATCTTGTTCTTGTGAATATATTGATGTCATCTTTGACTTTAGTCTTGAGCATGTTTCCTTGCCTTAACCTTGTGCATTCATCACTTGTGATATTCGCCTCTTCGTGACTTCATGTTCCACATGCATTCATCACTTTACTTTTAGACTTTATTGAATTTGTTGAAGTATTAAGTGTAGAAAGTATAAGCATGCGGGGACTACTTCTTTTCAGACACCGCAATGCCACCGTCTTGTTACGGTGCATAAGACAGTTAGCAACAAAATATATACAAGGATGAAATGGCTTTGAACATTTCAACCTAATTAGGTAGCATTTTACCTCCGGTCGTTGAACACCGTTGGACGATATTAAATATCGTACTTGTGGCAGGTAGTTTCAATTAAGAACCTTCTTTACAAGATTTCGCGGGTAAACCCGTTCTCTTTACTCGACCGTCCAAAGCTGACTACGAATGTAAAGAGTGAATCATTTGGATAAAATTATCCGCATGATTGAAGTCATCAATTCATATACCTGGAACAAGTGAAATTCAATTAAGAACCGCACCATCGTTGCTTTACAGTTGTCACGAGCTTGATTCAAAGAATCTTGCAAGTTACCTACTAAGTGTTGTTTGATTTTAACACTATAAGGATTTCTACTCATCACTGTGAACACTAAGGAGTGTCACTCTGAGTGTTCTAGCAAGATCACTAAGATATTGCGTAGAGGCCTGGAACGTGTTTGAATTCAATTAAGAATTAAACCACTGTTGCTTTCTAGTTATCACATGTTTGATTCATGAAGAATCGCACAAGTCACCTACCATGAGTTTTTAATGTTTGCTCAAGAAGGATTTCCATCTTCATTGTAAATACTTTCGTATTACTCGGATGTTCAGGCAAGATCATGAAGATTTTGCGTAGGACTCTTAATATCTTTCTTACTTTTCACAGTGTGTGAAGAAGCAAGAAAATATGGAAGTGTGTCCTAATGAGATATTTGATGATCTCAAATGGCTCTAGACTCGATCGTGCATTTTGGATTTTAGTGATCGGAGGCTGGAGAGGAGTGCCACCATTTCAATACCAATATATTCAAAGTGAATAAATCGATAGATAATGCGTTGTCTCCATGTGAATAAAACACATACCTTTTGAGAGATATCTGAGTTAACTGGGATGGGTTGTGCATTGCATCATTGGGTCTATGATGTCTATCATCAATATCGGGCATCATTAAAATGATCTCAATAGTATATATGTTGACTCGGTTTCTGCCGAAGTTGTAAGGAGGGCTTCTTTCTTTTCACCCTTTATCATTACATTTCTTTTTCATTCTTCAACCCCTTCAATGCTTACCAATAAGTCATAACTAGCACCTTGTTGTGATTGTTCCAGTGCTAACTTAAGTACTTGGTCGGCATTCAGCTACATTCATAATCTTTCTCCATCTTTCCTAAGGACTACTATTTCTAGCAATGAGATGTCCTTGGGAAGATCCCTCCGTTTCTGGAAGAATCATTAAACTTAACCTATCCTACCATCCTTATGTCACCACAATCTTAATCGTCGTGAAAAAAATGGGTTGTGGGTAAGTATAAATCACCATGAACTCCATTTTTGATATAGCAAATTCATTTTGCTCCCCCTTAACATATGCCACGATATTCGAAACCATTATTGATCCCAATATTAAATCACATTTTCTCCCCCATATTAAAAATATTAACCCAATCGATGTTTTTAATATCAATTGATTTAATGAAATTTTAATAAATTTTGGGAAGAAAAATGCAAATCCAATTATCTCCATGATTTTCACAAGCTCTCTCTCAAATTAATGAGGGTGTCGTTGAAACGTAAATAAAATACCTTTTAAAAACAAGTGTAAGGTATTTATCACGTGCAAAGATCATATATCATAATGTATTCACAAGATTATAAATTTACGAGGTTGGACCTGAATGATGAGAACATCATATGATAGAATCACGTGGTTCTTTTTCACGAATGTTGGTCTCTCCCGTAACGTCTGAAATTATCTCCTCCTTTTTGGAAAGCGGTAATCTTTCATGACACCACATGTACGATTGATATCGTCGTCTTGACACTTATTTGTGAACTTGGCACTTTTGGCATCGAAGATTCTGAACGCTTGACAATTGCTCCCCTCAATTTTTGACCCGTGTTCTATCTAAAGAGCTGTAGTCATCGTTTGAGTAGTCGCATCGTCGAGTATGTAGATATCAACTGTAAATTGCTACGGTTTATGGAGATGATAACTTCATAAAAACAAGATATCTCTCGTTTTAGCAAATAAATGCACTGAAACGTACATATATTCGTGTTAGGTTGTGTTATTACATAAACACAATCCCTTACATGGTTATAAAGTAAACCATGCCCGAGAAAATTTACTCATGTTGTTGAGTCAAAGCTTTCCGGTGAAATGATTGACATGGGTATGAAAAGCGGGTTACTATCGGAAATAATAGCAAGCCATTTTGAGCATGTTTTAAAACATTTGAACTTCTGCTCGAACTTTATTTACAACCCCGGGTCATATTTGAATGAAAATTCTAGGATCGTAAATATTATCGATTCCAGAAGACATGCTCTTTTTATCAAAACATTTGTGAACACACAATTTTGAAAGTTTTAGAAAAACCTTTTGAACAATTCTCAAAAAATTGTGTTCAACGTTTTTAAGACCAATTACTTGAGCTTAAGATTTTGAATATCTTACAAAACGAGCTCAAGTCCGAGAAGTTGTAAGCTTCTCGTTGTGAGGATAATTTTATCATTGAATATACACTTTCCTTTTAACTGAAGAACGAGTCCTAAGCTGACATTTACTTAGAAGTTGTTTTCATGATCTTGAATAACTGTTAAATGTTTTAACGTAAAGCTCATGACCGAGAAAGATGAATTTCTCGTTATGAGAAAAAGTTCTCTTATTTAAAAGATACACTTTCCTTTCTGAGCTTAAAACTTGGAATGTTTTAATACAAGCTCATGACCGAGAAAAATTAATTTCTAGTTACGAGGATAAGTTATCATTAAAGATAAGCTTTCCTAAAATTAAAGTTCGAGTTACAGTCTGATATTTAACTATAAGTCACTGTGCATGAGCTTAAAAACTTCGAATGTTTTTAATATAAGCTCATGCCCGAGAAAGATTAATTTCTCGTTGTGAGGATAATTTATCATCGGCGATAAACTTTCCTTTCTTTGAAGAGCGGGTTACAATCTGTTATGTGACTACAAACCGTATACGCGAGCTTAAAACCTTTGAATATTTTTAATGTAAGCTCGTGTCCGAGAAAATTTAATTTCTCGTTTTGAGGGTAACTTATCGTTGCATAGATAAACTTCCCTTTATTTGATGTCCGGGTCATCGTCTGTCATTTAACAATGAACCATACATTGTAAGCTTATATGCAAATCCCCTGAGACACTTGTTTCTTAGATATCAGCTTCTTCAACAACCAAACTCTGAGAGTGTCCATAGTTCAACGGTATACAAAGATTCGACCGCTTTGTTCTTGTTGAACGTTGATTTTGGTACCTACATTCTCATTAGAAGTTTGTATGTTTTTATATGGGTTAGCGATATCTATTTTAGAACCATGTGGTGGTTCACATTATTTTTCATATAGTAAAGTGCGTTTTACACAACTTTCTCTCTCTAAGTGTGTGTGTGTGTTCTCACCTTCTCTGTCTCTTTCTCTCTCTAGAATATAAGCAAGATTTACGCAATCCTATAAATGAACCATACATTGTAAGCTTATCTACAAATGCCCTAAGACACTTGTTTCTTAGATATCAGCTTCTTCCGTAACCAAACTCTGAGAGTGTCCTTAGTTGAACGGTATACAAAGATTGGGCTGCTTTGTTCTTGTTGAACGTTGATTTTGGTACCTATATTCTCGTTAGAAGTTTGTATGCTTTTATATGGGTTAGCGATATCTCTTTTAGAACCATATGGGGGTTCGCAGTTGTCTTTTCTTGTGCCAGAGGCGACCTGAGGAGATGGATCACACTTAAGTGATTGATCATCCTTTTGAGTTTCCTCCCTAGTAGTCTTGGTAGGATTGGAGACCATCCTAGTTAAAGGGCACTCATTTCCTATAATAATGAAAGTTCTACCAGTGGGGTGCCAAACTTTAGCAATGGGTTTGATTCTAGCTAACCACTGGGATTTAACTCTAGCATGCGAGTTCACCTCATTAAAGAATTTCTTGACACAAGAGTGATTTGCTTTAAAGACACATTTCTTACATGTTTTACAAGTAGCATATTTAAAGTCCGAGTAAGATCTAGAATTCCTAGATGATTGTTTGATGCTCCTAGGATATGACATGTTACGGTTAGCCGTGCTAGGTAATCTAGAAGACATCTGACTAGGTTTGAAATTTCTATTTCTTACTTGTGTCTTTTGCTTAGCTTCCCTTAGACTAAATTTATGGAAAACGTCATTTGAACTAGTTTAAGACATGTTCTTTGAACTATGTCTAAGGAGGCTAGATGCATTCATGTGATTAGGTATTGCAAAAGTTGTTTTAGTCACATTGGGCCTAGTTGGTGGAGTGACTGGTCTAGAAAGATGAACCAAATCAACTTGGGAGGCAAACCACGGTCTCGAAGATTTTGGTCGCTCGGATCTAAATGCAGTCGGTTGTCTAACAGACTGATTTTGAGGCGGTTTCCCAATATTGATGGTTTTTCAAGCTTAGTGTCCACACTAGTTCCTTTAGTTTTCCTCAAATCATTTTTCAGAGTAGCTATTGCAAAAACCTTCTCCTGAATTTGAGCCTTTAAAGTCTCATTCTCTTTGAGAAATTTATCTTGGGATACCAACTTAGATTCTAGCAACTTAATTTGTTTCAAAAGATTATCTTTTTCAGCTTTAGAATCTAAAACTTTTTATCCAATTTTCGTTCAAGAACAACGTTTGACTTTTCAAGTTTTTCAAAGTATGTTTCAAATTTGTCCGTTTTCTTAGAAAATTCTAGTTTGGCATCCTCAAGATCTTTTAATTGCTAAGCTACAATCGTTTCGAGCTCTTTAACCTTGAAATCAGAAGCAGTTAATGAAGCAGTCATAAGGCAATTATCATGATTGTTAGCATTTTTAACACTTTCTCCCCCATTATGACGCACATCGGATGAATCAGAAATGGTATCGCACACTCTTTTCCATCCCGTGTTTGTCATAATTAGGTTCGAAATGCTCTATATGCGGCATTTCATCAGCATATACATCATATACAACATGACATTGACCATGTTTGTAGGCTCTTCATCATAAACGGGTAAGGTGTCATCATAAGTGATGTTTGTAACATTCCCTAACGTGCTACTGGTATCATGCTTTCCTCCTGATTTCATTTTCTTGCAACCTTCAGTCTCCAAATTGTGAACCGTTTGACCATTCTCTTCTTGCATCTGCATTTGATTTTCTTGCTTCCAATTATCATAAGAAATTTGAAGTCATGATCTTTCTTGAAACAACTGGGTAAGAGAGTTCACCTATTTGAACACGATTCCTTGGAAGCCTTGAATCTCAGTATGCATATCTTCAAGGAATGACTTGTAGAGCCCTGAATTTTCTTTCTTGGCAACATCGAATTGAAAAAAAATCGATAATTGTTGTAGAAGAACTTGAAGTGCAGATACGGATTCAATGTGACTGAAGTCTTCATGGTCAATTTTCTGCTGAAGAATATCAAAGTTTATCATCATGGCGTCAATGAACAAAAGGAGCATCTTGACCAAAGACTGTCATAAAGGGTGGTCCATACGTGGGCTTTGTAAGCTCGTCGAGATGACATTCAAATTGTCTAAATAATACTTGACATATTTTTCTTGCTTCTTCTTGCATCTTCTGCAATTCTCCCTCTTGAGATGTCGAATTCAACCAATCCGTTAAAATTCGATGACAAATGAAGGTAAGGATTACTTATTGATCGAGCAATGAAAGAAAGTAACTGTGTTTGTTGTTGTCGATTAAATCTTTTGATTAGTGAAGAAAATTAGATTAAATCCCCTAACTATGTGTCCTTGTAAACCAAAAATTTTTAAAATCACGTTTTTGAAAATCTCAGAATATTTGTAAAGATTTCGCAATATGTAGGATTTAGGGATTTCGCAATATTGACATATCACATATTCCACAATATTAAAATATCGCACATTTCGGAATATTCAAATAATGCACATTCCAGAATAATCAAATATCACACATTCGGTAATAACCAATCAGTGCACATTTCGCAATATTTAAAACTGACATTTCACAATAACCAACAAATGAAGTCTTCGCAATAATCACAAACGAAGTCTTCGCAATAATCACAGAAGAGGTATTTGTAATAATCACTAAATGAAGGAACTTTTCGCAATAATCGAACTAAAAAGACTTCGCAATATGCTAAAATCACCAGATTTCGCAATAGCTTAAACCTTATTTATTGCAAAAAATGAGATCAAAGATTTCGCAAAAATGATATTATGGATTTCGCAATATGCTAAAAAAGTTCATACTTTTGGCTTTAAATGATCCAAACGCCCCAAAATTTCATGTTTTTGAACGATCCAAAGTGACCAAATCCCTACCACAACTATGTAGGAGATATTTCAATCACTTGTAGCAACAAATGCACGACAAAAAATTCGGATCTTGGATATTTAGCTCAAAAACTCACGAAATCTCTATAACAAACACAAAAACAAACCAATCATCCCATGTCTCTTGATACCAATTGTAGGTCTACGTAATCCTTGGATTATACTAACCTTGGAATGATCTAAAGAGATAGAGATAGATGAACAACTAGAGAGAGAGGTTGGAGAGAAATAAGAGAATATTAGATTAGAAGTGTGAAAGTGTGAGAACCAATCCCTCCTAACATGCTAGGAAGGGGTAGATATAGCCCACCATACATGTGAGCTTTGTGGGTTATACGTTTACATACTAGATCACGAGACCATACTAGATGTATCTTGTTGGAGTGACCAATCCTTACTAAATACGTAAAAACGTATTTCCAACACAACTCTAAAGCTTTAGCTCTTTCCTGAGTGCTTAAATTGCATCAACTAAAATGAAAGACGAAAGCTTTGAAACGTATCCAATATAAATACATCAAGATGGTTCATGGATGACCCTTCAAACATGACATAATCATCATGAAGCCAATATTTATAACAAATAGTTTCTATATATTGCAGAATGATATTTAGAATAAAACTTACTTCTTTCACGTGCATCACATGATCTCCTTTGTATGTTAACAATTTGATTTCATAATTGGGGACTTTTAACTGCACTACTTGCCGAGTATAATATACACATTCAAGTGGAATGTTGTATGGTCTTGAAGTTACAAAGATCAGTTTAATATTGGTTGGAACATCAATTATCTAATCTAATGTAAAAATACCCATTTAATCGTTCTCTTTAGTTTTATAAAGATACCTTTTACAAACATTTCAAACGCATCTTCCTTGTTGTAAAAAAATGCCTTCTTCTCTGGTTTCATATAAACAAATATAATTAAAGTACTTAAAAATATGCTAAATGGAGCAATAAAAGATCCAATCTAATCAAATATGTTAAAGGGAGCAGGCACATAGTCTTTTTCACGTAACTATAGTAAATCACGTGATCATTGATATTCCATATCTTATCATTCACTTTAGATAAAATGAACATTAACAAAAGAGGAAGAAGAAGCACCGGTGCACCAAGGATTTGTTACATGGTCTACCACCAGAAGGTCAATCAACAATAAAAGTGTAATCATATAGTTCCTATGAATAACCTATCATGTAACGTGATACAAACACGTATCATCAGAAGTATAAACATGAAAACGAAAAGAAGTTGAAAAAATGTTCAAACCTTTCTCATGTGTCTTCAGTATTGTTGATAGAAAAGTTGGACGAACTTTTCTTGACCCGAATTAGGCTTAATTCGGGTGTAGGAGGCTCTGACTCTTGCACCAAGTGAATGTATGGTTGAGATCCTGCACACTAAACAATACGATGTTAGGCTTATCATTGGAACGTATCCCACGATTAGACTTCAACGTGAGAGTAAGTAGTCGGTTTAGGGTTAATAGTCGGTGAGATGTGAGAGTGAATCGTACCTTTCTGGAACCCGTGGGGGTTCTTTATATAGGCGTTAAAGTCCCAGTGGGCTTTACCGAAGCTTCGACCCCAAGTAAAAGTTAACTACCATAACTAGTTGATTGTTATCTTCTAATTATGGTTAGTATATATATCCTCTACTTTCGGGCGAATCACAATCCCAATTAGGTTGTGATTCTGTCTAACCCTTTACTAGACGTACCGGGCCGTGGGCCGTACATGACATATACGGCCTGTAACACCCCATTTGTTAAGATGGAATGCTATAGTGAAATATGGCGTGTCATCAAAGCATGCAAGGTAAATGTATAAATATTCATGACCATAAAAGGAAATACCAGAATCAAACATCGGTAGTCCAAGTAACTCAGACACAAGCAAATATAAGTACTGTAAATGAAAGGACTAAACAATTTCAAAAAGAAGTAAAGTATGAGAAAGTAGGAATAAATGCATAAGGTAAAAGAGGCTAGATAGCTTCCAACCGAATGCAGACACTCTTGAGATCCAACTTGCGACCTTGGGTACCTACCGTTTGGGAACCTGTAAATGGAAAACGGTTGAGCATAACGCCCAGTGCACGGATATACAATAAATCATGGAAACATAGTGTAATGAAAGCATAAAAGAGCATATAAAGCATGGAAAAGCAGCGTAAATGAATAAGTCCTGGGAAACCTAGATGTATAACATGTTTACTAGTTTTAGTTCTTGAAAACATAACTTATGTTACTTATGAAAATCAGTATTAGTTTAATATACCAAAAGCCAATATAGGTCATGAGGTCAATAACGTGCATGAATACTTGGAGGGTTGACCTCGTCATTCAATTAGAGGGGATGCCTCTAACTAATGGTAATGGGTAGGAGGGACCAGCTCCTTGTGAAGGATGCAAGGCACACACCACATTCACCATGAAATCCTGACTGACACTATAATAGGATACACCCATACGCCCCACATGATAATATAATAATAAAGGCAAATAAACTGAAAGGGACGCCACGAGCTATCACGCCGTCGTGGTGAAGTCATAACTTGCCTCAAGTGTTATGGTCATGGTACCTTCATAAATAGGTGGCATGCATGTATATGGCTAAGGTAACTAATAAAACATAAGCATTTAATCTGTAACTACTGGGGAAAACAGTTGGCTGCATACGAGAAATCCTAATAAAGGAAGAGATTGTCCTTACTGAAGGACGGGAAAATCCGTAACTCGTGTCCAGTAGAAGCTAACAGAAACGCTGGAGAACCTACTCCGCCTTGACGGATAATACTACATAAGAATAGGGACGTGTATGAGTTGTCTGAATTACATGTGTTTTACTGGTTCAGTGTGTTCTTAGCTTATTATTCATGTTCAGTCATGTTTTAACTGTTTTAAGTATTTACTATAGTTATTCTTGTATTCTGTTGTTTATTATTCATACAGTATGGTATTATAATACTTGTATTGTAATACTAAGTAACTTTCTAAAAATAGCAGGTTTCCATAAATAGTAAGATTCTAAAAATAGAAAGTTTCCAAAACTGGTAAGTTTCCATAATTAGAAATAAGCTGGATTATTAATGTCAAGTAAAGTATAATTAGTAAAATACAAGTCATGGTTCAAGTATTATCGCTTATTAATTAAATAACCTGGTTAATTAATTAAACTATACTTTATAAGAATTTAAATAAAATACATGTTTTAGTTAAATTAAGCTAAGTAAAATACTTTAGGTTATACATGAAATGTTAATTTTTAATATTTAACCTAATTCATGCATTTAAATAAATTAAATAGTCTAGAAATAATTTAATTAAACAAATTATCTGATTTTAATACTTTCCCGAAACCCTAACCCGTGATCTAAAATTAACTCGAGCCCGTACCTATGTTCCACTAATAAGCCGAGCCAAACACCCTTGACAGTGGCTACCCGGTTGCCACTGTCCGAGTGGTTTACCCGCTGCCGAGCCACGGCTAGCCATTGTCGAGCTCGGTTCCCACCGGTTCACTGCCGGTTCACACCGATTCACACCGGTTCACACCGGTTCATACAGGTTCCCACTGTTTTTGTTGTTCGGTTCCCACAGTTAAAACTAAAGTCCCACCGAGACCTTATTGGTCTCGGTTGACACTCGACACAAACCAAAACCACACCTCGACTCGCGGTCGGGGTCCCTTGCCTGCGTCCGAGCTAAACAAACCCAAGCCGAGACCCTTGTGGTCTCGGTGGTGGTGCGAACAGCAAGCCGAGAGCCCCTTGGCTCTCGGTGATGTCTCGGCCGAACCAAAACAAATACCAAATACCCTCTTTTATTCTTGATTTAATTAATCCCCCATGTTTTTATGATTTGTTCTTGATTTTAATACATGAAATCATAAAAAGAAAATAAAAAAGAAAGAAAAGAAAGGTTTATGATTATACCAATTGCGTAGTTGTTTATGGTTTTCAAACACAAACATAAACACGTAAACCTTGAAGATCAAAACTCACAAACACCCCTTTGGCTGTCTTGTTGTGCGACGGCAAGAGAAAGAGAGAGAGAGGGGGCTAGGGTTCCTTCTTTTTTGTGAAAAACAACTTATGAAAATAATCCCCTTGAGTTTTTGTTTAACATGTGTTTTAGTTGGGTCATGGGCCAAAAGGCCCACCCTCCTTCCTCCTTTGATAGCCGCGACCAACATAAGCCCGAAGGAAAAACCGAACGTTATTCCTAAGTCAATTTAAATGTCGCGCATGTTCGTGTTTATTGATCGTAAATTTAACAATTGTGATCGTACACATTTATAATATATATACGTACATACATGTTATTTAATATCATGACACGTGAAATATATTATAAATGGAAAGTTTTAATTTTATCATATTTCCGTGTATTTACTGTTCATATGTATTGTTCATGGTATTTTAATGCGGGTTTTACAACTCTTCCCCTCTAAAAGAACAATTCATCCTCGAATTGGAGAAAACATAAACTGAAAGAAACATACCCGAATCAGAACTAGAAATAAGGGTAAGAAGCCCATATAGACTCCTCCGTCTCCTAAGTGGCTTGATGTGTTGAGGAAACGTCGATGTATTTTAATTAGATACGATATAGGACAAATTTAGGAAATTACCCTTAGGAAAAGGTAATAATCCACAAATAAGTCGAAGACGAATTTAATTAAACACGTGGATGATCCAAGTTCGTTGTACATAAGGATCAAGTGAATTTGAGACTTTTTGTTTCAATCTGGACAATCGATCTGAATTGATTTTCGGTTTTTAATCTAAAATTACTCCTACAACTTTTTTAATTAAAATCCTAAAGTGCATGAATTGTTCCCTATTATTTAATCTAAAAGACAATTATTTAAAAATTAAAACTATTAAACTATTTAAAATAAACAATCTATTAAGAATCAATTTTAAAATTAAACTATTTAATTAAAAATACTTTTACACTATTTAAAACCTTATTTAAACTAATTTAAAAACTATTAAATCTATTTAAAAATTAACTATTACTTTTTAACTAAACAAAATCTATTTTGAAAAACTATTTTATAAAAATCTAATTTAATTAAAATTTATTTTATTTAAAGACTAATATTTATAACTAATAAACTTTCTAAAAATAATAAAATATATTATATTTTGTTTTTATTTATTTATTTGTAAACTTTATAAAAGAAATTAAAATGATTTAAAATTTTAAAAAATTTTAAAACCATGTATTTAAATGACTAATAGGTTGACAGCCTAAATAATAAGCCTATATTACTGCAACAAACTGTATTAAAACAAAAACAACAAGCTAGATCATCTGGCAAACACGTTTGGCATTCACCTGTGAGGTCACAGGTTCGAGTCCAATAAGGGACATTTTTTGTGATTTTTTTTGGACAAAGTAAAATCAAAATAAAAGTCACAGGGGTGACTTGTGATGATAAACTTGGACTGATAAAATCAGTTTTAGACTAACAGACCAATTGAGTCTGCTAGCTTTTGCTATCCGCAAACAAACAATATCAGCAAATAAATTTATATATCAGCAAATAGACTTATATCAGCAAAACCAGTAATCAAAGCTTAAATTAGCTACAAATCTGAACCATTAACTCAAATAAAACTGAATAATCCAGCAGACAGAAACAACCAACAAGTCTCAGTAATCAACTAACAAGACAACACTAGCTCTAGCAGATTTAAGTAGCTAACATTTTAGCAATTAAACATGCCAGTTTAAGAAGAAAACTGATAAAATCTTCCGAAACCAAACTTAATCCAAAATCAGTTCTAAACAATTACATTGACTACTCACATTAACCTCAAACTTTCATCAGATTTTAGAAACTTGAAAATTAACATGTGAAGCAGATTTTCATCACAGTCAGATTAAAATTATCAATATAAGCTAAAAACTTGCATATTAAACTTCACAGACTCAGATATAACCAAACCCCTTTTAAACCAATAACTCACTTAACAAATTTATCAAAAACTCCTATTTTAAAACAAAACCCCTATTTCAGACATTTTTAGCATAAGCTATTTTAAACAGATACATACACAGCAAGCTTGTCAAAACACTTATTCAGATCTATATCAGTTTAAACTTGCAGAATAAACTTCAAATGCAGAGATTAAACAAATCTCACTCTAAAATCCAAACAGTAAAATTATTCAAACTTTTTAACAGATAGAAATTATAGCAAAAATAATCAAAATTAAATCATATTACCAAATCATTCAAATAAATCACATAAACCTTAAAAACAGTTAAATCTAAACGGACATAAAGTAAATTAAATGGAATTGAACCTTTTTGTAGATATCCATTGGGAAGAAGATGTGCGCTGAGCAATCTTGTCTAACCAAATCGATTCCACCATTCATAATCACCATACGAACCAACTCCATCAATAATCATTCGAACCAGGAAGAACAAATCGAACCACAACAGCTTTTAGGAGTCAAACCATTGGGGTTTAACTAAATTCCAAATTTCACTTTAATTATTTAATTAAACTATTCTTTCAGTTTAATCAAATAATTTTATATGATAACATCAAATAGACAGAATAATTTTTTAGTTAAAAACATTAACAGAAATCAAATGAAACAAAGAGATCTTGCTAAATTTAACTTTTATTAATTCAATAAAAACATTACAATACTAAGGAAATGAAAATATAATTATTCCTAATCCTCTTTTAACATTATAACTTTAAAGAAAAATTGGAATAAATACAGAATTTGGGGGTTTTTATAGCCAACCCCCATGGCTTATTGGTGAAGTTTGTTGAGGAGAATAATCCATCTTGATCGTTGATTTAGCATATTTCTTCTTTACTTTGATCTCACGGCTGTAAATACACAAACTAGCACATGGATTGCCAACTTGGCAATCAGGTGTGCTAGTTGTGCTTCTTGAATGGTGAGGTGTCCACTATTGATTAGAGGGTGAGGGAAAATGATGTGTATCATTGATATGAGTGATTTTACTCATATCATTTATATCCAAATATGAACATAAAATACATAAAATGTATCAATATTGCCTTTTATATGTGTTTTTGTTGTTTAATGTGTGTAGGTACCGAAGTTCGCAAAAACCAGCAAAATCGACACGGGTTTTGAAGAAAAGATCAAAGAAGCCCAAATCGAGTTCGTTTTAGTGGATTTAATCTTAATGGAGTTGATTGGGCTTGTGGGTCCCACATTTAGATAAATGGGCTCAAAAGCCCAATTATGGAAGTATCATTTAACTTTTGGGTCAAAGCCCAACACAAGTCCAAAAAGCTCAAAATCAAGCAAGTATAGACGGATGGAGTTTCATACATTGGATCAAAGGCCCAAGAAATAAATTAAGGACGGATGAGTGTCTATTTTCTCTTTGATAAACAAAGTGCATCAAGGCCCATATAGAACAAATGAGACGGTGGAAAATTTTTATGTACGCTTGTGAGGTCAAAATTTGGTCAAAATGAAATAAACAAAAGAAAAAAAAAGAAATGATAAGATAAGAGAACGCTGTCACAGCTACACACTAAACACACACATTTATTTTCGATAATTCCAAAGCCTTTCTCTCCCATCCCTAAACCAAATAACCAGATTCACTGTCACCAAACCCTTTTTTTACCTCAACACCACAAACCCTAAATATAATCAATTTGGGGCTTCTCTTATCAGTAACATGTGTAATACACGCGCTCAAAATAAATCACCCTCTTTTTTGGAGGTTGATGGTGGTCATCTCAGTGACGTGGCTCCCCTTTCTTTGCATCTGATTGGTTGTTACACCTCATTCATCAACATCCTCCAATGAGTTGCTGCCACATTAGCACACAACTAACACAAGAAGCACAAGTTTTGACACGGTGGCAATCCGTGTGAACAAGGGTAAATCACAGCCCTTGGATCATAACAAGAAAGAGAGAGAAGACAGAGGAGATGATCCGAAGGCCTACAATCGTTCTCCTTCAACCACCCCTCGCCTCACGCCAGCTATAAATACCCCTTCATTCTTGTATTATTATTATCCCTTGTCTTTTCTTAGAGTTATTATGTCTGTTTAATTTTAGATTAATGTAATTTACTTTTTATAGTATTGTAATATTTGGATTTGATTTAATAAAATTTTATTTTAGTTTCAATCTCTGGCTTCACTCTTGTTAACTGTTTTATGTTAAAATAATTTTCACTTTAAATATTTTTGGATCTCATGATTGATTTAATTTCGGTAGAACAAATATTACTGTCATCCAAGATTTAAGCTGATTAAAATAATAATTAAAAAGTATTATTCGTTTAAGTTTAATCGTATCTTATATCGAATAATATTATGATAGATAAGGGAAAAATATTTGTTCTATTGAACGAATATTATAAAATCAAGTTGCTTCTCGAAGGTATTTTGGTTCAAGGGTTTTGATGTTCTTGATGGCGGACTGAATATTTGGTGTCAATTTATATAAGTCCGCTCAGCGCGCGACTTCTACTCAATGGTTTCCTCAAAACGGTTAAGCTCATTTAATTTTCCAAGTTTTAGTTAAATCTGCTTGTATTAAGTGTTTGTGGATAGACTGTTTGTTTGGTTATTGATCTTATGGATTTATTTTTGTTTGATAAAAATGCCAAATTTGTTTAAGATGTTTAATGGAACTGTTATGATAGTTGTTGTCTAAAATTGCTTTGAGTAATGTTGATATAGTTGCTGCCATGTTTGGTGACTTTGGTGAATTATGAGCTTGTGTAATCTGTTTTCGAATTTGAATGTTGCTGCATTATTTGGTTAAATGACACACGTTTGATTGTTTTATTTTGGTTGAGTAGTAGTTACTTAGTTTGTTTTATAGACTTATTTTATATAGGATAATCTGTTGAATCTTGTTGTAAGTCTGCTGATAAACCTTTAATATGAGTTGAGTTTCTACTGGTTAAATTTTTATAAGTTTTATTTTAGTAATGTTTTGCTATGAATCTATGATTGTATTGAGTTTTTTTTATTATTTTGGCTTTGATAATTGTTAGTAGTTTTTCTTATATGTCTGTTGTTATTCTTTTGTCTGGTTGGCTTGGTTGCCTATTTGCTAGAATCAATTGCTGATTGAGAGCTACTCTACATACCCTTTTATTGAATCAGTTATTTAGGTTGCTAACTGTAATTTGTTTGTTATTGTTTTACTGAAATTATTATGTGTTGCTAAGATTGTCTGATATTTTTTTTGTTTTAGTACACTGATTTTTATCAGTGTGCCATATGAAAAGTGTGTTACTGATTAATAACTTCATCATTCCAAAAATAGTTTACACAAAAGTCACCCATGTGACTGTTACTTACTTTACTTTGTCAAAAATAAATCGACCAAAAAAGTCTCTAACAGGACTCGAACCCATGACCTCTTGGTTGAATGCCCAACTTGATATCCACTTGTTCCAGCTATTCTTTTGTGATTTACTACAGCCGTTTTAATTATTATAGTATTATCAGTGGTTGTCAGTTTATGATTTAGTTCAAATACATAGTTTAAATTTTGTCTAAATTTAAATCATTTTAATTTCTTTTATAAAAGTTTTAATAATAAATAAATAAAAACAAAATAAAAAATGTTTTATTATTTTTTAGAAATTTAATTAGTTATTAAAAATTAGTTTTTAAATAATTAGATTTTAATTAATTTAGATTTTAAATAAATTAGTTTCATAAATAGATTTTTAAATAGTGTAAAAGTTATTTTAATTAAATAAATAATTTTAAATAGAATTTTTTAAATAGTTTAATTTTTTTTAAATAGCCTTAATTTTTAAATAATTGTCTTTAGATTAAATAATGGGTAACAATTCATGCAATTAGGTTTTAATTTGTCGGATTAATTTTAGTTTAATAACCGATAACCCATTCAAATCAATTGTCCAAATCGAAACAAAAACGTCTCAAATTCACTCGATCTTCGTGTACAACGAACTTGGTTCATCAACGTGTTTAATTAAATCCGTCTTTGGTGAGTTTAGTCTATTACTTTTTCCTAAAGGTAATTTTCTACGTTTACCCTATAACGTATCTAATTAATATACATTCCACGACACATCAAAAATTTTGGCGCCGCTGCCGGAGATCTTGTGTACGATTCGTTTCGTGGAGATTTGTTGATCTTTGATTTGAAGACCCTTTCCGTCCTCGGAAAGTTTTCTTATTTTTCTATTATTATAGTATGTATCGTTTTTCATGTTTTTTTGTGATTACTATATTATATTACGTAGAACAATAAAATTACCTATTTCCAAATAAGACCTTAGTTGGGATTTCATCACCTAGCTATTGTATTCGAATTCAAAATGAAAAAAAGGAAAAATATATAAATACTAATAAAAAGTTTGAACTCGATTTATACAAACTATAAGGTGGGTATAAGGCGTCGTGCTATAAAATTCCGTCTAAGGAAAAAGGTTTTTAAGTGCTTTGTGCCACCTCGTTTCCCCGCTTGCTTGTGCGTATATTGAGAGGGACGACCGATTATTGGTTTGTCAACTCAAGTAGTATTAAATCTTATTTTTTTAGTTTACTTATTGAACCTCGAGACGTTTAGGTTTTCACCTATCGTTTCAAAGTCGACCGAGGGTAGATTACTTCTATAGTAATTATCCTTATTCCTTGTTTTTATCAATGTTTTTGATTGAGCAATACCAAATAAAAATACCAAAAATAATCTTCTTCTTGTCTAAGTTCTTTTCTTCAATCCTCTAAAATTCTTGTCACTTTGGTTTATGCAATTACGATCTTCTCGACTTATGATTGATTTAAATAGGCTTGAAAATATTCCTCGTAGAAATAGACATCGTCAACAATGAATAGTGAAACCCGAGATTCCACCTATTGTGGTAGAGATGGCGGATAACCGAACAATAGAGGCATTGCTCCGTGCACCCACCGAAGGGTATGGGGAAGCAATCGTTGAGCCAGCTATTTTGGCGGATCATTATCAGATTAAGTTGGGTCTTTTATCACTCATTCGTGCCAACCAATTTCGTGGCAATGAGACCGATAGCCCACATTCTCACATTCGGAATTTGCATCGTATCACCTCGACTCTCAAGTTTAGAGATGTGTCGAATGACGTGATTAAGCTCATGCTTTTCCGTACTCGCTCGAGGGTAATGCTAAGATTTGTTATGAGAAAGAACCACCGGGTTCGATCTTAACATGGGATGATTTAGTGTCTAAGTTCATGAATTATTTCTTTCCACCATCCAAAACAACACACTTTAAGAACGAGATCACTAGATTTGAACAAAAAGTGCATGAATCGTTTGGGGTTGCTTGGGAAAGATTTAAAGATTTGTTAAGACAATGTCCATACCACGGTTTCTCAGAATTGAACCAAATCAATACTTTTTATAATGGACTTAATATGGTTGAACAAGATTCTTTAAATGCCGTCGCGGGTTGTAATATTTTAAGAAAAACTCCGAGAGACGCGTGGGGTATAATTGAGAATAAGTCTAGAGTGCAATATTGACGAAACACACCGGTTGTTTCCAATGTGAATTCTTCTAATACCGATATTGCTAGATTGGACTCTAAGATTGATAATGGATTTGCTACATTGTTGAATGAGATTAGGAAGAATCCTCATGGAACGATTAATATGGTTGAGAGTTTTTGTGTATCATGTGGTGGAGCACATCCTAATTATGCTTGTTCAACCATGGGGTTTGATCAAGCTAGTGCTTTTGCCGCGACAGGTACTTATGGCTCCAACGGTCAAGTTCCTCGTCAAAATCATGTTGCTCCACCAGGTTTTCCACCGGTTCAAAATAGGTACAACAATGGAAATAATGGGAATAATTTTAACCGTGGTAACCAAGGGAATTTAATCAATGAAATGGGTTTAATGCTAATCAAGACAATCAAGGTTTTCGAAGCAATAATCAAAATGGTTTGTCAAGCTATATCAAATCAAATGAGGCAAATTTGAAAGCTTTTCAAAACAATATTCAAGGACAAATGGCAACTTTGAAAAATGAGTTTCAAAATACGATTAAAGGGCAACATAACAAGATTGAGCTTAATCAACAAAGACTAAAGCAAAACCAAAACCGTTTTGAACAAAGATTAGAGCAAAGTCAAAATCGTATGCAACAAAGTTTAGAACAAAGTCAAAATAAATTGATTTCGATGTTTGAGGGATTTATGTCCAAACCATCCTCTTCTTCGGGTTGCTTACCTAGCAATACCATTCCAAACCCGAGGGGAGAGCTTAAGGCTATCACCGCTTATGATGATGATAATGTAGAAAGAGTGATTGATCTTTATATTCCACCTAAAGAGACATTTCTTGATGTTACCAAGGCTACTTTAAATGTGACTAGTACCTCGGTTTTCTTTGATCTCTTTCCCGAGAAATATAAAGATCCGGGTCAATTCTTGATACCTTGTGTTTTTATGAGCTCGGGGAATGCAAAGCTCTAGCCGATCTAGGAGCTAGCATTAACGTAATGCCCTTAGACTTTTTGAAGACTCTTGAATATGAACCACTTAGACCCACTCGAATGATCATTGAGCTTGCTAATGGTACCACCACCCATTCGGTTGGTATAGCGGAAAATGTCATTGTTAAAGTGGGAGAGTTCATTTACCTTGCCGATTTTGCAATCGTTGATTATGATACCAATCCTCGTGTGCTTATAATTCTAGGTCGACTATTTTTGTACACGGCTCAAGTTATAGTTGATATGAGGGAAGAGGAGATAAAATTGTTTTATGGGGATAAACATATTATTTCCAAACCGGAAAAAATTCCAAGATTTATTTCTAAGAAAGTGGAAAGTGTGAAACTTGTTAAACCTATTGAAAGTAACACAAACAAGGAATCTCTCTTTTACAAAGGTGATTTCCCAACTATGGAACCCTCATTTTGTGAAGAAGAAAAGTTAATTTCAAAGAAAGATGCTTGTTTTGTTAAATCGTGTTGTAATATTATTTCGTATCCACTCACTCCACTCAAGGATGATAGTTCTAAGATTGAAAAGGAAACTGATGATTACCTTAGTGCATCATTTGATGCTAGTGATTTTGATTGTGAGAATTTTGATCCCGAGAGAGATATTGCTTTAATTGAAAAATCATTGAAAACGGACTCATTTTCACTCTCTTCGAAGGACCAAATTAATGATCCTAAGGCACAATCTTCATTTGAAGAGCCTTTGATTCCTAACTTCACACCGAGTGAGGTTAGTGACTATACATTCGATAAGTTCGCCGATGAACTTGTTGATCCACTTCCACGGGGAAGTGAAGATGTTTCCGATCTCGAGATCGAGCGTGATTCTCATGTTTTACCTACCATTCTCGAGGAATTCATCAATGAATTTTCTTCTAATGAAAATGATGATCTTGTATCCGAGTGTGACACACTTGATACTTTGTCGGATATTTCTTGTGATGACAAGATTGATGACACTTTTGTGACCTACTCAAATTCTCTCTTTGAAGCTTCAATGAACAATAATCCATTGTTTCAAGAGGATTTTGAGAGCATCATACTTCCTACATCTCACAACCCTTGTGATGATGAACTTCTCTTGAAGGAGGTTGATGAGTTTCTTGATATAGACATTCCTTCAGAATTTGAGGAAGAGTCTTATGACGGTGATGAAAATCTTTGGTTTGATCACCCGATTTATGATGATGATAACGTTGACCCGGAGGGAGAAATTACCTTTACTCCAATTATCCTTCCCACTCGCTTTGATATTAATGTGCGGGTTTTTCATGCGACTCATTTTGAGTACCATGACCCATTTGTTCACATTCATAGGAGTGATAAGGTCAACAAAGTCCTGCAAGTTAATACCACAAGTGTTGAGACTTTTAACCCACCATTACCATGTGCTTTATATGATGTTGGATTAGCATGGGGGGACGACACCGTGTTGTCTATTCCTTTCTCTCCCGAGGACGAGGTATTCGATCCCGAAATCGTTGATTTAGGGAAATCTCGACCTTTCATCGATGCAATAATTGAAAGATTTTTCGATCATCTTGCTGCGAGTTTATCTCGGGGAGCATGCTATATTCATTCCGTAATTTGTGACTACTATCTCTTTTTGGAGATTTATGTTGGAGTTTTATCCTTTCGTTTGTCATCCGACAAGAAGGATGTAATCTTTGACCCCGGCATCGTGCTTTATGTTGGATTTTATTCCATATGCCGGTTTTCACCTTTTTTCCTAAGGACCAATGAATGCGGGGATCGAGTCGGGCTCATGACTCGGTTAACAAACACGAGGTGCCTTGTGGGGGAGTCTCATACATTCTATCTTCTTTCTATTTTCTAACACTAATAAGGCTTGATCTTTCAAGCTCGTGCTTGTGTTTTGTTGTTTTGTGAATCTTAGGTATGACCCTAATCATTGAAGACTCTCGTGTTCCATTTTTGCCGGTCCACTTGATCTTCCAATCTTTGATTGTCAAGAGGGGCACACTCTCTATCCTTTGATTTTTATCGACTAACGTTTTATCTTGAGGCATAATTAATAAACGTCTTATAGATTTGTGTGCTCTTTCCATGTTAGGATTTTGCATTAGACTCTTCGTGTTTTAGGAAGGGGTGTTACTCTTGAGCTAAGAAATATTGAGGACAATGTTTGGTTTTAGCATGGGGGATTCAATCGATATAATCGCTTGCAATTGCTTTTGTCGTGTCTAAACGTAATCGTTTTTCTCGTTTTTCATAAAAAATTTAAATTTTTAGTATTATTTTAAGTTTTAATAAATAAAATAAGTGCTTTTGACACAAATGTAGGCTTTACGTTGGTGAAAATAAAAAATGTTTTTGACTCGACTCGGTTTTTACCTTAGCTTTTTCCTTAACGTGTTTAAATCAAGTTTTGCTAGGCTTTTATATAGGGAACTTTAAAACGCGAAAGTCTTAACTCATACGAGTTAAGAACGGGAACTTTTCGTAAGTTCCTATAATTGATCCTACAAAGTCGTTTATCAAGGGAACTTTAAAACGCAAATTCTAAAACTTGAAAAAGTATAAGAAGATGCAAGATCCTATAGATGACTTGAAAACCCAAAACTTTGATTTAATAGGCTAAGTATCCATTGATTTCACATTTTTGAAATTTTACAATATGGAGAACAAGAGATGATAGAGTTTAATCATAAGTTTCTAAGGTTAATTCTTCCTTGTGTAAGTATTTTTATGTTTGATTTAATCTCCTCGTATTTATTTTTCACGCTTGAATTATAATTGCTTAATAAATGAAGTTTTTAGTGGTTTAGGTTTGATGTCTTAACTCGTAACTCCTTCTTTTTCTTCCCTTGTAATTAAAGTGAGAACTCATTAAGGGTGACAGCGTCATGGACTTTTGATCATGGGATTGCGGAAATTTGGCTTACTATAAATATCATATTAATAAAGTAGAATAAATAAAAACATGTTCTCTAGGAGCCTTCGGGTGGGAGTCATGTAGCACTAACCTTGTCATTAGATCCTTAGGGTGCATGGCAAGGGGACGTGTTTAATAAAAATTGCTTCATCATCATGAGCCATAAAGTGGGATGGTGAACGTCAATTCCGTTATTTTTGTCTAAGGAGCCTTTGGGTGTGGATTTTAAATAAGGAGCACGATTATATCTTAAAGAGCCACAAGGTGATATGATGTAATTGTTGCTAAATTAATAAGGTCATAATTGACTTTGGAGGATTTATTGTTGCTTTAAGTAGACCTATTAGCCAAATTTTGGGTCCAGGGATTTATCCCTTAAATCGTGTTAAGTTATCCTTGATGTGGGCTTTCTTTAGTAACAACGGTTTTTGAAGTCGAGGTTAGGTTTTGAGTGTTGAGTTTACACCGTTTTTGCCTTCATTTTTGGACTAATAAATATCAAATAAAGTCAAATGAGCCTTTGGGTGAATGATAAATAAAATCTAGAGATACAATTAGGAATAATAGGAGATTGAGTTTAACACAAATTACTTGTATGAGTTGTTTTAATTTTGGGGCTTATGATTGACAATGATCTTGTTTTTACACTTGGCATGGAAAAGTGAAAAGTCGAGGACGATGAATCTATTTGAGTTTTATTATCTTAAAAGTTATTTTTCAAATAATTAAAGCAATACATTATGTCTTTGCAAAATAAATTGTCAAAAGTTAAATAAAAGTATAGTTAGTGTTTTATTTTATCATTGTATGAGGACACGGCAATTGCTTAGCAAGGGGGAGTTTGATATGAGTGATTTTACTCATATCATTTATATCCAAATATGAACATAAAATACATAAAATGTATCAATATTGCCTTGTATATGTGTTTTTTTTGTTTAATGTGTGTAGGTACCGAAGTTTGCGAAAACCGGCAAAATCGACACGGGTTTTGAAGAAAAGATCAAAGAAGCCAAAATCGAGTTCGTTTTAGTGGATTTAATTTTAATGGAGTTAATTGGTCTTGTGGGTCCCACATTTTGATAAATGGGCTCAAAAGCCCAATTATCGAAGTATTATTTAACTTTTGGGTCAAAGCCCAACACAAGTCCAAAAAACCCAAAATCAAGCAAGTATAGACGGATGGAGTTTCATACATTGGATCAAAGGCCCAAGAAATAAATTAAGGACGGATGAGTGTCTATTTTCTCTTTGATAAACAAAGTCCATCAAGGCCCATATATAACAAATGAGACGGTGGAAAATTGTTATGTACGCTTGTGAGGTCAAAATTTGTTCAAAAGGAAATAAACAAAGAAAAAAAAGAAACGATAAGATAAGAGAACGCTGTTACAGCTACACACTAAAAACACACATTTATTTTCGATAATTCCAAAGCCTTTCTCTCCCATCCCCAAACGAAATAACCAGATTCACTGTCACCAAACCCTTTTTTTTACCTCAACACCAGAAACCCTAAATATAATCAATTTTAGGGTTTCTCTTATCAGTAACGTGTGTAATACACGCGCTCAAAATAAATCAACCTATTTTTCGGATGTTGATGGTGGTCATCTCAGTGACGTGGCTCCCCTTTCCTTGCATCTGATTAGTTGTTACACCTCATTCATCAACATCCTCCAATGAGTTGCTGCCACTTTAGCACACAACTAACACAAGAAGCACAAGTTTTGACACGGTGGCAATCCGTGTGACCAAGAGCAAATCACAGTCCTTGGATCATAACAAGAAAGAGAGATAAGACAAAGGAGATGATCTAAGGGCCTACAATCGTTCTCCTTCAACCACCCCTCGCCTCACGCCAGCTATAAATACTCCCTCATTCTTGTATTATTATTATCCCTTTTCTTTTTTTAGAGTTATTATGTCAGTTTAATTTTAGATTAATGTAATTTACTTTTTATAGTATTGTAATATTTGGATTTGATTTAATAAAATTTTATTTCAGTTTCAATCTTTGGCTTCACACTTGTTAACTGTTTTATGTTAAAATAATTTTCACTTTAAATATTTTTGGATCTCATGATTGATTTTATTTTGGTAGAACAAATATTACTGTCATACAAGATTTAAGCAGATTAAAATAATAATTAAAAAGGATTATTCGTTTAAGTTTAATCGTAGCTTATATCGAATAATATTAAGATAGATAAGGGAAAAAATTTTGTTCTATTGAACGAATATTATAAAATCAAGTTGCTGCTCGAAGTTATTTTGGTTCGAGGGTTTTGATGTTCTTGATGGCGGACTGAATGTTTTGTGTCGATTTAGATAAGTCCGCTCAGCGCGCGACCTTTACTCCAAGGTTTCCTCAAAACGGTTAAGCTCATTTAATTTTCCAAGTTTTAGTTAAATCTGCTTGTATTAAGTGTTTGTGGATAGACTACTTGTTTGGTTATTGATCTTATGGATTTATTATTTTTTGATAAAACTGCCAAATTTGTTTAAGATGTTTAATGGAACTGTTATGATAGTTCTTGTCTGTAATTGCTTTGAGTAATGTTGATATAGTTGCTGCCATGTTTGGTGACTTTGTTGAATTATGAGCTTGTGTAATCCGTTTTCGAATTTGAATGCTGCTGCATTATTTGGTTAAATGATTCGAGGTATGGACGTTTGATTGTTTTATTTTGGTTGAGTAGTAGTTCCTTAGTTTGTTTTATAGACTTATTTTATATAGGATAGTCTACTGAATCTTGTTGTAAGTCTGATGATAAACCTTTAATATGAGTTGATTTTCTACTGGTTAAATTTTCATAAGTTTTATTTTGGTGATGTTTTGCTATGAATCTATGATTGTATTGAGTTTTTTTTAAATTATTTTGGCTTTGATAATTGTTAGTAGTTTCTCTTATGTGTCTGTTGTTATTCTTTTGTCTGATTGGCTTGGTTGCCTATTTGCTACAATCATGTGCTGATTGAGAGCTACTCTACATACCCTTTTATGGAATCAGTTATTTAGGTTGCTAACTGTAATTGGTTTGTTATTGTTTTACTGAAATTATTATGTGTTGCTGAGATTGTTTGATATTTTTTTTGTTTTAGTACACTGATTTTTATCAATGTGCCATATGAAAAGTGTGTTACTGATTAATAACTTCATCATTCCAAAATTAGTTTACACAAAAGTCACCCCTATGACTGTTACTTACTTTACTTTGCCAAAAATAAATCAACCAAAAAAAGTCTCTAACGGGACTCGAACCCATGACCTCTTGGTTGAATGTCCAACGTGATATCCACTTGTTCTAGCTATTCTTTTGTGATTTACTACAGCCGTTTTATAGTATTATCAGTGGTTGTCAGTTTGTGATTTAGTTTAAATACATAGTTTAAATTTTGTCTAATTTAAATCATTTTAATTTCTTTTATAAAAGTTTTAATAGTAAATAAATAAAAACAAAATAAAAAATGTTTTATTAATTTTTAGAAATTTAATTAGTTATTAAAAATTGGTTTTTAAATAATTATATTTTAATTAATTTAGATTTTAAATATATTATTTTAATAAATAGATTTTTAAATAGTGTAAAGTTATTTTAATTAAATAGTTAAATTTAAATAGAATTTCTTAAATAGTTTAATTTTTTAAAATAGCCTTAATTTTTAAATAATCGTCTTTAGATTAAATAATGGGTAATAATTCATGCACTTAGGTTTTATTTTGGAGGATAATTTTAGTTTAAAAACCGATAACCCATTCAAATCAATTGTCCAAATCGAAATAAAAACGTCTCAAATTCATTCGATCTTCGTGTACAACGAACTTGGTTCATCAACGTATTTAATTAAATCCGTCTTTGGTGAATTTAGTCTATTACTTTTTCCTAAAGGTAATTTTCTAAGTTTACCCTATAACGTATCTAGTTAATATACATTCCACGACACATCAATCATCCAATCAGATGATAGAAACGGGCCACATCACACTGGTTATACCCATCTTCTTGCTTTGAAATTCTTGGCAATTAATTAAGATGCGTGTATATACACGAGCCTTTAATTAATAAAAGCCCCAAATATGATTTAAAACAAGGGTTTGGTGAATAGAGGGTTGTCTGGTTTATTTGGTGAGATAAGAGAGAGATGGTGCATTGTTTGTAACGAGTTAAATAAAAGTGTGTGAGTTTTGTGGTGTAAATGGTTTTTACCAAGTTATGATAAGTAAATATAACTTTATATTCGTATGAAACTGATCAAACCCTAATGGGTTCCCAAAAGCCCATGAAACACACGTCCAACATTTCATTATAAATAGATTTGGGCTTGTAGCCATTTAACCCAATCCTTTCCTTAATTATTGATCTTGGGCCTTTAATGGGCTTGTAAATAACACTTTCTTCCTTATTGGGCTTTTGGGACCATAATCCAAATGTGGGACCCACAAGCCCAAATAACTTTATTTAAGATTAAATCCACTAAATACGGACTTGATTTTGGCTTCGTTGATCTTTTCTTCAAAACCCGTGTCGATTTTGCCGGTTTTCACGAACTTTGGTACCAACACACATTAAACAACAAACAAACATATACAAGGCCTTTTTCATTGATTATATGCATTTACTATTTGATTTTAGATACAAATGATATGAGTAATTTCACTCATATCAAACTCCCCCTTGCTAAGCAATTGTCGTGTCCTCACGTAATTATAAAATAAAACTACTAACTATACTTTTACTTTATTTTGCATAGACATAATGTAAAACTTTCATTATTTGAAAAATAACTTTTAGGATCGTAAAACTCAAATAGATTCATCGTCCTTGACTTTTCACTTTTCTATGCCAAGTTTAAAAACAAGATCATTGTCAATCATAAGTCCCAAAATTAAAACAACTCATACAATTAATTTGTGTTAAACTCAATATCCTTTTATTCCTAACTGTATCTCTAGATTTTAAATGTCATTCACCCAAAGGCTCATTTGACTTATTTGATATTTATTAATCCAAAAATGAAGGCAAAAACGATGTAAACTCAACACTCAAAACCTAACATTGACTTCAAAAACCGTTGTCACTAAAGAAAGCTCACATCAAGGATAACTTAACACGATTTTAGAGATAAATCCCAGGATCCGAAATTTGGCTAATAGGACTACTTAATGCAACAATAAATCCTCCAAAGTCAATTATGACTTTATTAATGGAGTTAGCAACAATAACATCAAACACATTGTGGCTCTTTAAGATGTAATCGTGATCCTTATTTATAACCCACACCCGAAGGCTCCTTGGACAAAAATAAGGGAATTGACATTCAACATCCCACCTAATGGCTCATGATGATGAAGTAATTTTTATTAAACACGTCCCCATGCCATACACCCTAAGGCTCTAATGACAAGGTTAGTGCTATATGACTCCCACCCGAAGGCTCATAGAGAACATGTTTTTATTTATTCTTATTATTATTAGGATATGTATAGTAAGCCAAATTTCTTCAATCCCATGATCAAAAGTCCATGACGCTGACACCCTTAATGAGTTCTGACTTTAATTACAACGGAATAAAAAGAAGGAGTTACGAGTTAAGATATTAAACCTAAACCACTAAAAACTTCATTCATTAAGCAATTTATTAGTCAAGCGTGAAAAATAAATACGAGGAGATTAAATCAAACAAAAAATACTTACACAAGGAAGAATTAACATTAAAAACTTATGATTAAACTTTATCATCTCTTGTTCTCCATATTGCAAAATCTCAAAAATGTAAGAATAATGGATAATTAGCCTATTAAATCAAAGTTTTTGGTTTTCAAGTCATCTATAGGATCTTGCATCTTCTTAGAATTTTTCAAGTTTTAGAATTTGCGTTTTAAAGTTCCCTTGATAAACGACTTTCTAGGATCAATAATAGGAACTTGCGAAAAGTTCTCGTTCTTAAACCCATATGAGTTAAGACTTTCGCGTTTTAAAGTTCCCTATATAAAAGCCTAGCAAAACTTGATTTAAACACGTTAAGGAAAAAGCTAAGGTAAAAACCGAGTCGAGTCAAAAACTATTTTTATTTCACCAACGGAAAGCCTACATTTGTGTCAAAAGCACTTATTTTATTCATTAAAACCTAAAATAACACTAAACATTTAAAATTTTATGAAAAACGAGAAAAACGATTACGTTTAGACACGACAAAAGCAATTGCAAGCGATTATATCGATTGATTCCCCCATGCTAAAACCAAACATTGTCCTTAATGTTTCTTAGCTCAAGAGTAACACCCCCTTGCTAAAACACGAAGAGTCTAATGCAAAAGTCCTAACATGGAAAGAGCACGCAAATCTATAAGCCGTTTATTAATTATGCCTCAAGATAAAACGTTAGTCGATAAAAATCAAAGGATAGAGAGTGTGCCCCTTTTGACAATCAAAGTATGGAAGATCAAGTGGACCGGCAAAAACCGAACACGAGAGTCTTCAATGATTAGGGTCATACCTAAGATTCACAAAACAATAAAACACGAGCACGAGCTTGAGAGATCAAGCCTTATTAGTGTTATAAAATAGATAGAAGATAGAATGTATGGGACTCCCCCACAAGGAACCTCGTTTTTGTTAACCGATTCATGAGCTCGACTCGATCCCCGCATTTATTGATCCTTAGGGAAAATGGGGAAAACCGACATAATGAAATAAATTCCAACAAAAAGCACGATGCCGGGGTCAAAGATCACATCCTCGTTGTCGGATGACAAACGAAAAGATAAAACTCCAACACAAATCTCCAAAAAGAGATGGTGGTCACAAATCATGATATGTATATAGTATGCTCCCCGAGATAAACTCGCACCAAAATGATCGAAAAGTCTTTCAATAATTACATCGGTGAAAGGCCAAGATTTCCATAAATCAACAGTTTTGGGGTCAGATACCTCGTCCTCGAGAGAGAAAGGAATAGACAACACGGTGTCGTCCCCCATTCTAATCAAAAATCATATAAAGCATATGGTAATGGTAGGATAAAGGTTTCATCGATAGTGGAATCAACATTCTTATCTTTAACGACCATTTCACCCTTTGAAATGTGATCAATTGGGTCATGGTACTCAATATGAGACACATGAAAAACACGCACATTAAGGTCAAAGTGGGTGGGAGGAGGACTTGGAACGAAATAATCATCAAGTAAATTCTCCAAAAAGAGAGCGTCCCCCTCCGGGTCAAGTTCATCAACACCCGGTGGTATCGAATCATTAGAAGCAAGAAAAGTCTCAATCCCCTCCATAAGTGGATCACTATCCTCAACGAGAACAGGAAATGGAGAGAAAGACTTGTCATTAGGCTTAGAATTCAAAGCTTCGATCTTAGAAATGAGAAGATAGACGTTCGATAATTTTTCATGAAGAATCACGTCTTCCACATCTAAATGAGTAAGTTCATCGGTGAACTTCTCAAGGATCGGAATAGTCAAATCAACCTCATTTCCTGGTGGAAATGGGTCTAAAGGAGCAAGTTCAAAGGTGAACCTCTCAAACACCGGATCACTATCATCCTCATTTCCCGGTGGAAATGGGTGAAGAAGAGTAGGTTCATCGGGAAACCCCTCATAATCCGAGTCGTGAATGTCATCTTTATAAAAAAGTTCATCGGAGAAATCCTCATTAGAAAATTAACTAGAAGTCGAATCATACTCAAAATCTTCATTTCCATCACAATTTTCATCATTAGAACTGGATAAAATCTCAAAGTGATTAGAAGAAGTAGAGTCATCACATTATGGAAAATCACACGTTTCATTGGAAATACCATCGAACTCTCTTGGGTTTTGGACAAGGATCTCAACACTAGACTTTATTACTTCGTCCGATTCTGTGTCCGAAATAGTGCTAATATGCTCGTCCCCCATGCTTAGAGAATTTTCGGGATCCACGGTGGAAGATTCAAGAATAGGAGTGGTGATGTCATGAGATGGAGTGAGATCATAAATATCCTCATCATCTAGGATGGGTGAATTCTCAGGCTCCATAGCCGGCAAGACATGAAAAGGAAGTACGATTGCACTAGACGAAGGATGTAGAGCAATAAGATCTCCCAAAGAAATAGTACTCTCCTCGTCATCATCAATAAGAAGAGAACGCTCGAGTTCACAAGTGGCAAAATATTTAGCTTCCTCTTGAGCTTGTTCTTTCTTTCGAATTTCAATGCTTAATCCATTATAATCTTGCGAAGGTTGTCTAATTTTAATTTTACGCTCTCTTTTAAATCCCTCATCAATTATTTCTCCATGATATCTTCGACTTCCCAATTCATTAGTTATATAATTAATCTCTTGATTAATTTGTCTCTTTACAAGCAACATATCTTCAATTCTCTTTTCAATAACTTCAACATTTCTTTTATTCATTATTTGTTTGAACAATGTTTCAAGTCGTTTAAAATTTTCAGTCTCGAGAGAAAAGGGCTCATAAAAATTTTTATCCCTAGGTTGACAATTAAAACTCTCGTGAGGACCTCCACAATACTCATAACAAAGATATTGTTGTGAAAAACTCGGTAAATCTTATGAATAACAATTATCATTAAAGTTTTGATTGTAGCTTGGTTCTTGCTCGTAATTAAGCGAGAATAGATGCGAACAATTAATTCCAAAATGAGAATCATTTCCACAAAACTCACACGAGGGTGTCTTGTATGTGGGGTGTGGAGGCGGGTAAGAATCAAGATGATTATTCGAAAAATTTGGGTTTCCACATGAAGTAATTTCATTACAAGAAGGACAAAATCCAACTCGTAAATCGTGACGTAAATCATTCCCACAACGCTCACACGTACACCACTGACATGGTAAAAGACCATATAACGGTTCTCCACACCCTACACAATTAACGAAGGAATTCATAGAAGAATTAAAAATTGGAGGGTGAGGAGAAAAAGAATTAAACATGATAGAGGATTAAGAAGATTATTTTTGGTAATTTTTTTCATAAATCAATCAAAGATTGACAAAAACAAGGAATAAGGATAATTACTATGGAAGTAAATTACCCTCGGTCGACTTTGAAACGTAGGTGAAAACTAACCGTCTCGAGGTTCAATAAGTAAACTACAAAAATACGATATAATACTACTTGAGTCGGCAAACCAATAATCGGTCGTCCCTCTCAATATACGCACAAACAAGTAGGGAAACGAGGTGGCACAAAGCACTTAAAAACCTTTTTCCTTAGACGGCCTTTTATAGCACGTCGCTTTATACCTACCTTATAGTTTGTATAAATCGAGTTCAAACTTTTTATTAGTATTTATCTATTTTGCCTTTTTTTGTTTTGGATTCGAATACAATAGCTAGGTGATGAAATCCCAACTAAGGTCTTATTTGGAAGTAGGTAAATTTATTGTTATACGCAATATAATATAGTAATCACAAAAAACACGAAAAACGATACATACTATATATAATAGAAAAATAACAAAACTTTCCGAGGACGGAAAGGGTCTTCAAATCAATGATCAACAAATCTCCACGAAACGAATCGTACACAAGATCCCCGGCAGCAGAGCCAAAATTTTTGATGTGTTGAGGAAACGTCGATGTATTTTAATTAGATACGATATAGGACAAATTTAGGAAATTACCCTTAGGAAAAGGTAATAATCCACAAATAAGTCGAAGAAGAATTTAATTAAACACGTGGATGATCCAAGTTCGTTGTACACAAGGATCAAGTGAATTTGAGACGTTTTTTTTCAATTTGGACAATCGATCTGAATTGGTTTTTGGTTTTTAATCTAAAATTACTCCTACAACTTTTTTAATTAAAATCCTAAAGTGCATGAATCATTCCCCATTATTTAATCTAAAAGACAATTATTTAAAAATTAAAACTATTAAACTATTTAAAATAAACAATCTATTAAGAAACAATTTTAAAATTAAACTATTTAATTAAAAATACTTTTACACTATTTAAAACCATATTTAAACTAATTTAAAAACTATTAAATCTATTTAAAATTTAACTTTTACTTTTTAACTAAACAAAATCTATTTTTAAAAACTTATTTTATTTAAAGACTAATTTTTATAACACATAAACTTTCTAAAATAATAAAATATATTATATTTTGTTTTTATTTATTTATTTGTAAAGTTTACAAAAGAAATTAAAATGATTTAAATTTAAACAAAATGTAAAACTATGTAATTAAATTACTAATAGGTTGACAACCTAAATAATAAGCCTATATTACTGCAACAAACTGTATTAAAACAAAAAAGACAAGCTAGATCATCTGGCAAACACATTTGGCATTCACATGTGAGGTCGCAGGTTCGAGTCCAATAAGGGACATTTTTGGTGATTATTTTTTTGGACAAAGTAAAATCAAAATAAAAGTCACAGGGGTGACTTGTGATGATAAACTTGGACTGATAAAATCAGTTTTAGACTAACAGACCAATTGAGTCTGTTAGCTTTTGATATCAGCAAACAAACAATATCAGCAAATAGACTTATATCAGTAAAACAAGTAATCAGAGCTTAAATTAGCTACAAATCTGAACCATTAACTCAAATAAAACTGAATAATCCAGCAGACAAAAACAACCAACAAGTCTCACTAATCAACTAACAAGACAACACTAGCTCTAGCCGATTTAAGTAGCTAACATTTTAGCAATTAAACATGCCAGTTTAATATCCAAAATCAGTTCTAAACAATTACATTGACTACTCACATTAACCTCAAACTTTAATCAGATTTTAGAAACTTGAAAATTAACATGTGAAGCAGATTTTCATCACACTCAGATATAAATTATCAATATAAGCTAAAAACTTGCTTATTAAACTTCACAGACTCAGATATAACCAAACCTCTTTTAAACCAATAACTCACTTAATAGATTTATCAAAAACTCCTATTTTAAAACAAAACCCTATCTCAGACATTTTAAGCATACCTATTTTAAATAGATACTCTAAAATCCAAGCAGTAAAATTATTTAAACTTTTTAACAGATAGAAATTATAGCAAAAATAATCAAAATAAATCATATTACCAAATCATTCAAATCTATATCTATATTCACTAATAAACAAAAATAATTTACAAGCCCCTTAAGCTTACAATATTAAAAGCATTTCTAAAATTACTTTAATTGTACAAGCTTTTTAAGCCTTATCATTAAAATTGTCATAAAACCTTTTCCTAAATTAACTTGCAATTCTTAACTAGTTTGAAAAAAATACACGTGTATTTTGATTATTACAGAAAATTTCAAGGATACCTTTTTAAGTATGCAACATTAAATTTTCAATCAATGTACTACCATATTTAGCTACATTGTACAATGTATAATGCATCCACCTTATATACGGTTCTTCTTTAAACTTCTGCTGTAAGCTTCATTATTAAAATAAAAACTCAAAATTTCAATAGTAATATTCCTAAAATAAATTATGATTTCAAAAAACCATAAAAATTAAAAAAAAATAAAAATATTTAGAAACGTAAAAAATAAAAATAAAAAAATATATAGGACATTAAAACTTTTTAAAAACTTAAATAAACACTAACAAAATTATTTAGGCAATATTTTACTAAAAACAAAAAAAATGATTTTACTACAAAAACACAAAAAAAACAATAATATGTGATATATACAAAAAAAATTGAAGCCTAAATACAGAGAATTCAAATTTGAAAAAGATTAACATATTTATGGTGATGTATTTATGGTCATTAAACAATAAAACGCGTGTTGGGTCAAAAAGTTGATGTGGCAGAAACTCAAAAACGAAGAAAACATGAAGATATTGTCTAAGCGTTGTCAAGAGCAATTTAGGCGTTGACAAGAGCAAATCCAGCGTTGATGGCTCAAGAGTTGTTGTGTGCAATCTAAGCATTGTCACATGCAATTTAAGAGTTGATAGAAACGTAGACAAGAAGCTTATGGAAGCTTCTATTTAGATAAACATGCAAGATATATTCTGCATAAGTTTATTTAAATAGAATATTTACTTGTTTATTTGTTATTATCTCTTGTAAACCCTAATCCTTACACTATAAAAGGAACCAAGGGTATTAGGTTTTATTCATATCATTCATTCATAATGTAAACCTAAAGCGTGTGTCGACTAGACGTGGGATTCAATGTATACACGTCTAGTGATTGTTTGTTATTAATATAATAAGCAATCTAATTGTGTTTTAATTCATGTTATTGTGTCCTAAACACCTTGTTAATGTGTCATGTTCTAATTCCGCTTTGATTGTATAATCATATGAACGTGATGTATTCCTAGTAGCTTCAAAGATCCGGAAACCAAGGTTTCCATAATTGGTATCAGAGCCTCGTGGCTCGTGATGCTAGGACCAACAAGGTGTTCGTGTATGGTGAAAAGAAGAAAAATCCGTCTAGGGTTTTTCTGGACGTTTTTGTGTGCGCAGCAGTATTCAGAAGGGCATACCTTTTTATTGAACCGTTGGATCGCCACGAAAATTTTTGTGTGTGTTCTACACACATATATCTAGATATCCACCGGAGGGATTGTCGAGATCTATTCCCAAGAAAAAGTAATTAAGCGTCAAAGTCACCAGGGGTCATATGCTGTTTTCTGTGAACTGTAATAGTAAAAACGCGATTTCTCCTTCGTTAACCGTTGGATCATCGTGAAATTGGATCTGTAGGTTCTTGACACTTATATATAGGGTCTCACCGAAGGGATCTTCGATCTGAGCATTTATGAAGAAGTTATTCGCTGTCGAAGTTCACTGCAGTTTATGGATTTTCACATGAAATAATGATTTAGGGTTTATAAAACCCTAGATCAATTAGCCGCTGATGGGAGTTATTTAAACGCTGATAGATGTTGGTGTGACGCTGATAGATGTTGGTGTGACGCTGACAAGGCATGGATGAGACGCTGATGGCCTGCGCTGACAGGTACAAAGTTGGCGCTGACAGGAATAAGTTAAGCGCTGTTGGGAAGCGCTGACACTTGTTGTCCGATATATACATTTTCAAACGCTGACAAGTGTTGTCTGATACTGGACAACACACAGTGTTGATATCTTGGACAGTGAAGGATATTGGACAACAAAAGGAATAGCTGCTGTTTGAGAAAATTTGTACGTTTTGAGCACACAAAAAGGAGGATTATACACACGAAGGTACATGGAATCTCCGTTTTAATATAGAATATCATGTTGATATTATGGCTCGGATATTTTAAACATAATTAATGATCTTAAAGCGCGTTAGCTACAATTCATGAGGTAATGAAAGTCTTCATGAAGAGGTATTAGCTTAAGGGGAAGGATTCTTATGGTAAGTTTGATGATTGAAGAAGATTTTCGCGAGTTTGTGTTCTATTATATCTTAAAGTCGTGCACTCCCAGTCATAGACTTTAAAGGTAACTTGTTTATGCTTACATGGTTACTGATGAAGTGATATAAGGTCTAGGAATATGTGATTTTTCTTATGGTTCTCTATGCACATATTTGCTATCACTTGAAGGAGTTACATTATCGTGCTCAGTGTCTCACAAAGGATGAGGACTTTTGTATTAGCCACATACTTCATCACATCATCGTACAAGATATAGAACATAGGTTTGGGTTACTCTACTTCTACATCAAAAATATTATATTAATTGTTCTTCAAGATCATTACATAGAGCTACATTTGGAGAATCTTCAAAGATTGCATACATTGTTTACTTCCCCGTTGATGTGACAAAAAGGGGAAGAAATACATGCTACACTTGAGGGGAATCAATTTGAAGATCATGTACAACTTACAAGAGATACACATAGAGTTTTGCCACTATCAACTAGGGGAAGATTGTTGGGTCAAAAAGTTGATGTGGCAGAAACTCAAAAACGAAGAAAACATGAAGATATTGTCTAAGCGTTGTCAAGAGCAATTTAGGCGTTGACAAGAGCAAATCCAGCGTTGATGGCTCAAGAGTTGTTGTATGCAATCTAAGCATTGTCACATGCAATTTAAGAGTTGATAGAAACGTAGACAAGAAGCTTATGGAAGCTTCTATTTAGATAAACATGCAAGATATATTCTGCATAAGTTTATTTAAATAGAAGATTTACTTGTTTATTTGTTATTATCTCTTGTAAACCCTAATCCTTACACTATAAAAGGAACCAAGGGTATTAGGTTTTATTCATATCATTCATTCACAATGTAAACCTAAAGCGTGTGTCGACTAGACGTGGGATTCAATGTATACACGTCTAGTGATTGTTTGTTATTAATATAATAAGCAATCTAATTGTGTTTTAATTCATGTTATTGTGTCCTAAACACCTTGTTAATGTGTCATTTTCTAATTCCGCTTTGATTGTATAATCATATGAACGTGATGCATTCCTAGTAGCTTCAAAGATCCGGAAACCAAGGTTTCCACAACGCGTATATCAATTAATTTGAATGCTCATCTCCTAAAATATCTCAAGGCTAAATCCTAAAATCAGGATTCTATATAAATCGACACATTACTGTTCAATCGCTGTCACACGAACCCTAAGCACGTACAACTATCTCTTCTTGATCTCTATTCTTTGAAAAAATTGTGCAAAGCGCTTAGATAAAAAAAATTCTCTTCTTAATCTTCATTCTTTGTTTTCCTCGCAATAAACAAATGAAACTATTCGTTACAGGATGCATCAATTATCTAAGCACTCTAAAGGATAATGTGATCCTACGATTCGCATCCTAAGCACATACAACTCTCTCTTCTTGGTCTCCATTCTCTAATGTATTGGATATTGTTTTAATAATGATTTTTTTTGTTTAGATGTTTTGCTTAGTTGTTGATTTTTTCTTTTTTCATTGCAGAACGGGGAGCTTTCATCAATGATTTCTGGTAAGTTTTTTTTTTTATCTTTTATTGTTCATGATGATTAAATTAGTATTGAATATTTGAATATCTTCAAAATTGTTCGGGTAAGTTTTTTTTATCCAGCTTTGAAATTGTTCTTGCAGATATTATTTATCCAGACATATTTTGATGTAAGGTTCTTGCTGTATGCATTATATTCGCTAAAAAAAGGCCATTTAACAACGTATTCTTTGATATTCTGCTTTCTTCATCTGCACAGTTTTTTTTTTCAAACCAAATCTAAATATCTTAAAAAAATAAAACAAGTTTTTTTAGTAAATATTATTATTCTTTTACAAAGGAATAACTATTTTAATGTGTTATTCTTATACAATCTGTTTTTAACAATTTTTATAAAAAAACACCTACTAAATAGTTGTGATAAGAGTTTTCTTATTTTTGTAAAGTAAAATTACAATGCAATTTTTTATGTACAACTTGATTTTTTATGTAAAACAAAAAAACAAAAAACAAAAAAAACAAAAAAACAAAAAAACAAAAAAAAAAAAACAAAAAAACAAAAAAATAGCCCTCTAATTGCTAATCAATTTTTTATGTAAAACAAAAAAACGAAAAACACCGATATATACACTTGATTTTTTTAAGATTGTATAAACTCGGGCCTATCATTAATGTATTCCTAAAAAATAGCACTCTAATTGCTAATCGGTTATGTAACGATTTTATGATTTCATACAAAAACGTATCATGAGTATCTTGAAAGATGTCTCATTAATGATAGGATGTGTTTATAAGAAACGTGTATTTTTATTTATTTATACAAAAATGCGTATATTTTTAATACATTAATTTATTTTTAGTATCACAAACCACATTCACGCGTATACCTACAAATAAACCCTCCTATCAATTATGTTTTGAAATTCTTTTTGGTACGATAGAAATTTATTACCAAAAATGAACGTTTAAATTGTTATTTACTGTCAATTGATTTGATCGTTGGTAAATTGCTCCTATATAAAGCACATACATATGGGTAAATTGTAAAGTAGCAAATGCAATTCATGTGTACCTTTTTTGTTTTATAATTTCGCGATTCCTTAATTTTTTCATGATTTAAGTCTGTTTCTATCATTATTATTTTGTAGGACAAAATGTGCCACACGATGAGTCTCTCGAATTCAATTTTTGATCTTCAACAATCAATCAGCTAATTGTTCAAGTATTTTTTTAATCATCATTGACTGAGTTAAAGTCTCAAAAGCATGTAACTGTTTTTATAAATGATTTTTTGTTAAACTTACAATTTGGATTCGTAGCCACTTTCATACACACAAGGTATTTGATGAAGTGTCTTTAGATATAGAAAGACAAATTTTAAATGGTTTGAAAAGTAATATGATATGTGTAATATATATTTTCAAATGCTTTTTAAAAATTGTAATTACATATACGTTATTGGTCACAAAATCTTTTTAATTTCTTTTACGTTCACGGAAGTCTATTATTATGATTGTTCCAAAATTTAATGCTTATCGAATAATTCATGTTCTTTTTTTTATCATTTTTTCATCTATTACCAAAACCCGTTAACTTTCTTTTGATACTCACATATGTTTGTTATTACTTACAAAAATCACTCATTAAGTTATACCCGACGTTAGACGGGTCTTTAAGCTAGTAAATCACATAAACCTTAAAAACAGTTAAATCTAAACGGACATAAAGTAAATTAATTGGAAGTGAACCTTTTTGTAGATATCCATTGGGGAGAAGATGTGCGCTGAGCAATCTTGTCTAACCAAATCGATACCACCATTCATCATCACCATACGAACCAACTCCATCAATAATCATTCGAACTAGGAACAACAAATCGAACCACAACAGCTTTTAGGAGTCAAACCATTGGGGTTTAACTAAATTCCAAATTTCACTTTAATTATTTAATTAAACTATTCTTTCAGTTTAATCAAATAATTTTATATCATAACATTAAATAGACAGAATAATTGTTTAATTAAAAACTTTAGGAGAAATCAAATGAAAAAAGAGACCTTTCTAAATTTAACTTTTATTAATTCAATAAAAACATTACAATACTAAGGAAATGAAAATACAATTATTCCTAATCCTATTTTAACATTATAACTTTAAAGAAAAATTGGAATAAATAAAAATTATAGAATTTGGGGGTTTTTATAGCCAACCCCCGTGGTTGTTGGTGAAGTTTGTTGAGGAGAATAATGCATCTTGATCGTTGATTTAGCATATTTCTTCTTTCCTTTGATCTCACGGCTGTAAATACACAAACTAGCACATGGATTGTCAACTTGGAAATCGGGTGTGCTAGTTGTGCTTCTTGAATGTTGAGGTGTCCACTATTGATTGGAGGGTGAGGGAAAATGATGTGTATCATCCAATCAGATGATAGAAAAGGGACACGTCACACTGGTTATACCCATCTTCTTGCTCCTAAATTCTTGGCAATTAATTATGCTGTGTGTATATACACGCGCCTTTAATTAATAAAAGCCCCAAATATGATTTAAAACTAGGGTTTGGTGAATAGAGGGTTGTCTGGTTTATTTGGTGAGATAAGAGAGAGATGGTGCATTGTTTGTAACGAGATAAATAAAAGTGTGTGAGTTTTGTGGTGTAAATGGTTTTGACCAAGTTATGATAAGTAAATATAACTTTATATTCATATGAAACTGATCAAACCCTAACGGGTTCCCAAAATCCCATCAAACACACGTCCAACATTTCATTGTAAATAGATTTGGGCTTGTAGCCATTTAACCCAATCCGTTCCTTAATTATTAATCTTGGGCCTTTAATGGGCTTGTAAATAACACTTGCTTCCTTATTGGGCTTTTGGGCCCATAATCCAAATGTGAGACTCACAAGCCCAAATAACTTCATTTAAGATTAAATCCACTAAATACGGACTTGATTTTAGCTTCGTTGATCTTTTTTTCAAAACCCGTGTCGATTTTGCAGGTTTTCGCGAACTTTGGTACCTACACATATTAAACAACAAACAAACATTAACAAGGCCTTTTTCATTGATTATATGTATTTATTGTTTGATTTTAGATACAAATAATATGAGTAATTTCACTCATATCATGGCTTCTCGCTCAGGATGATCTGAAATGTGTATAGTTGAAATTCGTTTTTCTCAGTTCTTAACAAATTGAAAGTCCTAACAATATCGGGTTTTTAATTGTTCTTGGTTGATAATATTTTTTGGATATTCTATTGCTAATTCAAACAAGCCTTGTAAAAAATGAAAAATAACGTCTACTTATATGTAAAACATAGTGCACATACCAAGTTTTTATTCAATTAAAATGTAAAATATAAATTCTATAAACTATAAGGACTAGAAATGTAAATTCTATGAAATATAAGTGCTCAAAATGTAAGGCTGAAAAGTATAAGGACTGAATATGTAAAAACAGTTAACTATGAGGACTGAAAATGAAAACTATCCAAACAACTTAACTAATTCTTAACAAAATTCAAACTTCCTAACTGAATTTTAACAAACTTGAAAGTTAAAGGACTGGATTATTGCAAACCCTAAAAAGTAGCAAGTTTAGCCATGATTAAGAACAGTTTAATACTTCAAGGACTTAAGTGCAATTTTTCAAATCTTTTTACCAAAAACGGGTTACAAACTTTAATAAGCTCGTTTGAGCTTATTTCTCAACCAAATTTGATCAAACCACTTGCAAACGTCTTAAAATCGAAAATTAGCTAGACCTATCCAAGGATTTTAGCTGAAACTTACTAAAAAGCTGATAAGCTGAATTCAATAAGCACACAATAAGCTACAAGGAAATCTAGACTTGCACAACTAGATCTTTATGAAGATTCTTGTTAATAAGCTCAAAATAAGGACGGGAAATTAAGTCTCATGAAAAAGCATCCAGTAATAAGCTCAGAAACTTAAAATAAGCAAAAAGAGTGCTTATGTTGACTTTTGTTGACCAAGAATTTTCAATAAGCCCAAAATCTCAAAAATTAACCAGGAACACTTACTAAATGATTTTGTGAAAGAAAATTGACCAGTTAATGAAGTAGAAATCAAGATATGAAAAAGCAGTCACCAAGTTACAGTAACTTGCATTTGCTTAATGTTTTAAACTTTTGCTTATTCCTTGCTTAATACCTAATACTGTACAATTTCTTTATAGACTTTGAAACTTCATATTATGACTGAGAAATGAGAACTGGTTTGATGTAATTTCATTAACTAACAAAGAAATGCTGGGAAAATCAAATTGACAACTTTCTGAATAGGAACTAGAAGAAAACTAACCCGATCTTTTTTATGACCTTTTGCCTTTTTGACTTAACACTTGACTAGAAAATGATCAAAAGCTATTTGTTATGACTAGTTAACTGAAATTTAAGCAAAGTTTACCAATTTCTAACACTTGAAAATCACTTTTAGGCTAGAACCAAACACTACTTACTGATTTTTTTTGGAATTTTTTGTGAAGTCTTGTTGATCAAAAGGTTAAACTGAGAAAATATCTTTATCAAGCTGAGTTTAGTAGCCAAAATGAAGTATGTGAGAACAAGTAACAAGTAGTTATAACTAGGACTCAAAATGATTAACAATGCTATATGACTGATAAAAACTAGAAAAACAGGACAAGAATGAAAGCAATAAGCAGATTAAGCTACACAATAAGCTACCAAATCAATGAAATCAGATTAAAAACAGGCTAGAACAACTTTGATCATGCAAACAAGCAAGATTATCTAAGAAAGCAGGCAAGCAACTGTTAAGAGGAATTGAAATTCAGAACATGTAAACCTTATGCAAAGGCCTCCTTTGGGGAGTAGAGGAGCGCTGAGCTCTCTATTCTAGTGCTAACCACACCTTAGCACTAGAAAACACTAATCAATAACCAATCAACAGCAATAAATCATCAAGAATCACCATAACTGGCTGAATTCATCAAAATCTGCTATAACTGGAAATGGATGATCAAACAGCTACAAACTTCAACTTAGCCAGTTATGATCAAGTGATGATCATAACAAACTAACAACAGCAACAAGAAGGATCAATGAAACAGGTAATGAACAGTAAGAAGTATGAGAACTTTTGGAGGGAAAATGGAAATTTGAATTTTATTGAATGAAAAGTAGTTACAAAGGTAGGTATTTGTTACAACTAACTATAACAGACTCAAGAGTGTGTCAAAATCTTGAGTTGTTAAGCTAAGAACTAAGAAATGAGATGAGAGGAAAAACTAAGTGTGTGTGATTTCACACTTTCTACAACTACAAGAAATGAGACTGAACATGGTATTTATAGACTTTAGGAGTAAAGCAGTTGGGGTTGGTGACGTGTTGGAACCAATCCCAGGCTTCCACGTGTCAAAAATCTGCTAAATGAGTTTTGCTGATGAAGAACATATTTGGGGGTTTTCTCTTGGTTTGATTTCAGCTTAAATGGTTGTGACCATTGAGTTCGTCTTGTGATTTTGAGCAAGATTGATGTTTATATCTTCTTCTGAAATGCACTCTAGCTCAAAGTCGATCCTGGTAAATTTTGTTGATGAAGATGACACGTGTCATGATTTAACTGGCTATGAGAATGAGTTGCGGATCATTATCCACATTGGATATTCTGATTATTGCATGCCCTTCTCTTATTGGCTGAAATATGGAAAGTGGATTTTACTGTTGGGATTTTTAACCAATTAATGACTGGCGGCTGATGTGCATTTATTGCAATGAGTTGGCAATTCAGGGTAATGGTTTCTTGCATTTTCATTGGTTGGCCATATGTCACACGGATCAAGCTTGAATAACTTTCCAAAATTGGCAGAATAAGCCCTTGAACTTGGCAGTTTGTAAATTTGAGCTAGTAACTTCATTTCTTTGGCATATTTGGTCCTTCCAACTTCATTCTTGAACAAATTTGATCCTTTGACTGAGTTGACTTGAGAGTTGACCATTTTTGACTTTGATCTTGACTTTGTCATATTTACACTTTTGGTCCTTCATCTTTGGCAGATTGTCAAGATAGGTCCTTTGTCTTTAAAGTCTTGTCACTTTTGATCCTTCTTTGTCTTTTTCATCAAATTAAGCTTGATTTTCCTTTGTTTGCTTGAAAATGTGTCCTTCTTACCTATTTGAGCACAAACACAAAACATACCACATAATTCCGCTTTATAGCACAAAGTTTAGGTATTTTTATTGTGTTTTAGGGTGATTTGTTGATAAATTGATATGAGTTTTTGCTCATATCAAATCCCCTACACTTGAACATTGTCATGTCCTCATGCAATTCTATATATTTTAAAGCACAAAGTTTACATTCTCCTCATAATTAATCCACCTTGGCCATATGGAATGCCTCTACACTACTCTAAACTAAATGATGCATGATTTTGATCTTTAAACAATGCAATGTACAAAATACAATTCTATCTATATCTTTTTGGTTTTTCTTGAAATGGTTTTGATGGGAATAACTCATAAAGAATTCTATGACTTTGATTAGGGCTTGGGTACCATGGACATTTATCACCCTCAAGTTTCACTTTCCCCATACCAAGCTTAAAAATGGGATCATTGTATTCACAAGTAAAAAGTGCATCAACTTATTCATGTTAAATATGGAACCGGTTTTTATTTGAGCAAATTGCTTGTGGGTAAATTTGTCATTATTTCAAGTGTGAAGTATAAGAAATGTAAAATCCAAAAATAAGGAAGCACGGTTTTAATCCTAAATAATCCTCTCATCCATTACTTGAAAAACCGCTCACAATTAATATAAGTCCGTTTCAAGAGTAATAAGTCATTCGCCTTATGTGTAAAATCCTCATGCCATGCTTTCATAAGTAGCTACACACTCGCTAAGGAAAGAAAAATAAAACTCACGCAATAATTTACATCCGCCATCTTTTTGAGACTTTGGATCTTCAACCCCGCAACCCGTTAAGGTAATACTGGATTGGAGCAATCTATTGAATCCCCGCAACCCGTCAAGGTAATATTGGAACTCAATAGTCACTATAATTAACACTTCACTGCCCCTCTTGGGAGTCTTGTATATATATATATTTTTTTTTCTTTTCTTTTTCTTCTTTTTTTTTTCTAGCCACTCATTTTTTTTCATAAGCCGCTCTTATTTTTCTTTATTCCTCACTAATAAATTTGAAAAGAATAAAAGGAAAAACACCCGCTAAATATTGAGCATGACATAAGTCTAGTACACATAAAACGTTCTAACTTAGAATCTTAAGACGTACTTATACCAACCATGAATGATTAGACAAAAATGCATAAGAGATTACAAACCAATTAAAACCGTTCTTGATTTTTTATTAACAATATATACATGCGAAGAAAGTAGAGGTAAAGAAGAGAAGGGTTTAGCCACAAGTATTTATCATGACGTTTATCTAGCCCTTTTATACTTGCTTCAACTCTATCATTTCCCATTCTCCATAAATTTAAAATCTCAAATAATGAGATTGGTGGATGCTTAGCCTAATAGACCAATTAAGGACTACATGGTTAAGGATACTAGCTAGAGAATGCTAAGATAAGCAAACTCGGGTTGAGTCAAAATATCCATGGCGGGCCTAATAGGTCAAAGAAATCTAAATTTGTTAAACCATGTTTTATTATATATTTTTTCTCTTTTATATATTTTTGATGAAAAATAAAGGAAAAGATATATACAATGCAAATGCAAATATGTTATGCAAATGAAAAATGATCTATGCAAAAATTATGAATGCATATTTTTGGTGGCCAAAGTAGATCAAAAATTTGAAAAATGTTTGAAAAATTAAATTTCCATGTTACCATGAAAGAGAATGACAAGTTCTAGGTAACGTCACTTCGATAGAAGACCCCCCTACACTTAAGCTAAACATTGTCCTCAATGTTTAAGAGCATGGAAGTATAAAAACTTCCCCTACACTTATGACAATGAATAGACTTTGCTTCACCCAAGTTAAGGAAAGGACAACTATTAGTGAATTCATGTTTAAGCACAAGGTGTTAATGAAAGATCACAATAGTAACGAAGTGAACCGGATACAAGGGCCTCCTCCATAAGCTCCAAAGCATGAAATGAGTGAACAACCCTACAAACAACATGAAGACAAAAGAAGGTCTCCCCTACACTTATCTCCAAGTCTATACCTTTATTGCTAACCTACAACACTCTAAACCTAGTTATACGATGCTTGAGTTAATGAGTCTCTAGCTCGACTCGTCCCTCAATGAATTAACTCATGGGGAAAATGGGGATCTCTTGGACCATTTCAACTTAAATGTCCTCCCCAAAATAATGTTTCACACGGTGACCATTCACTTTAAAGTTTGGACCATCGGGTTGTGACAACTCAATAGTTCCATATGGAAACACTTGAGCAATAGTGAATGGACCGGACCTTCTCGACTTAAGCTTGCCCGCAAAAAGTTTCAACCTTGAGTTAAAGAGGAGAACCGACTCTCCAACTTTGAACTCACGGTTCTTGATTTTAGCATCATGAAATTTCTTAGTCTTTTCCTTGTAAAGCAAAGAATTTTCATAGGCATTGGCTCTCAATTCATCCATCTCATTAAGTTGATCTTTCCTATGTGAACCGACTTGGTTTAAATCAAAGTTAGCCCACTTGAGAGCCCAAGATGCCTTGTGTTCTAACTCGAATGGGAGGTGGCACGCTTTACCATAGACAAGCCTATAAGGAGTACAACCAATTGGTGTCATAAAAGCCGTCCTAAAAGCCCACAAAGCATCATCAAGCTTATCCGACCAAGAAGCTCGATGCTTTCCCACCGTTCTCTCTAAAATTCTCTTTAAAACCACGATTTGTGACCTCGGTTTGACCATTGGTTTGAGGGTGATACGCGGTAGAAAGTCTATGATTAACTCCATATTTCTTCATAACTCTCGTGAATTGATCATTACAAAAGTGCGTACCACGATCACTTATGATGGCCCGAGGTACACCAAATCTAGCAAACAATTGCTTTAAGAACTTCACAACAACTCTAGCATCATGGGTAGGTAAGGCTTTAGCCTCCACCCATTTGGACACATAATCCACCGCCACAAGTATATACTTGTTTCCCTTAGAGGATGGAAAAGGTCCCATGAAATCAATGCCCCATACATCAAATATCTCACACTCTTGAATAAAATTTTGTGGCATCTCATCATGTTGCGTAATTTTTCCTTGTCTTTGACACACATCACAAAATTTCACCATTTCATGGGCATCTTTGTAAATGGAAGGCCAATAGTAACCCGAATCAAAGACTTTCTTGGCGGTATAGTTGGGCCCAAAATGTCCACCCGTAGGTCCTTTATGACACGCTTCTAAGATCTTAAATGCCTCGGGCCCATCTACACGCCGTCTAATGATTTGGTCCGCACATTGCCTAAAAAGATAAGGATCATCCCAAAAGTAGTACTTAACTTCCTTAAGAAATTTCTTCTTTTGTTGATAAGTAAGACCCTCAATAAGCACATTGCCCACAAGATAGTTTGCGATATCCGCAAACCAAGGAGTGGCATCCTCTTGGGAAGAGATAGACATGAGCTCCTCTAATGGAAAGGATTCATTGATTTCTTGATGTGGAAAATCTCCTTGAAAAGGATGCTCAAGTCTACTCAAATGATCCGCCACTAAATTCTCGGCCCCTTTTTTATCACGAATTTCTATCTTAAACTCTTGAAGCAACAAAACCCATCTCAAAATCCTAGGCTTAACTTCTTGTTTTGTCATGAGATACTTGAGAGCGGAATGATCCGTATACACTATGGTTTTGGATAGCACAAGGTATGGTCTAAATTTCTCAAAAGCATAGACTATAGCAAGCAACTCTTTTTCCGTGGTAGCGTAATGAAGTTGTGCATCGGTCATGGTTTTACTCGCATAGTGTATAGGTTGAAAATGCTTATTCACTCTTTGTCCTAAGACGGCCCCACCGCATAATCACTAGCGTCGCACATAAGCTCAAAAGTAATTCCCAATTTGGAGAAACCAAAACGGGAGCCTTAGTCAATTTCTCCTTAAGAGTCTCAAAAGAGTCCAAACAATCTTGGTTAAAAATGAAAGGAGCCTCTTTTTCCAAGAGGTGAGTCATCGGTCTAGCTATCTTAGAAAAATCTTGTATAAATCGCCTATAAAATCCCGCATGACCTAAGAAACTCCTCACACCTTTAACCGAGGTGGGTGGGGGAAGCTTAGAAATCACATCAATTTTAGCTCGATCCACTTCTAATCCCTTGTTGGATATTTTATGTCCTAAAACAATTCCCTCTTTCACCATAAAGTGACATTTCTCCCAATTAAGCACTAAACGTGTTTCCTCACAACGCTTAAGCATTCTCTCTAGATTGGTGAGACATGAGGTAAATGAATTTCCAAAGACGGAAAAATAATCCATAAAAACCTCCATAGTTTTCTCTATCACGTCATGGAAAATCGCCATCATGCACATTTGAAACGTCCCCGGTGCATTACATAAGCCAAAAGGCATCCTCTTGTAAGCAAATGTACCGTAGGGACAAGTGAATGTGGTCTTTTCTTGATCCTTAGGGTCAATGGGTATTTGGAAGTAACCCAAAAAGCCATCAAGAAAGCAATAGTACTCATTTCCCGCTAAGCGTTCAAGCATTTGATCCATAAAAGGTAATGGGAAATGGTCTTTCCTAGTAGCCTCATTGAGTTTCCTATAGTCAATACAAACTCTCCAACCGGTGACAAGTCTCGTAGGAATAAGGTCATTGTTCTCATTAGGCACTACGGTGATTCCACCCTTTTTTGGAACACAATGTATCGGGCTAACCCATGGAGAGTCGGAAATGGGGTAAATCATACCCGCATCAAGGAGTTTAATCACTTCTTTCTTAATGACCACATGGATTTTTCGGTTAACTCTTCGTTGACATTGAATGGCGGGTTTGTAATTGTAACACTCTCATTTTTCGTATCGGTACAGCGGAAGGGTCTTTCAGAGTGTTACGGGATAGCACAATAACTCCAATCATAGACAACACATAAAAATGGTTGTACAAGGTTTAACAAACATTCATTCGATAAAAAGTTTCAAAAGTGTACAACAGGTCCCAAATTATACAGGTCATTAAGTTTACAAAACACAGATCGAACGAACATTTTTAATATTATGTGGGCCATCAAAGTCGATCTCCATCCGGATTACCTTCAAGCACCTGAGATAAAAACATGCAAAAATCATATCAGCGAATGCCGAGTGAATTCATAGAGTTTAATGAAAACCGTTATATAAAAACAATCATTTACAATCATTTAAAATCAGAACACAAGTATAATATCGGAAGTAAGTCCACATATTGCTAGTCAGGCAATATATAAATCAAGCATACATCTGAAACCGTCCATGAGACCGTAGTCTCTATATTACCATGATAGGTAATATATTCATCGTTATTAGCGTCGTATCATATCGGATATTTAGATTATATAGGTCGTATAGATTGTAGGATTATTATTAGCCGCATGACATTGTTACCTTACTATGAAAACAGCGAGCCGCGAACCCGACAAACAATTTGCCCATCTAAGTTAGCGTGTCGTCACAAAAATCACGCTATGGAATCTTCTCATACATAAATTCGCTTACCAATCAATGTGGTACGACGGGGATCAACCGTCAAGGCGCGAACTGGGGTGATCGTCCCCAAATAGTACTATCAAATGCATAAGCGTCTACCAATCCCGGCAGTTCACAATTCATGCTAATGGGACTTTAAGTGACATAACCTAACTACTAAGAATCCTTTTAGTCTCGAATATAGGGTCATAGCATCATTCGGGTCCATATCATTTAGCATACAATCGGGACTACTTGTGTTCTATTTTTATAAAAATCTAGCATGTTATCTCCCTCGCGGGTTTACAAATCATTTTATAAAATATTTAAAACAGTGCGAGGCTATGAACTCACGTTGTTAATGAAAGGCGGATTATCGGCTACGGGCGTGCTTCGGTCACGGAAACCTATATAAATAATAATCGGTCTTAGACTCGGTACAATGACTTTTATCAAAATAACAATATATATATATATATATGATTTTGTACATATGATGATGATCAAGTGGGTTTATACATCCTTGTTTACTCATTTTAGTGTTTACGTCTTGGTAACGTCTTACTAGTTCACTAGTTTTACCGATTTACCTATTTTAAGTCCATTAAGTCTTTTATAAGTTCTTTAACTTGTTTTTACCCCTTTTATACCTATATGATCAGTATATATAATTTTCATGTTGGGCCCAAATGGGTTAAGCCCAATAAGCTCTTTTTACAAGTATTTATCTTATTAAGTCTAATTATTAGTCCAATAGGTTTAGTTAGCTCGTAAATGTCCGTAATTCTTATAGTTCGGGTTTTATCGTTTTTTACTTGTATTAGTTATCTATACATCAGTATATGACTTTTATAAACTTTACATTAGACGGGTTTGGTCGTCTAAGTTTTATTTGGCAAAAAACGTTAATTTTACGGCGATAGCCGAAAAAGTCGTAAAAATCAAGTTTATAGTTTTTATTACTTATAAATATTATTTTACCACCATTTATATAATTTACCCATTTAATTAACCTTTTATACGTTTATATAAATAAGTTTTATAAGTTAGTGGATTTATATTTTTACATTTTATACATTATAATGTGAGTGCTTATATAATAATAATAAACATTATTTCTAAAATCTGATTTTTAACTTCATGTTCACCATTTTTACCATATCTAGAGTTCTATAATGACTTAGAAGCTCATTTTTGGATGGCATGTTCTTCATAATATTTGCTACATATAACTTAGTTATAGCTACTGCCCAGTTTGAGTTTAAGTTGCCTTAACAGTCCCTACAAAACTGCTTATTCAGATTACACGACCTAACTTGTTTTGATCATATCTCACTCATTATTTTGATTCCATTGCATGGCCAACTCTCACATGTGTATAACATCATCTACTTACTGTAAATGGATCAAACCATGCAATTTTATCAGTTCATCTTTTAGTTATCTACTGTTTTTATACAGCCAACTAAATAGTCAAGATTTTAGCTTCATTTCTTATAGTTATCATCATTTTTAAGCATATTTATCAACACTTGATCCCCACACAACATTTTTATCATCATATATACATCATATACATATACAAAATGAAAGAAAATACATTTGTTCTTTACAAAATAACAAGAGAAAAATGTAGAGGATGATCTTCTTTACCAATCCAAGTGGATTTCTTGTTTTAGGAAGACAAGAACTTGATGAACACAACAAGTATCTCCAAGAACATCAAATATCAAGAACATAGGTTGAAAAATCAGCCCTAGGACACAAGCAAATCACCTCCAAAGATGTTAATATGGCCACCAAATGATCAAGGCTTCAAGAGAACACCTTAATAGGACTAGTAAACATGTGGTTTATGGCTAGAAAAGATCAAAGATGGTGTTTGTTGGCTTATAGTGGACGGCACAAGGGGGGAGTTTGAGAGAGTTTTGGTGTTGAGTTGCATGTAGGAAATGAGGGAAATGAAACAAGTAACTAGTTTTGACTAGTTAGTTGTAAAGGTTAAGCTTAATGTGTAAGCTAGCTTACACTTGGTGTAAGTTAGCTAAACTTGATGCCACCTATGTGTTGTGGTGTCAAGTTAGCCGTCCCATATTGCTAGTGGGGTGGGACAAAGTGTTTTGTCCCATCTCACTAGTTTACGGGTATTTCTCGATTCTAGTTTTCTCGATTTACGTGCCCTCGGGTCGTTTTACGAAAAACGTTTTTATAAATTATGAATCACCGTCACAAAACGAATCCAATAAAAATTGTCTCATCAAAAACGGAGTTCAAAAACGTAAATACGTAATCCTAAGGTTTCCGGTTTAGTCGTAAAAGACGCCAAATTATGCACGTAAGCCCAAATTTAAATCCGTAAATTGTGAGTTCGTCAACCAACACAAAAATAAGTTTCAAAATATTATACGAGAAAATATTTCACTACTTGAAAATGTTAGATTGTCACAGCTTTTCCTCCTAAAAGGGATCAACGTCCTCGTGATCTATTTCATTTGGATGTCCGTTTCTTATTGAAATCGAAGAGGTGCGGATATTTCTTCCACATTTCATCCTCTCGTTCCCAAGTATACTCCGGTCCATGCTTTGAATTCCATCGGATTTTGACAATAGGTATCCGACTTTATTTCAGTTGCTTTACCTCACGATCCATAACTTCTACGGGCTCTTCGATAAAATGCAACTTCCCATCTATTCGAACCTTACCTAACGGAATTTTCTCATCACTCACTGCTAGACATTTCTTCAGATTAGATACATGGAATGTGTTGTGAATACCATGAAGTTCTGGGGGTAACTCTAGTTTGTAAGCCACCGGACCTACTCTAGATAAAATCTTAAAGGGTCCAATATAACGGGGATTCAATTTTCCTCGTTTTCCGAATCTTATAACGCCTTTCCATGGCGATACTTTCAACATTACTCGGTCACCCACTTCAAACTCCATTGGCTTCCGCCGCACATCCGCGTAACTTTTCTGTCTACTACGGGCAGTCAACAACCTCTTCTTAATCTGAACTATCATCTCCGTAGTCTCCCGGATCAATTCCGGTCCCGTGAGCTGGGTATCCCCAACTTCACTCCAACATACAGGAGATCTACACTTCCTACCATACAAAGCTTCAAATGGTGCAGCCTTAATACTAGAATGGTAACTATTGTTATACGAAAACTCTGCTAACGGCAAATGTTTATCCCAATTCTTACCAAAGTCTAACACACAAGCTCTCAACATATCTTCTAGTGTTTGTATTGTGCTTTCACTCTGCCCATCAGTCTGGGGTGATAAGCAGTGCTCATATCGAGATTCGTTCCCAAAGATCTTTGGAGAGATTTCCAAAAATTCGATGCGAATCTAGGATCTCGATCTGAAATGATCGATACAGGCACTCCATGCTTGCATATAACATTATCAAGGTATATTCGAGTCAGCTTCTCCAGTGAGAACTGCTCCTTAACCGGAATGAAGTGTGCTGATTTGGTCAGTCTGTCGACAATAACCCAAATCGAATTATTTCCAGATGATGTTCTAGGAAGCTTGGTGATAAAGTCCATTGTAATTCGCTCCCACTTCCATTCATGAATCTTTGGTTGTTGAAGTAGTCCTGATGGCTTTTGATGTTCGGCTTTAACTCTAGCACAAGTCAAGCATTGAAGAACATACATAGCTATGTCAGCTTTCATATTCGGCCACCAATACAACTTCTTCAAATCATGGTACATCTTATCAGATCCCGGATGAATGGAATACTTAGATTTATGGGATTCTAACATAATCAAATCTCTTAATCCTTCAAATTTAGGTATCCACATACGACCTCTTAAGCATTTCACTCCATCAGCTCTAACCTCTAAAAGATCTCCTTCTCCTCGGAACCCTTCATTAACAAAATTCTCCTTCTTACAAGCTTCTATTTGCGCATTTCTAATTTGCTCAGGCAAATTATTGTGCACGGTCAAGACTAGAGAACGCACCCTGATAGGCTCTCTATCTTTCCTACTTAACGCATCAGCAACAACATTGGCTTTTCCTGGGTGATATTTTATATCACAATCATAATCACTTAACAACTCTATCCATCTTCGTTGCCTCATGTTCAATTCCTTCTGGTCGAGAATATACTGTAGGCTTTTGTGATCGGTGAATACCGTACACTTGGTGCCATACAGATAATGTCTCCACAACCTAAGAGCAAAGACTACAGCTCCTAACTCAAGATCATGAGTAGTATAATTCTCCTCATTCTTCCTCAATTGCCTAGAAGCATAAGCTATCACTTTCTCTCTCTGCATCAAAACAGCTCCATAACCTCTAAGAGATGCATCACAATACACTACAAAATCTTCACTCCCGTCGGGTAATGATAAGATTGGCGCACTACATAATTTTTGCTTTAATGTCTGAAATGCTCCATCTTCATCACTTCCCCAAACGAAAGGTTTATTCTTCTGAGTAAGCTTAGTCAAGGGTTTAGCTGTCAAAGAAAATTCTTTAATGAATCGCCTATAATAGCCAGCCAATCCTAAGAACTGTCGCACTTCCGTTGGCGTTGTCGGTGCAGACCAATTCTTAATAGCTTCAACCTTTGAAGGATCAACATGAATTCAATCTTTGTTAATCACATGACCAAGAAATTGCACAAAATCTAACCAGAAATCACACTTCGAAAACTTAGCATACAACCTTTCATCCTTCAACAAATTCAAAACAATCCTCAAATGTTCTCTATGCTCATCTTCATTCTTAGAATAGATTAGAATATAGTCAATAAACACAATCACAAATTTATCCAAGAAGGGCTTGCACACTCGATTCATTAAATCCATGAAAATCGCAGGTGCGTTAGTTAACCCAAATGGCATTACTTGAAATTCATAGTGTCCATAACGAGTTCTAAATGCAGTTATAGGAATATCTTCTTCACGGACGCGAAGTTGGTGATATCCTGACCGCAAATCTATCTTAGAATACACACTAGATCCTTGCAGTTGATCGAACAAATCATCAATCCTAGGTAAAGGATATCGATTCTTAATTGTCAACTTATTCAGTTCCCTATAATCAATGCACATACGAAAAGATCCATCCTTCTTCTTAACGAACAAGATTGGAGCTCCCCAAGGCGACGAGCTCGGTCGAATAAAACCTTTATCAGACAACTCCTTAAGTTGCTCAGATAACTCCTTTAATTCAGAAGGGGCTAATCGGTAAGGCGCACGTGCCACCGGTGCAGCACCAGGAATTAAATCGATTCGAAACTCTACTTGCCTTATCGGTGGAAGTCCGGGTAAATCTTTAGGAAATACCTCAGGAAATTCAAAAATAATAGGTACATCTTCCAATCGTTTCTCCCTAGACTCATTCCCGGTCACTTGAGCTAAGAATAACTCACAACCGTTCCTGATGTACTTTTGGACTTTAATACATGAAACGATTTTCAAACGGGATTCACCTCGGCTACAATCAATTACTAACGTCCTATTCCTAAGAGGAATCTTAACTTTCTTCTCTCCACATAAAATAGTTGCATTATTCAACGACAACCAATCCATACCAATAATAATATCGAAACTACCTAATTCTATTAACATCAAATCAATCGGAAAGGAATGGTTCAAGAGATTTAGAGAGCATCCTTCTAATAGCTTATTAGTTTTCACTAATTTACCATCAGCCAATTCCACCTCGTAACTAGTACTTATCTCAACAGGTTCAATATCAATAAGGGCACTAAATTTAGTGGATACAAAGCTCCTATCGGCACCCGAATCGAATAAAGTAACAGCATAATGATTGTTGAGTAAAAACGTACCGGTAACGACATTCGGATCCTCTTTCTTCACCTCAATTGTTCCAAGTTGGTAGATACCACCCTGGGGGTTTCTTCCAGGTACAATCGCTTTCAACTTGGGGCATTCCGATTTCCTATGACCTTCTTCATTACAGTTGAAGCAAATGGTTCCCTTCTTACACCTTTCAACCTTGTGTCCAAGCTTTCCGCAATTTCGGCACTTCCAGTAGTCGCCAGCATGCCTCTTGTTGCCACACTTAGGACATCTATCATCGTTGCGCGGTGTATTGTTGGTAAGAGCAGTTGCATTCCCCTTTCTCTTGTTCTGACGGCGATTGAAATTCTTCCTATTATCACCTCTATCTATACGCTCACCGTCTCCCTTTCTTTTCTCACCAACACAGGCTTCATCTTCCTTATCCTGAATTATCTGTCCAATGAGTTGGTAAGCCATTCGAACAACATCATCAATGGTCAGTGGTTTCGATGATGTTACGTCCCCCCGGATATTCCTGGTCAACCCTTTCACATATTGCTCAATTCGGATCTCTTCGGGTTCAACCAATCGAGGACATAGCAAGGCCAACTCATGGAATCGATTCGTGTAACTATCAATGTCCACACCTTTCATTCTCAAATGAATCAACTCTTGTTCTAACCTAATGATCACACTACGAGGACAAAACTCCAAAGTCATCCACTTCTTAATTTCAGCCCAAGGAGTAGCATTAGCAGCCTCAAGACCCATGAAAGCAATTCTCCCGTTCCACCAAGTCAACGCACGACCTTTAAGAGTAGCCATAGCAAAAGTCACCTTATCTTCCTCCTTACACTTACTAATCCTAAACACCGATTCAATCTTCTCAATCCACTGGCTTAGTCCTACAGCACCTTTAGTTCCATTAAAAGGTAGAGGTTCACACTTCATGAACGTCAAATAAGTACAGCCACCAACTTCAGGTTAGTTCCAAGTCCTCCTACATTTCCTCCAGCATTAGCATTCACATTATTAGCATTCACATTCACATTAGTACCGCCAATTCCACTACCGCCAGCTCCACTACCGCCAGCTCCACTACCGCCAGCTCCACTACCGCCAGCTCCACTACCGCCAGCTCCACTACCGCCAGCTCCACTACCGCCAGCTCCACTACCGCCAGCTTCATTTCTAGCATTTGCCATAAATTCAGTCATAGATGCGGTAACTTGCTCCGTAATAATCCTACGTACATCATCCTCAGTCATAGCCTTCTTGGGCGGCATAATTCTATAATTTCACAATTTCAAAGTATTAAGCATTCATCCAACCAAGGATTCATATAATATGGATCGAATTCATATTCAAGATACAAATAAGGCACAATATGGAATTCAAGACAAGATACATATTTCATTCGATCTGAAACAAAAGTATTGTCTTAGTTACATCCCATATCAAAGTTCTAACACTATATACACTCAAAATTCGTGCCAAGTCTATTACTAACGAGTCGGTTCAGTCAAAGCTACAAGCACAAAAGATATAAAGGTCACTACTAAATACAGACTGGTCTACTGAGAACCGCCAGATGGTCCATCATCCATCGTCTTCTGAATCTTCGTCGGACGATCACTAGACACATCTTCAGCTGGGCGCTTACGGATTACTCCTCTTTCAACCATATCAGCATAAAATCTACTATTCCATCCCACAGATATATTCAGCTCCTTTTCGGCTTTCTCACGCATCGCACGAGCCACACTCAACTGAATCTCCAAAGAATTCACCTTTCTCTTCATAGCAGCATACTCACCACTTTCCAATATCGATAACCTCCTAAAAGCCTCATTCAAACCACGTTCTACATCACTCAAATCCAAACTAAGCAATTCTCTCTCTTTCTCGCCAACCTTAGTCTTCGACTCCAAATAAGCAACCTGAGTCTGAACAACACCTAATCCAACCTCTGTCACACAACTCTTAACACGGGAAGCATCTAGATCACGTCTCAAGGCCCATGGTGCAAGACCATCAATATGAGTAGCCTCTCGAGTACTAGACGACTCTCCTATCTCACGTCTACGAGTAGCAATACCATCAGTACCGTCAGGTGCATCGTCATCCTCATCCTCCTCTGATTCAGAATCAGATTCAGATGATTCAGACATTTCATCCCTAGGTAACTCATCCTCAGAATCAGACAAACAAACTGGTGGGGGCAAAGGCTCGCCCTCTGGAATATCATACGGATAAATAAGCTCAGCTTCCTCATCGTCATCAACTTCAACATCTATACCTACATCCTCCTCGACATCCTCGTCGTCAATCTCATCATCTAAATTATCTAATCCAATCTCATCATCGTTCTCAATATCAGCATTCTCAATCTCCACATTCTCAATCTCCACATTCTCAATATCCACATTCTCAATCTCATTCTCTACTAAGTCAACCTGAGGGGCAATCTGATCTCCTAGTCCTAACTCGGGCTCGGGATCCTCAAATGGTTCCTCCTCATCATCAATATCATAATCTACTAAGTCTAAATAAGGATCATCTTCTATATTAGGTTCGGGAATAGCATGGTTTTCTACAGGAATATTAGGGTCAGCCATGACAATCTGCATTTATATATATATCTCGTATTAGGATAAAATACTAGTTAAACAATTACATAATGAAATCACGATATATACATATATATAAATTAAATTATATATATCAAAATATATATCTTCTCAATAGGGCTTGTTGGTAACGTCGGAGATCTCTGGCACCGTTATAGTCAAAAGATTTTTCAAATATTTTCTCAAATGTTCATTGTCAAAAGATTTTGAAAAGTTTTGTTCAAAACCTTGGTTTTTAAAATCTTTTGTTCTCTACAACGAGAGCTCTGGTACCAAACTGTAACACTCTCATTTTTCGTATCGGTATAGAGGAAGGGTCTTTCAGAGTGTTACGGGATAGCACAATAACTCCAATCATAGACAACACATAAAAATGGTTGTACAAGGTTTAACAAACATTCATTCGATAAAAAGTTTCAAAAGTGTACAACAGGTCCCAAATTATACAGGTCATTAAGTTTACAAAACACAGATCGAATGAACATTTTTAATATTATGTGGGCCATCAGAGTCGATCTCCATCCGGATTACCTTCAAGCACCTGAGATAAAAACATGCAAAAATCATATCAGCGAATGCCGAGTGAATTCATAGAGTTTAATGAAAACCGTTATATAAAAACAATCATTTACAATCATTTAAAATCAGAACACAAGTATAATATCGGAAGTAAGTCCACATATTGCTAGTCAGGCAATATATAAATCAAGCATACATCTGAAACCGTCCATGAGACCGTAGTCTCTATATTACCATGATAGGTAATATATTCATCGTTATTAGCGTCGTATCATATCGGATATTTAGATTATACAGGTCGTATAGATTGTAGGATTATTATTAGCCGCATGACATTGTTACCTTACTATGAAAACAGCGGGCTGCGAACCCGACAAACAATTTGCCCATCTAAGTTAGCGTGTCGTCACAAAAATCACGCTATGGAATCTTCTCATACATAAATTCGCTTACCAATCAATGTGGTACGACGGGGATCAACCGTCAAGGCGCGAACTGGGGTGATCGTCCCCAAATAGTACTATCAAATGCATAAGCGTCTACCAATCCCGGCAGTTCACAATTCATGCTAATGGGACTTTAAGTGACATAACCTAACTACTAATAATCCTTTTAGTCTCGAATATAGGGTCATAGCATCATTCGGGTCCATATCATTTAGCATACAATCGGGACTACTTGTGTTCTATTTTTATAAAAATCTAGCATGTTATCTCCCTCGCGGGTTTACAAATAATTTTATAAAACATTTAAAATAGTGCGAGGCTATGAAGTCACGTTGTTAATGAAAGGCGGATTATCGGCTACGGGCGTGATTCGGTCACGGAAACCTATATAAATAATAATCGGTCTTAGACTCGGTCCAATGACTTTTATCAAAATAACAATATATATATATATATATATATATGATTTTGTACATATGAGGATGATCAAGTGGGTTTATACATCCTTGTTTACTCATTTTAGTGTTTACGTCTTGGTAACGTCTTACTAGTTCACTAGTTTTACCGATTTACCTATTTTAAGTCCATTAAGTCTTTTATAAGTTCTTTAACTTGTTTTTACCCCTTTTATACCTATATGATCAGTATATATACTTTTCATGTTGGGCCCAAATGGGTTAAGCCCAATAAGCTCTTTTTACAAGTATTTATCTTATTAAGTCTAATTATTAGTCCAATAGGTTTAGTTAGCTCGTAAATGTCCGTAATTCTTATAGTTCGGGTTTTATCGGTTTTTACTTGTATTAGTTATCTATACATCAGTATATGACTTTTATAAACTTTACATTAGACGTGTTTGGTCGTCTAAGTTTTATTTGGCGAAAAACGTTAATTTTACGGCGATAGCCGAAAAAGTCGTAAAAATCAAGTTTATAGTTTTTATTACTTATAAATATTATTTTACCACCATTTATATAATTTACCCATTTAATTAACCTTTTATACATTTATGTAAATAAGTTTTATAAGTTAGTGGGTTTATATTTTTACATTTTATACATTATAATGTGAGTGCTTATATAATAATAATAAACATTATTTCCAAAATCTGATTTTTAACTTCATGTTCACCATTTTTACCATATCTAGAGTTCTATAATGACTTAGAAGCTCATTTTTGGATGACATGTTCTTCACAATATTTGCTACATATAACTTAGTTATAGCTACTGCCCCTTTTGAGATTAAGTTGCCTTAACAGTCCCTACAAAACTGCTTATTCAGATTACACCACCTAACTTGTTTTGATCATATCTCACTCATTATTTTGATTCCATTGCATGGCCAACTCTCACATGTGTATAACATCACTAATTACTGTAAATGGATCAAACCATGCAATTTTATTAGTTCATCTTTTAGTTATCTACTGTTTTTATACAGCCAACTAAATAGTCAAGATTTTAGCTTCATTTCTTATAGTTATCATCATTTTTAAGCATATTTATCAACACTTGATCCCCACACAACATTTTTATCATCATATATACATCATATAAATATACAAAATGAAAGAAAATACATTTGTTCTTTACAAAATAACAAGAGAAAAATGTAGAGGATGATCTTCTTTACCAATCCAAGTGGATTTCTTGTTTTAGGAAGACAAGAACTTGATGAACACAACAAGTATCTCCAAGAACATCAAATATCAAGAACATAGGTTGGAAAATCAGCCCTAGGACACAAGCAAATCACCTCCAAAGATGTTAATATGGCCACCAAATGATCAAGGCTTCAAGAGAACACCTTAATAGGACTAGTAAACATGTGGTTTATGGCTAGAAAAGATCAAAGATGGTGTTTGTTGGCTTATAGTGGACGGCACAAGGGGGGAGTTTGAGAGAGTTTTGGTGTTGAGTTGCATGTAGGAAATGAGGGAAATGAAACAACTAACTAGTTTTGACTAGTTAGTGGTAAAGGTTAAGCTTAATGTGTAAGCTAGCTTACACTTGGTGTAAGTTAGCTAAACTTGATGCCACCTATGTGTTGTGGTGTCAAGTTAGCCGTCCCATATTGCTAGTGGGGTGGGACAAAGTGTTTTGTCCCATCTCACTAGTTTACGGGTATTTCTCGATTCTAGTTTTCTCGATTTGCGTGCCCTCGGGTCGTTTTACGAAAAACGTTTTTATAAATTATGAATCACCTTCACAAAACGAATCCAATAAAAATTGTCTCATCAAAAGCGGAGTTCAAAAACGTAAATACGTAATCCTAAGGTTTCCGGTTTAGTCGTAAAAGACGCCAAATTATGCACGTAAGCCCAAATTTAAATCCGTAAATTGTGAGTTCGTCAACCAACACAAAAATAAGTTTCAAAATATTATACGAGAAATTATTTCACTACCTGAAAATGTTAGATTGTCACAGTAATCATCCTCCATAAGGATTTTGTGTGTACAAAAATGTGGATCAATTCCCCTTATGTCGGATATTTTCCATGCTAAGGCTTTCTTGTGTTTCTTAAGGACTTCAATAAGTTGCTCCTTCTCATCCTCTTTTAACTCTTTAGCAATGATCATGGGTAGTTGGTCTTTGCCCTCTAAGAAAGCATACTCTAGGTGGGATGGAAGGTCCTTAAGTTCAATTGGAGGTGGACTCTCTATGGAAGGTTTTACTATGGAAGGGTCCTCATTGGTAACTTCTTGTGGAATAGGAGAAGGAATAGGGTCCTCATTGAGCAACTTTTGGATAGTAAGAATATCTTCTTCCCAATTAATGGGAGAATCATCATCACCAAGAAAGTTTGACTCAAATTCCTCCAAGAGGAAATCACTCTCTCCAAAAGGTGTTAAAGAGGGAGCAATTAAGGCCACGGTTTCAACATGGGGCATCTCATCACTAGTACTCTTACAAGCATCATGAAAGTGTTCATCACACACCTCATCTAACACATCAACTATGTTAATAGTCTCACAAGGTCTAGACTCCTTAACATCTTTCCTATCACAAACTTTCCCTAACTTAAACACCATTCTCTCATCCTCTATTCTCATAATTAGTTCTCCTTCCGCCACATCTATCAAAGTACGACCCGTTCTCTAAAACGGTCTACCAACAATAAAAGGAACTCTAGGATCCATGTCATAATAAACCACTACAAAGTCGGCCGGAAATATAAACTTATCCACACCTACAAACACATCCTCCGCTATACCTACGGGGTAAGCTATGGTTCGGTTGGCTAATTCAAGGGTCATCCTAGTGGGAGTGAGCTCGGGAAGAGAGAGTTTTTTCCAAACCGATAAAGGCATGAGGTTAATGCTTTCCCCTAAATCCGCCAAATCCATGCAATTTTCAACACCAGGAAAATTACAAGGTATCAAAAAGCGCCCCAGATCTCTAAGTTTTGTTGGTAAGTTTTTAAGTAGCACGGCGGAACAATTTTCATTAAGGGATGTGTTGGGCAAATCAACCAATTTTTCTTTGTTTGAGAGTAAATCCTTAAACATCTTAGCAAATTTTGGCATATAAGCAAGAGCTTCCGCAAAGGATATATTGATGTTGAGTTGCTTGAACATCCTTAAGAAATTTGAGAATTGTATGTCATCCTTGTTCTTTAACTTGTCCTTTTTCAACCTTGAAGGATATGGAAGAGTTGGTTTTGGTGTAGGTGGAATAGGTGTTGTAGTGGAAGATTTGTCTTTGTTAGCTTCTTAATTGGGAGGTGTGGAAGGTAGAGGAGAAGTAGGAATAGGTTGAGAAGGTGTGTTTGATTTAATGGGAGCATTTTGAGGTGGTGAAGTAGAGGTAGAAGGCTTGTCACAAGTAGGAACAAAAGTGGGTGGAACAATAGGAGGTTTAGAAGGTGAAGGATCCTTTGTTGTTTTTCCACTTCTTGTTGTAATAGCATTGACATTTGCCCTTGGATTTGTTTGTGTGTTGGAAGGTAAAGCCCCTTGTGGTCTTTGATTGAATGACATTAAAAGCCTATTGGTTTGTTCCTCCGATATACGTTTCATTTGGTCATTCATTCTCTTCTCAATTTCACGCATTTTCTTGTCAACATACTCTTGAGTCTCTTGCATCCCATATCCTTGATTTTGAAGTTGAGGATAAGCTTGATTTGGTATTTGAGAATATCCTTGATTTGGGAAAGGTGGAAGTGGTTGATTAAATCCTTGATGTGGTGGGTAAAAGTTATTTCCTTGATGTTGAACATTGTTGGGTGCCTTGTAGTTATTTCCTTGGTAAGGTGGTCTTTGCCCTTGATTTCTTTGTAAAACTTGAGGAGGATTTTGTTGAAGTTGGGTGGGTGGTTGGGGTGGGAATCCCGGTGGAGTAAGGTAATTTTGGGACTTGTAAGAAAGGTTATTAGGATTGATATTTGGCTTGAAGTGTTCACGATGTTCCTCTTGGTAAGCATAACAATCCCCTTGATAACCTTGCACCTTATCACATTGTTCATAAGAATGGGGACCTCCACAAGTTACACAAGAAAGAGTAATTGCATGCACTTCATTTGAAGAATTATTCAATGAAAGTCTCTTAATGGCTTGTATCATTTCTTGTTGTTGCTTAAAACTCATCTCATGATCTCTATCTATATTTTGCATGAGCTCTTGGTGATACTTGAGGAATTGGTTATCACAAGGTGTTTGAGAAGTGTTTTGGATAACATGAACCCTTTCTTCAAATTGAGTGTTTGTTTGAACCATTGCTTTAGTCTCAATGATGTCCACGGCCTCTTGAATGGATTTAAGAAGAATATTCCCTCCCGCGGAAACATTGAGTGAATCTTGGTGATGAGGTTTAAGGCCATCGTAGAAAGTATTGATTTGGTGAACTTCATCCAATCCATGGTTAGGGCATCTCCTCAATAACTCTCTAAACTCCTCCCAAACATCACTAAAGGATTGACTAGGTTTTTGTTGAAAGCCTATAATTAAGTTCCTCAAAGCCGTGGTCTTAGATGGAGGAAAGAACTTGTTCAAAAACTTAGTGGTGAAACCATCCCATGTGGTGATACTATCGGGTGGTTGGGTGTCTAACCAATGCTTAGCGGCTCCCTCTAGTGAAAATGGCACCAATATCAACTTAATAGCATCATGTGGAACTCCATTGCACTTAAGGGTATTGCAAAGAGCAAGGAATCTCTTAAGGTGATCATGAGGATTATCATTCTTGTGACCATAGAAAGGTGTGTTTGAAACCAAGGTAATCATAGCCGTTTTTAGCTCAAATGAATTTGCGGGAATGTCGGGAATCCTAATAGCATTAGCATATCCATGAACATTGGATTGCAAACGTTCCATCAAAGAACGATTATCAAAAGCCATGGCTTCTTGTTGTGGATGAATCAAAGCACGATTCTCGTGATCGGCTTGATGGACGTTGGTGGTCTTACTCTTTCTCTTTTTCTTCTTTTTCGAAAGAAGAGGTTGTACACCAATCGGTATTTGTGCACGCCCGCGAGTGAGCATGCAACTCAATACGAGGAATGAGAGAGAAGCTCTCGTGTGACTTTGAAGAGAAAAGGATTATCCTCTTCGAGTTTCAATATGAAATATCCACAAGAAAATAATAATATACGTATGTACTACTTGGGTGCAAGACCCCCAATGAAGCCTTCCTTCTTAGAATACTCACAAGTGAACGAGGGGTTAGGTGGCGCGAAGCACTTAAGTACCTATTGACCCTTAGATGGCATTTTATAGCACATCGCCTTTCTATTCACTTAAATATTCGTATTCTTCGAATTGTTGCTTATTGAGAGTATTTATCTATTCTTGTTTTATTTTGTTTGATCGATACACGTGTCAAGGACCGGAACGCCCCTCAACACGGTGTATTGCCTTGGCAAAACTTATGGAAGATATGTAGATTGGTTGTTCTTATACGTATACGTATTTACTTATAATAATATATGGAAAATATTTTTGTATTTATGAGTTTTTAAGAGAAAATACTACATGTACATAAAAACCGAGAGAATCCAGTAATATATATTTTTGGGTGCAATCTCTTAGGAAAAAGATTGCTTTTTGGATTTTTTAATTTGTTTGATCAATTCTTTAGGAAAAGAATTGTTTTGTTAAATTTTTAGTTTTTATATATTTTTATATTTTTGATTTTTGATTTGTTTTTTATTTATGATACGTAAAAATAACGTTCAAAAGGTGAACGGATCCCAAAAGCCAATGAAAACCGTCAATCGATAGTCTCTCGTAAAGTCAAAGAACCGGCAGCGGCGCCATTTGAAATGTGTATAGTTGAAGTTCGTTTTTCTCAGTTCTTAACAAATTGAAAGTCCTAAGAATATCGGGTTTTTAATTGTTCTTGGTTGATAATATTTTTTGGATATTCTATTGCTAATTCAAACAAGCCTTGCAAAAAATGAAAAATAACGTCTACTTATATGTAAAACATAGTGCACATACCAAGTTTTTATTCAATTAAAATGCAAAATATAAATTCTATAAACTATAAGGACTAGAAATGTAAATTCTATGAAATATAAGTGCTCAGAATGTAAGGCTGAAAAGTATAAGGACTGAATATGTAAAAACAGTTAACTATGACGACTGAAAATGAAAACTATCCAAACAACTTAACTAATTCTTAAAAAAATTCAAACTTCCAAACTGAATTTTAACAAACTTGAAAGTTAAAGGACTGAATTATTGCAAACCCTAAAAAGTAGCAAGTTTAGCCATGATTAAGAACAGTTTAATACTTCAAGGACTTAAGTGCAATTTTTCAAATCTTTTTACCAAAAACGGGTTACAAACTTTAATAAGCTCGTTTGAGCTTATTTCTCAACCAAATTTGAACAAACCACTTGCAAACGTCTTAAAATAAAAAATTAGCTAGACCTATCCAAGGATTTTAGCTGAAACTTACTAAAAAGCTGATAAGCTGAATTCAATAAGCACACAATAAGCTACAAGGAAATCTAGACTTACACAACTAGATTTTATGAAGATTCTTGTTAATAAGCTCAAAATAAGGACGGGAAATTAAGTCTCATGAAAAAGCATCCAGTAATAAGCTCAGAAACTTAAAATAAGCAAAAAGAGTGCTTATGTTGACTTTTGTTGACCAAGAATTTTCAATAAGCCTAAAATCTCAAAAATTAACCAGGAACACTTACTAAATGATTTTGTGAAAGAAAATTGACCAGTTAATGAAGTAGAAATCAAGATATGAAAAAGCAGTCACCAAGTTACAGTAACTTGCATTTGCTTAATGTCTTAAACTTTTGCTTATTTCTTGCTTAATACCTAATACTGTACAATTTCCTTATAGACTTTGAAACTTCATATTATGACTGAGAACTGGTTTGATGTAATTTCATTAACTAACAAAGAAATGTTGGGCAAATCAAATTGACAACTTTCTAAATAGGAACTAGAAGAAAACTGACCCAATCTTTTTTATGACCTTTTGCCTTTTTTACTTAACACTTGACTAGAAAATGATCAAAAGCTATTTGTTATAACTAGTTAACTGAAATTTAAGCAAAGTTTACCAATTTCTAACACTTGAAAATCACTTTTAGGCTAGAACCAAACACTACTTTACTGATTTTTTTTGGAATTTTTGTGAAGTCTTGTTGATCAAAATGTTAAATTGAGAAAAGATCTTTATCAAACTGAGTTTAGTAGCCAAAATGAAGTATGTGAGAACAAGTAACAAGCCGTTATAACAACTAGGACTCAAAATGATTAACAATGCTATATGACTGATAAAAACTAGAAAAACAGGACAAGAATGAAAGCAATAAGCAGATTAAGCTACACAATAAGCTACCAAATCAATGAAATCAGATTGAAAACAGGCTAGAACAACTTTGATCATGCAAACAAGCAAGATTATCTAAGAATGAAGCAGGCAAGCAACTGTTAAGAGGAATTGAAATTCAGAACATGTAAACCTTATGCAAAGGCCTCCTTTGGGGAGTAGAGGAGCACTGAGCTCTCTATTCTAGTGCTAACCACCACCTTAGCACTAGAAAACACTAATCAATAACCAATCAACAACAATCAATCATCAAGAATCACCATAACTGGCTGAATTCATCAAAATCTGCTATAACTGGAAATGGATGATCAAACAGCTACAAACTTCAACTTAGCCAGTTATGATCAAGTGATGATCATAACAAACTAACAACAGCAACAAGAAGGATCAATGAAGCAGGTAATGAACAGTAAGAAGTATGAGAACTTTTGGAGGGAAAATGGAAATTTGAATTTTATTGAATGAAAAGTAGTTACAAAGGTAGGTATTTGTTACAACTAACTATAACAGACTCAAGAGTATGTCAAACTCTTGAGTTGTTAAGCTAAGAACTAAGAAATGAGATGAGAGGAAAAACTAAGTGTGTGTGATTTCACACTTTCTACAACTACAAGAAATGAGACTGAACATGGTATTTATAGACTTTAGGAGTAAAGCAGTTGGGGTTGGTGACGTGTTGGAACCAATCCCAGACTTCACGTGTCAAAAATCTGCTAAATGAGTTTTGCTGATGAAGAACAGATTTGGGGGTTTTCTCTTGGTTTGATTTCAGCTTAAATGGTTGTGACCATTGAGTTCGTCTTGTGATTTTGAGCAAGATTGATGTTTATATCTTCTTCTGAAATGCACTCTAGCTCAAAGTCGATCCTCGTAAATTTTGTTGATGAAGATGACACGTGTCATGATTGAACTGGCTATGAGAATGAGTTGCGGATCATTATCCACATTGGATATTCTGATTATTGCATGTCCTTCTCTTATTGGCTGAAATATGGAAAGTGGGTTTTACTGTTGGGATTTTTAACCAATTAATGACTGGCGGCTGATGTGCATTTATTGCAATGAGTTGGCAATCCAGGGTAACGGTTTCTTGCATTTTCATTGGTTGGCCATATGTCACACGGATCAAGCTTGAATAACTTTCCAAAATTGGCAGAATAAGCCCTTGAACTTGGCAGTTTGTAAATTTGAGCTAGTAATTTCATTTCTTTGCCATATTTGGTCCTTCCAACTTCATTCTTGAACAAATTTGATCCTTTGACTGAGTTGACTTGAGAGTTGACCATTTTTGACTTTGATCTTGACTTTGTCATATTTACACTTTTGGTCCTTCATCTTTGGAAGATTGTCAAGATAGGTCCTTTGTCTTCAAAGTCTTGTCACTTTTGATCCTTCTTTGTCTTTTTCATCAAATTAAGCTTGATTTTCCTTTGTTTGCTTGAAAATGTGTCCTTCTTACCTTTTTGAGTACAAACACAAAACATACCACATAATTCCGCTTTATAGCACAAAGTTTAGGTATTTTTATTGTGTTTTAGGGTGATTTGTTGATAAATTGATATGAGCTTTTGCTCATATCATGATCCTTCTAGAGGATTTTGACGAAAGGGATCGTCTTCCTTTGCATGACCCGATCTTGTCGTTCAAGAACTCTCTCGGGTTCATCGACATATGAAAGATCCTCTCGAATCTAATCAACAGGATACTGGACAACAAGAACTGGATGATAGTTGTATCCTCTTAGTAAGGACACATGGAATACGTTGTGAACGTGTGATATATAAGGTGGTAACGCTAAACGATATGACACTTCACCAACACGTTTTATGATGTCGAGCGGTCCGATGAAGCGACGATTGAGCTTCCCTTTGATTCCAAAACGTTTAAATCCTCGTGCAGGTGATACCTTGAGGAAAACGTGATCACCTATGTTGAAAGATATATCTCTACGACGTTTATCAGCATAGCTCTTCTAGCAAGCACAAGCTTCCTGAATCTTCGCCTTAACGACAACGACCTTCTCATTGGTCACCTCAATCATCTCTGGACCCTCAATCAGTCGTTCGCCCACCTGATCCTAGCAGGTTGGGGCGTGACATTTTCTTCCATACAACATCTCAAAAGGTGCACACTTGATGCTAGCGTGCCAACTGTTGTTGTATGAAAACTCCACTAGATATATATAACCATCCCAGCTTCCTGACCATTCTAGAGCACACGCCCGTAGCATGTCCTTCAATGTCTGAATGGTACGTTCCGACTGTCCGTCGGTCTGCGGATGAAAGGCAGTGCTAAGCTTAAGTCTGGTGCCCCAAGCTTTCTGCAGAATCTGCCAGAAACGTGATGTGAAACAGGGATCTCTGTTAGAGATGATTTCTGATGGAGTACCAAGCAGTCTCATGATCTCCTTCTGAAACGTGTCTGCCAATTTGCTGACCGAATGCTCCTTGAGGATCGGCAGAAAATGAGCAGATTTAGTTAATCAATCAACAATAACCCAGATGGTGTCGTTCTTCCTCTGAGTCACAGGAAGACTGGTAACAAAATCCATGGAGATTTTGTCCCACTTCCATGTTGGAATATCTAATGGTTGTAATAAACCACTAGCTCTCTGGTGTTCGATCTTAATGTACTGGCAGATCATACATTTAGAAACGAAGGTGGCAACATCCTGCTTCAAACCACTCCACCAAAAATGTTGCTTGATGTTGTGGTACATCTTCGTAGAACCAGGATGTATGGTAAATGGAGAGCTGTGAGCTTCAGTCAGCACAGCTTCCCTGAGTGTGGAGTCATCAAGAACCACTAGTCTAATGACCTGCCATAAGATACCATCATTGTCAACACGAAACTTCGCTTGCTGATCAAGGTTCTGAATGATATCCCAAATCTCACCATCGTCCTTCTGAGCTTCCTTGATCCTAGTATGTAAGTCTGGTTCCAGTCTAAGATTCGCCGAGTAACCGTGTTGTCCTCGTACACAAAACTCAATATTAGTCGTTTCTAGGTCACGGATGATCTCCTTTGCAATCCAGATGCCAACAATCATACTCGACTGATATGAGTGTTTTTACTCATATCATTTGTATAAATAAACAATGAATAAATGCATAAAATGTATCAAAATTCCTTGTATATGCTTGTTTGTTGTTTGATGTGTGTAGGTACCAAATTTCGCGAAAACTGACAAAAACCGGCACGAGTTTGAAGAAAAGATCAACAATGCCAAAAACGAGCTCGATTTTAGCGGATTTGATATTCATGGAGGATTTTGGGCCAAGTGGGTCCCACATTTCGGTATTGAGCCCAAAAAACCCAATAAGGAGTCCAAGTTATCTACAAGCCCAATACAAGCCCATGAGACGGATTAAGGCCCATTATCAATTTAGTTGTTAAAATTTAATGTGTGTTTCATGGGCCTTAAAATCCAATGAGACGGATGGAGATTTTATTAAGCCCAAAGTTGAAAAAAGTAAGGACGGGAAAAGTTTTATATAGATCTTGGTGGACAGAGTTTTGGTCAAAAGATGTATACTTACCCACAAACGTTCATCTCACCACAACCACATATTATTTCGTTACTTTCTGTGTATCATCTTCTTTACCCATATCAAAAATAACCAGTCAAAATAAAACTATTCATCCCAAACCCTAAGTTCACAAATAATTGGGGCTTTTCACCTATTTTACTCGTGTGAATGCACACGAGTGGGGAATTAAATCACCCATTATTTTCGGACCTAGAAGATGGACGAATTTGGGGTGACGTGTTTTTTTTGCTAGCTTTTCATTGGCTGAAACACCTCATTGCTCACCATCCTCCAATCATTTGTGGCCAAATCAGCACACAACTAGCACAACTAGCACACTCAACAGTAGGATCAAGATGAGAGAGAAGATTAGAAAAATCGATGGCCAAGAGTGAAGATTCTCCTTCAACAACCTCACCAAGAAGGTTGTGGGTTAGCCTATAAAAACCCTCCCATATCTCTGTATTTTTTATCCCTTTCTTTACTTAATGTTATTATGTTAAAATAGCTGTAGGAATTATTGTAATTTGATTTTCATAGTATTGTTATTTTTACACTGATTTAATAAAAGTTAATTTGGGCATAATCTTCTTATTTTTATTATTTACTGTTAAGTTCTTTGATAAAATAATTTACAGCAAATTTGATGTTATAACATAAAATATTATTTGACTAAGCTTTTATGATAGCTTATATTAAATAATATAAGTGAAGTTGGGGAAATGATCAAACCCACTGTTAGATTAGAAAAATATTAAGAATCGAATCATTTTGGAGTTAGATTGAATCTGGTTCGAGATGTTAGTTTAATGGTGGTTCGATATGTTTTATGGTGGTGTCATTTAGTTCCAAGGCAGCTCAGCGCTCGCCTTTTACCCAACGGATATCTACATTATGGTCAAGCTCAATTTATGTTTATTTTTCTGAATTTATTAGTATAACTTGCTAATTGTGTTGGAGCATAGTTTGGGTGGGCCGGCTCGACGACTCTCCTGGGCCGTTAATCGTCTTCCCCGGTCCTGAGTAATGCTGCAAACAAAGGTAAACCGGTTAGACGTGGACCCGAGACCGGAGCCCCGGGGTCCACCTCCGACGGTCAAGTTAGTATTCGGTCGATATATTGTATATGAGGTGTGGTTAAGAGAGAGAACCTGATTATAATGAGACCCCTACCCCTGTTTATATAGGCTTAGGGTTTCTTGAAGGATAAGTTAGGTGTGTGTGGGTCGCGGGCCTGTTGGACCGGGCCGAATACCAACTGTACGTCGACATGTCCCCCAGTCTAGTATGATATGGTTCATGATCATGTTATGCTAGACTCATTCGTGTATCATGCTCACTAAACAACCGCGTGTGGCTTGCTGCTAGGACATCCTCGTGGGTCATCCGTAACATATGGCTCCACTCGTAATGGGCTCCCTTTAACAAAAAGATGATGGGCTGGGATTGCGAATAGTGAGCATAGCCACTATACACCATAATGTCCCCCCAGTCTAGTATGCGAGGTTGTCACCGAGGTTACTCGACTTTACACCATATCGGCTACCTGTAACCATATCCACGTCGAAAGAAATGGGAAAACATGTATACGTAAGACGGGTGGTTGTGCTCGAATGCTTGGTTTCCCGTGATTAGACGGTAAGGAACCCGTAAGAAGAAAGCATGTTCTATAGCCGGGGTAACACTGGCATTGGCAAGGTATCATTCTTATGCATCTCTAACGTGAGGATGATAAGAAGGTTTTGTGAAGGTGGAGGTGGAACCCGTATGCTGCATCGTGAACATTTGAAGGCGTACTTATTATACCCACTAATGATGCAGCATAGTGCGAATATTGCATTCGTCTTAAGGCCAACAGAACATGTACTTCTGTGGCAAAGTGATGCGGATATTACATCCGTCTTATGGCCACGACATTTGATTACGATTTCCAAAATTTGTCACGGTTTTTCCTAATTTAAACGTAGTTGATCAGGCTCCATCTAACTAAGTATAAACGATATAAATTTAGGAAATTCACTCTTAGCCGGGCCAAGTAATTCGTCGTGGAAGGCGTACTTCCGTAACAAAGATATGAACCAACAGAAGACGTACTTTTGAGGCAGAATGAGCCAGTGGAAGGCGTACTTCCACGGCAAAAGATAACGATGCGCCGTGGAAGAATACTTCCACGCCGAAAATAATGAGCACGTGGAAGAGATACTTCCACGACGAAAATAATGAGCACGTGGAAGAGATACTTCCACGGCGAAGATAAGAAGCACGTGGAAGAGATACTTCCACGGTGAAAATAATGAGCACGTGGAAGAGATACTTCCACGGCGAAGATAATAAGCACGTGGAAGAGACACTTCCACGGCGAAGATAATAAGCACGTGGAAGAATACTTCTACGACGAAGATAATAAGCACTTGGAAGAAATACTTCCATAGCGAAAATAATGAGCGCGTGGAAGAGATACTTCCACGACGAAGATAAGAAGCACGGGGAAGAGATACTTCCACGGCGAAGATAAGAAGCACGTGGAAGAATACTTCCACGGCGAAGATAATAAGCACGTGGAAGAATACTTCCACGACGAAAATAAGAAGCACGTGGAAGAATACTTCCACGGAGAAGATAATGAGCACGTGGAAGAGATACTTCCACGGTGAAAATAATGAGCACGTGGAAGAGATACTTCCACGGCGAAAATAAGAAGTACGTGGAAGAATACTTCCACGACGAAGATAATAAGCACGTGGAAGAATACTTCCACGGCGAAGATAAGAAGCACGTGGAAGAGATACTTCCACGGCGAAAATAATGAGCACGTGGAAGAGATACTTCCACGGCGAAGATAATAAGCACGTGGAAGAATACTTCCACGGCGAAGATAAGAAGCACGTGGAAGAGATACTTCCACGGTGAAAATAATGAGCACGTGGAAGAGATACTTCCACGGCGAAGATAATAAGCACGTGGAAGAGACACTTCCACGAAGAAGATAATAAGCACGTGGAAGAGATACTTCCACGGCGAAAATAATGAGCACGTGGAAGAGATACTTCCACGGAGAAGATAATAAGCACGTGGAAGAGATACTTCCACGGCGAAAATAATGAGCACGTGGAAGAGATACTTCCACGGCGAAAATAAGAAGTACGTGGAAGAATACTTCCACGGCGAAGATAATAAGCACGTGGAAGAGTACTTCCACGGAGAAAATAAGAAGCACGTGGAAGAATACTTCCACGGCGAAGATAATGATCACGTGGAAGAGATACTCCCACGACGAAAATAATGAGCACGTGGAAGAGATACTTCTACGGCGAAGATAAAAAGTACGTGGAAGAATACTTCCATGGCGAAGATAATAAGCACGTGGAAGAATACTTCCACGACGAAGATAAGAAGCACGTGGAAGAGATACTTTCACGGCGAAAATAATGAGCACGTGGAAGAGATACTTCCACGGCGAAGATAATAAGCACGTGGAAGAGATACTTCCACAGCGAAAATAATGAGCACGTGGAAGAGATACTTCCACGGCGAAGATAAGAAGCACGTGGAAGAATACTTCCACGGCGAAGATAATGAGCACGTGGAAGAGATACTTCCACGGCGAAGATAATGAGTACGTGGAAGAGTACTTCCACGGTAAATGATAATGAGCACGTGGAAGAATACTTCCACGGCGAGAGATAACGAGCACGTGGAAGAATACTCCCACGACGCATGAATAATCCAACGGAAGAGATCTTTCTGTGGCGAAGGCATAAGCCAATGGAAGAAATACTTCAATGGCGAAAAAACAAGCGTGCGGATGGAGTCCTTCCGCAGCGAAGGAATAATCCAAAGGAAGAGATACTTTCATGGCGCAGAAACAAGTGCGCGGAAGGAGTACTTCCACAGCGAAGGAATAAGCCAATGGAAGAGATACTTCCATGGCAAAGGAATAAACCGGAAGAAGGCGGACTTCTGCGGCAAAGGAATATATCCAAAGATATTTGTGTGACGTGCACATAAATAGTGGTATTAGTATACCCTATTAGACCCCAAGTTTAATGGTGCTACACTCGATTAGTAGTATTAAACTTAAGCAAGTATTCAAAAAATTACGATCGCGTAGACCAGCGCGAATGGACGTACCATTGTCGCGTATGAAAGATTGAAATTGGGTTCGAACGTGCGAACCAACGCGGATGGGTCTTGCCATAACCGCGAATTGTCACATAGTATAGACGTATCTTAACTAACTTATGGGATGAGCTATGCCACTACGTGCGGCGTACCGCGTTTACCATAAGGACGGTCAAATTTTTGACAAAATGTTGTTAGACGTGCACAGTGTGTCTTTTGCAAGTCCATCATGAGTCATGTGGTTTGCGTAACTTACTACAACGTCTTGATAACAAGGTGTCTAACAAGGATTCATGATCCGTGGTCGTTGGGTTTGCAACCCTCTTACACGACAAGTTGAATTATTAGGTTCACTTAATCCTCTTATTCCGCCTGGGAACGATGTGTACATGTACGCCCGTAGGCAGAAGATATCCGAGTGTACGGACTAGCGCGGATGATCGTACCATGACCGCGGATGAAAAATAAAATATATTATTTAAAGAAAATATATGTAATATATCTTACTGATTTAAAAGATAGATATAATATCTTTTATAAAATAATTAGGGCTAATGACTTAAAAATGCATCTAACTTGTCACTTTTTACCGTTCTGTGTAACCATCTTTTTTTTTCCTATATTATCATTAAACTTTATGATTTCGTACATTATGTGTACCTGGTGACCTGCTTGAGTGGCTAACAGGTTGCCTTAACGACAGTTTAATTTTTTATTACAACGTTAGTCCTTTATATCAACGACCGTTAATATAAACAATTAAAATTTAATTTACAGATTTAAACAAATAATACAGCCTATCAATAACAATAAATCTACATCACTTCTCATCATTCAACCTTTCTTCATTCATCATTTCCATAAAATCAACCCTGCAACCTGATCAATAACCCTAACACCCACCACAACAGCCATTTATCATTTAGCAACAACCTAACACCGCCACACCACCACCACCCTCCACGGCGGCTGCTGTTACTAATTCATCCTCCTAACCCTAGCCGTCGCCCTAGTTATCTTCTTAACATTCAAACAAAAAAATCCAACTCAATCTCCAAAAGTCTCCGTACAATACATTAGCTTAACACCCTTACCCCTCAGACCACTTTCCCCACCAGCGCCTCGCTGTCCCTCCGGTAGAGTTATGGTTTTTTTTGGGAAAAAAACTAGATCATAGATTGTTTGGTTTCAACAAAGATCATTATACATTTACAAGTTAGAACCAAACATATCATAGATCTATTTCATAAAACAAAACAATTTATTTCATAAATTTTCATGTATAATGGTTGTAGCGACAAAAACCATACAAGTTTTGTGGGTTATAGTATTGTTTAGTCGCTGTAATTTGTTTGTAAAAAAAGGAGTGATATGGATGGAGAAATGATAAGGATTTGTGGAGTGATAAGAATTAATTGGGAGATTTTTTATGATTGCAAGTGAACTTATTGTGATGATTTTGTATGATGTTTCTTTGGATGTGAGAGATGGTATTGATGTTTTAGGATGAAGGTTCAATTAATGGATACATGTTTTTTTTTATTTGTTATTGATGTGGGTTTGTGATTTTATGATATATATTGTTTTTGTGATATTTTTATACTACTGTATGTACTTTTAAGATTATAATGTTTTTATTCTGTTTATAAAAAAAACAACTCAAAAAGAAAAATAAAATAAAAAATGAGAGTATTTTAGTCATTCCATTTTGACAAAAATCTAAAATTGAATCGAAAGTCAAAATTGCACTTTTTTATAAATTTTTTAAAAACTTTTAAAACTTTTTTTATAACTTTTTTTGAAAACTTCAAAATTTTTATATAGATAATCATACTTTTTTTAGAAAATTTTAAATTTTCAAAAGTCAAAATTGCACTTTTTTACAAAAGAACTTTGAAAATTTTGTTTCTAAAAAATCGTACTTTCTTTTACTAATTTTTTAAAATTAAAAATATTTACATTTTTAAAGTAAAATGTTTTAAAATTCTAAAAAAGTAAGAATTTTACATTCGAAAATTCAAATTTCTATAAAAAAGTACGATTTTTGTAAAAAGATTGCAAAATATTTGTGAAAAAAAATTATACGTTTTATAAAAAAATTGTAAAAAAACTCTTACAAAATATTATTGTAAAAAATAATATTTTTTTGAAGTTATACATTTTTTGATAAATATTATTTTTTAGAAAGTCAAAGTTTGAGTGTTTATATGAACAACCGTTAATACAAGGACTAACATTGTAATAAAAATTGTAACTGTCGTTAAGTTAACCTGCTAGAGCAAGTCAAACAAGTCACCAGTACACACAATGAATGAAATCACAAAGTTTAATAATAATATAGGAAAAAAAAAGATGGCTACACAGAACGGTAAAAAGTGACAAGTTAGATACATTTTTAAGTTATTAGCCCAAATAATTATATCGGAATATATCGTAAATAATATCTTTTAGTAATTTTAATGATATTTGTAATATCTTTTATTAATATAAACAATATATTGATAATATATATTTTAAGTTTAAAAGATAAGGGTAATATCTTGTTACGCATTTAAAAAAATAAGATATTAAAAATATCTTTATATAAATTCAAAAGATCACGTAATATTTTAATAATATAAACAATATTTTTAGGCGTGCAGACTAACGCAGAAGAGCGCGACTCATGATCGCGAAAAAAAAAAGAATATGTCAAGTCGCACGTAACATCGCGGAAGGACAAGTCCTATGCGCGCGGATACCAAAATAAAAAATATATGGATGTAGACATATAATTGATGACAACTACGCAAACTAGGAATAATCTTTTTAAATACATGACAATTATAAATAGAAGATAATAAATCTTGTTAGTAGGAAAGATAATATTTTATGAGTGAAAAATAATGATAAACTTGGCACAGAGAATATTGTTATCATATATTCTTGTTTATACGGATTCGTCAGAATCAATTAAGGAAGCAAATATTCTTGTTTCATGGCAACTAAAAATTGATCTAGAAAACCAAATCGACGTATTAATCAACAATGCTACCTTGTCTCATTATTGTTAATGATGAAAATATGAAAAGCCAGGTGGGCCTATTATGTATAGTCATAGGTGATATAATAAGCATACTTGATGAGAATATGTTATCCTATTAACACCGAGAAGCAAAAATATGTTTTGCCGCCGCCGTCGTAATTATACACAGCGCATTGACGACGTTTTACAAACAAAAATAATGCTGACATTGTCAGTAAAAAATAAAGAAGGTTTAAGAGTTACCGAATATTGATTTTTGCTTTTCGGTTATGCGAGAACACGAATCATAGTTTTATTCAATGTCCCACGGATGGTGCCAACTTGTTGGAGCATAGTTTGGGTGGGCCGGCTCGACGACTCTCCTGGGCCGTTAATCGTCTTCCCCGGTCCTGAGTAATGCTGCAAACAAAGGTAAACCGGTTAGACGTGGACCCGAGGTCGGAGCCCTGGGGTCCACCTCCGACGGTCAAGTTAGTATTCAGTTGATATATTGTATATGAGGTGTGGTTAAGAGAGAGAACCTGATTATAATGAGACCCCTACCCCTGTTTATATAGGCTTAGGGTTTCTTAAAGGATACGTTAGGTGTGTGTGGGCCGCGGGCCTGTTGGACCGGGCCGAATACCAACTGTACGTCGACAAATTGTTAATGTTATTTCCTGATTTGCTGATGTTTGGATCAAATTCTTTCTACAAATGTTACTGAAATGAAATTTGGAATTTGCTAACTGAATACATGAATGTAAATCTGATTTTCAAGTGAGTTTATGAATTTAATTGTTTTGGTTAACGGAGTTTGATAATACTTCTTGGTATGATATGAGATTTCAGTTTGAAGTTTGTGGTAGCTTTGATTTTCAGTTTGTAGTTTAGAGATCAAGATTTTGATGCTATGATGAATGTGATTTGTTATTTTATACTTGTATGTCTGTTGGTTATTCGTTATTCTTTGATTTTTAAGCTACTTAAGCATGTTATTATTTTAGATCTATTTGCTTGATTTTTGGTTTGATGTTTTGTTTGAGAGGATCTGAATTGAATCTGCTTAATTAGCTGGTCTAGGTGTCTAATATGTAGCATGAATCTGTTTTAGATACTCTCATGAGTTGAGTTCATAAAGTTCTGCTGATTATTTGCTAGTCTATGATGAGTGTTTGGTAATTCAGGTTTTATTATGAGTTTAGAATTGTTAGTTTTTCTTGTTAAGCTGATTTGTGATTGATGTTGTTAGTTTAACTGAATAAATGGCTGGATATGCTATTGAATTGTTTTAGTTAGTAATGGATTTATCTTTGCTCTAATATAGTTGAGTTTCTGATTTAAGTTCGTGTGGCTGTATTTGTTTTTCTCTTACTGCATAAATTGTGATTGTTAGCCTGAATTCCTCAACTGAGGTGTTTGGGGCTGTGTATCAAAAGAGCACTGAAAAAAATAAGCACAAAAAAGTACCACTCCTGTGGTTCGAACCTGTGACCTCACGGTTAATTACCAGCTTGATAACCATCTGAGCCAAAGGCTCATGTTAGTTTAAGTCTGCACAATTTGATTAATATACATATTTTATCTTTGACTTTTCAGCTTTTTTGTCACACGTTTTTTTATTTAATAATAAATATTATTGTTTTTAAATAAATAAAAGTTTTATTATTTAGTTTAAAATAATTAGTAGAAATAAATAAATAAAAATAAAAATAAAAAAATGTTTTTATTAATTTTAGGAATTTAATTAGTTTTAAATAAAATTAGACTTGATTAAATTTGTAGAAATAAAATAGTTTTTTGATAGATTTTAAAATTAGTGTAAAAGTTATTTTAATTATATATATTAAATTTTAATAGATTTTTAAGTAGTTTTAATCTTTAAAATTGCTTTATTTTTTAAATAGTTTTTTTTAGATTAATAATTTTGGGTTTACGATTCATGCACTTTAGGTTAAAAATTGGTAGAATTAATTTTAGTTTTAAAAACCGAAACCAATTCGAATCAATTGTCCAAATCAAAGCAAAACGTCTCAAATTCATAAGATCTTCGTGTACAACGAACTTGGTTCATCACGTGTTTAATTGAATTCGTCTTTGGTAATTTTAGTTTATTACTTTTTCCTAAAGGTAATTTACGAATTTACCCTATAACGTATCTTAATTATCACTATACTATCACGATCACATCAAAAATTTTGGCGCTGCTGCCGGGGATCTTGTGTACGATTCGTTTTCGTTGAGATTTGTTGATCGTTGATTTGAAGACCCTTTCTGTCCTCGGAAAGTTTTGTTATTTTTCTGTTAAATAGTATGTATCGTTTTTCGTGTTTTTTGTGATTAATATATTGTATTACGTAGACCAATAAATTTACATACTTTTCAAATAAGGCCTTAGTTGGGATTTCATCACCTAGCTATTGTAGTCGAATCCAAAACAAAAATAAAAAGGCAAAATAGATAAATACTAATAAGAAGTTTGAACTCGATTTGTACAAACTATAAGGTGGATATAAGGCGACGTGCTATAAAAGGCCGTCTAAGGAAAAAGGTATTTAAGTGCTTTGTGCCACCTCGTTTCCCCGCTTGCTTGTGCATATATTGAGAGGGACGACCTATTATTGGTTTGCCGACTCAAGTAGTATTATATTTTATTTTTGTAGTTTACTTATTGAACCTCGAGACGTTTAGGTTTTCACCTATCGTTTCAAAGTCAACCGAGGGTAATTTACTTCCATAGTAGTTATCCTTATTCCTTGTTTTTTATCATCATTTTTGATTGAGCAATACCAAATAAAAATACCAAAAATAATCTTCTTCTTGTCTAAATTCTCGTCTTTGTAGTGTATGCAATTACGTTCTTCTCGACTTGTGCTTGATTTTAATAGGCTTGAAAATATTCCTCGTAGAAATAGAAATCGTCAACAACGAATAGTGGAACCCGAGCTTCCACCTATTGTTGTAGAGATGGCCGATAACCGAACAATGGAGGAATTGCTCCGTGCACCCACCGAAGGGTATGGGGAAGCAATCGTTGTGCCGGCTATTTTGGCGGATCATTATGAGATTAAGACGGGTCTTTTATCGCTCATTCGTGCCGACCAATTTCGTGGCAATGAGACCGATAACCCGCACTCTCACATTCAGAATTTTCTTCGAATTACCTCGACTCTCAAGTTTAGAGATGTGCCGAATGAGGCGATTAAGCTCATGATTTTTCCGTACTCGCTCGAGGTTAATGCTAAGATTTGGTATGAGAAAGAACCACCGGGTTCGATCTTAACATGGGATGATTTAGTGTCTAAGTTCATGAATTATTTCTTTCCACCATCCAAAACAACACACTTTAAGAACGAGATCACTAGATTTGAACAAAAAGTGCATGAATCGTTTGGGGTTGCTTGGGAAAGGTCCACACCACGGTTTCTCGGAATTGCATCAAATAAATACTTTTTATAATGGGCTTAATATGATTGAACAATATTCGTTAAATACCGCCGCGGGTGGTAATCTTTTAAGGAAAACTCCGAGAGACGCGTGGGGTATAATTGAGAATAAATCTAGAGTGCAATATTCACGAAACACACCGAGTGTTTCCAATGTGAATTCGTTTAATCCCGAGATTGCTAGATTGGACTCTAAGATTGACACGATTTTGAATGAGATTAGGAAGAATCCTCATGGATTGATTAATATGGTTTAAAATGTTTGTGTATCATGTGCTGGAGCACATCCTAATTATGCTTGTTTAACCACGGGGTTTGATCAAGCTAGTGCTTTTGCCGCGATGGGAACTTATGGCTCCAACGGTCAAGTTCCTCTTCAAAATCATGTTGCTCCAACGAGTTTTCCACCGGTTCAAAATAGGTACAACAATGGAAATAATGGGAATAATCTTAACCATGGTAACTAAGGGAATTTTAATCAAGGAAATGGGTTTAATACTAATCAAAACAATCAAGGTTTTCAAAGCAATAACCAAAATGATTTGTCAAGCTACATTAAAGCGAATGAGGCAAATTTGAAGGCTTTTCAAAATAACATTCAAGGGCAAATTAATACTTTGAAACTCGATTTTCAAAATACGATTAACGGGCAAAATAACAAGATTGAGCTTAATCAACAAAGGCTAGAGCAAAGTCAAAATCGAATGCAACAAAGTTTGGAACAAAGTCAAAATAAATTGCTTTCGATGTTTAAGGGATTTATGTCTAAACCATCATCTTCTTCGGGTTGCTTACCTAGTAATACCATTCCAAACCCGAAGGGAGAGCTTAAGGCCATAACTGTTTATGATGATTGTGATAATTTAGAGGAAGTTGAAGTGATTGAGTTTAATCCTCCACCTAAAGAGACTTTTCTAGATGTCACCAAGGCAACTTTAAATGTGATTACTACCTCGGTTTTCTTTGATTTCTTTCTCGAGAAGTATAAAGATCCGGGTCAATTCTTGATACCTTGTGTTTTCAATGAGCTTGGGGTGTGCAAAGCTCTAGCCGATCAAGGAGCTAGCATTAACTTAATGCCCTTAGCCATTTGGAAAACTATTGACTATGCACCACTTAGTACCACTCGAATGATCATTGAGCTTGATAATGGTACCACCACCCGTCCGGTTGGTATAGCAGAGAATGTCATTGTTAAAGTGGGAAAGTTTTTGTACTTAGCCGATTTTGCTATATTTGATTATGAGACCAATCCTCGTGTGCCTATTATTTTGGGACGACCATTTTTGTGCACGGCTCATGTTCAAGTTGATATGAGGAAAGAGGAAATTAAATTGTTTTATGGAGATAAAAAGCATTGTTTTCAAACTGGAAAAGATTACAAGATTTGCTTCTAAGAAAGTGGAAAGTGTGAAACTTGTTGAGACAACTGAAAGTAATAAGAAAGCTCTTTTTGATAAAGGTGTTTTTCCAATTTTGGAAACTTTATTTTGTGATAAAGAAAAGTTAAATTCAAAGGAAGAAGTTTGCTTTGTTGAATCATGTTGTAATCTTTCCTCTTCTCCATTCACTCCACACGAGGATGATAGTTCTAAGATTGAAAAACAAATTGATGAATACCTTAGTGCACCATTTGATGCTAGTGAGTTTAATAGTGAGAATTTTTATCCCGAGAGTGATATTGCTTTAATTGAACAATCTTTGAAAATGGACTCATTTTCACTCTCTCCGAAGGATCAAATTGATGTACCTAAGGCACAATCTTCCGTTGAAGAGCCTTTGATTCCTAACTTCACATCGAGTGAGGTTAGTGACTATTCGTTCGATAAGTTCGCTGATGAACTTTTTGCTATTATTGATCCACTTCCACGGGGAAGTGAAGACGTTTCCGATCTCGAGATCGAACGTGATTCTCATGTTTTACCTACCATTCTCGAGGAATTCACCGATAAATTTCCTTCTAATGAGAATGATGATCTTGTATCCGAGTGTGACACACTTGATACTTTGTCGGATACTTCTTGTGATGACGAGATTGATGACACTTTTGTGACTTACTCAAATCCTCTCTTTGAAGCTTCAATGAACAATAATCCATTGTTTCAAGAGGATTTTGAGAGCATCATACTTCCTACATCTCACAACCTTTGTGATGATGAACTTCTCTTGAAGGAGGTTGACGAGTTTCTTTATATAGACATTCCTTCGGAATTTGAGGAAGAGTCTAATGACGGTGATGAAGATACTTGGTTTGATCACCCGATTTATTATGATGATAATGTTGACCCGGAGGGAGAAATTACCTTTGCTCCAATTATCCTTCCCACTCGTTTTGATATTAATGTGCGGGTTTTTCATGCGACTCATTTTGAGTACCATGACCCCTTTGTTCACATTCCTAAGTGACAAGGTCGACAAAGTCATGCAAGTTGAAACCACTAGTGTTGAGACTTTTATACCACCATTACCATGTGCTTTATATGATTTTGGATTAGCATGGGGGGACGACACCGTGTTGTCTATTCCTTTCTCTCACGAGGACGATGCATTCGACCCCGAAATCGTTGATTTAGGGAAATCTCGGCCTTTCACCGATGCAATAATTGAAAGACTTTTTAATCATCTTGGTGCGAGTTTATCTCGGGGAGCATGCTACATCCATTTAGTGATTTGTGACTACCATCTCTTGTTAGAGATTCGTGTTGGAGTTTTATCCTTTCGTTTGTCATCCGACAACGAGGATGTAATCTTTGACCCCGGCATCGAGCTTTATGTTTGATTCTATTCTATTATGCCGGTTTTCACCACTTTCCCTAAGGACCAATGAATGCGGGGATCGAGTCGAGCTCATGACTCGGTTAACAAAAACGAGGTGCCTTGTGGGGGAGTCCCATACATTCTATCTTCTTTCTATTTTCTAACACTAATAAGGCTTGATCTTTCAAGCTCGTGCTCGCGTTTTGTTGTGAATCTAGGGTATGACCTTAATCTTTGAAGACTCTCGTGTTCGGTTTTTGCCGGTCCACTTGATCTTCCATTCTTTGAATGCCAAAAAGGGGCACACTCTCTATCCTTTGATTTTTATCGACTAACGTTTTATCTTGAGGCATAATTAATAAACGGCTTATAGATTTGCGTGCTTTTTCCATGCTAGGATTTTGCATTAGACTCTTCGTGTTTTAGCAAGGGGGTGTTACTCTTGAGTTAAGAAACATTGAGGAAAATGTTTGGTTGTAGCATGGGGGAGTTAATCGATATAATAGCTTGCAATTGCTTTTGTCGTGTCTAAACGTAATTTTTCTCATTTTTCATAAAAAATTTAAATTTTTAGTGTTATTTTTATGTTTTAATAAAGGAAATAAGTGTTTTTGACACAAATGTAGGCTTTCCGTTAGTGAAAATAAAAATAGTTTTTGACTCCACTCGGTTTTTACCTTAGCTTTTCCTTAACGTATTTGAATTAAGTTTTGCTTGGCTTTTATATAGGGAGCTTTAAAACGCGAAAGTCTTAATTCATACGGGTTAAGAACAAGAACTTTTCGCAAGTTCCTATAATTGATCCTAGAAAGTCGTTTATCAAAGGAACTTTAAAACGCAAATTCTAAAACTTGAAAGAGTATAAGAAGATGCAAGATCCTATAAATGACTTGAAAACCTAAAACTTTGATTTAATAGGCTAAGTATCCATTGATTTCACATTTTTGGAATTTTACAATATGGAGAACAAGAAATGATAGAGTTCAATCATAAGTTTCTAAAATTAATTTTTCTTTGTGCAAGTATTTTTGTGTTTCATTTAATCTCCTCATATTTACTTTCCACACTTGAATAATATTTGCTTAATAAATGAAGTTTTTAGCGGTTTAGGCTTGATATCTTAACTCGTAACACCTTCTTTTTCTTCCCTTGTAATTAAAGTGAGAACACATTAAGGGTGTCAGCGTCATGGACTTTTGATCATGGGATTGCGGAAATTTGGCTTACTATATATATCATATTAATAAAGAAGAATAAATAAAAACATGTTCTCTAGGAGCCTTCGGGTGGGAGTCATGTAGCACTAACCTTGTCATTAGATCCTTAGGGTGTATAGTAAGGGGACGTGTTGAATAAAAATTGCTTCATCATCATGAGCCGTAAGGTGGGATGGTGATGTCAATTCCCTTATTTTTGTCCAAGGAGCCTTAGGGTGTGGATTTTAAATAACGAGCACAATTGCATCTTAAAGAGCCAAAAGGTGTTATGATGTAATTGTTGCTAACTCCATATAAGGTCATAATTGATTTTGGAGGTTTTTATTGTTGCTTTTAAGTAGTCCTATTAGCCAAATTTCGGGTCCGGGGATTTATCCCTCAAATCGTGTTAAGTTATCCTTGATGTGGGCTTTCTTTATTGACAACGGCTTTTGAAGTCGAGGTTAGGTTTTGAGTGTTGAGTTTACACAGTTCTTGCCTTCATTTTTGGACTAATAAATATCAAATAAAGTCAAATGAGCCTTTAGGTGAATGACAAATAAAATCTAGAGATACAATTAGGAATAATAGGAGATTGAGTTTAACACAAATTACTTGTATGAGTTGGTTTAATTTTGGGGCTTATGATTGACAATGATCTTGTTTTTCACTTGGCATGGAAAAGTGAAAAGTCGGGGACGATGAATCTATTTGAGTTTTATGATCCTAAAAGTTATTTTTCAAATAATGAAAGCAATACATTATGTCTTTGCAAAATAAAATGTCAAAAGTTGAATAATGGTGTAGTTAGTGTTTTATTTTATCATTGCGTGAGGACACGACAATTGCTTAGCAAGGGGGAGTTTGATATGAGTGTTTTTACTCATATCATTTGTATCGATAAACAATGAATAAATGCATAAAATGTATCAAAAATGCCTTGTATATTCTTGTTTGTTGTTTGATGTGTGTAGGTACCAAAGTTCGCGAAAACCGACAAAAATTGGCACGAGTTTGAAGAAAAGATCAACAATGCCAAAAACGAGCTCGATTTTAGCGGATTTGATATTCATGGAGGATTTCGGGCCAAATGGGTCCCACATTTGGGTATTGGGCCCAAAAAGCCCAATAAGGTGTCCAAGTTATCTACAAGCCCAATACAAGCCCATGAGACGGATTAAGGCCCATTATCAATTTAGTTGTTAAAATTGGATGTGTGTTTCATGGGCCTTAAAATCCAATGAGACGGATGGAGAGTTTATTAAGCCCAAAGTTGAAAAAAGTAAGGACGGGAAAAGTTTTATATAGATTTTGGTGGACAATGTTTTGGTCAAAAGATGTATGCTTACCCACAAACGTTCATCTCACCACAACCACATATTATTTCGTTACTTTCTATGTATCATCTTCTTTACCCATATCAAAAATAACCAGTCAAAATAAAACTATTCATCCCAAACCCTAAGTTCACAAATAATTGGGGCTTTTCACCTATTTTACTCGTGTGAATGCACACGAGTGGGGAATTAAATCACCCATTATTTTCGGACCTAGAAGATGGACGAATTTGGGGTGACGTGTTTTTTTTTGCTAGCTTTTCATTGGCTGCAACACCTCATTGCTCACCATCCTCCAATCATTTGTGGCCAAATCAGCACACAACTAGCACAACTAGCACACTCGGATGCCACGTTGGCGATCCGTGTTCTAGTTGGCTTATCTCAACCGTAGGATCAAGATGAGAGAAGATTAGAAAGATTGATGGCCAAGAGTGAAGATTCTCCTTCAACAACCTCACCAAGAAGGTTGTGGGTTAGCCTATAAAAACCCTCCCATATCTCTGTATTTTTTATCCCTTTCTTTATTTAATTTATTATGTTAAAATAGCTGTAGGAATTATTGTAATTTGATTTTCATAGTATTGTAATTTTTACACTAATTTAATAAAAGTTAATTTGGGAATAATCTTCTTGTTTTTATTATTTACTGTTAAGTTATTTGATAAAATAATTTACAGCAAATTTTATGTTATAACATAAAATATTATTTGATTAAGCTTTTATGATAGCTTATATTAAATAATATAAGTGAAGTTGGGGAAATGATCTAACCCACTGTTAGATTAGAAAAATATTAAAGAATCGAATCATTTTGAAGTTAGATTGAATCTGGTTCGAGATGTTTGTTTAATGGTGGTTCGAGATGTTTTATGGTGGTGCCGTTTAGTTCCAAGGCAGCTCAACGCTCGCCTTCTACCCAACGGATATCTACATTATGGTCAAGCTAATTGTAAATGTTATTTCCTGATTTGCTGATGTTTGAATCAAGTTCTTTCTACAAATGTTACTGAAATGAAATTTGGAATTTGCTAACTGAATACATGAATGTGAATCTGATTTTCATGTGAGTTTATGAATTTAACTGTTTTGGTTAACGGAGTTTGATAATACTACTTGGTATGATATGAGAATTCAGTTTGAAGTTTGTGGTAGCTTTGATTTTTTCAGTTTGTCGTTTAGAGATCAAGATTTTAATGCTATGATGAATTTGATTTGTTATTTTATACTTGTATGTCTGTTGGTTATTGGTTATTCTTTGATTTTTTAAGCTACTTAAGCATGTTATTATTTTAAATCTATTTGCTTGATTTTCGGTTTGATGTTTTGTTTGAGAGGATCTGAATTGAATCTGCTTTAATTAGCTGGTCTAGGTGTCTAATATGTAGCATGAATCTGTTTTAGATACTCTCATGAGTTGAGTTCATAAAGTTATGCAGATTATTTGCTAGTCTATGATGGGTGTTTGGTAATTCAGGTTTTATTATGAGTTTAGAATTGTTAGTTTTTCTTGTTAAGCTGATTTGTGATTGATGTTGTTAGTTTAACTGATTAAATGGCTGGATATGCTATTGAATTGTTTTAGTTAGTAATGGATTTATCTTTGCTCTAATATAGTTGAATTTCTGATTTAAATTTGTGTGGCTGTATTTGTTTTTCTCTTACTGCATAAATTGTGATTGTTAGCCTGAATTCCTCAACTGAGTTGTTTGGGGTTGTGTATCAAAAGAGCACTGAAAAAAATAAGCACAAAAAAGTACCACTCCTGTGGTTCGAACCCGTGACCTCACGGTTAATTACCAGCTTGATAACTATCTGAGCCACAGGCTCATGTTAGTTTAAGTCTGCACAATTTGATTAATATACATATTTTATCTTTGACTTTTTAGCTTTTTTGTCACACGTTTTTTTATTTAATAATAAATATTATTCTCTTTAAATAAATAAAAGTTTTATTATTTAGTTTCAAATAATTAGTAGAAATAAATAAATAAAAATAAAAATAAAAAATGTTTTTATTAATTTTAGGAATTTAATTAGTTTTAAATAAAATTAGACTTGATTAAATTTGTAGAAATAAAATAGGTTTCTAATAGATTTTAAAATTACTGTAAAAGTTATTTTAATTATATAGATTAATTTTTAATAGATTTTTAAGTAGTTTTAATCTTTAAAATTGCTTTATTTTTTAAATAGTTTTTTTTAGATTAATAATTTTGGGTTTACGATTCATGCACTTTAGGTTAAAAATTGGTAGAATTAATTTTAGTTTTAAAAACCGAAACCAATTCGAATCAATTGTCTAAATCAAAGCAAAACGTCTCAAATTCATAAGATCTTCGTGTACAACGAACTTGGTTCATCACGTGTTTAATTGAATTCGTTCCTAAAGGTAATTTACTAATTTACCCTATAACGTATCTTAATAATCACTATACTATCACGATCACATCACCGACCTTCTGCTTAGAGCATCTGCCACCACATTCGCCTTACCAGGATGGTACCGAATGTTGGTGTCCTAGTCCTTCAATAGCTCTAACCATCTCCTTTGTCTCATGTTCAGTTCCTTCTGGGTGAGGATGTACTTGAGACTCTTGTGATCAGTGAATATGTCACATAATTCACCTTACAAATAATGTCTCCAGACCTTCAACGCGAAAAAAACTGCTGTAAGCTCCAAATCATGAGTAGGATAGTTTTCTTCATAAGGTTTCAGCTGCCGTGATGCATATGCAATAACCTTCCCATGTTGCATGAGAACACAGCCTAGACCCTTTCTTGAAGCGTTACTATATATCTGAAATCCACCTGAGCCAGATTGGAGAGTAAGAATAGGTGCAGTCACTAACTTCTACTTAAGATATTCAAATCTCAATCTCGTTCTTCCGTCCATACGAATTTCTCTCCTTTCCTCATCAACTTATTCAAAGGTAAGGCTAACCGTGAAAAGTTCTCTACAAACCTGCGGTAGTAGCCAGCTAAACCTAGAAAACTTATGACCTCTGTTGCAGATGTAGGTCTCGGCCATTTGGTGATAGCTTCGACCTTTGTAGGATCCATCGTGATCCCCTCTACAGATACAATATGGCCCAGAAATTCTACCTTGCTTAACCAGAACTCACACTTCGAGAACTTGGCATACAGCTGCTTCTGACGAAGAATCTGCAATAATGTACGAAGGTGTTCCTCATGTTCCTCCTTGGATTTGGAGAAAATCAGGATGTCATCCATGAATACGAAAACGAATTTTTCCAGAAACTCATAGAAGACACAGTTCATTAAATCCATGAAGACTGCTGGAGCATTTGTGAGTCCGAATGGCATGACTACGAACTCGTAGTGCCCATAACGTGTATGGAAGGTAGTCTTAGTGATATCCTGCTCTTTAACCCGGAATTGATGGTAGCCGGAACTCAGATCGATCTTGGAGAAATACTTGGCGCCGTGAAGTTGATCAAAAAGGTCATCAATTCGCGGCAAAGGATAACGATTCCTGATCGTGATCTTGTTCAGCTCACTAGTCTATACACAAGCGCATGCTGCCGTCTTTCTTCTTCACGAAAAGTCCCGGTGCACCCCATGGCGATGCAATGGGACGGACGAAACCTCGTTCAAGAAGTTCATGCAGCTGATCTTTTAATTCTTTGAGCTCAATAGGAGCCATGTGACAGGGAGCCTTAGAAATTGGCTCTGCACTTGGAATGAGCTCAATTCCAAACTAAACTTCACGAACAGGTGGTATGTCGGGAATTCATCAGGAAATACGTTAGGAAAATCTGACACAATAGGATGATCTTGGATCGATGGAGACTCGGCAGTAATGTCATGAATATTGGCTATGAAGCCCTAACAGCCGTGTGTTAGTAATGCAGGCGCCTCCATGGATGAAATAATTTGTACTGACCTCATTGGCAAAAAACCATGGTGTATGTACTTTGGAGATTTAACATCATCGAAGATAACTCGATACGTGTGACAGTCTATTGTAGCCTGGTGTTTGGATAACAAGTCCATTCCCAATATCAAATCAAAATCGCACATGTCCAAAGGAAGTGTGTCAACTCTGCGGATTTTATCACCAAATTCTAGGGGAAGTTCTCTGTATACCTGGGTGATTCGTACAGAGTCCCTAAGTGGCGTGGAAATGCATAATGTATTATCTAATGGCATAGGGGAAATCCTAACACGTACGGCAAAAGTAGTGGATATGACTGAATGAGTCGCTCTAGTATCAAATAGAACGCATGCTGCCAAACCATTCATAAAGAGATTCCCAGTGATGGTACCTGAAGTCTTGTTCACCTGATCTCTAGTAGTAGTGAACACGCAACCAGAAGTAGGAGGTGGTTTGGTGTCGGCATGTCTAGAGGTGCCTTCTATCTCACCTTGGCGATAATCCTTCTGCTGATGGCCTTGTTGGCCACACTTGAAACAACCAGCACTACCTCGGCGACAAACACCAGAATGTCTGCGCGAAGAAGTAGGGCATATAGGATGTGTGAGTCCTCCAGCAGGCGTCCTAGCTATCTGAGAGCCTGTTTCGGGATTACATGCATGAGACATGATCATGAAACATAAACATGATTACATATAAGGTTTGAAAATTACCAGATGAGATAGAACGGTTAGGCTGTGAACCTCTACGGTCCTGATCCCTACCGTTGTTGTTCCTGAATTAGAATCGTCGGAGTGTTAGAATACCATAACATAAGATATTTTCACATGAAAGAAGGTAAATGTAGGGACCTGCTGTTGTTCGTGTTATTAGCGTTGTTACGGTAATTATCATTACCGCTACGCCTCTCTGAACCAGAACGGTCGTTGGTGTGACCGTTCCCCTTAGATGCTTGCTGCTGAACGGCCGCAGGCTTATGGTCATTAGTCTTCTGTCTGAATTGTAAAGTTGAATAGAGGATGATATGAAAACGGAAATACTGAAAGAAATGAATGGTTAAAATTGTTGATTGAAGATACCTCTTCACTACTCGATCGTCACCAAACTCCTCTCGTTCCTGAAGCATCTCAAGCTTTTAGGCAGCATCGGCCACCTGTGCCACTGTAGTGAACGTGGCGCAAACCAAACTATTGGCAACCGAAGTGCGAAGAGCCCAACGAAACTTCTCAGCCTGCTCCTCATTAGTACCAGCTGCTGCTCCCAAGAAACCAGCCAAACAGAGAAACCTCTGCATGAATTCGTTGCTGTTCTCCCCAGCAACCTGTCAGATATTATGATAATACCTCTTAAGATTCTCTTGCTCAGCATGTGGGAAATACTGATTAAGGAAGAGCTCCTTAAACTGGTCCTAAGTCAACAGTGCAACCCAACTATCACCACCATTGGACTACTTGACAGACTTCCACCACTGCAGCACATCACCTTCAAACTTATAGCAAGCCAGTCTTGCCTTGAAAACTTTGTCACAACCCTTCGCATCGAATATCTTCTCGATGTTATAAATCCAAGCTTCAGCTTCGTTGGGGCTGTCAGTCTGCTTAAAAGAACGGGGTCGCTTCTTGTTGAATCGCTCCAACCAAGTCATAAGGGTAACAGGTGGTGGTGGTGGAGGATTGTTGTAGTGGTTCTCAGGATGAGGGCCAAATTGAACGCCCTGAGCTTGGATTTCAGCATGAACTTCGTCCATGATTTCATTGCGAAGTTGGGGAAGGATTGCTTGCAAAGCTGCATTGACAACTACGGTCAATTCTTGAGCATTGCGTGTGTTCACGATCTGACAATTTAAAACAAAAAATGCAACATAAATGATTAGTCTGAAATGATATGGACAGTTTATAATGCATGAAACAATTTAGAATGCATGAAACAATTTAGAATGCATGATGCAGTTTATAAAAACTTTTATATGCGCGAGGGTAAACGCCTATGGTTAGTTTACCCAAAACAAATGACATAACGGGGGACACCTATGGGTCGGTTCCAAAGTTAAAAGTTTCGATAAAAGCACATGCGAATAAATAGGGCCAGTCCTGTACCAACCATTACTTAGTCATAAACCTGAGACCATGATATGAATGTATGAAATAAAATGAAAATGAATCAATGCATGAAAACCAACTGTCAATTCTAGGAAGACACTGGTGACTACCCGTAAGTCACATGTCATGTTTTACATAGCTCCAGGTCGAAACCTTATCTCTGATACCATAATTGTAACACCTCATTTGTTAAGATGGAATGCTATAGTAAAACATGGCGTGTCATCAAAGCGTGCAAGGTAAATGTCAAAACATTCATGACCATAAAAGGAAATACCGGAATCAAACATCGGTAGTCCAAGTAACTCAAACACAAGAAAATATAAGTACTGTAAATGAAAGGACTAAACAATGTCCAAAAGAAGTAAAGTATGAGAAAGTAGGAATAAATGCATAAGGTAAAAGAGGCTGGATAGCTTCCATCCGAATGCACATACTCTTAAGATCCTACTTGCGACCTTGGGTACCTGCCGTTTGGGAACATGGAAATGGAAAACGGCTGAGCATAACGCCCAATGCACGGATATACAATAAATCATGGAAACATAGTGTAATGAAAGCATAAAACAACATATAAAGCATGGAAAAGCAGCAGAAATGAATAAGTCCTGGGAAACCTAGATGTATAACATGTTTACTGGTTTTAGTTCTTGAAAACATAACTTATGTTACTTATGAAAATCTGTATTAGTTTAATATACCAAAAGCCAATATAGGTCATGAGGTAAACAACATGCATGAATACTTGGAGGGGTGTCCTCGTCATGCAATTAGAGGGGATGCCTCTAATTAATGGTAATGGGTAGGAGGGATCAGCTCCTTGTGAAGGATGCAAGGCACATACCACATTCACCAAGAAATCCTGACTGACACTATAACTAGGATGCACCCATACGCCCCAAATGATAATATAATAATAAAGGTCAAATAAACTAAAAGGGACGCCACGAGCTATCACTCCGTCGTGGTGAAGTCATAACACTACTGCCTCTAGTGTTATGGTTATGGTACTTCCATAACTAGGTGAAACTGGCATGCATGCATATGGCTAAGGTAACTAATAAAACATAAGCATTTAATCTGTAACTACTGGGGAAAACAGTTGGTTGCATACCGGAAATCCTAATAATGGAATAGATTGTGCTTACTGAAACGGGAAAATCCGTACCTTGTGTCTAGTAGAAGCTAATGGAAACGCTGAAGAACCTACTCCGCCTTGACGGATAATACTACATAAGAATAGGGACGTGTATGAGTTGTCTGAATTACATGTGTTTTACTGGTTCTGTGTGTTCTTAGCTTATTATTCATGTTCAGTCATGTTTTAACTGTTTTAAGTATTTACTGTAGTTATTTTTGTATTATGTAGTTTTTTATTCATGTAGTATGGTATTATAATACTTTTATTGTAAAACTAAGTAACTTTCTAAAAACAGCAGGTTTCCATAAATAGTAAGTTTCTAAAAATAGAAAGTTTCCAAAAATAGAAAGTTTCCATAATTAGAAATAAGTTAGATTATTAATGTCAAGTAAAGTATAATTAGTAAAATACAAGTCATGGTTCATGTATTATCGTTTATTAATTAAATAACTTGGTTAATTAATTAAACTATACATTATAAGAATTTAATTAAAATACATGTATTAATTAAATTAAGCTAAGTAAAATACTTTAGGTTATACATGAAATATTAATTTTTAATATTTAACCTAAGTCATGCATTTAATTAAATTAAATAGTCTAGAAATAATTTAATTAAACATATTTTCTGATTTTAAGACTTTCCCAAAACCCGAACCCGTAATTTAATATTAACTCGAGCCCGTACCCGTGTTCCACTAATAAGCCGAGCCAACCACCCTTGACAGTGGCTACCCAGCCTAGCCAGTTGCCACTGTCCGAGTGGTTTACCCGCTGCCGGGCTCGGTTCACACCGGTTCACCCCGGTTCCCACTGTTTTTGTTGTTCGGTTCCCACTGTTAAAACAAAAGTCCTACCGACACCCTATTGGTCTCGGTTGACACTTGACAGAAACCAAAACCACACCCCGACTCGCGGTCGGCGCTGAGTCCGAGCCAAACCAAGCCAACTCGGGACCCTTGTTGTCTTGGTAGTGGTGCGAACAGCAAGCCGAGAGCCCCTTGGCTCTCGGTGGTGTCTCGGCTAAACCAAAACAAACACCAAACACCCTCTTTTATTCTTGATTTAATTAATCCCCCATGTTTTTATGATTTGTTCTTGATTTTAATACATGAAATCGTTAAAAGAAAATAAAAAAGAAAGAAAAGAAAGGTTTATGATTATACCAATCGCTTGGCTGTTTATGGATTTCAAACACGAACACAAACACGTAAACCTTGAAGATAAAAACTCAAAAACACCCCTTTGGTGTTCTTGTTGTGTGACGACAAGAGAGAGAGGAAGCTAGGGTTCCTTCTTTTTTTGTGAAAAATAACTTATGAAACTAATCCTGGGGAGTTTTAGTTTAACATGTGTTTTAGTTGGGTCATGGGCCAAAAGGCCAACCCTCCTTCCTCCTTTGATAGCCGCGGCCAACATAAGCCCGAACGTGAAACCCGACGTTTTTCCTAAGTCAATTTAAATGTCGTGCATGTTCGTGTTTATTTATCCTGAATTTAACTATCGGGATCGTACACATTTATAATATATATACGTACATACATGTTATTTAGTATCGTGACACCTGAAATATATTATAAATGGAAAGTTTTAATTTTATCATATTTTTGTGTATTTACTGTTCATGTGTATTGTTCATGATATTGTAATGCAGGTTTTACACGTCCACTGTTCATCCAAAACCCATAGGTCCAAATGACATGACTCTAACCCATTCGTGATGGGCCAGATACGGGTAGTACCCGTGGGTCGGGTTCTTGACCCGGATGTGGACTATACGTCATCATGTCCCCCCAGTCTAGTTGGTACAACCACAGGCGTGACTTCTAGACTAACCAGTGCCCCTAAACCGTACTATAAACAACCTTATAAAATAAGCTATTGACCGGGACAACATTAATGAAGGCATTAATGTTAGTAAAAACGGCTATGTCAGCGTCTGTTCATATGTCAGCCTAAAAAAGTGCACCACGTGGGACCCATTATTGATCCACGTATAAACTGAGAAGGAAGTGACCTCGTGGGTCCCGCTAACGTTTCAACTGTTCTAAAAAAACCCAACTGTTAGAGTGACATAGTGGATCCCACGTGGCATTCATCCAACAATCCTCGTAAGTCGAGGCAACCCTATATAAATCTAAGTGTGAGATAGCTCACCCACAGTTAGAAAACCTTCGACCGTCATTGTTGCAAACCTTCATTCCTTCTACATTCATTCTAGCACGGACATCCTTTATTCTAGGTTAGATTACCACGCCCTTCTCCATATTTATATAAAAAATGGTTAAGGACAACCCTACTATCACGCCCGTGCTCAACGTACTCCTATATGAGAAATTCGTAGAATTTTGTTCGGATTATTATATTCCGGAAAGCATTCATCCCACCTATCCAGGTGAGGATGAAGCGATTACTGACGTACCAGTCGGGAAAATAGGTATATACACACGCTTGTTTGACTCGGCTAATTACGGCATCCTATTTTCTAGATTCCTCGGAGAGATTCTAACATACTATGTTTTCCACATCACCCAATGACACTATATAGGGGCGCATAAAATAAACCAATTTGAAAAAACCTGTCATATTTGTAGCGTAGCTGCAACCGTAAGCTTATTTAGGGTTTTCTATGTCCCGCAAATGGTCAACGGTTGGCTGTCGTTTAAGAAACGACCGGGAAACTGCCCCATGTGCTATAGCGAGGCGTTAGATTCACTGAAGAACTGGTATGACCGGTATTTCTTTGTGGACGCTATTGTGTTCCCTACTCCATTCGTATTAAAACAGTCGGTTCGTACAGACCATCCTCCCCGTACCAACACAGATAGTGAAAGGGATGTTAGAATGCTAGATACACACCCCACACACTTCCATAAGGGGTTGCCAGAGAATTTCCTATGCTTAGTAGTTATCAGCCGCAATTACTTTGGTAGGGCGGATCGATGCCCCACATTCCTGAACAGCCGTAGAGAGGGTATGTATAAATATCTTTGATTAATACCCATAGTAGACTTGGTATGGATAACTAACATGTTTTACTTGTTTGTATGTACCCGCAGCGATGAATCTATTCAGACTATTACGCTAAGGAGACCCGTCCCAGATTCTGGACGGTACACGAGCCTCAGGATAAGATGAACCACCATGGCTCACAACCACCCAAAACATCACCATACCTTTAGACGTGGTCCCCGATCCTCATTCTAAAATGGGCAAGTCGTAGATTGAGAAGTCGCCGTTGGACTTCTACAATGAGGATGGAGATCAACCCTTGTTGGAAGATGTGACATGTCCTTCTACGACAACCAAGAATGCCAATACCACCCACCAAGAAGAACAAGGTTACAACAAAGAGCAACTTGATAAAGAAGTAGACCAATTGTTCGAGTCGGAATAGGAAGAGGCGACGGAGGAGACAGGCACCATGGCGCAAGCTAAGCCCGCTCCGAGGAGGCGTAAGTCCAAAAGAAAGATAGTAAAAGAGGTGGAAACGGAGGTGGGTATCTTCAACGCGCCAGCTAAGAGGCTCCATGAAGACCACCCCCAATACCAAGAGGTCAGCGGCACAAGCACGCCCAATGAGAATCCAGTAGCCACACCTACCACCGTGGAAGCTCAGGTAGACAACACCGTATGGAATGCCACACAGGTGAATGTCGTGGTGCCCCCCAACACAGAACCTGGGAGAGACCATATGTAAGTAACATACAACCTTGAACTTGTATTTTGATCATTAATACATCATTTGAAATGAACATTAAACCACAGGGAGGAGCTGTCCAAGGCCATGTCAAACGAAGAAAACACCGGTCGGGTAGCTTCTCCTATTGTTGAGAATACGCCACCAAACCTCCCTCAACGGTCAACGAGGAACCACACTTAGCAGGGTCACCTTACCCTTCCCGCCAGAATGGAAAATACCCATGGAGAGTAGGTTGGAAACAGAGGATGCATGTAAGGACTTCATGGACAACCTAACCCCGCCTGGTTTGATCCAGGGTCTGAACAAGCTGACACATGACGCGCTGATAGAGCAATTTAATATATCAACCGCTCATCAAATGGCTATCGTGCGGCTATGCGTCACCGCTTTGAGGGGGCGCTAAGCCATGTACAAACTACTAACATAAAGATAATCCGTAGGGAGAAGATGATTGAAGATCTAGAGAAAACAATTAACATTCTTCAAACCAACCTTGATATTGACGAAGCCACCATTGGGGAGCAGGACAACCATACCGGTGCGCGCGAGCCCGTATTGCTGAGCTGGAGGCTGAAATATAATCTTTAAACGGCAAGGTATCCGCTTTCTTTTTTCAAACCTTTTCATTCCTCTATGTCACTATTCTCTTTTTTTATATATATTACAAAGCATAAATATGCATCCTTTGTCACTGCTGCCGAATCCAATGTCACTGCTGCCGAATCCAATGCTCAATCCTTATGTCACTGCTGAGCTGGAGGCTGATTAACACATATACTGGTATCCGTATGTCACTATTCTCTAAGTCACTATTCTCTTTTTTGCTGAGCTGGAGGCTGATTAACACATATACTGGTATCCGTATGTCACTGTTGCCGAATCCAATGCTCAATCCTTAGCCAATGATGTGGCCACCATCTCTAGCGATTGCGACAACCTGCGCCAAATAGTGAAGGGCGAGGAACAGTTGGCCGCAGAGTTTGTTGACTACAGGGTTGAGCATGAGAAGGTTGTGGAGGGACGGCTTGAGGAGATAGACACTCGGCTGGACTGCATGGCAGTTGACTTTGATGAGGAATTATATCCTCACATGCTTACGACTATCGCTGGACGTAGGTGGATGATTGGGTTCGGCCTAAGGCTAGAGGTTACAAAGATCGAGTCGCCCCAACTGGTCCAGCCGTTTGCTAACGTTGTCTCTGATGGTATTGACTGCGACAGGCATGAAGGGCTCCTAGCCAGGATGGAATGGGCTGGACAAGGTAAAGTCGCCAGGGATCGCGCTTTTCATAAGCAAGATGCAGAGAAGAATATGACCGCATCCTTGACGGCCCTTAGCCAGATCGAGTATCCTTTGCTGAATGACCTGGAAGCACTGATGTGCACCCCCATAGATATGGTCATGGAGCGGCTATGCATTGAATCCGACTTTGATTCCCAACTCACTATTACTCTGTATGCCGACACTCCTCCCCTCGAGAACCCAAGGGCTTTGAAAGGAGAGAGAAGTTTAGTGGAGTCAATCAAGGTAAACATGGACCACGCTAGAGGAAGGAGGGGAAGCCGTATCCTGTGTCGTGCCCCTACTGAAGTATTCGCCCATTTACCTAGGTCCGACGGTGTCCTTGTGACAGCCCCTACGAGACTCGACTTATCCTCATTGCTGGAGGGTGATGTCGTGCCTGATGGATCTACCTTAGCATATCTGACCCAACAAAGGAAGGTATTGGGAGAGTCCATGCTTCCCAAATGATGAACATTTGTACTTGATAAAACATTTATGCATTTTGTAATATTTGGTCGTGGATGTCCACGACATATGTTTGTGAGCACTTATATCCATTTTAAGATTTGTGTGTTTAGATACTTGCATATCTTTATTATGCGTAGTTTCACCGCGGCTTAGTAGGGAATACTTAAGTGTTACAAGTTACTAGACGTGCACCGTGTGTCTTTGGCATGTCCGCCAATTAATGTGGTATGCTTATAAACTTATTACAACGTCTTGCTAATAAGGCGTCTAGTAAGGATTCATGATCCATGGCCGTCGGGTTCGCATCCCTCTTACCCGACAAGTTGAATTATTAGGTTCACTCAATCCTCTTTGCTTCACATGGAAACGAATAGTACATGTACGATTGATGAATGCATATGAATAATAGACATAAATAAAAGATGCTAAGTAAAAACATAGAAGAAAATTTGAGCCAGAACAAGATGTGGAGTTAGCTAGGCACCACGGAATTTATTATTACGTCCATGATTTTTTGAAACATAATGAAAGAAAATCCTAAGACAAAATGATTCCTAGACAAAAAATAAAATTACATGGGCCTTATTAATGTTGGCCGCCCTGGATGTCCATGTGGAAGGCCGTAGCCTTAAAGATAGCATCTCTTGAGATTGCTAACTTTCCATGTCCGACCTAAGTCTCGGTCGTCCATGTCGCGTAACTTGTACGCGCCATTACCCATGGCATCCGTGACTTCATACGACCCTTCCCTTTTTGGGCCAAGCTTTCCTGTGTTTTCGGTGTGGCTTGATGCATTTTCCCGATAAACAAAGTCTCCTGGTCTGAAGGATACACCCTTTACCTTAGTGTCGTAATACCTTTTCATATTAGCCTTAGCTTTTGCGCCATTGATTGATGCCAATTCTCGTTTTTCCTCCAAGAGGTCTAAGTTAATCCGTAGTTCCTCATCGTTCATGGTGACACTCACTTCTGTAGTGCAGCTTGTTGGCATTCTAATATCTGCTAGTATTACTTCTTTAGTGTCGTACGCCAGTGCGAATAGAGTGTCCCCATTAGCAGTTTTGATCATTGTTCTATGCGACCACAACACATGTGGTAACTCATCGACCCACGTGGCTCATGTGCCATCTAGGTGTGCCTTAATTCCTTCTCCCAAACTTCAATTGGCGCGTTTCACTAACCCATTGGTCTACGGATGCTTGAGAGATGCAAAATTCTACGTGATATTCAACGCCTCACACCAATCTCTGAATGGGTTATCCGCAAACTACTTTCTGTTGTCAGAAATTATCTCCCCTGGTAAGCCAAAGCGACATACACTATTCTCCATTACAAACTTTTTCACTTGTTTTTTGATGATTGTGGCCACTGCCCTGGCTTCGATCCATCGGGTCAAATAGTTCATGGCAACAATTAAGAATTTAACACCTCCAGCCGCCACCAGAAAAGGTCTGGCTATGTCAATTCCCCATTTGTAGAAGGGCCATGGGGATGTAATTGGTGTTATAATTTGTTGTGGGTGATAATAAGTGTGAAAACACTTATCCTTTTACCACGTATTTCCAATAATAACAAGACCAAAACATGTATTTTATGTCGTAAAAGTCGGAATTATGCGTGGTTTGTGTTTTTATTGTGTTTCAGGATAAAAATATGAAAAAGGAAGAAAACATGGGCTATCACGGGCTTTAATCGAAGAAAACGAGAAAAGACGAAGTCAAAAGATCAAGAGTGCAAAAAGAATGGAAGTCCAAGGCCTATTCTGAAGATTTATCGAAGAAAAAGTCTAAAGACGGAAGTTTAATGAAGTCGAAGAACCAAGTCTAATTATAGAAGAAAATTATACGACGAGTTCAATCTATCGACAAATCCCGAGACGACGTCGAGAAAGACAAAGAATTTAAATCGAGTCAAGACGAGACGTAAGAAAAAGGAAGTAACACATGCACCTTCCCACCTCCTATATATACCCTCCCAATGACACATTAGGAGGGTGTTACTTAGTTCATTTTAGTCTTCATTTTCCTTTGTAGTTTGTAGAGAGCGAAAGTTTTAACTTTCTCTCACTAGAATTTCATCTTTTCTTTCGTTCATGTTTAAGCTTTAGTTTAATCTTGTATTTTGGAATCATTAATCTACAAGTTCAAGATTAAGCTTTTCATCTTTAATCTTCTTCTACCTTTCTTGATTTTGATTTGTTCTTGATCCGAAATTTTAATGCATCTTGTTTAATTTTGATGTCTGTGTGATTAAAAAGTTTATCTTTTTATTCATATATAAGTTTTTATACAATTAAGCTAAAAGATTGTTATGCTTTTTCGCTAATTTCGTATCTAGCTTATTGCCTTTTAAGTTTTCTTAAAAGTTTAGTCTTTTTATGGTTTGTTTCATAAAGTTCGCTTATTTAGAGTCTTAAAAGTTTTCAAATTTATGATTGTTTTCATTTGGTTAAGATTTGAATAAGTGCTTATTTGTCTTTTCTTATTTGTGCTTAGTCGGTTTAGCTTATTTACCTTTGAATCCCATCGTATTGTGTTTAAGGGTTTTATCAGTTTTGATCGAGTAAGTGTGATCGCTTAAGACTTAGGGTTTCTACTTGCGATCCATTACTTCGATCACCAAGTACGATCATTCACTACAATCACACTCCATAATCTACACCACGATCACTTGTTGCGATCGTGGGTACGATCATTGAGTGCGATCTGTGGCTGCGATTGCCTGGCTATGATTGCCTTGGGTGCGGTCACTTGTTACGATCGCATTGAGTGCGATCCCTTATACTACGATCACTAGGCTGCGATCGATTGTTACGATCGCTAGGATGCGATCGGTGGTCACGATCCAATAGTGCGATCCCTCATTTCTTGAGTACGATCCACCACTGCGATTCACACTGAGTTACAATCGTATTGCGATCTAACTTAAGTTTTTGTTTTATTTATCTTAGTTTTCAAACTTTAATCTTTTCCCCCATTCTTACTTAGTATTATTTTTAAAACGAGTTTTGTCTTAGTTTATTTTTACAAAGTTTTAAGTTTTAAATTCACTTTAAGTTTTTAATCAGTTATTTTTAACTCGTCATTTTTAGTTTAATTTTTAAAAATTTTATTTTTACTCAACGACACTTTCAGTATAAATAGATAACCACCTTTCTTTATTTTTCCACCAAGAACGACTGAGTCGCACTTTTAACTAGTAATCAATTCGAAAAGACTGGAACAACGAACTTTCATACTTGGTGAAAACCTTGTATTAAATGGCGCCGCTGCCGGCTCTTTTCGTTAAGATTAACGGTTTATTGTGAGAGACGCGTTGGATTTTGGGATCCGTTCATTTTTTAACGTTATTTTTCTTGCTTAAAAATTTTCAAAAATCCATAAAAATTAAAAACTTTCAAAAATTCAAAAAAAATAGAAAACATAAAAAACCAAAAATATTTCTTGTCCATCTTTCTTTTCTTTTTGTAGGTGTGTATGCGTACCCGTGCTCGTAAGAAGAAAGAAATTCAAGCCGGAGTCGAAACTCCACCTATTGTCATCATGGACAATCGACCAATGATAGAGCTTTTGCAATCACAAGTGGAGGGCAACACCGATGCTATTGTCATACCCGAGATTGGAGCCAACAACTTTGAGCTCAAATCCGACTTCATTCAAATGGTCTCAGCTCAACCATTCTTGGGGCGTACACTTGATGATCCTCATGACCGTATCAAAAGGTTCCTTGAACTTACTAATACGGTCAAGTATAATGGGGTTTCACAAGAGGTGATTCGCTTGCAACTTTTTCCTTTCTCCTTAGAGTGACAAGGCTGACATTGGCTTGATAAGGAACCGTCACAAAGTATTCTTACGTGGTCGGAATTAGAGACCAAATTCATCAACTACTTTTTCCCACCCTCACGTACTACCGCTTTGCGGAATGAAATCATTAACTTTGAACAAAAGTACGGTGAGACATTTAGTGAATCTTGGGACCGTTTTAAGGAACTTTTAAGAAAGTGTCCACAACATGGTTTCACAAAAGTACATAAAATTAATATTTTTTACAGTGGTTTAAGCATGAATGACCAAGATTCACTAAATAGTGCCTCAGGGGGTAACATTTTTGTTAAGAATTCTAATGCCGCATGGGATATTATTGAGAATAAGTCTAGAGTGCAAACTAAGAGTGTTCGGACTAATTTGGCTAGTGCTAGTACTAGTGACGCCGACAAGAGAATTGATAAGCTTACTTCGATTGTTGAAACACTTGCTCTACAAACCGCTAACAATACCAAAAGCATCAATGCGCAAGTTAATGCTTTGAGTCAGTCATGTGAAATATGCGGGGGTTCTCATTCATACACCGATTGTCCTTCGACTCATGACAATCCGGAAAATGTGTATGCTGCTAAAGGTAACTTTTCCACGGGAGGCTATCAAGCACGTCCTCAAGGTGACCGCAATTTGCTCAGTTATCGTTCAAACAATTTCCTTTCACCACCTAGTTTTCCTCCTCAAAACCCAAACAACCTCAATCGCAACAATCAAAACCAACCTCGAGCTCCAAATCCATTTCAAACCTAAAGAAACCCATATCCACCCCAAAGAAATAACCAAGTTTACCAACAACCCGCTTATCAACCACCTGCCTACCATGCTCTTCCTCCCACCCAACCCACCGCATTTAATCACGAGGTTGAAACTTACATGAGGACTAATGATGCGATAGTGCAGAATCTTCAGCGGCAAATCATCAACTTGAAAGGAGATATGGCGAAACAAGGGAATGATCTTCGAGCCGGTATGAGAAACTCTTTGAGCAGTCAAACCAATGACTTAAGGGATATGATGGCTAGTTTCTACCAAAGTAATCAAGCCTCTGGTTCGGGTTCTCTTCCGAGTAACACCGTTGCTAATCCAAGAGGGGAGATAAAAGCAATCACCACTCAAAGTGGAAAAGGTTTAAAGGAACCCGAGATTCCTACACCTACACCGGTGATTGTGACAAAGGAAAACGAGTCCCCTTCTCCAATTCCTCCACCTTCTACTTCCACCCCTCCACCACCCAAGGATGTGAGTGACAATTCCATTCCAAAGCCTTCATCTCAACCCAATATACCTTATCCCTCAAGGTTGAGGAAAGAGAAGTTGAAGAACAAGGATGATATTCAGGTTTCTAACCTTCTTAAAATGTTTAAACAACTGAATTTCAACATCTCCTTTGCCGAGGCTCTCGCTCACATGCCGAAATATGCTAAAATGTTTAAAGATCTCCTCAGTGACAAAGAAAAGCTTCTCGATATCGCTCAGATCCAACTTAATGAGAATTGCTCCGTAGTGCTCTTAAGGGAATTACCAACCAAACTTGGTGATCCGGGTCGTTTTCTCATTCCTTGTAACTACCCCGGGGTAGAGAATTGTATGGCCCTAGCCGATCTAGGTGCTAGTATAAACTTAATACCGTTAAGTGTTCGGAAACAATTATCTCTACCCGAGCTAGTCCCCACACGAATGACCATGGAATTAGCTAACCGTACGGTTGCTTATCCGGTGAGGATAGCCGAAGATGTCTTCGTTAGTGTCGACAAATTCACCTTTCCGGCGGATTTTGTTGTCGTTGAGTACGAGATGGACCCCCGTGTTCCATTAATCGTTGGACGTCCATTCTTGAGGACCGATCACACTCTCATCGATGTAGCCGCGGGCGAATTAATCATGAGAGTTGGTGACGATAAAATTGTTTTTAACATGGGTAAACTTTCTAAACTGCCTTCTGAAAATGAGAGCGTTAATTTCATTGACGTTCTTGATGAGGCTTGTGAAGAAAATTTCAAAGACGCTTGTAAAAGTGGTTCTTCTTCTCTACCCATTGTTGAGACTGTTGCCTCTATTGCTCCTTCACTGACTCCATTTGGAGAAAGTGATTTCCTTTTGAAATAATTTGAAGCAACTTTGGGGGATGTGGACTTACAATATGACAATTCTCCCTCTAACTGGGATGAAGACATTCGTACCATTGAGAAAATTCTCAATGAGGACCATATTTCTCCACCATCTCCTAAGGAAATCTCTATCGATTATCCGAATTTGACTACGCCTTCCATTGAAAATCCTCCGGATTTAGAGCTTAAGGATCTACCGTCTCATCTCGAATATGTTTTCCTTGAAGACAATAAGAAGTTACCCGTCATCATCGCTAAGGACTTGAAAGAAGAAGAAAAATCTCGACTTATCGACGTGCTGAAAAATCATAAGAAGGCAACTGCTTGGAAAATTTCCGATATCCGCGGAATTGATTCGAACTTTTGTACTCATAAAATTCTCATGGAAGATGACTTCAAACCCGTAATCCAAAGCCAAAGAAGGGTTAATCCAAAAATTCATGACGTCATCAAGAAATAGGTTATCAAACTTCTAGATGCCGGAATGATTTACCCTATTTTGGATTCGCCATGGGTTAGTCCCGTCCATTGTGTGCCTAAGAAAGGCGGAATAACCGTTGTTCGCAATGAAAACAACGAGTTGATTCCTACTCGACTTGTCACGGGTTGGCGAGTTTGCATAGACTATCACAAGCTCAATGATGCCACTCGCAAGGATCATTTTCATCTTCCTTTCATGGATCAAATGCTCGAGCGTCCAGCGGGTAATGACTACTATTGCTTCTTAGACGGTTTCTCCGGGTATTTTCAAATTCCCATCGATCCTAAAGACCAAGAGAAAACCACATTCACTTGTCCTTATGGAACATTTTCTTACAAAAGAATGCCTTTCGGTTTATGCAATGCTCCCGGGACTTTCCAAAGGTGTATGATGGCTATCTTCCATGACATGGTTGAAGAAACTATGGAATCTTTATGGATGATTTCTCGGTCTATGGTGATTCTTTCTCAACTTGCCTTGCCAATTTAGAACGTATGCTCAAACGGTGTGAAGACACTCGTCTCGTTCTTAATTGGGAAAATGCCATTTCATGGTAAAAGAAGGCATTGTTGTTGGACATAAAATCTCCAAAGCTGGTCTTGAAGTTGATCGTGCTAAAGTCGATGTGATTGCTAAATTACCTCCACCTTCCACCGTGAAGGGTGTGAGAACTTTCCTTGGTCATGCGGGCTTCTATCGTCGTTTCATTCAAGAGTTTTCTAAGATCGCTCGCCCGATGACCGACCTCTTGGAAAAAGATACTCCTTTTATCTTTTCGAAAGAGTGTCTCGAATCTTTCAATCTTCTTAAGGATAAACTAACTAAGGCACCGGTCATGGTTACCCCTAATTGGGAGTTACCTTTTAAATTGATGTGTGATGCTAGCGACTTTGCTATTGGAGCGGTTTTGGGCCAAAGAGTGAACAAACACTTCCAACCAATCCATTATGCTAGCAAGACAATGACGGGGGCTCAATTGCATTATACCACTACCGAAAAAAAGATTTTAGCTGTAGTGTAGGATTTTGAGAAATTTCGCCCGTATCTTGTCCTTTCCACCACAATTGTCTATACCGACCATTCCGCTTTGAAGTACTTGTTAACCAAACAAGATTCCAAGCCAAGACTTCTTCGTTGGGTTTTGCTCCTACAAGAATTTAAAATCGAAATTCGTGATAAAAAGGGAGCGGAAAACCTAGTCGCGGATCATCTTAGTAGACTCGAGGATCCTTATCAAGGGGAGCTCCCAAATAAAGAGATTAATGACTCTTTTCCCCTTGAGGCCTTGATGTCTATTAACTCCAATCTTGATGAAACCCCATGGTTTGCGGACATTTCAAACTATTTGGCGGGTGGAATTCTCGAGGAAGGGTTAACGTCTCAACAAAAGAAAAAGTTCTTTAAAGACATTGAACACTTTTTTTGGGACGACCCTTACCTTTTCTAACAATGTGCGGATCTTGTCATTCTTCGGTGTGTTGATGGGCCAGAAGCTTTATTAATCCTTGAAGCTTGCCATAAAGGACCCACCGGTGGTCACTTTGGTCCTAATTACACTGCGAAGAAAGTTTTCGACTCTGGATTCTATTGGCCCTCCATTTATCATGACGCTCATGAAATGGTTAAACATTGTGATGCTTACCAAAGACAAGGCAAGATCACACATAAAGATGAGATGCCTTAAAATTTCATCCAAGAATTTGAAATCTTTGACGTATGGGGCCTCGACTTTATAGGGCCATTTCCATCATCTAAAGGGAACAAGTACATCCTCGTAGCCGTTGACTACGTATCTAAATGGGTTGAAGCAAAAGCTCTCCATACGAACGATGCGAGGGTGGTTGTGAACTTTTTGAAACAACTTTTTGCTCGATTCGGTGTTCCTCGTGCTATCATCAGTGACCACAGGACTCATTTTTGCAATGATCAATTTGCTCGAGTCATGGCTAAGTACGGTTTCAATCACCGTCTTTCCACCGCTTATCATCCCCAAACAAATGGTCAAGCCGAGATTTCTAACCGTGGATTGAAGAGAATTTTAGAGCGAACTGTGGGAGAGCATCGTGCCTCGTGGGCCGATAAGTTAGATGATGCTTTGTGGGCTTTTCGTACCGCATATGAGATACCTATTGGTTGCACTCCTTATCGTCTTGTGTACGGGAAGGCATCCACCTCCTTATTGAGCTGGAACATAAGGCGTACTGGGCCTTGAAGTGGGCCAATTTTGACATCAACAAAGCTGGTGATCTTCGGAAGATTCAACTCAACGAGCTAAATAAACTGAGGAATGAAGCTTATGAGAATTCATTGATCTACAAGGAGAAGACCAAGATGATTCATGATGCAAGGATTAAGAACCGAGAGTTCCACATAGGTGACCAAGTCTTACTCTTTAACTCTCGGTGAAAGATCTTCTCGGGCAAGCTGAAGAGCCGTTGGTCTGGTCCATTCACCGTCGCCAAAGTCTTCCCTTATGGCACCATTGAGCTTTCTCAGCCAAATGGGCCTAATTTTAAAGTGAACGGCCAGCGTCTGAAGCTGTACTTTGGTGAGGACATATCTCATGAGATGATTCCATCCCTCACCATGTTTCCCTTGAATTAATTCTGGGTCGAGTCAGGCTCGTGACTCAGTTAAGAAAAACAAGCGCTTCTCAGGAGGCAACCCGTTGATCTATCCTTTACCGTTTTCATAATAAGTGTAGGGGGAGCCCCGTATGTGTTTGTTGTCTTGTTTCTTATGATGTGCAGGGATTAAAGCTTCACAGAGCACTCTTGATGACATTTGACGACCGTGATCTCGTGTACCCGTCTTCCCGGTTCTATCCTAAACTGTCGTGATTCAATATTTCATATCTTATATATTGACATTGAAATCACTATAGTTGTCCTTTCCTTAGCAAGATTTAAACAACGTGCACAATGTGGTAAGTGTAGGGGAGCTTACTCCCACATGCTTAAACATTGAGGACAATGTTTATATAAAGTGTAGGGGGACTTCTATCGAAGTAAGTAGGCTTTTCCATTAATTTATCCTCATTTTAACCGGAAAATTTGATTTTTCGACATTTTTCAAAAATTTTAATCTATTTTGGCCTAGTAGTATAGTAGTATTTTCCTTTGTTATTGTTATTTACTTTCTTTGCTAGAATAAAATTTGAATAAAGTGGTTTTAAATTTTCAAACTTGTGAATCTTTTGACTCAACCCGAGTTTACTTATCCAAGTTTACTCTAGCTAGTATCCTTAACGTGTTTAAGTCAAGTTTTGCTAGGCTTTTATATAGGGAACTTTAAAACGCGAAAGTTAATAAGTGTGTAAACATGGTACAAGGCTTTTGACACCCCGTAAGAAAATTATCGTTCTAGTGTTCCTGTCTAATCGAATTGATCTCAGCTCTCTATGTATAACACTGTTTAATTTTGGTGGAATCAAAGATGTGTCGTTGTAGTATTTAAAGTAAAATGTGCAGAACAATTAAAGTAAAAGTGCTCTTAAAGTAAATCTAAGTCTAATTAAAGTAAAGTGCAAGTATTTAAAAGCGAGGCTGAAATTAAAGGATACTAAAGTAAAATGACGCAAACTTAAATCTAATTAAGGCAGACTTAAAGTGCGACTAAAACTAAGGTAATTCTAAAATAAAACTAAGGCAGATAATCTTAAAGTGCAATTAAATAAAAGGCAAGAAAAATAAAGCTTGAAAATAAAAATCAAAGACAAAAGCTAATAAGAACCTGAATACAGCTCATTCGGAATAAACCTTCGTTTGGAACAATCACTCGTCCTAAATGTCACCTTTGGTTGAAATGATTTTTCTTCACTTGGAATATTACCAAAATCCTTGATCCGGAACAAATTGATCTGAATATGTCACTTATCCAAAACAATTCTTCGTTCGGAACTTACTGATTCGGAACTCTCACTTGTTGCCTTGATTCGGAAGTATTAGGTCACCCCTTGATTCAGAAGTTTCCGAATGAAGCTCCTTGATTCGGAAGTTTAGAACTTCCGAATGAACCTTTCTTGAATCGGAAGATTACCCTTGATCCGGAACTTTGGAAGTTCCGAATGAAGCCTTGACTCGGAAGTTTATGACTTCCGAATGAACAGCCTTGATTCGGAACTTGGTCCTTGATTCGGAACTTTGAGTTGATTCGGAACTTTTGAAAAGTTCCGGATGAAACCCTTGGTTCGGAACTTTGGAGTTCCGAATGAGTATGTTTGGTTCGGAAGTTTTCACTTCGTCCGGAACTTTGAAAGTTCCGGATGAACAAGCTTGGTTCGGAACTTTTGGAGTTCCGGATGAAACCTTGATTCGGAACTTTGGGAGTTCCGAATGAGCTCTTCCCTCCTTCTTGGTTCGGAACTATTCCTGGAAAGATCAGAAACAAGCAAACACCCCCGAAGAACAAGGAGAACAGTAGCAGCAGGTATAATCACAAAATAACCAAAATCAAACACACGGATAATTATAAATAGTAACGAATCAACAAATAAGCATCAACAAACAATTAAAAACATGAAATCAAACAACTTTAACCACAATAATCAAAAACCACTTGGATCAAAATAAAAGCATAAACATGAACATAACATAAACACATGAATCAAAGTATAAGAAAGGTAGATAAGAGATTGACAAGATAAAATAAAGATTTGACAAGAATTAAAATGAAAACTTACTTGGAATTAAATGGTAATTAAGGTGCATAACATGAATTTAAATGACATGAAAAGTAAATGACAAGTATTTAAATGGTGGAAGGTCTAATTGTCACCATTAGCCAACAAGAGTGAAAAATGACTAATCTAATCTATTTATAGGGGAGGATTAAGGAAGCTTCCTCCCCTCCTTCCTTTCTTGTTAATTGCAAGATTAAGTCCCTTTCTTCTTAATTCTTCATTAATTGCGTCATTAGTCCTTTTCTTCTAATCTTCTTTAAACTTGGACTTAAGGGACTTTTGGCTTCGGGATTTCTTCGAACTCGTCTTTAAATTCTTCAATAAAATAGACTTGAATTCTTCGGCTTTTGATAAACTTCCGTCTTTTGACTTTTTCTTCGATAAATCTTCAGAATTGGTCGTGGACTTCCGTTCTTTTTGCACTCTTGACTTCTTGACATCGTCTTTCATCCTTTTCTTCAATAAAAGTCCATAAATGCCCGTGAATGTCCGTGTTTTCTCCATTTTTCACCTTTTCATCCTAAATCACAACAAAAACACAAACCACGCATAATTCCGACATAAAAGACATAAAATACACGTTTTGGTCCGGTTATTATTGTAATTAAGTAGTAGAAAAGATGGGTGTTTACACACCTATCAAATCCCCTACACTTGACCATTGCAATGTCCTCATGCAATGCATTAGTTACAAAGCAAGATTACACTTTTCATCATAATCAATCCACGTTGGCCTTTATTAAAGAGATAGAAAATTAAAATCATGCAAAATAAAGAAATCAAAAGCATACCTTGGGTTTTGGAAATGTTGTGAATAATTATCATCCTCAAGTTTTCACTTTCTCCAAACCAAGCTTAAAAACGAGATCATTGTTATTATAAGTTAGTAGACTAACACGAACTCATGTGGGCCAATTACTTACTTAGACTCCCTTATTCCTAGGTGTATCTCATATATTTTATTATTGTCTTGAATGATCACGAAGATGCATTGTTTGACTTATTTCGATAGTTATTTAGTCTGAAAATAAAGTGCACGATTTAATCAATAGTTAGCTAAAGGACCAAATCTTTTAAAACTGCTTCTCGGGACCTCATAAAGTTCATATCTTGGCATAACTCGCTTCGCGATTTGAGACCTTTCTCGGACCGATATTTGGCAGCGACTTCATACTTCAAATCTTGAGAGACGTTCATGAAATAATGGTCTTCTCTTCATAATAGGAATTCTTCACTTTGAAGTTTTGAGAGATTCATACTTGGACCACGACTTCTTCATTTTTCTCCAATCTTTATTTTGGACTTTGATATACAACGATCCGCCTCCTTTTATGACTTGGATATATTTATCCTCATACCTTGTTATGGTCTTTTCGGATACACTTCTCCATGACTTTTGGGGAGTTTTGCTTTACGTCGTGTGTCTCGATCCTTCATATTGATTTTCGATAAATGATACTTCACATCACTTTGGATCTTTAGCAACAAAATATAGCCCTCATGCCTTGTTAGGGCCTTTTCGGACTCGCCAATCTTTGCTTCCCGCTTCAATAAGTTATGCCTTGGCTATGAACTCTAATCCATACCGAGCAACTTTTAAACGATCTGGGGCTAGAAGCTAAGTAACTTTTCAAATCGTACAACCTTATTTATTAGCAGATAAATTATTAGCAAGCGATGGGAGAATAGGCTTATAATTAACTCACATAAATTCACGAAAGAATACCGAACTTATAATTGGCTCTATCATCTCTCGTTCTCCACAGTTTAAAATCTCAAGTAATGAGACTCGTGGATGCTTAGCCTATTAGATCAAAGTTTTGGGTTTTCGAGTCGCCTATAGGATCTTGCAAATTCTTAGACTCTTTCAAGTTTAGAAATCGCATCTTAAAGTTTCCTTGATAAACGACTCTCTAGGATCAATTATAGGAACTTGCAAAAAGTTCTTGTTCTTAACTCGTGAGAGTTAAGACTTTCGCGTTTTATAGCTCCCTATATAAAAGCCTAGCAAAACTTGACTTAAATACGTTAAGGATACTAGCTAGAGTAAACTCGGGTTGAGTCAAAAGATTCATAACGCTTGAAGATTAAAACCACTTATTCAAAGATTTATTCTAGCAGAGAAAGAAAATAACTATACAAAGATAACAACTAATAGGCCAAAATAGATCAAAAATTTTGAAAAATGTCGAAAAATTGATTTTCCGGTTAAAATGAGGACAAATACAAGGAAAAGACCACTTAACTTCGATAGAAGTCCCCCCTACACTTAAGATAAACATTGTCCTCAATGTTTAAGCATGTGGGAGTAAACTCCCCTACACTTAGGACATTGTGCACGTTGTTTAAATCTTGCTAAGGAAAAGACAACTAAAGAGATTCCTATTTTAATATTGAGAAAATATAAAATAGTGAATCGAAAAGAGTTTAGGATTGAACCGGGAAGAAGTAGAACACGGAATCACGGGTCGTCAAGAATCATCAAGAGTGGATCATTGAAGCTCGAATCCCTGATTAAGAAGTGAGGAGAGGTAATAGCAAACCAAAGGGTCCCCCCTACACTTATGATATAGAAAGCGGAAAGATAGATGCATGGGTTGCCTCCCAAGAAGCGCTTGGTTTTTGTTAACCGAGTCGTGAGCCTGACTCGACCTTGATCATCAACGGAAGTAGCATGAAACATATCCACCAGGATCAAAGACATAGTTTTCATCCATCAATAAGCAAGAGCTTAAGGCGAACAAGGCAAGCCAAAAGAGAAGTGGCAGGGTTCCCTTAAGCAGTGATGGAGCACAGTAGAAGCAAGGATGAAGTGGTGCAAGCATGTCTTCAAAATATCCAAAGATTTTTCCTTTTATTACATCAGGTGGATACTGAGATGGCTTAAAGACTTCAATACCGGGATCGAACACCTTTTCCTTCAGGGGAAAATAGCACTCCGGCTCAGCCGAGTGTGAAGAAGATCCGCAAAGAAGCACAACCTCGTCCTCAGAAGTGGGACAAAGAGGTGTCAAATCATACGTGCAACGGATTTCGGTGTCGACCGGTTTCTTCTCCTTGGACAAAATGCTCTTCAAATCCAAAGTAGGATCAAGACGATAATCTTCAAAGTCTAAAGGAGGAGCATCACTCTCATGAGGGAAGTATGTGTTGAGAAATTCAGAGAAATCTTCCTCAAATGAATAATCGTCCAAAGTAGGATCGAGTGATGGCGGAGGATCTTCAGCATGTGAAGAATCGCTCGATAGAGTATCAGCCTCATCAAAATCATCAAAAGTGGGCAGCTCGGGATACTCAGAAGTGCAATCAAAATCATCCGAATCTGAGCTAGAATCATCATCATCATAAGCATCGAAGACCGGTGGAGAATCAAAAATGGGAGAAGCGTCCAAAGTAGGGGGAGAATCATCCACATTATCTTTAAAGAGTGGATTATCAGTGGAAGACTCGAATAGAGGATTGTCAAAGACGGTAAAGTCATCGAGGACATTTATCATATTCACTGATTCTCGGCCTCCAAAGGATTTGCCTTTAAGCTTCCCCATTTTAAAAACTTTTGAATCATCCCCGACCCGTAAGATTAACTCACCTTCGGCCACATCTACTAAAGCACGTCTGGTTCGCAAGAATGGCCGACCAAGTATTAAAGGAATACGAGGGTCCATTTCATAATCAACTACGACAAAATCGACCGGGAAAGTAAATGTGCCAACTTTGATGAACACGTCTTCAGCTATACCAACGGGGTAAGCGAGAGTGCGGTTTGCAAGTTCGAGAGTCATCTTTGTTGGAATGAGATCGGGAAATGATAGTGTTTTCCAAACACTTAGTGGCATCAAATTAATACTAGCCCCGAGATCAGCAAGGGCAGTAAATTCTTCAGTTTTGTTGAACACGCAAGGCAACACAAAACGACCGGGATCTCCAAGCTTTTCCGGAAGTTCTCTAAGAAGGACTGCAGAGCAGTTTTCATTTAATCGTGTGTTGGCGAGTTCAATCAGTTTCTCCTTCTTGCTAAGCAATTCCTTGAATGCTTTGACAAATTTCGGCATGTGGCAAAGTGCTTCAACAAGGCTAATGTTGATGGTCATTTTAGATAGCATATCCACATATTTCGATACTTGACAGTCATTCTTGGTTAGCTCGTTGGTCTTGCCTATGCGAGAAGGGTATGGGATTCTAGGTTGATAAGGGTTAGGTGAAGGTGTAGTTGGTGAAGGTTGTGATGTTGAAGGGTCCTTCCGAGATACATCGTCATGACGAGGCGGAGACGGTAATGGTGTACTAACACTAGGTGTAGGAGGAGTAGGGATACATGGTGGTGGAGGAGGTGTAGATGATGGTGGTGGGATAGGTGGATCGACAATGGTAAGTCCACTACGCGTAGTTATAGCACTCACATTAGCTCGCGGATTGGTGACGGTGTTTGAAGGTAGAGAACCCGAAGAAGAAGAAGGTTGAGCTTCGGACAAGAAACTAGCCAACAGATTCATTAATTCAGTTGTTTGAGTAATGAAGGAGGATTGAAGATTTTCACGAACCTCGGTTCTGATGTCATTACCTTGCTTCAAGATATCTCCTTTCAAATTGATTATTTGGCTCTGTAGATTCTTGATTTGCTCACCTTGAGTTCTCATGATGGTGTCAACATCGGGATTAATGGGTGGGTGTTGTTGGGTGGGTGGTTGATAAGGGTTAGAAGCACGAGGTGGGATTTGGTTGCTTCTATTGTAGTTGTTGGCGGGATTTTGGTTTTGAGGAGAAAAACCGGGTGAAAGGTAGTTGTTAGATCGGTAGCTCAGCAGATTTCTATCCCCTTGTTGTCTAGCTTGGTAATTTTCCGGTGAATAATTACCATAAGCAGCATACACATTTTCCGGATTTCCTTGTGTCGAAGGATAATCGGTGTATGAGTGAGGACCGCCACATGTTTCACAAGGATTAGCAACCGCTTTAACTTGTTGTTGTTGTTGGTTTGAAGCGAGAAGCGTAATACTTTTGCTCATTTCGGCCATCATGCGGGTGAGTTCGGTCATCTCAGGGTTTGCGGAGGTAGAAGAAACATTGACTCTCGGGTTGTTCCTAGAAGAAGCAGAGGAATCCCAGTTCTTGTGGTGAGTAGTCATGTTCTCAATTAACTCTCTACACTCCTCGGGTCTCCTTTTCATGAATGTGCCACCGGCGGCTGCATTGATCGTATCACGATCTCGAAAAGTCAATCCGTTATAGAAAGTATCAATCAATGTGACGGGGAGCATGTTGTGGTTTGGACAACGGTCGATCAAGACATTATATCTCTCCCAAGCGTCAAAAAGAGATTCATCAGGGTCTTGCATGAAACCGCTGATCTGATTGCGAAGGCTCGTGACCATGGATGGTGGAAAGTAGTGCGATAGAAAGCGTTGAGTCATGTCATCCCAAGTGTGAATAGAATTCTTCGGGAGACGATCAAACCATTTCTCGGCATGATGCGATAAAGTATGTGGGAAGAGTTGTAGGCGAAGTACATCCATTGTGGCTCCAGGCAACTTCATGCTTTGGGTGATTGTAATGAACTTGTCGAGGTGTTTGTTGGCATCATCATCAGGCAATCCTCTAAATGGGTTTGTTTGTACTTGCTGAATCATGTGGTGCTTCAACGAAAACTCAGGAGCGTTGATTTGCATCGGCGCAATCGGTCCTCCTCGTCCAAACATTGTTGGTTGACAAAGTTCCTCCATGGTCCGAAGATCGGGCTGTGGAAGAGCATTGTTGTTATTATTATTATTGAGGTTCGGTGGAATGTTGTTGTTGTTAACACCTGCCATATCTAAATCTTCTTGAGGCTCGGGCTCTTGATAATTAGAAGATCTAGTACGCATACACCTGAAAATGCACAAGAAAACAAAACCAAACGCAAAGACAATATATATACACAGTAAAGATAAAATCTTTTTGGATTATTGGAATTTTTAATTTTTATGGTTTTTTATCAATTTTTAATTTTTTGTGGTTTTTTGGATTTTTATGCAAGAAAGGTAACGCTCACAAGTGAACGGATCCCAAAAAGCAACGTGTCTCTCACAGAAAACTGTTGATCTTAACGAAAAGAGCCGGCAGCGGCGCCATTTGATACAAGGCTTTTGACCGTATAAACATTATCGTTCTAGTGTTCATGTCTAATCGAATTGATCTCAGCTCTCTATGTATAACACTGTTTAATTTTGGTGGAATCAAAGATGTGTCGTTGTAGTATTTAAAGTAAAATGTGCAGAACAATTAAAGTAAAAGTGATCTTAAAGTAAATCTAAGTCTAATTAAAGTAAAGTGCAAGTATTTAAAAGCGAGGCTGAAATTAAAGGATACTAAAGTAAAATGACGCAAACTTAAATCTAATTAAGGCAGACTTAAAGTGCGACTAAAACTAAGGTAATTCTAAAATAAAACTAAGGCAGATAATCTTAAAGTGCAATTAAATAAAAGGCAAGAAAAATAAAGCTTGAAAATAAAAATCAAAGACAAAAGCTAATAAGAACCTGAATACAGCTCATTCGGAATAAACCTTCGTTTGGAACAATCACTCGTCCTAAATGTCACCTTTGGTTGAAATGATTTTTCTTCACTTGGAATATTACCAAAATCCTTGATCCGGAACAAATTGATCTGAATATGTCACTTATCCAAAACAATTCTTCGTTCGGAACTTACTGATTCGGAACTCTCACTTGTTGCCTTGATTCGAAAGTATTAGGTCACCCCTTGATTCGGAAGTTTCCGAATGAAGCTCCTTGATTCGGAAGTTTAGAACTTCCGAATGAACCTTTCTTGAATCGGAAGATTACCCTTGATCCGGAACTTTGGAAGTTCCGAATGAAGCCTTGACTCGGAAGTTTATGACTTCCGAATGAACAGCCTTGATTCGGAACTTGGTCCTTGATTCGGAACTTTTGAAAAGTTCCGGATGAAACCCTTGGTTCGGAACTTTGGAGTTCCGAATGAGTATGTTTGGTTCGGAAGTTTTCACTTCGTCCGGAACTTTGAAAGTTTCGGATGAACAAGCTTGGTTCGGAACTTTTGGAGTTCCGGATGAAACCTTGATTCGGAACTTTGGGAGTTCCGAATGAGCTCTTCCCTCCTTCTTGGTTCGGAACTATTCCTGGAAATATCAGAAACAAGCAAACACCCCCGAAGAACAAGGAGAACAGTAGCAGCAGGTATAATCACAAAATAACCAAAATCAAACACACAGATAATTATAAATAGTAACGAATCAACAAATAAGCATCAACAAACAATTAAAAACATGAAATCAAACAACTTTAACCACAATAATCAAAAACCACTTGGATCAAAATAAAAGCATAAACATGAACATAACATAAACACATGAATCAAAGTATAAGAAAGGTAGATAAGAGATTGACAAGATAAAATAAAGATTTGACAAGAATTAAAATGAAAACTTACTTGGAATTAAATGGTAATTAAGGTGCATAACATGAATTTAAATGACATGAAAAGTAAATGACAAGTATTTAAATGGTGGAAGGTCTAATAGTCACCATTAGCCAACAAGAGTGAAAAATGACTCATCTAATCTATTTATAGGGGAGGATTAAGGAAGCTTCCTCCCCTCCTTCCTTTCTTGTTAATTGCAAGATTAAGTCCCTTTCTTCTTAATTCTTCATTAATTGCGTCATTAGTCCTTTTCTTCTAATCTTCTTTAAACTTGGACTTAAGGGACTTTTGGCTTCGGGATTTCTTCGAACTCGTCTTTAAATTCTTCAATAAAATAGACTTGAATTCTTCGGCTTTTGATAAACTTCCGTCTTTTGACTTTTTCTTCGGTAAATCTTAAGAATTGGTCGTGGACTTCCGTTCTTTTTGCACTCTTGATTTCTTGACTTCGTCTTTCATCCTTTTCTTCAATAAAAGTCCATAAATGCCCGTGAATGTCCGTGTTTTCTCCATTTTTCACCTTTTCATCCTAAATCACAACAAAAACACAAACCACGCATAATTCCGACATAAAAGACATAAAATACACGTTTTGGTCCGGTTATTATTGTAATTAAGTAGTAGAAAAGATGGGTGTTTACACACCTATCAAATCACTTATCCTTTTGCCACTAAAATCAAGGAAAAACAAGATCTAATCATGTGTTTAATATCGTAAAAGTCAGAATTACGCGTGGTTTTGTGTTTTTGGTGTCAAATAGGTACAAAAGATCAAAAGAAAAGAAACACGGTATTTCACGGTCAAATGTTGAAGAAAAGTCCAAGAAAGAGACAAAGACAAAGACAAAGACCAAAAGTGTGCCAACGATCACGAAAACCGGTAAATTCAACACGGTTTTGTAGAAATGATCAAGGAAGCCGAAATCGAGCTCGATTTTAGTGGATTTAACCCTATGAAAGACATTTGGGCTTAGTGGGTCCCACATTTAGGTAAATGGGCCCAAAATCCCATTTGAGGAAATGTTTATTTACACTTGAGCAAAACAACCCACCAAAGCCCAAAAGTATTATATACGGATGAGAAATTTGGGCCAAGCCCATTTGACTAAATTTACATGTATCTTGGTCAATTGCCCAGTCAACTCAAACCCGTAACATACACAACCTCCCACACACGTTTTTATTTACTTTATTTTTACCCATCACCCCACTTCATTTTGTTACAAACGAAGAAAACTCACCAACTCTTTCTCTCCCACAAAATAAGCAGCCACCATTTTTACTGTACCCCTAAACCCTAGATCACAATTTACCCACTAAAAATTGGGGGTTTTCACTTATTCGTGTGATTCACACGAATACCAATTAAATCCCTCCCCCTTAATCGGAAGATCCAACACTGGTAGTCCTTTCTCCAAATCATACGTGGCCTCTTTTCCTTGATTTAATTGGTGAAACCACCTCATATCAACAAACCCACCTATCAACATAGTCCACATCACCCTCAAACTAGCACAATAAACACAAAAGTGCCATGCTGGCGATCCATGTACCCGTGAGTGGTTTTCAACCGCAAGATCAAGAAGAGAAGAGAGAGAAAGAAGAAATGATGCGTTTAACGGCTCGGATTTTATGTCTTACTCTCGAAGCTTCATGAAGAAGCCTTGGGGTTGGCTATAAGAACCCCCCAATCATTTGGTATTTGCTGCCTTACTTTTATTTTAACTTTTATTTTATGCAAAATAGATTTAGGGTTTATTCTAATTTACTTTTAAAAGTATTGTAATCTATATTTCAATATTAAAAAATTTTTAATTCTCGGTTAAATATTGTCTCATTTAATTTTTATTGCAATTTAGATCTAATTTATGTTTTAATTAAATAAATATTAAAGTAAAGAAAAAGGTAGAAATAATTTCCCCTACTGGGAAATTATAAAAATATTTGTTCGATTGGTACTTTTTGGTTCGATTATTATTCCGAGTTTTGTTGGGAATGAAATGTAGCCAGTCCACTTGAACGCTGACAAGAAGAAAACAAGCGTTGATAAGAAGAGAACAAGCGCTGACAGATCAAGCGTTGACAAGAAGAAGTCAAGCGTTGATAGGTTGAAGACAAGCACTGATAGAAAGATATGGTCTACGCGTATTTTGTTTCTAGTTTGTTTCTAGTAAAGATAGGATCGACATTGTATGTTCTATAATTATCTTTACCTAGAATAGTTGATACGTAGACTCTTGTACAAGGCTTCTTATGTCTATAAAAGAAGACCTTTAGGTTATGTTTCATATAAGTTTTTCATAAGTTTAACACTTTCATTGTAAGCAAGTTCGTTATTATCAATCAAGTGAAAGTTTGTTTTACAACTGTTTGTGTGTTCTTGTTTGAGTGTTAATTTCGCATAACACTTAAATTGTTTCATACATAAACAAAGTTTCTCTACGTGTATAACTTGATCTAATCTCGTTTGCACAAGCTAAATCGATCTAAGTTTGGGATCAACAAGTGGTATCAGAGCTTGTTGAGAAACTTTGATCTAAAAGAACACAATAACCCTAAATCACCAAAACCCTAATTTTCACAAAACCCTAAAAACATCATGTCTACTCCAGAAGTAAACTCCTCCTCCTCAAACCACAACATCAAGATTCCCATGCTAGATGCAGACAATTTTGAGCTGTGGAAGTTCATCTTTGAGCAATATCTGTAAATCCATGACAACACTCTCTGGGAGATTATTGAATATGGAAACACATTCAATAAAGCTCAAAAGATTGCAGATGCCATTGCTACAAGATCAGCTGTTCAAGGATGCTCTGAAGCAGATAAGAAAGAAAAACCTGAAGATGGTAGAGCTGTGTCTGTTGAGGACATAACAAAGAGAAGGGTTGATATGAAAACCCTAAGCATTCTAAAACTCTCGTTGGGACAAGAAAATCAGCACAAATACAGAGGTTATGAGTCTACAAAAGACCTTTGGGCAGCCCTTGAAGTTGCCTATGTTGGTAATGCTGATACTGTGGAAGAGAAAAAGAAGCAACTCTTACATGAGTATGCTGTTATTAAGGCTCAACCTAATGAGAAGCTAAGTAGTGTGAGAAGCAGACTTCTTGACATTACAAGCAAGCTGTCCTTCATGGGGATAGTAATTGGTGATGTTGACATTATTTCCAGTTTTCTTAAAAGCCTTGGTGATGCCTGGAAGATTGAGGCAAGATCTATAATTGCCAACAACACTCACAAAAGTTCTACTTTTGATGATGTTTACAACAAACTGAGGCTGTTGGAAAATGAAACTCTTTTGGAGCATGGAAGTAAGACTACCAACGGAAACATGGCCTTTTTCTCACATAGTGAAGGTCAATTTGATCAGAAGGATTCATACATGCACCCAGTTACTGGATCAACATGTGTCAACGCTGGATCATATCCTGACAACGCCTCATATTCAGACGCTGACACATACAAAATTGACTCTCCAAGAGTTAAACCTGCTGGTATTGATCTGGATACTATGTATGCATACATTGCTTCATTTCCCAATGGTTCAGTGATTACATATGAGGACCTTGAGCAAATAAGTGATGAGCATTTGGAGGAGATGGATATAAAGTGGAACATGACTCTTGCAAGTATAAGAGCAAACAGATGGAATAGAAGATTCAAGAAGAAAATGACTTTTAATGCTAAGGACACTGCTGGATATGATAAATCCAAGGTTGAGTGTTACAATTGTCATCGTATGGGGCACTTTATGAGAGAATGCAGATCTCCAAGAAGATCTGATGCTGGAAAACCCTCAAGCCAAATTGTTAAGGCTCAGGATCCTAAGGCCATGGTGACAATGCAAGAAATTAATGGTGTTGGATGGGACTGGAGCTATTTGGCTAAGGATGAGGAAGAGGATAAAGCTTTGGTTGCTGAGATAGAAGAAGAAGAGCATGTTCAATATGCTCTCATGGCACACTCCTCATCTTCATCAGACAATGAGGTATATGATGATGCTTTTTGTAGTAAGGGTTGTCGTTTAAATACTGAAAGACTTAACAAAGAGGTTTTAAGATTGTTAGGAGATGTGAGTACTGAGAGATGCAAGTTGTCTAACTATCAACTTGCTCTTACTCAAACTGAAAAGACTGTAGCTGAGTATAAGAAAATGGAGTTTGACCTAAAAGATAAAATAAATATCTTAAAACATGATTTAAATGCTAGTAATGATATTAGAAACATCACGTAGAGGGTCAATGCTGAACTACAGGTTAAGTTAGATGAGGCTATCAAGAATAAGGATAATGTAGACCTTAAAATTCAGAGATTTGATAAGGCCTCACAAACCCTAGGATAATGTGTTAGTAAACAAAGGGATTCTAGGGACATAACTGGGATTTGGATGAAAGAGTATGCTGGTGTTCCACCACCAGCTGGGGACTTCTATGGTGTCCAAAGAAAGGACTTATCTTGGACTGGTTTACCAGAACTCCAAGAAGAGGAATTTATTCCTCCACCAAGAGTCCTTACCCCAGTAGAGGAATATAGGCAAAAGTTGACTGATTTGAATGAATGGAAGAAAGCCAACCCTACCTTGTTTGTCAAGGGTGGCATGCTTTGTGATAGCCCAAATGAGTCTACGCCTATTAAAGTAACAAAACCCAATCACTGGCAAGACTGTTTACCTTGGCTCAAACGCTGTTAGAAAACCTTGCATTAAATATGCAGAAATGTATAGAAATACTAGGTCATCAAAAAGCCAAGTTAGTGATACCAATTGTGGAAACCTTGATAATGGAACAGGTTTATTTTCTTCTAGACCTAGAGTTGTGTCTAGAAAAGCCTGTTATACTTGTGGTAGCTTTTCACATTTAGCCTATAAGTGTGTCAACGCTTCCAAGGTCCACGCTGACAAAAGGTCAAACACTGTCAGACCCAAAACTTTTGTGGAGAAAAGTCTACAAGTTGTTAGACCAGTCCCATTATTTACCAAAGGGTCTAACACTCATGGAAAAAGAACTTTTCAGAAGACCAATACATGGTCTAATAGGCAATGGGTTCCTGTAGCAAACCCTAGGTTCAACGCTGATAAGGGTAATTTCAGCGTTGACAAGACCAAATCAAACGCTGACAGAAACGTTGCCAAACCTAAATATTTGCAACCACAGGGAAAAAGATCTAAAGCTTCTTCTAGCTTGACATGGAGACCTAAGCAAGACCAAAACCCTAATTCTAATGGGATTTTTATGACATGTAACAGATTTAATTATATTTCAAAGTTCATCACAAAACCAATTTGGGTTAACTGGGTGTTTCATCCAAAAAGGGATGAACAAGGGGTTGTTATGAGAACTAAGTCTGTTCTTGTTGAACAACCAGATGAATCTAAGTCTGCTCAGGCTTGGGTTCCCAAAGAAAACTAATTTGTTTTCTTTATTTTCAGGGCATTAAAAACAGGTAAATGATTATGGCTATTGGGATAGTGGATGCTCTAGGCACATGACTAGGAAGGAAGATTATGTCACAAACTTCACTCTCATTAAGGATGGTGATAAAGTTTACTTTGGAGGCGGATATGGAACTATCATAGGCAAAGGAACTCTTCTCACCAACAACTTGCGTCTTGAAAACGTGTTTCCGGTAAAAGAACTTGATTATAATCTTTTTAGTGTATCACAAGTTTGTGATAACAAAAATAAGGTTCTTTTCACTGATACTGAATGCTTGGTGTTGAGCAAGGATTTTAAAATGCCAGATGAGAAATTTTTGGTGACTATAGAACACCTAGGCATAAGGACATTTATAATGTGAATCTTAATGGAATTAGGATGAATAATAACATGTCATGTTTTTATGCTAAAGCTTCAGTTGATGAGAGTAATCTATGGCACATGAGACTAGGGCACATTAACTTTAAAAATATAAACAGACTTGTGAGACTTGGTTTGGTTGATGGTTTGCCTGAAAAGGCTTTTCACAATGACCACTCTTGTGTTGCATGCCTTAAAGGCAAACATCACAAGGTCTCATTTAAGTCTAAACAGGTGCACTCTAGTTCTAAACCTCTTCACTTGCTGCATATGGACCTGTTTGGTCCAACTAATATAGAGAGTTTGAATGGTAAATCTTACTGCTTTGTCATCACTGATGACTTTTCTAGGTTTACTTGGACTTTCTTTTTAGCCATGAAAAGTGACACTGCTGATACTTTAATTAACTTTATTAACCAAATTGAGAAGAAGACTGGTAATGAAGTTAAAATGCTTAGGAGTGATAATGGTGGTGAGTTTAGATATAAAATGTTGGATGATTTTTGTGCCAAGAAAGGGATTACTAGACAATTTAGTATTGCTAGAACCCCACAACAAAATAAGGTTGCTGAGAGAAAGAATAGAACCCTAATTGAAGCAGCCAGGACTATGTTGGTTGATGCTCACTTTCCCATAGCTTTTTGGGCTGAGGCTGTGAATACAACTTGTTATGTTCAGAATAGAGCATTGGTCAACAAGATACATAACAAAACACCTTATGAGTTACTTTGGAGAAGGAAACCTAATATTGGTTTTCTTAAACCTTTTGGTTGTCATGTAGTTGTACTAGATACTAGTGATGCCTTAGGTATATTCAGTGCTAAAGGTGATGAAGGCTACTTCATGGGTTATTCAGTGTAGAGCAAGGGATATAGGGTGTACCTTAAGAAGGAAAAACGTATACTTGAAAAAGTACATGTTAGGTTTTTAGAAAGTTAACCTAGTTATCCAGAAAGTGGTCCAAATTGGTTGTTTGACTTGGAACCTCTATCTAGGACTTTGAATTATATGCCTGTTACTAATCCAGACATTGTGAAGGTAACTTCAAATGTTGTGGAAGAACCAGTTGTTGATGTTTCAGGTACACATGTTAATGAAGAGGTTGGATCACAAGCATATAAGTCATCTCCTATACTTGAGCATGTTACTGTTCCCATATGGACAGATGCTTTTGCTGCTGCTGCTGCTGGAAAGGAAAATGGTGGTCCCCAAGTATCACCAGTTAACAGCATGCATGGTCTTTCAGGCGCTGACAAAGGAAAATCTGGCACTGACAAGACAAATTCAGGCGTTGATGGCTCAAACGTTGACAACACCATTTCAGGCGTTGATGGATCAAATGCTGACAACCTTGGTTCAGGCGTTGACAACTCTTTTGAGCATATTTTCTCTTCCAATTTTGAACAAGGTGAACCTTCAAACAGAAATGGAGAGGTTCATACATATATTGATGGAAGAGAGTCTGAAGAAGATATTGGTAACTTGGATGATGAGATTGAAGACAACAGACTTTTTGAGGGAGGAGTTCTTACTTCTACAATGAAGAATCACCCCTCTTCTCAAATTATTGGAGATGTCATGTCTCCTGTTCAGACTAGAAGATCTCATCAGAATCTTGGAGGATTTATTGCCAACATACACAAGAAGGTTGATACCCCTCTTGTTCAAGCATGTTTGTTTGCCTGTTTTATGTCACAACAGGAACCCAAGAAGATTTTTGATGCTCTAAAAGAACCAAGTTGGGTGGAAGCAATGCAGGATGAGCTTCACCAATTTGCTATTCAGGATGTTTGGGAGCTGGTTGATTGTCCCAGATATGTCAGACCTATTGGGACAAGATGGGTTCTTAGAAACAAGAAAGATGAAAGAGGCATTATGGTCAGAAACAAGGCACGTTTAGTGGCTCAAGGATATACACAAGAGGAAGGGATAGACTATAAGGAGGTCTTTGCACCAGTTGTAAGGATTGAGGCTATAAGAATATTTCTAGCCTATGCTTCCTGCATGGGCTTTACTGTCTATCAAATGGATGTGAAGAGTGCCTTTCTTTATAGCTTAATTGTTGAGGATTTTTATGTAATGCAGCCTCCTGGTTTTGAAGATCCAGAGCATCCTGACAAGGTGTATAGAGTCAAGAAAGCTATGTATGGACTTCATCAAGCCCCAAGAGCATGGTATGGCACATTGTCCACCTATCTGGTGGAAAATGGATTCAAAAGGGGCACCATAGACCAGACCTTATTTACAAAGAAGACTGGTAAGGATGTCTTACTTGTTCAGGTTTATGTGGATGATATCATCTTTGGCTCTACTAATCCAAAGATGAGTGAAGACTTTTCCAAGCTTATGACAGACAAATTCAAGATGAGTATAATGGGGGAGATGAACTTCTTTCTAGGGTTACAATTTCAGTAGAAAGAAGATGGTATCTTCATCTCTCAGGATAAATATGTGGCAGAAATCTTGAAGAAGTTTGGCTTTTCTCCTCATGAAAAATGGGCTAGTACTCCTATGGATAGAGAACACCCTTGGGGAAAAGTTGGAGATGGAAAAGATGTGGATGTCAGGCACTATAGATCAATGATTGGTTCATTGATGTATCTCACAGCCTCAAGACCTGGCATTATGTTTGCTGTGTGTGCATGTGCACGTCATCAAGTGACTCCCAAAGAGTGTCACCTTCATGCTGTCAAGAGAATCTTTAGGTACCTTAGATGCTATCCAGCTCTTGGCTTATGGTATCCAAAAGATTCACCATTGGAGCCTATTGCATATTCAGACAGTGACTATGGTGGTGATAAATTTGATAGAAAATCCACAACTGGTGGATGTCAGTTTCTTGGGAGTAGGTTGATATCTTGGCAATGCAAGAGACAAACAGTGGTGGCCAATTCTACAACTGAAGCAGAGTATGTTGCAGCAGCTGCTTGTTGTGGACAAGTCTTATGGATTCAGAACCAGCTGTTGGATTATGGGTTTAATTTCATACATACCAAGATTTTTGTAGACAATAACAGTACTTTATGCATTATTAAAAATCATGTACATCATTCTAAAACAAAACACATAGAAGTTAGACATCATTTTATAAGGGATTGTTTTGAAAAGGGTTTAATACAACCGGATAGTGTTGACACAGAAGAAAATGTGTCTGATTTATTAACTAAACCTTTTGATGCTAGAAGGTTTCAATACATGGTGGAATGATCAGTCTCACTTAATATGTGTTTTGGGGTCTTATTGTAAAAGTATGTACAGGATATGCATTGTTATTGGTCTTTTTGAAAAGTTAGATTTTCCACTATGTTTGTCTAACGCTGACAAAGGTTATCTTAATGCTGATAAGTGTTATCGTGACGTTGTCAGCAACATGTTAGTTTTGTGGTTTTTGATCTAAGTGTGCAGGAGTTAATAGCATTGTACCATTGGATACAGAGTTGCTTATGGATCCTTGGAGAATCATTTGAGCATGTTTTCTTTTATGGATGATGGTTGGAATATTTATATTCCTATCTTGACATAAATTTTTATATTCATGCATATTATTGGGTAACATATGTATCACAGTTTAAGGGGAGGTTTTAGGAACCTTTAGGACTTTTGGGTATTCTTATTATACTCTTATAACAATTCTAGATTGTGTCCACAGGTGAGTATGAGTTAGTTTACTAAATCATGAGGCACTGTAGCATGCAAAGTTGATATACTATAGCTGCCAAGACATTTTTGGCCTAGGTTTGGATGTGGTCTGTTGGGAGACTTGGGAATGATTTACAATGGGTTTTACCTGGGAGTTACAAGGACTTTTATGAGATAAGTTAGTTTTTAAGAATTTTTGTTTGCAAGGGACACTAGATGACTGTTATGTCTATCTTGCATAAGCAAGTGTCCATAACTGGACACTGCTTGTGGCCCTATAATAATTATCAATTTATAGGTTATCTTAACTAGGATAAATTACTTTGTTAAGGTCCTTTTTCATTTTTATTACTCTTATTTTTGGACGCTAACAAATATTTTTCCAAGCGTTGTTATGACCAATTTAGACGCTGACATGGCTTTGGCAAACGTTGACAAGAATATAGCCGTTGGGCGTTGATGGGTTATTTTTGACCGTTGACACTCATTGGGACCTACCCAGTTGTTATTTTTGACGACTTTTGGGGCCGTAATTTTGGGAGTAGATAACTTTTAATTAATGCACAAGATAAATTATTTTCTTTTCAAGATTTTCTGTAACACTCTCAATTTTCGTATCGGTACAGCGGAAGGGTCTTTTAGAGTGTTACGGGATAGCACAATAACTCCAATCATAGACAACACATAAAAATGGTTGTACAAGGTTTAACATACATTCATTCAATAAAAAGTTTTAAAGTGTACAACAGGTCCCAAATTATACAGGTCATTAAGTTTACAAAACATAGATCGAATGAACATTTTTAATATTATGTGGGCCATCAGAGTCGATCTCCATCCGGATTACCTTCAAGCACCTGAGATAAAAACATGCAAAAATCATATCAGCGAATGCCGAGTGAATTCATAGAATTTAGTAAAACCGTTATATAAAACAATCGTTGAAATCAGAACACAAGTATAATATAAGAAGTAAGTCCTCGTATTGTTAGTCAGGCAATATATAAATCAAAGCATACATCTTAAACTGTCCATGAGACCGTAGCCTCAATACTACCATTATAGGTAATATTATTATCGTTATTAGCATCGATATTAAATCGTATTGGATTACATTATGGATTATTATTAGCCTCATGACATTGTTACCTTACTATCAAAACAACGGGCCGCGAACCCGACAAACAATTTGCCCATCTAAGTTAGCGTGTCGTCACAAAAATCATGCTATGTAAATCTTCTCATACATAAATTCGCTTACCAATCAATGTGGTACGACGGGGATCAACCGTCAAGGCGCGAACTGGGGTGATTGTCCCCAAATAGTACTATCATATGCATAAACGTCTACCAAATCCCAGTAGTTCATAATTCATGCTAATGGGACTTAAAGTGACATAACCTAACAACTAATAATCCTTTTTATCTCTTTTATTGGGTCATCGCATCATTCGGGTCCATATCATTAAGCATACCATCGGGACTACTTGTGTTCTATTTTATCAAAAACTAGCATGTTATCTCCCTCGCGGGTTTACAAATCCTTTTATAAAACATTTAAAAGAGTGCGAGGCTATGAACTCACGTTGATAATGAAAGGCGGATATCGGCTACGGGCGTGCTTTGGTCACGGAAACCTATATAAATAATAATCGGTCTTAGACTTTTGTCCAATAACTTTATCAAAATAACAAATATACATATGATGATTTTGTACATATGATGATGATCAGGTGGGTTTATATATTCTTATTTACTCATTTTAGTGTTTATGTATTGGTAACTTTTTACTAGTTTACTAGTTTTACCTATTTCCATGTTTTAGGTCCAATAAGCTTAGTATAAGTTCTTTAACTTGTATTAATCTATTTTATACTTGTATTATCAGTATTTATACTTTACATGTTGGGCCCAAATGGGTTAAGTCCAATAAGTAATTTTTATAAGTGTTTAACTTATCTAGTTAAATTATTAGTCCAAATATGCTAACTTAGCTCGTTAATGTCCGTATGTCCTATAGTCCGGGTTTTATCGGTTTTTACTTGTATTAGGTACTTATATATCAGTATATGACTTTTAAAAACTTTACATTACACGGGTTTGATCGTCTAAGTTTTAATTGGCGAAAAACGTTAATTTTACGGTAATAGCCGAAAAAGTCGTAAAAATCATGTTTATAGTTTTTATAACTTATAAATCTTATTCAACTACCATTTTAATAAAGTGTCCATTTATTTAACCTTATACATATTTAAATAAATGAAATTTATAAGTTAGTGGGTTTTAATTTCACATTTTATACTATATTATTTGAGTGCTTATATAATAGTATTAAACATTAATTCTTCAAAATCTGATTTTTAATTTCATCTTCACCTTTTTTATCATATCTAGAGTTATATAATGCGATAGAAGCTCATTTTTGGATGGCATAAACTTCATATTATGTGCTACAAATAAGTTAGTTAGCTACTGCTCATTCCATGTCTAACTATCCTTAACAATCCCTACAAAACAGACTATTCAGATTAGCACACTCATCTTGTTTTGATCATATCTCACTCATTTTGATGATTCCATTGCATGGCCAACTCTCACATGTGTATGACATCTTATACTTACTGTAAATGGATTCCACCATGCAATTTTATCAGTTTAAGACTTGGTTACTTACTGTTTTTATACAGCCAACAATTTAAGCATGATTTTAGCCTTGTTTCTTATGGTTATTCATCTTTTTAAGCATATTTATCAACACTTGATCCCCACACAACATTTATATCATCATATATTCATCATATACATATACAAAAAGAAAGAAAATACATTTGATCTTTACAAAAATAACAAGATAAATGGAAAAGATGATCTTCTTTACCAACCAAGATTATATCTTGTTTTTGGAAGACAACAACTTGATGAACACCAAATATATCTCCAAGATCATCAATCACCAAGATAGTTTGTTGAGAAATTAGCCCTAGGACACAAGAAAATCACCTCCTTTTGTTGTTAATATGGCCACCAATCAATCAAGGCTTCAAGGTTTCTCCATAATATAGCTAGATAACATGTAACTTGTGGCTAGAAAAGATCAAATGATGGCGTAGGATGGTGAAGTGGGACGGCAAGGATGAGAGGGAGAGAGTATGTGTGGGTTGTTTGTATGTAAAAATGGAAGTAAATGGTTTAGCAAGTGGTTTTGTTAGTTTAGGTGGAGATGAGTAGTTTCAAAGTGAGGCTAAGCTTACAAGTGTAAGCTTGTAGAGTATAAGGATGCCACATCAAGGGATGTGGTGTCCCTTTTGGCCGTCCCATAGATAGTGGGGTGGGATAAACTAGTTTTGTCCCATCCCGCTAATTTACGGGTATTCCTCGATTCTAGTTTCCTCGATTTGCGTGCCCTCGGGTCGTTTTACGAAAAACGTTTTTATAAATTATGAATCAACGACACAAAACGAATCTAATAAAAATTGTCTCATAAAAAACGGAGTTCAAAAACGTAAATACGTAATCCTAAGGTTTCCGGTTTAGTCGTAAAAGACGCTAAATTATGCACGTAAGCCCAAATTTAAATCCGTAAATTGTGAGTTCATCAACCAACACAAAAATAAGTTTCAAAATATTATACGAGAAAATAATTCACTACCTGAAAATGTTAGATTGTCACAGCTTTTCCTCCTAAAAGGGATCAACGTCCTCGTGATCCATTTCATTTTGATGTCCGTTTCTTATTGAAATCGAAGAGGTGCGGATATTTCTTCCACATTGCATCCTCTCGTTCCCAAGTATATTCCGGTCCATGCTTTGAATTCCATCGGATCTTGACAATAGGTATCCGACTTTGTTTCAGTTGCTTTACCTCACGATCCATAACCTCTACGGGTTCTTCGATAAAATGCAACTTCCCATCTATTCGAACCTTATCCAACGAAATTTTCTCATCACTCACTGCTAGACATTTCTTCAGATTAGATACATGGAATGTGTTGTGAACACCATGAAGTTCTAGGGGTAACTCTAGTTTGTAAGCCACCGGACCTACTTTAGATAAAATCTTAAAGGGTCCAATATAGCGGGGATTCAATTTTCCTCGCTTTCCAAATCTTATAACTCCTTTCCATGGCGATACTTTCAACATTACTCGGTCACCCACTTTAAACTCCATCGGCTTCCGCCGCACATCCGCGTAACTTTTCTGTCTACTACGGGCAGTCAACAACCTATTCTTAATCTGAACTATCATCTCCGTAGTCTCCCGGATCAATTCCGGTCCCGTGAGCTGGGTACCCCCAACTTCACTCCAACATACAGGAGATCTACACTTCCTACCATACAAAGCTTCAAACGGTGCAGCCTTAATACCAGAATGATAACTATGGTTATAAGAAAACTCTGCTAACGGCAAATGTTTATCCCAATTCTTACCAAAATCTAACACACAAGCTCTCAACATATCTTCTAGTGTTTGTATCGTCCTTTTACTCTGCCCATCAGTCTGGGGGTGATAAGCAGTGCTCATGTCGAGATTCGTTCCCAAAGATCTTTGGAGAGATTTCCAAAAATTCGATGCGAATCTAGGATCTCGATCTGAAATGATCGATACAGGCACTCCATGCTTGCATACAACATTATCAAGGTATATACGAGTCAGCTTCTCCAGTGAGAACTGCTCTTTAACTGGAATGAAGTGTGCTGATTTGGTCAGTCTGTCGACAATAACCCAAATCGAGTTGTTTCCAGATGATGTTCAAGGAAGCTTGGTGATAAAGTTCATCGTAATTCGCTCCCACTTCCATTCAGGAATCTTTGGTTGTTGAAGTAGTCCTGATGGATTTTAATGTTCCGCTTTGACTCTAGCACAAGTCAAGCATTGAAGAACATACACATCAATATCAGCTTTCATATTCGGCCACCAGTACAACTTCTTCAAATCATGGTACATCTTATCAGATCCCGGATGAATGGAATACTTAGATTTATGGGATTCTAACATAATCATATCTCTTAAGCCTCCAAACTTAGGTATCCACATGCGACCTCTTAAGCATTTCACTCCATCAGCTCTAACCTCTAAAGGATCTCCTTCTCCTCGGAACCCTTCATTAATAAATTTTTCTTTCTTAGAGGCTTCTATTTGCGCATTTCTAATTTGCTCAGGCAAATTATTGTGCACGGTCAAGACTAGAGAACGTACCTTGATAGGCTCTCTATCTTTCCTACTTAATTCATCGGCAACAACATTGGCTTTTCCTGGGTGATATTTTATATCACAATCATAATCACTTAACAACTCTATCCATCTTCGTTGCCTCATGTTCAATTCCTTCTGATCGAGAATATACTGAAAGCTTTTGTGATCGGTGAATACCATACACTTGGTGTCATACAGATAATGTCTCCACAACCTAAGAGCAAAGACTACAGCTCCTAACTCAAGATCATGAGTAGTATAATTCTCCTCATTCTTCCTTAATTGCCTAGAAGCATAAGCTATCACTTTTTCTCACTGCATCAAAACAGCTCCATAGCCTCTAAGAGAGGCATCACAATACACTACAAAATCTTCACTCCCGTTGGGTAATGATACAATTGGCGTACTACATAATTTTTGCTTCAATGTCTGAAATGCTCCATCTTCATCACTTCCCCAAACGAAAGGTTTATTCTTCTGGGTAAGATTAGTCAAGGGTTTAGCTACTAGAGAAAATTATTTAATGAATCACCTATAATAGCCAGCCAATCCTAAGAACTGTCGCACTTCCGTTGGCGTTGTCGGTGCAGACCAATTCTTAATGGCTTCAACCTTTATAGGATCAACATGAATTCCATCCTTGTTAATCACATGACCAAGAAATTGCACAGAATCTAACCAAAAATCACATTTCGAAAACTTAGCATACAACTTTTCATCCTTTAACAAATTCAAAATAATCCTTAAATGTTCTCTATGTTCATATTCATTCATAGAATAGATTAGAATATCGTCAATAAATACAATCACAAATTTGTCCAAGTAGGGCTTGCACACTCGATTCATTAAATCCACGAAAACCGCAGGTGCGTTAGTTAACCCAAATGGCATTACTTGAAATTCATAGTGTCCAAACGAGTTCTAAATGCAGTTATAGGAATATCTTCTTCACGGACGCGAAGTTGGTGATATCCTGACCGCAAATCTATCTAAGAATACACACTAGATCCTTATAGTTGATCAAAAAAATCATCAATCCTAGGTAAAGGATATCGATTTTTAATCGTCAACTTATTCAGTTCCCTATAATCAATGCACATACGGAAAGATCCATCATTTTTCTTAACTAACAAGACTGTAGCTCCCCAAGGCGACGAGCTCGGTCGAATAAAACCTTTATCAGACAACTCATTAAGTTGCTCAGATAACTCCTTTAATTTAGAAGTGGCTAATCGGTAAGGCGCACGTGCCACCGATGCAGCACCAGGAATTAAATCGATTCGAAACTCTACTTGCCTTATCGGTGGAAGTCCGGGTAAATCTTTAGGAAATACCTTAGGAAATTCACAAATAATAGGTACATCTTCCAATCGTTTCTCCCTAGACTCATTCCCGGTCACTTGAGCTAAGAATAACTCACAACCGTTCCTGATGTACTTTTGGACTTTAATACATGAAACGATTTTCAAACGGGATTCACCTCGATTACCATCAATTACTAACGTCCTATTCCTAAGAGGAATCTTAACCTTCTTCTCTCCACATCAAATAGTAGCATTATTCAACGACAACCAATCAATACCAATAATAATATCAAAACTACCTAATTCTATCAACATCAAATCAATCGGAAAGGAATAGTTCAAGAGATTTAGAGAGCATCCTTCTAATAGCTTATTAGTTTTCACTAATTTACCATCAGCCAATTCCACCTCGTAACTGGTATTTATCTCAACAGGTTCAATGTCAATAAGGGCACTAAATTTAGTGGATACAAAGCTCCTATCAGCACCCGAATCAAATAAAGCAACAACATAATGATTGTTGAGTAAAAATGTACCAGTAACGACATTCGGATCCTCTTTCTTCACCTCAATTGTTCCTAGTTGATAGACACCACCCTGGGGGTTTCTTCCAGGTACAATCGCTTTCAACTTGGGGCATTCCGATTTCCTATGACCTTCTTCATTACAGTTGAAGCAAATGGTTCCCTTCTTACACCTTTCAACCTTGTGTCCAAGCTTTCCGCAATTTCGGCACTTCCAGCAGTCGCCAACATGCCTCTTGTTGCCACACTTAGGACATCTATCATCGTTGCGCGGTGTGTTGTTGGTAAGAGCCATTGCATTCCCTTTATCTAGTTCTGACGGCGATTGAAATTCTTCCTCTTATCACCTCTATCTACACGATCACCATCACCCTTTCTTTTCTCACCAACACGGGCTTCATCTTCCCTATCCTGAATTATTTGTCCAATGAGTTGGTAAGCCATTCGAACAGCATCATCAATGGTTAGTGGTTTTGATGATGTCACGTCCCCCCGTATATTCTTGGTCAACCCTTTGATATATTGTTCAATTCGGATCTCTTCGGGTTCCACCAATCGAGGACACAACAAGGCCAACTCATGGAATTGGTTTGTGTAACTATCAATGTCCACACCTTTCATTCTCAGATGAGTCAACTCTTGTTCTAACCTAATGATCACACTACGGGGACAGAACTCCAAAGTCATCTACTTCTTAATTTCAGCCCAAGGAGTAGCATTAGCAACATCAATACCCATGAAAGCAATTCTCTCATTCCACCAAGTCAACGCACGACCTTTAAGAGTAGCCATATCAAAAGTCATCTTATCTTCCTCCTTACACTTACTAATCCGAAACACCGACTCAATCTTCTTAATCCACTGGCTTAATCCTACAACACCTTCAGTTCCATTAAAAGGTAGAGGTTCACGCTTTATGAACGTCACATAAGTACAGCCACCAACTTCAGGTGAATTAGTTCCAAGTCCTCCTATATTTACTCCATCATTAGCATTCACATTATTAGCATTCACATTCACATTAGTACCACCAATTCCACTACCACCAGCTCCACTACCGCCAGCTCCACTACCGCCAGCTCCACCACCGCCAGCTCTACTACCGCCAGCTCCACTATCGCCAGCTCCACTACCGCCAGCTCTACTACCGCCAGCTCCACTATCGCCAGCTCCACTACCGCCAGCTCCACTACCGCCAGCTCCACTACCGCCAGCTCCACTACCGCCAGCTTCATTTCTAGCATTTGCCATAAATTCATTCATAGATGCGGTAACTTGCTCCGTAATAATCCTACGTACATCATCCTTAGTCACAACTTTCTTGGGCGGCATAGTTCTATAATTTCACAATTTCAAAGTATTAAGCATTCGCCCAACAAAGGATTCATATAATATGGATTGAATTCATAATCAAGATACAAATAAGGCACAATATGGAACTCAAGACAAGATACATATTTCATTCGATTTGAAACAAAAGCATTGTCTTAGTTACGTCCCATATAAAAGTTTCTAGCACTATACATACTCAAAATTCGTGCCAGATCTACTACTAACAAGTCGGTTCAGTCAAAGTTACAAAAGGTACAAAAGATACAAAGGTCACTACTAAACACAGACTGGTCTACTGAGAACCGCCAGATGGTCCATCATCCATCGTCTTCTGTATCTTTGTCGAACGATCACTAGACACATCTTCAGCTGGGCGCTTACAGATCACTCCTCTTTCAACCATGTCAGCATAAAATCTACTATTCCATCCCACAGATATATTCAACTCCTTCCCAGCTTTCTCACACATCGCACGAGCTACATTCAACTGAATCTCCATAGAATTCACCTTTTTCTTCATAGCAGCAAACTCACCACTTTCTAACACAGATAACCTCCTAAAAGCCTCATTCAACCCACTCTCTACATCAGTCAAATCCAAACTCAGCAATTCCCGCTCTTTCTCACCAACCTTAGTCTTCGACTCCAAATAAGCAACATGAGTCTGAACAACACCTAATCCAATCTCTGTCATACTACTCTTAACACGTGAAGCATCTGAATCACGTCTCAAGGCCCATGGTGCAAGACCATCCATATGAGTAGCCTCTCGAGCACTAGACGACTCTCCTATCACACGTCTATGAGTAGCAATACCATCAGTACCGTCAGGTGCATTATCATCCTCATCCTCCTCTGATTCATAATAAGATTCAGACGATTCAGGCATTTCATCCCTAGGTAGCTTGATGGTTGTAAATTCACACTCGTTTAGGAAAACGAGGTAAAAGCGGTAAGTATTAAGCGTGTGTTTAGGAAAACGTAAACACTTATGACCCAAAGTGGGGATCGTTCTCAAGGAGGCAAGTGCATTGTGTAATGAATTGATTTATGTTTGTGATTATATTGAGAAAAAGAAAAATAGAAATGGGGTGAGAAGAGAATGACGGTTACGAACACGGATCGAGCTAAGACGAAAAGGTCGTTCACGTAAAACCGTAAAAACTACCAAAATTAAAAAATTTTAAACCTAAAAATTTCTAAAAATTACTAAAAATCCACAATAATATTCTAAGAGTTTACAAAAAATCCAAACTTGCTAAAACCTTTTAATTAATTAGATAATGACTTTTTAATGCTAATTAAAGCCCTAAAAATCAAGATTAATTATTAAAAAATCCCAAACAAGATTTAAAAGTTTGTAAACCTCAAAAATAACCTAATTAAGCTAAAAAGTATTTTTTTTTAAATTTTAAAACCAAATAAAACTATTTTTAAACACTTAAAAACTATTAAAATCAATTAAAACTTAAATTAATTCTAGAAAATAATTGAAAAGCCCTAAAAATATTTGGAAAGTTACAAAGTTCCTAATTAAGTGTCTTCAATCTAGGAAAAATGTAAAAACTTAAAAAATCAGACTTTTAATTTTTAATAATAAAATAATATTAAAATATTCAAAAAAATTCAAAGTTTATAAAAAATCTAAAAAATTACCAAAAATCTAGAATAATATAACTAAGATAGAAATGCAATCAAAAGTTTCTAAAACCTTTTTAATAAATTTATATTAAATTCTAAAGTTGGTTAAAAACCCTAAAATCATATAAAATCAAAAATAAGACTTTTTGAAAACTTAATTGGATGTAAACCTCAAGTTATTAAATTAAAACCTAAAAATAATTTTTATAAAATTTTAAAACTAATTATTCTATTTTTAAACTATTTAATTAAAAACGGGTAAATAAAAAATTATAGAAAATAAATAAAGAAAGTGAAAAATAAAAACTTAGGCTAGAAAAAACCTAAATGGAGTGACAAACCTAAGAAAAATATAAACTGGCCAGAAACCTTAGCCAATAAGCTTGTGAGAGCTTATTTATCTACGACTTATATTTGTAAAAGCCCAAACCAAATTCCTTTAAATACAATGTGAATCCACCCTTGGTCAGTAAAAGACCCAAGGGCAGAGATGGTTAAGGCGTATGTGTGTTGAGCGAGAGGTCACGGGGTCGAGGCTATGCACCCCCTTTTTTACACTTTTTATTTTTTTTTCTTTTTTAAAACTTTAAAACTCAATCTGATAACACTTTAATCACCAAAACACAAAAAGAAATCCAAGTCAAACCAAATTAAGCCCTAGAACTGTAAAAAACGTGCCCAGTTTGGTTACTTGTTGACACAAAGAAAAGTCGTATCTTCACTTGTGAAGATTAGAACAAGATGAGCTTGTTCTTGGATTTTTGTTGATGTTTGATGGTCAATGGGGGCACCCCTACACTCAGTTGAGTGTAGGGAGTCAAGTGAATCACAAAAAACACACAAGTATTCCACAAAATCAAGCACAAAATTGCAAGCAAGTTACTGATTAAGCTTGTTTCAGGTCTGTGAGTATTTGCTGGTTCAATTGGCAAAATGGTGGGTTTCAAGAGCTCAAATCTAGCACATAAGTTCACCAAATCACATGCAACAAATCACAAACCTTACTTAAACCTGGTATCTAACAAATCTAAGAATTTAATGAACCAAATCAACACAAATCAGTCACCAAGGCACTTTCTGTTTTGAGCTACTTAGGCCGAATTTTTATCATGCAAATGTGACTTAAACCCTACCAAAATGAAAACCAAGAGCATATACCACCTACTAACAACCAAATGAGTGAATAAAACAGGTTTCAAACAAGATTCATATCATTAAACCCTACTATAAACCCTAATCCAAACAGCCCTTTAAATCTGAAATTCAATTTTTTTGAAACCAAATAAGATTAACACTTAACCACAATGATTCAAACCACTACTAACATACATATTATCATCAAATGAACATAATCAAACAGCTTAACAACACATAAACACTTTCTCACAAATTTCATGAAAAATCACATAAAACTGAAATTTTGAAAACTAAACAAGGATTGAGATGGTTACCTTGTGGGACCCACATCCAGGTCCCACAGTGACTGAAAAGTCACCTCCAAACAAGCCCGGGCTTGTGCGGACTTTTTGGCAATTTGAAGGAAAAATGATGATGATAACCTTGTTTCTTGACCCTTCAAAAAACAGACAATCAAGAAGACAACACAAGCTTAATAAGCTTGAAACCAATAAGTTTATAAGGCTTATTGGTTTTAGCTTATTAAACAGTAAGTATGAGTAAAAAAATAATAGAAATAAGATTTTTGGAAAATCTTTGAAAACTGAAAATTGAAACCAACCAAGAATTTTTGACAAAAAGGTACACAAAGAAAAATCAGTGTTATGAATCCACTATCATTTCATCATAACACTGAATTTTACTCTTTTTGAAAACCTTTTTCAATAATCCTTAAAAATGATAATTTTCTGAAAATGCCTTCTTTGAAAACTTTAATACACAATTAACTCACAAGATTAATTTGGAACACAGATTTTTACTCAACAAAAACACCAACTTTTAACAAGGAAAAGGAATTACAATTTTTTAACAAAAACACCAACTTTCATTAAATCAAAAAGAAATTACAATTTTTTTGAGAAAAATCTGGAACAACGGATATGGGACACATACGTCCCATATTTATACAATAAAGAGAAGCTACTAGAATACTAAAACCCTAATACATGGAATTCCAGTCTTGCCCTTGGGTCTTCTCTTGGAATCTTGGTCAAAATTTGTTGCCCATGTGATGAGAGTGATGGCCAGCTGTGATGAAGTGATCATAAACGCTTATGTGTGTGCTTGGGGACAAAGGGATATCATCTAGCCGTTTATCTTGTCTGGTATTGGGGGTTGGGAGGAAAGGGATGTTGCAGGGGAGGGCCCTACCCAACACATGGGTGTGTTGGGGTCACGGTTTGGGTGTGGGATTTGGTGACAATAAGGTTGATTAGTGATCTGGAAAAGTAGGGTGAAAAACCCTTTGTTTTAAGGTGGATTGATGCTGGGAAAATCTAGGGTTTTTAAGGGTGATTAGGGGTGGTTTAATCCATTTTGGGGTTAATGTGTTTTTAAACAAGTGTTTGGGTGGGAAAATTAAAAAGGTTGACTGGGTTGTTGACCAGGTTTATTAATAAACCTGGTGGGGTTTGGGTTACGGGTTTGGACTGGTTTTGGGTTGGGTAAATGGGTAGGGTCGGGTATTGGTGAGGTGTCAGCTTATGGTTGGATGGATGAAGTTTGTTGTCTGGACAAATATGACCCCTCAAGTTTCAGCCTTTCTTTATCTTGTATAAAACAGCACAAAACTTCCTTTTCTTTGTTAATTACTTTCATCACTTGTCACTTTTGGCACAATTTGTTTTTAAACTTGTATCATGGACTTCAAATGCAATTTCTTCATTCTCCAAGGACTGAACTTGTACAATCTTGATATTTTAGGGACCTAAATGCAAATAGAGAGTATTGCAAGGGTATAAATTGCCAAGTCTTCAAAAGTTGAGGGACCATTCTTGCCAATCTTCAATTCTTCAAGGTCATTTTTGGAAATTCCATTTTTGGGCCCGGTTCATTGTGCGGCTTCGTTTCCCGTGTTCGTTTTTTATTGATTCTTGTGATCTTTTTGTCATTTCCTCAATATCCGTACCCAAAATACACAAGCAACAAACACGAGTATATATTTGGCAGTTTTAATGATATTTTATGCATTTTAAGCCCGATTTGGACGATGAGACTATGTATAAAAGCAGTCTCATCACTCCCCCATACTAAACCATTGCCGTGACCTCACGCAATGCTAGAATAAAGTATCGTAGCACCTCCAAAATTCATTTTTATTCACTTTATTTGAACGATAAACTAGCTACACTACTACTATTACTACTACTTGCGTTTTAGACATAATGTATGATTTTCATCGCAAAATGGGACGTTTAGGTTCATAGAATAAGAACACGTTAATGCTTCGTTAGAAATAATTTCGTCGTCCTCGATTTTCACCCTAATTCCATGCCAAGCGTGCAACGAGATCATTGTCATTATAAGTTAGTAATGCTAACACTACTCATATGCCCTAATCACGTACTTATCCTCCCATTATTCCTAAGTTGTATCTCTTATATTTTATTATGTCTTGAATGTTTCACGAGGATACATTGTTTGACTTATGCGATAATAGAGATTTAGGTCTAAAAATAGAGTCCTAACGGTGTAACCAAGACCATCAAATCAATAACCCCTCCTAATAGACAACGATGTTAAAAAATTAAGTTGACAAGAAGAATCGATAAACACGGTTTTATAACGGTTTTGAACATGAGACTTATTACCAAGACTTTTATACGCCCCCTAACGGAAGGGCCTTATTATCTTTGGTTTACCTCCATCTTTTATTCAACTTCGCCATGAAGCTTTTATTATGACTTCGGTCTTGCCTTGCCTTTTATTATCCTCCTCATCGGTGGTTTTATTAGCCAAAGACGTATATCCTCACGCTAAAGCAAATTTTGGATCTTTAAAGCTTCAAAGATTAAGGCTTGATTCACTTTCATTTTTGCATAGATTTTTCGGCCTTATGGGGCTTCAAATTGTTTGCTTGATTTAGGTGAGCACTTGAAATCTTATTATTGGGTGAAGCTTTCGATTATTCGGGTTGCCAATACTTCAAAACCGTGACGCTGGCGATACCTTAATGTCTCCCCAATTTAATTACACGGGAGCTACTAGAAAAGACTAGAAACCCAACAATCCTAACTAAACCGCTAAGTCAATATTTATTAAGCAAAAAATATTTACAAGCGAAGGGAGAATAAGCAAACAACGAGAACCCATGAGTTTTTGAAAGAATACGAGTACTTTACGTTTAGCATAGTAACTTATAATTAACTCTATCATTTCTCGTCCTCATTTAAGAGACTTAGCCTAATGTGTAGTTAAGGAATCAAAGCTAAGTGCTCAACACGCACGGTTGAGTCAAAAATTACTCTTATTCTCGCCATCGGAAAATCTACATTCGTGTCTTCAAACACTTATAAAACATGAGAAAATTTTTAAAATTTGGCCATTTTTAGCCTTATTTTGCAACAAAACGATAAACAAAAAGATAAACTTTGGAAAGCGTGAAGGTTTGGCAAGGCAAGTATCTATTCAGCCCCCCATACTAAAGTTCAACATTGTCCTCAATGTTTTGAGTCTAGGGGTGCAAAACACCCCCATACTAGAGACGTAGTCGAATGCCTAATCTAGCATGGAAAGGGTGTAACCAATAAATTAATAGCCGTTTATGAAGTGTGCTAAAAACCTAAGGTTAGAACATCAAAGGATATATCATATGGATATTGAGAAAGTCCTCAAAGCAAACGATCGAGTGCTCCCATAAAACGAACACGAGAGGCTCCAATCGTGAAGATCATGATCTAAAAACCACAATGTACAAACCACCACGGAACAAAGGTTGGAAGGGCACAAATCCCCTCACATTAAACTAATTAGAAAGCAATAATATGTACATGGATAAGCATGGGTCTCCCCTACGAGGCACCTTGTTTTTGATAACCGAGTCAAAAGCTCGACTCGAATCCCCATAAATGTGGTCATTTAGGGATAATCATGGTATGGTCAATTTTTAGTGGGGCTTACATGATAAACAAGGCCCAAAAACAACCGGTATTAAGGACTAAGTCCTTTGATGGTGCAAAATACCGGGATCGAAGATGGCGTTCTCGTTTTCATTGGAAAAACAAATCAACGCCACTTCGTCGTGTGTCAAAAAAAACCCAAAGGGTTTCAAGAAAATAGATGAGAAGAAATAGAAGGGTGGGACAATGGGTAAGTCATGAAAACATTGAGCTACTCGAGGTAGACTCGCACCAATCAAATAGAAAGATTTTCCATTTATTGCATCGGTGGAAGATCGAGATTTCCCTTTATAAGCAATTCCAGGATCAAATATCTCGTCCTCGGTGGAGAAAGGGTAGGGAACATAAGGGGCTTCCCCCACACTAGGTCCACACAAAGCATCGTCAAAAGGAGAAGACGAGCTTGTAGTAATCAAAACACGAAGTGATGACGGAGTTAGCATTGTAGAAAAATCTTTTAAATCCAAGTTAAAATCTTTTCCTTTTTCATCTTTTAAACTCTCCTTATGAAAACCCGATTTAATAATGTCAAAAATATTTGGTGTTTCTAAAGCAATGTTAGTCACACTAAAAATTCTCACATTTGAAAATCGTTTTGGCAATGGTGGTAAGTTCTTAAAACGTTTGTCAACAAAGAAAACTCCCCCATCGGGATCAACATATTCATCATCCGAAGAATCATTCGTGATTGGAAGCGTAGGCTTAACACTCTTAACCTCCATCGACGGAGGGGACGAAACTTCATTTTTCTCAACAACTTCTAAAACTCTTTTTGAAATCCTTTTACAAATGTTTTTGATGGGATTGACATTGTACAACGACGTGATAGAATACACATGAGAAAGTGTGGAGTTTTGAGTTGCATTAATGACGAGTTCTTCCTCATTGAAACGAAGAGTGATTTTCCTAGCATGCACATCGATAAGTGCTCTCGAGGTATCCAAAAATGATCGACCTAAAATTAGAGGAACTTTAGGATCGATGGGAATGTCAAAAACAATAAAGTCTACGGGATAGTAGAACTTTCCAACTTTCCCGAAGACGTCCTCGGCTACTCCACAAGCTAGAATCGTAGAATGATCGTCCATCTCGATTGACATTCTTGAAGGAGTGAGATTGGAAAGATCGAGCTATTTAAAAATCTCAAGAGGCATCAAATTAATACTAGCACCAAGATCGGCCAAGGCGTAGCATTCTTCCATGTCTTGTATAGCACATGGGATTAAAAACTTGTCGGGATCACCGACTTTTTGAGGTATGCGGCTAAGAAAAACCGAAGAACAACTAGACGATTTTTGCAATTTTTCTTTGTTATTCAACATACTTTTGAAGTTCGCGGCAAACCGAGGCATCATGACTAAGGCGTCGGCAAAACTTATATTAAAATGCAAGTCACAAAACATTTTCATAAAAAGTTCAATTTGATAATTATTTTGTTCTTGTGCCTTTTCCTTGTCTCGTCTTGAAGGGTAGGGTAAGGGTGGTGTGGGTTGGGGCATAGGCATTGGCCTTGGAATCTCGGGTTCCATGATTGGTATAGGTTCCACCGTAGGTGTGGTTTGAGCGGTACTTCGTGGGCTTGGAATTTGCTCCTTTTCTACCACCACCTCGGGTTCTTTCTGTTTTTTCCTTCTCCGTAGAATTACTTGGACGAGAAATGTGTTCTTTGAAAGTTTTACCACTACGAGTAGTAATAACCTTCAACTCTCCTTTCGGATTCACGATGGTATCACTAGGAAGACCACCCGAAGAAGAAGGTTTACACATGATAGCTTCAAACATTTTTCCCATACGGTCTTCAAACTTAGATTGCCTAGCATCCGCTTTTAACAACTCTTGCTTAATCTCATGTTGTCCTTGCTCCATTTTTTGTTGATTTTGTTGGAGTCGTTGAACATTTCCTTCCATTTTATTAGCATGAGTCTTAAGTTCATTAGCAAGTTCGTTTTTAAGCTCGTTTTTCAACTCGGATCTTAAGCTAACCATTTCTCGTTGCATATTGTCAAACTTAGCATCATTTGCCTTAGCATAATTCAAAAATTCTCCTTGAAGATTTTTGGTGTGATCATTTTGAAAACCTTGTGTGGTAGTTTGAAAATCACGGTTTTGGTTTTGGTTTGAAATTTGCCCATTTCCACTTTGATAATTACCCTTGTTGTAATTACGTTGATTGCCTTGATAATTACCACCTTGGTTGTTGTTTCGATAGTTATTAGCATTTTGATTTGGTGGAGCTTGATTTTGGCGGGAACCTTGACCGTTTTGGTTATAAGTTCCCGTGGCTACATAAGCACTCGAAGTGTTACCATCCGCGGTAATGCACTCGGAAAGATCATGAGCTCCACCACACGACAAACAACTCTTTGCAACCGCTTTAACCGAAGCGGAATTCGAAGCTTCTTGAGCTTTCCAATGGGACATAAGGTTAGCAAATCTATCAAAAAACCGATTTTCTTCATTTGCTTCATCATGTAAGGCATTAATGCTACGAGACGATGACGAGCCCAATTTGGCAACACTCGCTGTGTTACGTGGGCTATAAACCTTAGACCTATTCTCAATGATTACCAAAGCTTCCTCAACCGTTTACACAAAAAATTACCACCCGCGGCGGCATTTAAATAATCTCTTTCATGATCGTTAAGTCCATTGTAAAACGTGTCAATTTGGTGCAAGTCGGAAAAACCGTGATGAGGACATTCATGCAACATTTCTTTAAACCTATTCCAAGCCGTTGAAAAACTTTCATTTGATTCTTGTGAAAATTTTGAAATCTCGTTTTTCAAGTGCGTAGTCTTAGAGGGCGGAAAAAATTGGTTCACGAATTTTGAAACGAGATCCTTCCACGTCAATATAGAATTGGGTGGCTCTTTCTCTAACCAAATTTTAGCGGGCCCCGCTAAGGAATACGGAAAAAGCATCATCTTAATCGAGTCATTCGAGACATTCTTAATTTGCAAGTGGCGGTAAGACGATTGAATTGGCGGATATGGTTGTGTGGATTGTCCTTCTCATCACCATGGAATTTGTTGTTTTGGATCATCGACAACAAACCCGTTTTCACCTCAAAATTCTCCGCAAGGATAGCGGGAATCACAATAGCCTCTCCATAACCCTCGGTGGGTGCTTGAAGTAACTCCATCATAGTTCGATTCGCCATGGTTGGTGCTTCTCTTACAGTGGGTTCGTCAATAGGAGACTCCTCCCTAGAATGATTTGGAGTGGGAGTTTTGTTCTTTCGTCCACGTGCACGTTTTGATTGATTACGAGTTAGCATAAACGTCACGTACAATGAGGGGACGAGCAAAGAAGATTCTTTTTGGTGTTTTTAACTTTTTCATTTTTTTGGATTTTTGATTGTTTTTTACTTTTTTTGGATTTTGGAATTGTATTAGGTAGACAATAATCTACAAATCTCCTCCTTAATCAAATCTCTTGATTAAAGAAGCCTCAAGGAATGAAAACGATCACGTGAAGTGAACGCCTTCGATGACTTTAGAACGATGGTGGAACACCAAATCATTCAAGAGGGTTTAATCAAATGAAACCAAGAAAATATATATATGATATGTAATAATACTTTGGGCGGAAAAACCCTCGATTAGCTCTCAAAATCAAATACTCACAAGCAAGCGGAGGAAACGAGGCGGCGCGAAGCACTTAAGAGCCTTTTTCCTTTAGGTCGTGAAATACAACCGCCTTATACCCACCTTATAGTTTGTATTTTTCAAAATCGAGCTTCACGAAAGTATTTATCTATTTTTGCCTTTTTCTTTGGTTTGAGATTCGAATACAATGATTGGGTAATGACCGCCCAAGTCAAGGTTGTGATTGCTCACGTATTTGGAGTACTTTGAATTTATTGTTCTACGTATACACTATAGTAATAGTATTCACACAAAAACCGAAAAACCGATAATACGTATTAGTAGAGTGCTACTAATACAAATACTAATTATGGTTAGTATATAAAACAATAATTCCAATCAAAACACAACACGCCTCCCCGGCAGCGGCGCCAAAAATGATGGTTGTAAATTCACACTCGTTTAGGAAAACGAGGTAAAAGCGGTAAGTATTAAGCGTGCGTTTAGGAAAACGTAAACACTTATGACCCAAAGTGGGGATCGTTCTCAAGGAGGCAAGTGCGTTGTGTAATGAATTGATTAATGTTTGTGATTATATTGAGAAAAAGAAAAATAGAAATGGGGTGAGAAGAGAATGACGGTTACGAAGACGGATCGAGCTAAGACGAAAAGGTCGTTCACGTAAAACCGTAAAAACTACCAAAATTAAAAAATTTTAAACCTAAAAATTTCTAAAAATTACAAAAAATCCACAATAATATTCTAAGAGTTTACAAAAAATCCAAACTTGCTAAAACCTTTTAATTAATTAGATAATGACTTTTTAATGCTAATTAAAGCCCTAAAAATCAAGATTAATTATTAAAAAATCCAAACAAGATTTAAAAGTTTGTAAACCTCAAAAATAACCTAATTAAGCTAAAAAGTATTTTTTAAAATTTTAAAACCAAATAAAACTATTTTTAAACACTTAAAAACTATTAAAATCAATTAAAAATTAAATTAATTCTAGAAAATAATTGAAAAGCCCTAAAAATATTTGGAAAGTTACAAAATTCCTAATTAAGTGTCTTCAATCTAGGAAAAATGTAAAAACTTAAAAAATCAGACTTTTAATTTTTAATAATAAAATAATATTAAAATATTCAAAAAAATTCAAAGTTTATAAAAAAATCTAAAAAATTACCAAAAATCTAGAATAATATAACTAAGATAGAAATGCAATCAAAAGTTTCTAAAACCTTTTTAATAATTTTATATTAAATTCTAAAGTTGGTTAAAAACCCTAAAATCATATAAAATCAAAAATAAGACTTTTTGAAAACTTAATTGGATGTAAACCTCAAGTTATTAAATTAAAACCTAAAAATAATTTTTATAAAATTTTAAAACTAATTATTCTTTTTTTAAACTATTTAATTAAAAACGGGTAAATAAAAAATGATAAAAAATAAATAAAGAAAGTGAAAAATAAAAACTTAGGCCAGAAAAAACCTAAATGGAGTGACAAACCTAAGAAAAATATAAACTGGCCAAAAACCTTAGCCAATAAGCTTGTGAGAGCTTATTTAGCTACGACTTATATTTGTAAAAGCCCAAACCAAATTCCTTTAAATACAATGTGAATCCACCCTTGGTCAGTAAAAGACCCAAGGGCAGAGATGGTTAAGGCGTATGTGTGTTGAGCGAGAGGTCACGGGGTCAAGGCTATGCACCCCCTTTTTTACACATTTTATTTTTTTTTTCTTTTTTAAAACTTTAAAACTCAATCTGATAACACTTTAATCACCAAAACACAAAAACAAATCCAAGTCAAACCAAATTAAGCCCTAGAACTGTAAAAAACGTGCCCAGTTTGGTTACTTGTTGACACAAAGAAAAGTCGTATCTTCACTTGTGAAGATTAGAACAAGATGAGCTTGTTCTTGGATTTTTGTTGATGTTTGATGGTCAATGGGGGCACTCCTACACTTAGTTGAGTGTAGGGAGTCAAGTGAATCACAAAAAACACACAAGTTTTCCACAAAATCAAGCACAAAATTGCAAGCAAGTTACTGATTAAGCTTGTTTCAGGTCTGTGAGTATTTGCTTGTTCAATTGGCAAAATGGTGGATTTCAAGAGCTCAAATCTAGCACATAAGTTCACCAAATCACATGCAACCAATCACAAACCTTACTTAAACCTGGTATCTAACAAATCTAAGAATTTAATGAACCAAATCAACACAAATCAGTCACCAAGGCACTTTCTGTTTTGAGCTACTTAGGCCAAATTTTTATCATGCAAATGTGACTTAAATCCTACCAAACTGAAAACCAAGAGCATATACCACCTACTAACAACCAAATGAGTGAATAAAACAGGTTTCAAACAAGATTCATATCATTAAACCTTACTATAAACCCTAATCCAAACACCCCTTTAAATCTGAAATTCAATTTTTTTGAAACCAAATAAGATCAACACTTAACCACAATGATTCAAACCACTACTAACATACATATTATCATCAAATGAACATAATCAAACAACTTAACAACACATAAACACTTTCTCACAAATTTCATGAAAAATCACATAAAACTGAAATTTTGAAAACTAAACAAGGATTGAGATGGTTACCTTGTGGGACCCACATCCAGGTCCCACAGTGACTGAAAAGTCACCTCCAAACAAGCCCGGGCTTGTGCAGACTTTTTGGCAATTTGAAGGAAAAATGATGATGATAACCTTGTTTCTTGACCCTGCACAAAACAGACAATCAAGAAGACAACACAAGCTTAATAAGCTTGAAACCAATAAGTTTATAAGGCTTATTGGTTTTAGCTTATTAAACAGTAAGTATGAGTAAAAAAATAATAGAAATAAGATTTTTGGAAAATCTTTGAAAACTGAAAATTGAAACCAACCAAGAATTTTTGACAAAAAGTTACACAAAGAAAAATCAGTGTTATGAATCCACTATCATTTCATCATAACACTGAATTTTACTCTTTTTGAAAACCTTTTTCAATAATCCTTAAAAATGATAATTTTCTGAAAATGCCTTCTTTGAAAACTTTAATACACAATTAACTCACAAGATTAATTTGGAACACAGATTTTTACTCAACAAAAACACCAACTTTTAACAAGGAAAAGGAATTACAAATTTTTAACAAAAACACCAACTTTCATTAAATCAAAAAGGAATTACAATTTTTTTGAGAAAAATCTGGGACAACGGATATGGGACACATACGTCCCATATTTATACAATAAAGAGAAGCTACTAGAATACTAAAACCCTAATACATGGAATTCCAGTCCTGTCCTTGGGTCTTCTCTTGGAATCTTGGTCAAAATTTGTTTCCCATGTGATGAGAGTGATGGTCAGCTGTGATGAAGTGATCATAAACGTTTATGTGTGCTTGGGGACAAAGGGATATCATCTAGCCGTTTATCTTGTCTGGTATTGGGGGTTGGGAGGAAAGGGACGTTGTAGGGGAGGGCCCTACCCAACACATGGGTGTGTTGGGGTCACGGTTTGGGTGTGGGATTTGGTGACAATAAGGTTGATTAGTGATCTGGAAAAGTAGGGTGAAAAACCCTTTGTTTTAAGGTGGATTGATGCTGGGAAAATCTAGGGTTTTTAAGGGTGATTAGGGGTGGTTTAATCCATTTTGGGGTTAATGTTTTTTTAAACAAGTGTTTGGGTGGGAAAATTAAAAAGGGTGACAGGGTTGTTGACCAGGTTTATTAATAAACCTGGTGGGGTTTGGGTTACGGGTTTGGACTGGTTTTGGGTTGGGTAAATGGGTAGGGTCGGGTATTGGTGAGGTGTCAGCTTATGGTTGGATGGATGAAGTTTGTTGTCTGGACGAATATGACCCCTCAAGTTTCAGCCTTTCTTTATCTTGTATAAAACAGCACAAAACTTCCTTTTCTTTGTTAATTACTTTCATCACTTGTCACTTTTGGCACAATTTGTTTTTAAACTTGTATCAAGGACTTCAAATGCAATTTCTTCATTCTCCAAGGACTGAACTTGTACAATCTTGATATTTTAGGGACCCAAATGCAAATAGAGAGTATTGCAAGGGTATAAATTGCCAAGTCTTCAAAAGTTGAGGGACCATTCTTGCCAATCTTCAATTCTTCAAGGTCATTTTTGGAAATTCCATTTTTGGGCCCGGTTCATTGTGCGGCTTCGTTTCCCGTGTTCGTTTTTGATTGATTCTTGTGATATTTTTGTCATTTCCTTAATATCCGTACCTAAAATACACAAGCAACAAACACGAGTATATATTTGGTAGTTTTAATGATATTTTATGCATTTTAAGCCCGATTTGGACGATGAGACTATGTATAAAAGCAGTCTCATCATATCTCAACCTCAGAATCAGACAAATAAACTGGTGGGGGTAAGGGCTCGCCCTCTGGAACATCATAAGGGTAAATAAGCTCGGCTTCCTCATCATCATCAACCTCATTGTCTATACCTATATCCTCCTCGATATCCTCGTCGTCAATCTTATCATCTAAATTATCTAACCCAATCTCATCATCATTCTCAATATCAACATTATCAATCTCATTCTCTACCATATCAACCTGAGGGGCAATCTGATCTCTTAGTCCTATCTCGGGCTCGGGATCCTCAAATGGTTCCTCCTCATCATCATCCATATCATAATCTACTAAGTCTAAGTATGGATCATCATCTACATTAGGTTCGGGAATAGCATATTTCTCTACAGGAATATTAGGGTCAGCCATGACAATCTACATTTATATATATATCTAGTATTAGGATAACATACTTATTAAACAATTACATACTGAAACCACGATATATACATATATATAAATTAAATTATATATATCAAAATATATATCTTCTCAATAGGGCTTGTTGGTAACGTCGGAGATCTTTGGCACCGTTATAGTCAAAAGATTTTTCAAATATTTTCTCAAATGTTCATAGTTAAAAGATTTTGAAATGTTTTGTTCAAAACCTTGGTTTTTAAAATCTTTCGTTCTCTATAACGAGAGCTCTGGTACCAAACTGTAACACTCTCAATTTTCGTATCGGTACATCGGAAGGGTCTTTTAGAGTGTTACGGGATATCACAATAACTCCAATCATAGACAACACATAAAAATGGTTGTACAAGGTTTAACATACATTCATTCGATAAAAAGTTTTAAAGTGTACAACAGGTCCCAAATTATACAGGTCATTAAGTTTACAAAACATAGATCGAATGAACATTTTTAATATTATGTGGGCCATCAGAGTCGATCTCCATCCGGATTACCTTCAAGCACCTGAGATAAAAACATGCAAAAATCATATCAGCGAATGCCGAGTGAATTCATAAAATTTAGTAAAACCGTTATATAAAACAATCGTTGAAATCAGAACACAAGTATAATATCATAAGTAAGTCCTCGTATTGCTAGTCAGGAAATATATAAATCAAAGCATACATCTTAAACCGTCCATGAGACCGTAGCCTCAATATTACCATTATAGGTAATATTATTATCGTTATTAGCATCGATATTAAATCGTATTAGATTACATTGTGGATTATTATTAGCCGCATGACATTGTTACCTTACTATCAAAACAATGGGCCGCGAACCCGACAAACAATTTTCCCATCTAAGTTAGCGTGTCGTCACAAAAATCACGCTATGTAAATCTTCTCATACATAAATTCGCTTACCAATCAATGTGGTACGACGGGGATCAACCGTCAAGGCGCGAACTGGGGTGATCGTCCCCAAATAGTACTATCATATGCATAAGCGTCTACCAAATTCCGGTAGTTCACAATTCATGCTAATGGGACTTTAAGTGACATAACCTAACTATTAATAATCCTTTTTATCTCTTTTATTGAGTCATCGCATCATTCGGGTCCATATCATTAAGCATACCATCGGGACTACTTGTGTTCTATTTTATCAAAAACTAGCATTATATCTCCCTCGCGGGTTTACAAATCATTTTATAAAACATTCAAAAGAGTGTGAGGCTATGAACTCACGTTGATAATGAAAGGGGGATTATCGGCTACGGGCGTGCTTGGGTCACGAAAACCTATATAAATAATAATCGGTCTTAGACTTTTGTCCAATGAATTTATCAAAATAACAAATATACATATGATGATTTTGTACATATGATGATGATCAAGTGGGTTTATATATTCTTATTTACTCATTTTAGTGTTTATGTATTGGTAACTTTTTACTAGTTTACTAGTTTTACCTATTTACATGTTTTAGGTCCAATAAGCTTATTATAAGTTCTTTAACTTGTATTAATCCATTTTATACTTGTATTATCAGTATTTATACTTTACATGTTGGGCCCAAATGGGTTAAGCCCAATAAGTAATTTTTATAAGTGTTTAACTTATCTAGTTAAATTATTAGTCCAAATATGCTAACTTAGCTCGTTAATGTCCGTATGTCCTATAGTTCGGGTTTTATCGGTTTTTACTTGTATTAGGTACTTATATATCAATATATGAATTTTAAAAACTTTACATTAGACGGGTTTGTTCGTCTAAGTTTTAATTGGCGAAAAACGTTAATTTTACGGTAATAGCCGAAAAAGTCGTAAAAATCATGTTTATAGTTTTTATAACTTATAAATCTTATTCAACTACCATTTTTATAAATTTTCCATTTATTTAACCTTATACATATTTATATAAATGAAATTTATAAGTTAGTGGGTTTTAATTTCACATTTTATACAATATTATTTGAGTGCTTATATAATAGTATTAAACATTAATTCTTCAAAATCTGATTTTTAGTTTCATCTTCACCATTTTTATCATATCTAGAGTTATATAATGAGATAGAAGCTCATTTTTGGATGGCATAAACTTAATATTATGTGCTACAAATAAGTTAGGTATAGCTACTTCTCATTCCATGTCTAACTATCCTTAACAGTCCCTACGAAACAGACTATTCAGATTAGCGCACTCATCTTGTTTTGATCATATCTCACTCATTTTGATGATTCCATTGCATGGCCAACTCTCACATGTGTATGACATCTTATACTTACTGTAAATGGATTCCACCATGCAATTTTATAAGTTTAAGACTTGGTTACTTACTGTTTTTATACAGCCAACAATTTAAGAATGATTTTAGCCTTGTTTCTTATGGTTATTCATCTTTTTAAGCATATTTATCAACACTTGATCCCCACACAACATTTTTACCATCATATATTCATCATATACATATACAATAAGAAATAAAATACATTTGATCTTTACAAAAATAACAAGAGAAATGGAAATGATGATCTTCTTTACCAACCAAGATTATATCTTGTTTTTAGAAGACAACAACTTGATGAACACCAAATATATCTCCAAGATCATCAATCACCAAGATAGTTTGTTGAGAAATTAGCCCTAGGACACAATAAAATCACCTCATTTGTTGTTAATATGGCCACCAATCAATCAAGGCTTCAAGGTTTCTCCATAATATGGCTAGATAACATGTAACTTGTGGCTAGAAAAGATCAAATGATGGTGATGGTGAAGTGGGACGGCAAGGATGAGAGGGAGAGAGTATGTGTGAGTTGTTTGCATGTAAAAATATAAGTAAATGGTTTAGCAAGTGGTTTTGTTAGTTTAGGTGGAGATGAGTAGCTTCAAAGTCAGGCTAAGCTTACAAGTGTAAGCTTGTAGAGTGTAAGGATGCCACATCAAGGGATATGGTGTCCCTTTTGGCTGTCCCATAGATAGTGGGGTGGGATAAACTAGTTTTGTCCCATCTCGCTAATTTACGGGTATTCCTCGATTCTAGTTTCCTCGATTTGCGTGCCCTCGGGTCGTTTTACGAAAAACGTTTTTATAAATTATGAATCAACGGCACAAAACGAATCTAATAAAAATCGTCTCATCAAAGACGGAGTTCAAAAACGTAAATACGTAATCCTAAGGTTTCCGGTTTAGTCGTAAAGGACGCTAAATTATGCACGTAAGCCCAAATTTAAATCCGTAAATTGTGAGTTCATCAACCAACACAAAAATAAGTTTCAAAATATTATACGAGAAAATAATTCACTATCTGAAAATGTTAGATTGTCACATTTTCATCATTATATTTTGAAAATTTCTTGCCTTATTTTTGACCAATCACATGTGCCTATTTGTCCTATAAATTTGGCTCCTATTTTTAAACAGGGTATCTTATATTCTTGTCTAACAAATTTCTCCTATAATTCATCTTTCTCAATAATTCACAAACAACTTTCTTCAACAATGGCACCAAAGTTTAAACCAAGTGACTTGGTATTGGGATTCAGGAGTCAGCACAAAATGATTGCTTATTTGGACGTTGATGATACTTTTTTCCACAATACACCCAGATGGTGGTGTATTTGAATGCATCTCCTATTAGGTATGCTCTTTCTCATGCTCCTCTCATCCCTGTCACTCATATTAAGCAGTTTTGGAACACTGTCAGTTCCTCACCAATTAACAATGTGACTACATTATCAGCTATTGTTCATGGGCGTACTTGGGTGGTTACTGAAGCCTTGGTTCGCCAGGCTTTGCATCTTGATGATGCAGATGGTATAACCACCCTTCCCATTAATGAAATAGAACAAGGACTTCGGGCTTTGGGGTATCCTTTCCCTAATGAGGGCACTTTAAACAAATATCATAAACAAGAGTTTCCCCCAGCCTGGAAGTACCTCATACATGTCATCCTTCAATGTTTGAGTCCTAAATGTACTGCACACAATGAAATTAATAGATCAATTGCTAGTGCAATTGTGTGCATTGTAAATGGGCAAAAGTTTAATTTTTCAAAACTGATTTTTGATGGCATGTGTAACAACAAAGGGAATAAGATGACTTTGGCTTTTCCCAGATTTTTGCAAATGGTTTTTGATGTGCAAAATTACTGCACAAGGGATCATGATGACTTTTATGAGATCCCTATGCAAAAGAAATCTATTTTTACCAAGATGAACTCACCTCCTCACCGTGAATTACCCCTTACCCAAGCTATGCTTGCTGTTATTGCAGCATCACAACCTCAACCAGACCCACAACCACAACTTGACCCAATACCCGAACCTTTGCCTTCACCTCAACACATGGAAATTGACCAAGAACCCTTCAACGCTGACACGTTGAATGTTGGCGTTGACACAAGTAATCCAAACGTTGACACTTTTCTTTACAGACCCAAACACACCTTAACCTTCAAACTACCATCCTATCCACGTCATCTTCTACCCCACCTGAATATAGGTTGCAAAAACGCCCAAGGACTACTGGAGTGTTCTCCTCTAGTGGTCCTAGCCATGTAGCAAAGAGAACCACCACCACAAGTGTGGTTGGTGCTATGGATAAGGCTGGGACTATTGGTACTGGCTTAGATGCAGGACAAGACAGTCCTAACATCTTTAAGACCTCATCCATGCCCCATGACTCTACTTTGGGAGATCAAATACCAATTCTAGAGGAGGGTAGATTGGAACCATACACATTGATGGAATTGACGGCTGTCTGCATTATCTTGCAAAGGCAAAATGCAGACTTGGTACAAACAGTCAGTACACAAGGCCTTGAACTCAAGCAATTGAGGGAAAGGATTGTTCATTTGGAAACTGTTGAGTCTAGGAGAAGGCAAACAAGAGTCCTTTTATCAGAGGAGGATTCTTATAAAGGGGAGGAAGCTGCTATAGAGCCTGTTAATTTGAGTGATAAAGGCTCACATGAAGCTACTACAGAGCCATTTGATTTGAGTGGAAAAGGCTCATATGATGGAGAATCTTTGGGTGTTGCTGAAGCCCTCACTGAATTGAAGAAGCAATCAGGTTTTGATACGTCTCTGATTACTCCTACAAGTTTGAACTTGTCTTTTACATCTATGATGGAACAGTTCACTAGAGACGCTGAGACAAGTAAGTTGGGCGTTGACAAGCAAAATTTGAACGTTGACACACCAAGCGCTGACAAGAGTAATTTGGGCGCTGACACTAGGAATTTGAGCGTTGACAGACCTATAGATATGGTTGATGTATTCCAGTCATCAGCTATCATCAAAGAAGTGTCTTCACAGGTATTACCATCATCCTTACCCATCATTGATCCATTAGATAAGGGTAAAGGAATCATGGTAGAAGTAGAAGTTCCGAAGAATGCAGCACAAGTAGAGTTTGATTCAAGGTTGGCTGTACAACTTGTAGAACAAGAGATGAAGAAGGTTGGTGAATCACCATTTGTTGTCACTTCAGAGGAACAAGAAGGAAGTGATGAAGAAAGTTCAGATTCAAGTGTGATGATAATTGAACAACCAGAAAGACTTGAATATGGTTATGACTTGGCAAGAGAGAAGCTTAGAGAGTTAAAATTGCAAGTAGACTTTGATATGCCAGAAGTAGTTCAGATGTACCATGCTTGGGAGAATAGGATAATGGAGAATCCAGATTTGACAATTTCAAACCAAATTTAGGGATTAGAGATTCTTCTAAGAGTTCAAAGAGACTGCAAGGTAATTCTGAAACACAAGGCTAGCAATGTTTTCTCACTGCCGAAGAGGGATAGAAGAGAGCTTTATTACATGCTACTCAGATGTCATGGAACTGGATGGACCTTCAAGAAATTTCAGGGATTATATTTTCAAGAATTAGAGTACAAGGCTTATCCCATTTGGGCAAGAGTGCAGGAATTGAACACTCTTAGACTTCTTTTAGATGAAAGGAAAGAAGAACTTGTAGAAGAGATGGAGATTCAGAAGGCATTGATTGTTCCAAGGCCTTTGAAGAAGGGAGTCCCTATTGAGTTTCCTAAAGATTTAAATAAAGTGGTTCCCAGTGAAGCTGTTCTTAGAAGGAGCATCAAGCTCTCACCCATGGAAGCTTCAGATATGGTACAAGTGTTACCTCTTGATGCCAGAAACCCTATCATAAGCTATGAAGAAGATGCAAGTGGGTTTTGGAAGATTGGTAGATATGGTAAAGAGGTACACACATTTACTACTCTTATGTCTCTCTTTGCAAGTATGGATAGAGAAGACTTGGCAGACCTTTGGAGGTTGTTGATAGCCAAGTATGAGACTGAAGCTCCTACTTCAGTCAATGGAATAAAACTTTGGTCAACATTCAAGAGAATGTGTGCACCAGAAGAAGAAGATCCTGTTTGGAAGGATCTTGAGGATGATATCAGTGGTCTTCAATGGCGTTTGTATTCAGCTGTTGGTGTGTATTATTTGAGCTCTACAAAGTTTGCTGAGTATCTTCTTGTAGATGCTCAGTATCCCATGTCCAAAGAAGTTTTAGACAAGATGAAGACAACACAGCTGGAGATTGACTATTCAAGTGACGTGGCCAAAGATTTGATTAGGCATGTTTATTACCAATATGATAAGATTTGTAAGATTCCTCCTAGTTCTTAATTTTTATTTAGAAACTTGATTACTAGAGTAGATATCAAGTTTAGGGGAGGATTTTTGGGAATAAAATGTAGCCAGTCCACTTGAACGCTGACAAGAAGAAAACAAGCGTTGATAAGAAGAGAACAAGCGCTGACAGATCAAGCGTTGATAAGAAGAAGTCAAGCGTTGATAGGTTGAAGACAAGCACTGATAGAAAGATATGGTCTACGCGTATTTTGTTTCTAGTTTGTTTCTAGTAAAGATAGGATCAACATTGTATTTTCTATAATTATCTTTACCTAGAATAGTTGATACGTAGACTCTTGTACAAGGCTTCTTATGTCTATAAAAGAAGACCATTAGGTTATGTTTCATATAAGTTTTTCATACATTTAACACTTTCATTGTAAGCAAGTTCGTTATTATCAATCAAGTGAAAGTTTGTTTTACAACTGTTTGTGTGTTCTTGTTTGAGTGTTAATTCCGCATAACACTTAAATTGTTTCATACATAAACAAAGTTTCTCTACGTGTATAACTTGATCTAATCTCGTTTACACAAGCTAAATCGATCTATGTTTGGGATCAACAGGTTCGTGAAAGATGATGATGATGTTTGGGTAGTACCGAGGTGTTCGTTTGTTTCGGTTCATAGGGGGTTCAGCGCCCACCTACTTCCCAAAGGCAATCATCAAAAGGTTCTCACTCTTTTAGTTTTTGTTTAATATTTATTTAATATCTGCAATGTTTATTAAATCTACTTGTTAAGTTTTTATAAGCTTAAGTTTTTTTTTAGTTTCTGATTAAATCTGAGTTCATTGTCTGATGGTTTAGTTTACTATTTTGAGTTAGTTTGTTTGAATCTGCTTTATTTACTTTGTGGGATTCATTACTTATTTATTTGTTAAAAAGTTCTTGCGTATATTTGCTTATTTTGTCCATTGCTTATCGAGTTTGCTTAATATTCGGGTTAGAATAGATCTGCTTATTTTCTTGTTTTTAAGTTGTTTTGTTGGTCTTCTGTTTTTGCTTATTTTTATTGGAGTCGCGTTTAGATTTGATCTGCTTATTTTCATTTTCTTTGTTTATATGCTTATTTGCTTAACTGCATATCTGCCTTATTGCGTATTAATTTGTTTAGCTTATTTGAACTGCTCATCTGCTTATTTGTTATCTACTTATTTGCTTTTAATCTGTTTAGTTGTTAATCTGTTTTTGCTTATTGTGTGCTTTTCATTTGCTTATTAGATTAAGCTGTTACCTGCTTATTTGCTTTTTGGTAGTGCCGTTATACTGTTTATCTCTTAGACACAATTGGTCTGAGATTTCTAAAATCTAAAAATAATATTATTAGCAAAAAAATAGGTCACGCTGGGATTCGACCCCTTGACCTCCAGGTTAATTGTCCAACGCCCTACCATTTGTTCTAGGACTTCATTTGTGATTTAATATATGTTCATTAATTAATATAGGGTTATATTTTGGACTTGTAGTTTAATTTAATTAGTTTAATACAAGTTTTAAGTTTTATTGCAAATTTTAATTACAAGTTTTGTATTAACTTTCTTTTATTAAATTCTAAAAAATAAAAAGATAAAAAAATATAGGTTAATTACTTTTTGAAATTTAAATTTAGGTTTAAGTTTTTTTTTAAAATTAGTTTTCAAATTTATTTAGATAAGTTTTAAAATAGTTTTAAATAGTTTTCATTTAAAGGTTTTAGTAGAAATTAATTATATTAATTAGATTTAAGTTTTATTTACATTAGATAAAATAGTTTTTATATTAAATAGTTTTTAGTTTAAAATACAAAAAATACGTTTTACCAAGAACAAATAAATCCACGTTAATTTGAGATCAATTCGAGTGAGTCGAGGAAAACGAACATTAATTGCATAAAAAGGATTGAGAAATCCTTACATTAAATTGGCGCCGCTGCCGCTTCGCTCGTTACGATTGAAGATTTCGTGAGACGTTTGGATTTTGGGATCCGTTCATTTTGAACGTTAATTTTCTTGTTAAAAAAAAATCAAAAACTTAAAAATACAAAAAAAAAAAATCACAAAAGCAAATTTTTTCCTAAGATTTGCACCAAAAAAATTAAAAAATCATAAAGTAATTCTTTTTCCTAAAAGTATTACATCAAAAATATTACGTATTAGTGTTATTTTTCTTAGTTCGATTTCTTTCGATTTTATTGTGAATAAGGCCTTAGTTGGGATTTCATCACCTAACTATTGTATTCGAATCCTAAACGAAATAAAAGGGCAAAATAGATAAATACTAGTAAGACGTTTGAACTCGACATATACAAACTATAAGGTGGGTATAAGGCGACGCGCTATAAAAGGTCGTCTAAGGAAAAAGGTTTTTAAGTGCTTTGTGCCACCTCGTTTCCCCGCTTGCTTGTGCGTATATTGAGAGGGACGACCGATTATTGGTTTGCCAACTCAAGTAGTAATTAAGTATATATTTTTGTAGCTTTTTCATATTGCACCTCGAGAGGGATAATCCCTTTCCTCTCAAAGTCGACCGAGGTCACCTACCTCATTCCAAAGTTTTAATTGTATGCGCACTCGCGCGCATACATACATACCGATTGGTGTACCAAATACTTCTAATTCTTCCAAAAAGAAGAAGAAGAAAAACAAAAAGACCGTCGTTAAAGCCGATCCCGAGAATCGAGCTTTGGACAACACGATGGCAACGGATAATCGACCAATGATTGAGATTCTCCAATCTCATGTTGAAGGAAACGATGACGCGATTGTGGTGCCGGATATTGGAGCTAATAATTTTGAACTTAATACGGGTTTCATTCAAATGGTTTCCGCTACACCATTTTTAGGCCGTACTAATGATGACCCACACGCTCATATCAAACGTTTCATACAATTGGCAAACACCGTCAAATACAATGGGGTGCCACAAGAGGCCATTCGTTTACAACTCTTTCCTTTTTCCCTCGAGGGACAAGCCCGAATTTGGCTTGATAAGGAACAACCCCAAAGTATCACAACATGGATTGACTTAGAGACCAAGTTCATAAATTACTTTTTCCCACTATCACGGACCACCGCGTTAAGAAATGAAATCATTACCTTTGAATAAAAATATGGGGAAACGTTTAGTGAGTCTTGTGATCGATTTAAAGAGCTTTTAAGAAAATGTCCACAACACGGTTTCACTAAAGTGCATCAAATTAATACGTTTTACAATGGTTTAACTCTAAATGACCAAGACTCACTTAATAGTGCCGCGGGGGGCAATTTTCTTGTGAAATCCATGAACGAGACTTGGGCCATAATTGAGAACAAGGCAAATATTCAAACCAAGAGTGTACGGACTACAATAGCTAGTGCTAGTGATAATGAGGCGACTAATCAAATTAAGGAGCTTACTTCAATTGTGAAACACCTTGTTTTAAGAGATAACCCTCCCACTACACATGTGAATACCGTGAAAGAAACTTGTGAAACATGTGAGACTTGTGGTGGACCACATTCGTACTATAATTGTGACAAGGTTTACAATAATCAACAAGAAGTTTATGGTTATAACAACAATGAAAATGAGTGGATTCATTTCAAACCAAATGTTGATGTTAACCATTTGTCTTACAAGTCTAATAACTATTTGGGTCCCCCGGATTTTGTAGCACCACAAAGACCACCCCCACCCGCCCAAAATAGGAACCAAGGTCCTCAACGGGGTAATTTTCAAGGAAATTCTAATCAACGGGGTTTTAATCGAAATCAAGGGAATTTTCAAGGGTAAAACCAAGGGTTCAATAATCAAAATCAAGGATTTAATAACCAAGGTTTTCAAAATCAAGGATTTAATCAAGGTTATAATCAATATCAAAACCAAGGTTTTCCTAATCAAGGGTATAATCAAATGAACATGCATAATCCTCAAATGGACTTGGTTCTAAAAAAATTAACCGACCATGAGCGAATTAGGAGAGAGATGCAAGAATCCACCGATAAGAAATTTTTGACAATGATTCAAACCCTTCGTCCCCAAGGTGCCCTCCCTTCGAACACCGTGACCAATCCTAGGGCTAATGTTAATGCTATCACTACTAGGATCGGTAAGACCACCGTAGAACCTTCCTATCCCCCACCTAACCAAGGACCCGAGATACCTTCTTCTTCTACCCACCCTACTTCTCCTTCTACTTGTAACATACCACCCGTTATGCCTTCGTCTACACCTTATGTTCCACCGGTACCTAAATTTTCTACCACACCTTCGGTTCCCAAACCGGTTCCTTCACCTTCCATTTCTACTCCTCCCCCACCAAAGGATGTGAGTGAGCAATCCACTCCAAAGCCTTCATCTCAACCCAATATACCTTATCCCTCAAGGTTGTGGAAAGAGAAATTGAAGAATAAGGATGATATTCAAGTTTCGAACTACCTAAAAATGTTCAAACAATTGAATTTTAATATCACCTTTGTCGAGGCGCTTGCTCACATGCCTAAGTATGCTAAGATGTTTAAGGACCTTTAAGTGATAAGGAAAAATTTCTCTATATTGCCAATACACAATTGAATGAGAATTGTTTCACGGTTTTTTTAAGAAAATTACCGGTTAAGTTAGGAGATCCCGGTCTATTCCTTATTCCTTGTAATTTTCCGGGTGTTGAGAATTGTATGGCCTTGGCGGATCTCGGAGCGAGTATCAATCTTATGCCATTGTCCGTGTGGAAACAGTTATCTTTACCCTAGCTAGTCCCCAATCGTATGACATTGGAATTAGCTAACCGTACGGTTGCTTATCCGGTAGGTATACCCGAGGATGTTTTTGTAAGAGTCGACAAATTCACTTTTCCCGCCGATTTCGTTGTAGTCGACTATGAGATGGATCCCCGTGTTCCCTTAATTATGGGACGACCCTTCTTGAGAACCGGGCGTACATTTATTGGTGTAGCCGCGGGTGAACTTATCATGAGGGTCGGGGATGATAAAATCGTCTTTAACATGGGTAAACTTTCCAAACTTACCGATGAGCCTGAATCTGTGAATTACATCGATGTGCTCGACGAAACATGTGAAGAACATTTCCACGAGGCTTGTAAGAGCGGGATTTCTCATTTACCTCATGTTGAGACCGTAGCTTCTATTGCTCCTTCATTGACTCCATTTGGAGAAAGTGACTTTCTTTTACAAGAATTTGAAGCGAGTTTAGGGGATGTGGATTTAAAATATGACGATTCTCCCACCAATTGGGAAGAAGATATTCGTACCATTAAGAGACTTCTCAATGAGGACCATATTTCTCCACCTACTCCTAAGGAAGTTACAAACGATGATCCAAATTTGACTAAGCCGTCCATCGACAATCCACCGGATTTAGAGCTTAAGGATTTACCGTCTCATTTAGAGTACGTTTTCTTAGAGGAGGATAATAAGTTACCCGTCATTATTGCTAAGGACTTAAAAGAAGATGAAAAATTTCGACTTATCGATGTGCTTAAGAATCATAAGAAAGCAATTGCTTGGAAAATCTCCGACATCCGCGGAATTGATCCTAATTTTTGTACTCATAAAATTCTCATGGAAGATGACTTTAAACCCGCAATCCAAAATCAAAGAAGGGTCAATCCAAAAATTCATGAAGTCATTAAGAAAGAAGTTATCAAACTTCTAGATGCTGGAATGATTTACCCTATCTCGGATTCGCCATGGGTTAGTCCCGTCCATTGTGTGCCTAAGAAAGGTGGAATCACCGTTGTTCCCAATGAAATCAACGAGTTGATTCCTACTCGACTCGTAACGGGTTGGCGAGTTTGCATAGACTATCGTAAGCTCAATGATGCCACTCGTAAGGATCATTTCCCTGTTCCTTTCATGGATCAAATGCTCCAGCGTTTAGTGGGTAATGATTTCTATTGCTTCTTAGATGGTTTTTCTGGATATTTTCAAATCCCTATCGATCCAAAAGACCAAGAGAAAACCACATTCACTTGTCCTTATGGAACATTTGCTTAGAAACGAATGCCTTTCGGCTTATGCAATGCTCCCGGGACTTTCCAAAGGTGTATGATGGCGATATTTCATGACATGGTTGAAGAGACTATGGAAGTCTTTATGGACGATTTCTCGGTCTATGGTGATTCTTTCTCTTCTTGCCTTGCCAATTTAGAACGTATGCTTAAACGGTGTGAAGAAACTCGTCTCGTTCTCAATTGGGAAAAATGTCATTTCATGGTAAAAGAAGGCATCGTCCTCGGTCATAAAGTTTCCAAAGCCGGTATCAAAGTCGACCATGCTAAAGTTGACATCATTGCTAAGTTACCTCCACCTACCACCATCAAAGGAGTTAGAAGTTTTTTAGGCCATGCGGGATTTTATCGACGTTTCATCCAAGATTTCTCGAAAATTGCTCGTCCAATGACTCATCTCTTAGAAAAGGATGCTCCTTTCATCTTCTCTCAAGAATGTCTCGACTCTTTCGAACTTCTTAAAGGTAAATTAACTAAGGCACCGGTCTTAGTCTCTCCAAATTGGGAGTTACCTTTCGAGCTCATGTGCGATGCTAGTGATTTCGCGGTAGGAGCGATTTTAGGTAAACGAGTTAACAAACATTTCCAACCCATTCATTATGATAGTAAGACAATGACGGGGGTTCAATTGCATTATACCACTACCGAAAAAGAGGTTTTAGCCGTAGTGTATGCTTTTGAGAAATTCCGCCCCTATCTTGTGCTTTCCACCACCATCGTTTACACCGACCATTCCGCCTTAAAATACTTGTTGACCAAGAAAGATGCTAAACCGAGACTCGTTCGCTGGGTTTTGCTCCTACAAGAATTTTAAATCGAAATTCGTGATAAAAAAGGAGCGGAAATCCTAGCCGCGGATCATCTTAGTAGACTTGAGGATCCTTATCAAGGGGAACCTCCAAAACAATAGATTAATTAATCTTTTCCCCTTGAGACCTTAATTTCTATTAATTCCAATCTTGATGATACCCCATGGTTTGCGGACATTGCAAACTATCGGGTGGTGTTCTTATCGAAGGGTTATCGTCCCAATAAAAGAAAAAATTCTTCAAGGACGTTGAAACGTACTATTGGGACGACCCTTATCTTTTCAAGCAATGTGCGGACTTAATCATTCGTAGATGTGTTGATGGGCCGGCGGCTTTACAAATCCTTGAAGCTTGCCATAAAGGACCCACCGGTGGTCACTTTGGCCCTAATTACACCGCTAAAAACGTTTCCTACTCCGGATTATATTGGCCCACCATTTATCATGACGCTCATGAAATGGTTAAGCATTGTGATGCTTGCCAAAGACAAGGCAAGATCACACATAAAGATGAGATGCCTCAAAATTTCATCCAAGAGTGTGAATCTTTGACGTATGGTGTAACACTCTCAATTTTCGTATCGGTACCGCGGAAGGGTCTTTTAGAGTGCTACGGGATAGCACAATAACTCCCATCATAGACAAAACATAAAAATGGCTGTACAAGGTTTAACATACATTCATTCGAAAAAAAGTTTTAAAGTGTACAACAGGTCCCAAATTATACAAGTCATTAAGTTTACAAAACATAGATCGAATGAACATTTTTATTATTATGTGGGCCATCAGAGTCGATATCCATCCGGATTACCTTCAAGCATCTGAGATAAAAACATGCAAAAATCATATCAGCGAATGCCGAGTGAATTCATAGAGTTTAATAAAACCGTTATATAAAACAATCGTTGAAATCAGAACACAAGTATAATATCAGAAGTAAGTCCTCGTATTGTTAGTCAGGAAATATATGTTGATCCCAAACTTAGATCGATTTAGCTTTATGTATACGAGATTAGATCAAGTAATACACTTAGAGAAACCTTTGTATATGCTTATGATAATCTAAGTGTTATGCGGAATTAACACTTAAACAAGAACACACAATGATATAAACAAACTTTCACTTTGATTAATGATATCAAACTTGCTTACAATGAAAGTAGTTTATGAATGAAAACTTATATGAAACATTAACCTAAAGGTCTTCTTTTATAGACATAAGAAGCCTTGTACAATAATCTACGTATCAGCTATTCTAGGTAAAGATAAATATAGAAAATACATTGTTGTTCCTATCTTTACTAGAAGTAATCTAGAATACAATAAACGCGTAGAGTATATCTTCCCATCAGTGCTTGTCTTCAATGTGTCAACGCTTGACTCTACCTTGTCAATGCTTGAGCTGTCAGCGCTTGTTTTGATCTTGTCAACACTTGGTTTACTCTTGTCAGCGCTCAAGTGATCTGGCCTTAATTTATTCCCAACAATCCTCCCCTAAACTTGATATCCACTCTTATGATCAAGTTTCTGAATAAGCATTAAGGACTAGGAGGAATCTTACAAACCTTCTCATATTGGTAATGAATAAATCTGATCAAGTCTTTTGCCACGTCACTTGAATAATCAATCTCCAGCTGAGTGTCCTTCATTTTCTCCAAAATAGCCTTGGATATGAAATACTGACCATCCACAAGTAGATACTCAGCAAACTTTGTAGAACTCAAATGGTAAACACCAGCAGCTGAATATAATCTCCATTGAAGACCACTGAGGTCATCTTCAAGATCCTTCCAAACAGCAGGATCCTCATCTTTTGGTCCACACATTCTTTTGAATGTGGACCACAGTTTTATTCCATTAGCTGAAGTTGGTGCTTCAGCCTCATACTTAGTCTCTAGCAATCTCCATAGATCAACCAAGTCTTCTCTATCACAACTTGCAAACAAAGATATGAGAGTGGTAAAAGTGTGTACCTCTTTACCATACCTGCCAATTTTCCAAAACCCACATTCATCTTCTTCATAGCTCACAATTGGGTTTCTGGAGTCTAATGGTAACACTTGCACCATATCAGAAGCTTCTAATGGTGAGAGCTTGAGGCTCTTTCTGACGATAACTTCACTTGGATATAGTGGATCCATATCTTTGGGAAACTCAAGAGAAATTCCCTTCTTCACTGGCCTGGGAACAAACATAGCTTTCTTTAGCTCCATTTCTTCAGCAAGTTCTTCCTTTCTTTCATCAGAAAGAAGTCTGAGAGTGTTTGCTTCCTGCACTCTCACCCAAATAGGATAAGCCTTGCATTCCAACTCATCAAATGTTAATGCCCTCAATTTCTGGTAAGTCCATCCTACTCCATGACATCTGAGCAACATGCAGTATAGCTCCCTTCTATCCCTTTTCAACTCTGAGAGAATATTGCTTGCCTTATGTTTCAAACTTACCTGGCAATCCTTCTGAACTCTAAGGAGAATCTCCAAACCCCAAATCTGATCTTAAGTAGTCAAGTGTGGATTCTCCATACATCTTTCTTCCCAAGCATTGTACATTTGAACCACCTCTGGCATGTCAAAGTCAACCTGCAATTTCAACTCTCTCAATTTATCCTTAGCCAACTCATCTCCATACTCAAGTCTTTCTGGTTCTATAATCATCACACTTGAGTCTGGGCTAGCTCCATCACTTCCTTCTTCTGAAGTCACAACAAATGGTGACTCTTTCACCTCCTTTATATCCTGTTCCATGATTTGTGCAGCCAATCTTCTATCAAACTCAACTTGAGCTGCAAGAACACTCTCTTCTACCATAATACCCTTACCCTTATCTGATGGTGCAATGGTTGGTAAGGTAGATAGTGATACCTGTGTAGAAACCTCCTTGATGATAGATGATGACTAGGATACATCACCTTCATGTGCAGGTCTGTCAACGCCCAATTTTGTTCTATCAGCGCCCAAAATATTTCTATCAGCGTCCAAATTCTCCTTGTCAACGCCCAAATATCCTGCCTCAGCGCCTTTTGTAACTTCTTCCAACATGGCTGTATATGATAAATTCAAGTTGGTAGGAGAAACTAAGGACGTATCAAAACCTATTTGTTTCTTCAAAGTTGTAAGGGCCTCAGCAATATCCAAAGATTGACCATCATGGCTGCCCTTATCACTCAGATTTATTGGATCTTCCTCCCCTTTGGAAGATTCCTCCATACCCCTCCTTGCACTAGCACTCTCCAAAACAACAATCCACTCCCTCAATTGCTTGAGTTCAAGGCCTTGTGAGCTGACAACTTGTACTAAGTCTGCATTTTGCTTTTGCAAGCTCATGCAGACTGCCATCAATTCCATAAGAGTCATTGGTTCCAGTCTGCCCTCTTCTAAAATGGGGATTTGACCTCCCAAGTCAGATTCATTGGGCAAGGATGAGGACTTAATGATGGTGGGACTGCCTTGGCCAGCTGCTAAGCCGGAACCAATAGTCCCAGCCTCATCCAGGGCACCAGCCACACTTTTGGTGGTGGTTCTCTCTGCTACATGGCTAGGACCACCAGAGGAGAACACTCCAGTAGTCCTTTGGCGTTTCATCAACCTATATTCAAGGGGTGTGGAATATGGTGTGGAAGTTTGGGTGGATGTGGGTTGGTTAAGGGGTGTTTGGGTTTGTGAAGGTTGTGTGTCAACGTTGGAAATAGGCACATTAACGCCAATATTTAATGTGTCAGCGTTGAAGGGATCTTGGTCAAGTTGCATATGTTCAGGTGAAGGTAAGGGTTCAGGTATTGGGTCAAGTTGTGGTTGGGGGTCAATTTGAGGTTGGGGGTCTGGTTGAGGTTGTGCTGCTGCAATAACAGCAAGCATAGCTTGGGTTAAAGGTAGGTCACGATGGGGTGGTGAGTTCATCTTCATAAAAATAGCTTTCTTTTGCTCAGGGATCTTATAAAAATCATTATGATCCCTTGTGCAGTATCCTTGAACATCAAAAACCATTTGTAAAAATCGGGGATAAGCTAAAGTCATTTTGTTCCCCTTCTTTTTACACATGCCCTCAAAAATCATTTTAGAATAATTAAATTTTTGCCCAGTTGCAATACACACAATAGCACTTGCAATAGATCTATTGATCTCATTGTGGGCAGTGCATTTGGGACTCAAACATTGAAGGAGGACATGTTTGAGGTACTTCCAGGATGGGGGAAATTCCTGTTTATGATACTTGATGAGATGGCATTTATACATGATCTCATCGTTCTTTTCGGGCTTTTAATGCATAAAAATGTCATAAAAAGAACCGGGCCCTAATCATGGAAAATTCAACAAATACCCTTGAAGACTTGAAGACAAACAAGATTGATCCTCATTGATTGAAGAAATGACACTTAAAACCCTTGTATATTAATAATTACAAGTTTGGTCCCTTAAGTTTGTCAAAATTACACAAAAGGTCCCTTAACTTTGAAGAAATGGCATGATTAGTCCCTCAACAATTTCAAATTGTCAATTATGGTCCCTCATCAAGCCAAAGATACATTGAAGACCTTTGAAGATCAACATTGTCCAAGATCAGTCCTTCAAATATGTAAAAGTTCCAAAAATAACCCTTGATACATCTTTTGGAAAGTTTTGTGCAAAAAATGACAAGATGTGAAAGATGTTACAAGTATAAATGGGCGCTGATAGACTTTTAAGCACAAATGCAAAAAGGAAGGAAATATAAGGACTAAAGGTGTGCATTGAAACTTTCAAACACACAAACACGCGCCAAACAAAACCAATCCCCCAAAATCGGATCAAAAGTTACTACTGTTCACCCCAAGAACCCAGTAACTATCTTCATTAAAACAAAGGGTAAAATGAAATTACCCTTTCCCACACTTGATTCACACGCCTATAATCTCATCCCAACCTTAAAACACTCACTCCCACTCACCAAGAGGCCCCACCACTAAAACCGTTTCACCATCATGTGACAACTTCCTCACCAAGGCTTGCCACGTGTCAAGATCAACAACCCACATCATTTGCTTCATATCAAAGCTACTATAAACGGTTTGGATGCATTTGGACAGCTCACACCAAGAAAACGTCTAGAAGGACTTAGGGCATTTAGGGAATTTCACTTCTAGGGTTTGTGAATAGTGTTTAGCCAGGCATTTGCCTATAAAAGGAGACCTCAACATGTGAGAGTCCTTTTGTTCCAGTTTTAGGCTATTATCTTTGTAATTCCTTTTTAAGTTTAAATAAAATTTGAATTTCTGAAATTGTGAAATCTCTTTTTGATTTAATTAAAAGTTTGGTGTTTGAGTAGCCTAATTCTGAGTTCCATTTGATTGTTAAGGCCTACCTTAATCTTGTGGTTAAGGCACGTCTTGTTTCATAAGGTTTTTAAGGTTTGAATACCTTGAAATCCTAGGTTCTGTTTTGGCTTATTTTGTGTACTAACCCTTGGCCATTTGCTATAAGCTCTTACAAGCTTGTTGACACCAAGCTTGTGAAGGGATTAGAGCCCTTGGTTGAGTTGTTTGTTGTTTGTGTTGGAGATATAAAGTCCTTGAGGTTCTACTTTGAACCATCAACCAAGGCAGTTTGCATCATCTTCATTAAAGTACCTTGGTCTTGTTCTAGTTGTTGAACAAGGTCCAAGGAGCATTGCTGGCCTTCCTAGGATGTTGTGGAAGGCAGGTATAATCTCTTGTTAAGATTCCACTCAAAATTTCATGTTTATGACTGATTTTGATTTGGTGCTTTGATTTTGAGTATTGGTGTTTGTGCTAGTGATTTTTGAGTTTGATTGTGTTAGTTGCTATTGTTTAAGTGTTTTTGATCATTAAAATCAGTAGGTTATTAGTTAAAATCACAAGTTCCTTTGTTAAGTGGTAGATTAAGGAGTGTTTGGGTCTACTGCATTAGTTGGATTTGTGGTTTGCTAAGTGTTTGTATTGTGTAAGCAAGTATTGGTATCTGTTTGTTAGGTGCTTGTGTTCATCTGTTTGCAGGTTTTGTGGGTTTGATCACATAGATTCATTATTTGGCTATAAAATCTTTAAAACTTGGTAAAATTGGCTAGGATTTTGAGGACACCTAGATCTAAGCATAGGCTAGGGCTAACAAGTGCTAAATCATAGTTAATCACATCAGGGAAGAAGGATTTGAGGTTTGAAATTGGATCAAGTGTCAAGTATATCAGCAAACTTGTTTCTGCATATGTTCATTGTTCATCAGTAACTTCTAGTGCTTTGATCTTGTTATTTACTTTGATTTAGTGTTTGATTCTTGTTGCTTTGTGTTTGTTCTTAGTTTATATAGCTTGTGTATGCATCCTGTTAAGTTTGGTTGGCTTATTGTGGCTTAATCTGCTTATTAAGTGCTTAACTGCTTATTTCCATATCTGGTGACTGTTTGGCTTATTGTGGCTTATTGTGTGAACCAATTTGTGATTTTATTGTTGCTTTTGACTCCTTGTGATTCACTGATCACAAGGGTGCCTTTGTTTCCAATTGAATCAAACCAGAACTCTCAAATAAGCTTGGTCAAATAGTCAAAGCAGTGGGAACTCCTTTCCCCTGCTGGTTGCCACTGATAGTGTAAAACTGGTGTCAGCTTATCAATAAGCTATAATAGCTTATTCCAACCTGCAACAACTTTGTTTTTGTAATAGGTGCTCATATTTTGACCCATTTGTTCATACTGGAGCATTTGGGTGGTTGACTTTAGGGTTTGACTAGAAAACCAACTCCTTTGACTTTTACATAAGTTCATTTGTGCTTATTCTGGCTTATTGGTTGTGCTTATTGGATTTTTGTTGATTGATTTTGCTTATTGTGTCCATTTGAAACCTTTTGCAAGTTGAATCAAGTCCTGAGGTGCTTTAAATCTCTAAAACGACTATTTTGTCTTTTAGTGAATTTTTATTTTGCTTATTTCTGGTTTATTGAGTGAGCTTTTTCAAAATTCCTTTTTATAGATCTCATAAGCATCCCAAAAGAAGGTTGTGTGTCAAATTAGAGCTTATGGCATTAGCTTATGGCTTAATGGGCTGAAAAGCCCAATAAGAATAAGCTGAGTGTTAAATAAGCTGTGATAAGCTCATATTCAGCTTTTGGGCCTTAGAGTTTTGTTCTTAGAATTGAATTTTGAGTCAGATAGGGCTTTTCCAAGTCAATTGGGCCAAGTTTGACTTTTTGGGCCCAAAAGCCCAATTTGGTTGACTGTTTTTGGTTTTGGCCCATTTGAGGGCCCAATAGGGGTATTTTGGTAATTTCACTTTGATTTTCTGATTATTTAGGTTAAAATAAACTAGTTTTCAAGTTTTTAGAATTTTTTATAATTTTTGGATTTTTAATATTATTTTATTATTATTTTATTATTATTTTTGAAATCTCACATTTTCCAACTTTTTACATTTTTCTTAGGTTAATTACATTAAAATAGGAATTTAGCAACTTTTAGAATAATTTTATCTCTTTTAGATTAATTTTTATAATTATTTTAAGTTTAAAAGTTTTTAAATCATTTTAAATAGTTTTTTATTAGTTTTAAATTTTCTAAAAATAGCTTTTAATCTTTTTAGGTCAATTTAGAGGTTTACCAATTGAAAAATCTTTATTTGGGCTTTTTGATAATTTATTTGATTTTTAGGGCTTTAATTAGCATTTAAAAATTGAATATTTAATTATTTTAAAGGTTTGAAAAAGTTCTGATAATTGGTAAACTCTTAGTTTATTATTTTTGATTTTTTTTGAATTTTTGGTAATTTTTAGAATTTATTTTTATTTTTGTGGTTTTTGAGGTTCTACGTTTTAACTTTCTAGTAGTGAATTTTTTCTTGTTAATTTTCATTTTTTTTACGTCTTCGTCATCTTCTTTTCTCATCCCCTTCTAAACTAAATATTAATCACAAATCTTGAACATCTTAGTCACACACTTATACCTCCTTGGGAAACGAACTTTCATTGGGTCATTAACACTTGATTTTTCCTAAAGTCATTTGTTCAATACTTACCGCTCATATACGCTCCTTTTCCTAAAGGTCGTATTATACCACAATCAATACTTGTTTAAGGTACCTTCATCAGCAAAAGGATATCCCAAAGCCCTAAGCCCTTGTTCTATTTCATTTATGGGAAGAGTGGCTATACCATCAGCATCATCAAGATGCAAGGCTTGGCGTACCAAAGCCTCAGTAACCACCCAAGGTCTCCCATGAACAATAGAAGTCAATGTGGTCACTCTATTAAGTGTTGAGGAACTGACAGTGTTCCAAAACTGCTTAATATGTGTGACTGGAATGAGTGGTGCATGAGAAAGAGCATACCTTAAGGGGGATGCGTTCAAATACGCCACCATTTGTGTGTATTGGGGAAACAGAGTATCATCAGCTTCAAGATAGGCGATCATGTTATGTTGACTTCTGAACCCCAATTCCAATTCTGATGGTTTAAACTTTGGTGCCATTGTTGAAAGCTGTTAAAATTGAGTGATGAAGATGAAGGTGATAAGAGAAAATTTTGTTAGACAAGAATTATAGATACCTTGTTTAAAAATAGGAGCCAAATTTATAGGAGAAGAAAATGCATGTGATTGGCCCAAAAATAGGCAAATATTTTCAAAAACGATCATGAAAATATTGAAAAAGTATAAGTTTATCTCATGCATTAAATGAAAAGAAACAACTCCCAAAATTACGGCCTAAAAATATGTCAAAAAGTAACAACTGGGTAGGTCCCATTGAGTGTCAACGGTGAAAAATAACCTATCAACGCCCAACGGCTATAATCTTGTCAACGTTTGCCTATAGCCATGTGAGCGTCGAAATTGGTCACAACAACGCTTGGAAAAATACTTGTCAGCGTCAAAAATAAAAATGTTTAAAAATGAAAAATGACCTTAACAAAGTAACTTATCCTAGAGAAGATAACCAAAAAGTTGATAATTATTATAGGGCGGCAAGCACTGTCCAGTTATGCACACTTGCTTAAGCAAGATAGACATAACAGTCCTCTAGTGTCCCTTGCTAACCAAAACTCTTAACAACCAAGTTACCTTGTAAAATTACTTGTTACTCCCAGGTAAATCCCATAACAAAATTATTCCCAAGTCTCCCAACAGACCACAACCAATTCTAGGCCAAAAATGTCTTGGCAGCATGCATAGTATATCAACTTTGCATGCTACAATGCCTCATGATTTAGTAAAACTAACTCATACTCACCTGTGGACACAATCTAGAATTGTGATAAGAGTATCATATGGATACCCAAACATCCTAAAGGTTCCTAAAACCTCCCCTTAAACTATGATACATAAGTTTGCTAAAATCATGCATGAACATAAAAGTTTATGTCAAGAGAGGAATTAAAAATTCCAACCATCATCCATAAATAAAAATTTGTCCAAATGCTTCTCCATTGATCCATAAGCAACTCTGTATCCAATGGTATACTGCTAACACCATCTGCACATTTAGATTGAAAACCACAAAACTAACATTGTTGTTGACAACGCCCCGATAACACATGACAGCGTTGAGGGAATCTTTGTCAGCGTTAGACAATTATATTGCTGACAACGTTACAAAAACACTTATCAGCGTTCAAGCAACCTTTGTCAGTGTTAGAAAAATATAGTGGAAAGTCTAAATCATCAATAAGACCAATAACAATGCATCATCCTGTACATACTTTTACAAAAAGACTCCAAAACACATATTATGTGAGATTGACCATTCCAATACTTGTTACCAAGTATTGAAACCTCCCAGCATCAAAACGTTTAGTTAGTACCTGACACATTTTCCTCAGTGTCAACCCTATCTGGTTGTATTAAACCTTTCTCAAAACAATCTCTTATAAAATGGTGTCTAATTTCTATGTGTTTAGTTTTAGAATGATGTACAGGATTCTTAATGATACATAAAGTACTGTTATTGTCAACATATATCTTGGTATGCATGAAATTATACCCATAGTCCAACAGTTGGTTCTGAATCCACAAAACTTGTCCACAACAAGCAGCTGCAGCCACATACTCAGCTTCAGTTGTAGAATTAGCCACCACTGTTTGTTTCTTGCATTGCCAAGATATCAACCTGCTCCCAAGAAACTGACATCCACCAGTTGTGGATTTCCTATCAAAGTTATCACCTCCATAATCACTATCTGAATATGCAATCAGCTCCAATGGTGAATCCTTTGGGTACCACAAACCAAGACCAGGATAGCATCTTAGGTACCTAAAGATCCCCTTCACAACATAAAGGTGACACTCTTTGGGAGTCACTTGATGGCGTGCACAAGCACACACAGCAAACATGATGTCAGGTCTGGAGGCAGTAAGATACATCAAGGATCCAATCATGGATCTATAGTGCCTGACATCAACATCTTTCCCATCTCCAATCTTTCCCCAAGGGTGTTCTATATCCATAGGAGTAGTAGCCCTCTTTTCATGTGGAGAAAAGCCAAACTTCTTCAAGATCTCAGCCACATATTTATCCTGGGAGATGAATATACCATCTTCTTTCTGCTGAACTTGTAAACCAAGAAAGAAGTTCATCTCCCCCATAGCACTCATCTTGAATTTGTCTGTCATAAGCTTGGAGAAATCTTCACTCATCTTTGGATCAGTAGACCGAAAAATGATATCATCAACATAGACCTGGACAAGCAACACATCTTTGCCTTTCTTCTTTGTAAATAGTGTCTGATCTATGGTTCCCCTCTTGAATCCATTGTCTACCAAATAGGTAGACAAAGTACCATACCATGCTCTAGGGGCTTGATGAAGGCCATACATAGCTTTTTTGACTCTATACACTTTATCTGGATTCTCTGGATCCTCAAAACCAGGAGGTTGTATCACATATACCTCCTCAACAATAGTTCCATAGAGGAAGGCACTCTTGACATCCATTTGATAGACAGTGAAGCCCATGCATGATGCATAGGCTAGAAAAATCCTTATAGCTTCAATCCTTGCAACTGGTGCAAAGACTTCCTCATAGTCTATCCCCTCCTCTTGTGTATATCCCTGAGCCACTAACCTTGCCTTGTTTCTGACCACAATGCCTCTTTCATCTCTCTTGTTCCTTAGAACCCATCTTGTCCCTATAGGTCTGACATATCTAGGACAATCAACCAGCTCCCAAACATCCTGAATTGCAAATTGGTGAAGCTCATCCTGCATTGCTTCCACCCAACTTGGTTCTTTGAGCGCGTCAAATATTTTCTTGGGTTCCTGTTGTGACAGAAAACAGGCAAACAAACATGCTTGCACAAGAGGGGTATCAACCTTCTTGTGTATATTGGCAATAAACCCACCAAGACCTTGATGAGATCTCATAGTATGAACTGGAGTCATAATATCACCAATGATCTGGGAAGTGGGGTGATTCTTCATTGTGGAAGTGAGAACCCCTCCTTCAAAAAGTCTGGTGTCCCCAACCTCATGCTTCATGTTGCCAATATCTTCTTCATCAGATTCTCTTTCATCAACATGAGGATGAACCTCTTCATATATATTAGAAGGTTCACCTTGTTCAAAAATGGAAGAGAAAAGATGTGCAGAAGTGTTGTCAACGTCTGAACCTTGTTTGTCAGCGCTTGGGCTAACAACGCTTGAACTGTTGTTGTCAGCGTCTGAACCATCAACGTCTGAATTGGTCTTGTCAGCGCTAGATTTGCCTTTGTCAGCGCCTGAAGGACCATGCATGTTTGTATCTGGTGGTACTTGGAAACCACCATTATCTTTTCCAGCAATAGTAGCAGCAAAAGCATCTGTCCAAATGGGAATTGTAACATATTCTTGGATAGGAGATGTCTTTTCTGCTTGTGATCTAACCTTTTCATGAACCTGAGTACCTGAAACATCAACAACTTGTTCCTCCATAACATTTGAAGTTACCTTCACAATGTCTGGATTAGTGACAGGCATATAATTTAAAGTTCTAGATAAAGGTTTCAAGTCAAACAACCAATTAGGACCACTTTCAGGATCACTAGGTTTATTTTCTAAAAACCTAACATGTACTCTTTCAAGTATACGTTTTTCTTCTTTAAGATAAACCCTATATCCCTTACTCTGCACTGAATACCCCATGAAGTAACCCTCATCACCTTTTGCACTAAATTTCCCTAAGGCATCACTAGTATCTAAAACAACTACATGACAACCAAAAGGTCTGAGAAAACCAATATTAGGTTTTTTACCCCAAAGTAACTCATAAGGTGTTTTGTTCTGAATTTTGTTAACTAATGCTCTATTTTGAACATAACAAGCTGTATTAACAGCCTCAGCCCAAAAGGCTATAGGAAAATGAGCATCAGCCAACATTGTTCTGGCTGCTTCAATTAGGGTTCTATTTTTCCTCTCCGCAACTCCATTTTGCTGTGGGGTTCTAGCAATACTAAATTGCCTAGTAATTCCTTTCCTGGCACAGAAATCATCTAGCTTCTTATTCCTAAATTCTCCACCATTATCACTCCTAAGCATTTTAACTTCATTGCCAGACCTCTTCTCAATCTGAGTGATAAAATCAATTAGAATATCAGTTGTGTCACTCTTCATAGCTAGAAAGAATGTCCAAGTAAACCTAGAAAAATCATCTGTGATGACAAAGCAATATGACTTACCATTCAAACTTTCTATATTGGTTTGACCAAAGAGGTCCATGTGTAGCATATGAAGAGGTCTAGAACTAGTATGCACCTGTTTGGACTTGAATGAGACCTTGTGCTGCTTGCCTTTAAGACATGCAACACAAGAGTTGTCATAGTGGAAGGCCTTCTCAGGCAAACCATCAACTAAACCAAGTCTCACAAGCCTATTTATATTTTTAAAATTTATGTGCCCTACTCTCCTGTGCCATAAATTACTCTCATCTACTGAGGCTTTAGCATAAAAACAAGACATATTATTCTTCATTTTAATCCCATTCGGATTTACATTGTATATATCTTTATGCCTAGGTGTTCTATACTCAATATATTTCTCATCAGGGATCTTATAATCCTTGCTTAACACCAAACACTCAGTATCAGTAAATAGAACTTTATTTTTGTTATCACAAACTTGTGATACACTAAAAAGATTGTAATCAAGTTCTTTTACCAGAAAGACGTTCTTAAAACGTAAATTCTTGGTGAGAAGGGTTCCTTTGCCTGTGATAGTACCATATCCGCCTCCAAAGTATACCTTATCACCATCCTTAATGGGAGTGAAGTTGGTCAAGTAGTCTTCCTTCCCTGTCATGTGCCTTGAGCATCCACTATCCCAATATCCATAATCATTGACCTGTCTTTGAATGCCCTGCACATAAAGAAAACAAATTAGTTTTCTTTGGGAACCCAAGTCTTAAAATACTTGGATTCATCTGGTTGTTGAATTAGAACAGACTTAGTTCTCACAACAACCCCATCTTCATCCTTCTGAGGATGAAATACCCAGTTAACCCCAATAGGTTTTGTAATGACCTTTGAAATGTAACTAAATCTGTTGCAGGTCATTGAAATCCCATTATCATTAGGGTTTTGATCTTTCTTGGGTCTCCATGTTAAGCTTGAAGAAGCTTTAGACCCCTTTCCCTGTGGTTGCAAATATTTAGGTCTGGTCACGTTTCTGTCAGCGTTGGAATTAGTCTTGTCAACGCTGAAATTACCTTTGTCAGCGTTGAATCTAGGGTTTGCTACAGAAACCCATTGCCTATTAGACCAAGTGTTTGTCTTTTGAAATGGTCTTTGTCCATGAGTGTTAGACCCTCTAGTAAAGAATGGGGCAGGTCTAATCACTTGTGGACTTTGCTGCACACAAGGTTTGGGTCTGACAACGTTTGACTTTCTAACAACGTTGACTTTGTTCCTGTCAGCGCTGAAATTGTTCCTGTCAGCGCTGGCTTTGGGAGCGTTGACACACTTGTATGCCAAGTGTGAAAAGCTACCACAAGTGTAACAAGCTTTTCTAGACACAACCTTAGGTCTAGAAGAAAAGAAGCCTGTTCCATGATTGCTAACTTGGCTCTTGGGGGACCTAGTATTCCTATACATCTTTGCATATTTAATGCTAGGTTTTCTATTAGTGTTTGAGCCTAGGTCAACAGCTTTACCAGTGACTGGGTTTGTAACCTTAATGGGAGTTGACTCATTGGGACTTTCACATAGTAAGCCACCCTTAACAAACATAGTAGGGTTAGCTTTCTTCCATTCATTCAGATCAGTCAACTTTTGTTGGTACTCTTCAACTGGAGTGACAACTCTTGGTGGAGGAATGAATTCCTCCTCTTGGAATTCTGGCAAACCAGTCCAAGATAGGTCCTTTTGTTGGACACCATAGAAGTCACCAGCTGGTGGTGGAACCAAAGAGTAATCATTCATCCCAATCCCAGTCATGTCCTTAGGATCCCTTTGTTTACCCACACAGTCTCCTAGGGTTTGAGTGGCTCTATCAAATCTTTGAATTTTAAGGCCAACATTTTCCTTATTCTTAATGGCCTCATCTAATTTAGCCTGTAACTCACCATTAACCCTTTCCATGATGTTTCTAATATCCATACTAGCCTCTAACTCATGTTTTAAGATATTTATTTTATCTTTTAAGTCAAATTCCATTCTCTTGTATTCAGAAACGGTTTTCTCAGTTTGAGTGAGGGCTACTTGGTGTCGACGTACAGTCAGTATTAGGCCCGGCCCAACAGGCCTGCGGCCCACACAAACCTAACTTATCCTTCAAGAAATCCTAGCACTATATAAACAAGGGTAGGGATCTCATTCTACAACAGGTTCTCTCTCTTAACCATACCTCTTATACAATATATCGATCAATACTAACTTGACCGTCGGAGGTGGACCCCGGAGCTCCGGCCTCGGGTCCACGTCTAACCGGTTTACCTTTGTTTGCAGCATTACTCAGCACCCGGGAAGACGACGAACGGCCCAAGAGAGTCGTCAGACCGGCCTAGCCAAATTATGCTCCAACAAGTTGGCGCCATCCGTGGGACCCTGACTAAACCATGTTTTGCGTTCTCATATTGCCGAACAGCAAGATCGGTAACTCTCAAACTAGCATATTTTTGTTTTATTCAAAATCAAATACGGCTAGAAGGTGAATCACACTAATCATCGTATATTCTGTCGTGAATAAATTGGTCTGTAATTATAATATTGGTATGACATCATCTACAACTGTGAGTCGATTTTTTGTTTTATTCATGCAAAATAATTGTTTTGACTTATGCGGCTAATTAATTAGCGATCCCAATGTATTGATGATGCTCAGAGTTTTCTCACTAAGTGATCGAATATTAGAACACAAACGGTGGCATTCTAACATGATATTTTGCCAAAAACATCAGCTATGCATGCTAGTGATACATTGTAGTTTTATGCCCTGCATTAATGCAAAATGCATTACAAAACAGAATCATTGTATATTTTCATTTATGACATAATGGCTACCTTGTTTTTTTTAATCACACAAAATTGGAAGATATCCTATAGCACGACTAAATATTCGTGCATGTTAAGAAACATGAAAATATTTTTTCTATACATATGGAAAATAATTAGTAACTTCTAAAAAAATAATAATATATATATTCCATATATTTTGTATTAATAAGAGATAGTATATATCTTTTAAATCGGCAAAAAGATATTACGTATATCTTTCAATCTGATTATTATACTTTTTTGTATAAGTCGCGGCCCGGTCTACTAATATCGTGTCGCGACCCTTTTTTTTTCGCAATCATGGTACGCCCATCCGCGCTAGTTTGAACTTTTTTTTTATCCGCAGTCATGGTATATCTAGCCGCACTCATGCGTATGTTATGTCATATTTTATTTTTTTTCACTGCGGTCATGAGCTGTGTCCTTTTCGTGTTAGTCTGAACCTCGGATATATTATATTAATAAAAGATATTAGACATATTTTTTAATTATTATTTATCTTTTGAAAAGATATTTTAAAAATTTGGTAAGGGTATATTCTGATATATTTAAATCTTTTAAAAATATTCAGCATACTTTTTCTTTAAAAAGATAATGAGGTATTACCCATATCTTTTAAATTCAAAATATAGTATCAATATTCTTCAAATTAGTAAAAGATATCGAGGATATCTTTTAAATAGGTAGTAAGATATTGCCTATATTTTCTAAACCAATATAAGATATTTTTTATATCTTTTTCAAAAATCATGTTATTTCTATTAATAAGATATCACGTATATCTTTTAAATTGGTAACAAGATCTAATATATCATTTAGCTTTGTGTGGATTTCTTTTATTCTGATAAATGTTCGCATCTTTCAGTATATATCTAGATACATATTTGCATGTCTAGTATTAAGTGATTACTTATTATACATATATATATGCTAGTCCGTACACTCGGATATATTCTGCCTACGGGCGTACATGTACACATCGTTCCCAGGTGGAATAAGAGGATTGAGTGAACCTAATAATTCAACTTGTCGTGTAAGAGGGATGCAACCCCAACGACCATGGATCATGTATCCTTGTTAGACACCTTGCTAACAAGACGTTGTAATAAGTTACGCAAACCACATGACTCATGATGGACTTGCAAAAGACACATTGTGCACGTCTAACAAAATTTTGTCAAAACTTTGACCGTCCTTGTGGTAGTAGCGGTACGCCGCACGTAATGACATAGGTCATCCCATAAGTTAGTTAAGATACGTCTTATACTATGTGACAATTCGCGGTTATGGCACGACCCATCCGCGTTGGTTCGCACGTTCGAACCCAATTTCTATCTTTAGTACGCGGCTATGGTACGTCCATTCGCACTGGTCTACGTGATCGTAATTTTTTGAAAACTTGATTAAGTTTAATACTACTATTCGAGTGTAGCACCATTAAACTTGGGGGCTACTAGGGTATAATAATACCACTATTTATATGCACGTCACACAAATATCTTTGGGTATATTCCTTTGCCGCAGAAGTCCACCTTCTGCCGGTTTATTCCTTTGCCGCAGAAGTCTGCCTTCTGCCGGTTTATTCCAGTTCCATGGAAGTATCCCTTCCATTGGCTTATTCCTTAGCCGCGGAAGTACTCCTTCCGCGCGCTTGTTTCTGTGCCATGGAAGTATCTCTTCCATTGGCTTATTCCTTCGCTGCGGAAGTACTCCTTTCGCGCGCTTGTTTCTGCCCCATGGAAGTATATCTTCCATTGGCTTATGTCGTTGCCACGGAAGTATCTCTTCCGGTGGCTTATTCATGCGCCGTGGAAGTATCTCTTCCACGTGCTTATTATCTTAGCCGTGGAAGTATCTCTTCCACGGGTTTATTATCTTCGCCGTGGAAGTATTCTTCCACGTGCTTCTTATCTTCGCCGTGGAAATATCTCTTCCACGTGCTTATTATCTTCGCCGTGGAAGTATCTCTTCCACGTCCTTATTATCTTTGCCGTGGAAGTATTCTTCCATGTGCTTCTTATCTTAGCCGTGAAAGTATCTCTTCCATGGGTTTATTATCTTCGCCGTGGAAGTATTCTTCCACGTGCTTCTTATCTTCGCCGTGGAAGTATCTCTTCCACGTGCTTATTATCTTCGCCGTGGAAGTATCTCTTCCACGTCCTTATTATCTTTGCCGTGGAAGTATTCTTCCATGTACTTCTTATCTTAGTCGTGGAAGTATCTCTTCCACGGGTTTATTATCTTCGCCGTGGAAGTATTCTTCCACGTGCTTCTTATCTTCGCCGTGGAAGTATCTCTTCCACGTGTTCATTATCTTCGCCGTGGAAGTATCTCTTCCACGTGCTCATTATCTTTTCCATGGATGTATCTCTTCCACGTGCTCATTTATATTCGATGTGGAAGCATTTCTTCCATGTGCTCATTATCTTTCGCCGTGGAAGTATTCTTCCACGTGCTCATTATCTTTCGCCGTGGAAGTATTCTTCCACGGCCTCATTATCATTCGTCGTGGAAGTACTCTTCCACGGGGTCATTATCTTTCGCCGTGGAAGTATTCTTCCACGTGCTCATTATCTTTCGCCGTGGAAGTATTCTTCCACGTGCTCATTATCTTTCGCCGTGGAAGTATTCTTCCACGGCCTCATTATCATTCGCCGTGGAAGTACTCTTCCACGGGGTCATTATCTTTCGCCGTGGAAGTATTCTTCCACGTGCTCATTATCTTTCGCCGTGGAAGTATTCTTCCACGTGCTCATTATCTTTCGCCGGGGAAGTATTCTTCTACGGCCTCATTATCATTCGCCGTGGAAGTTCTCTTCCACGGGGTCATTATCTTTCGTCGTGGAAGTATTCTTACACGGTCTCATTATCTTTCGCCGTGGAAGTATTCTTCCACGTGCTCATTATCTTTCGCCGTGGAAGTATTCTTCCACGTGCGCATTATCTTTCGCCGTGGAAGTATTCTTCCACGGCCTCATTATCATTCGCCGTGGAAGTACTCTTCCACGGGCTCATTATCTTTCGCCGTGGAAGTATTCTTCCACGGGCTCATTATCTTTCGCCGTGGAAGTATTCTTCCACGGCCTCATTATCATTCACCGTGGAAGTACTCTTCCACGGTCTCATTATCTTTCGCCGTGGAAGTATTCTTCCACGTGCTCATTATCTTTCGCCGTGGAAGTATTCTTCCACGTGCGCATTATCTTTCGCCGTGGAAGTACTCTTCCACGGGCTCATTATCTTTCGCCGTGGAAGTATTCTTCCACGTGCTCATTATCTTTCGCCGTGGAAGTATTCTTCCACGTGCGCATTATCTTTCACCGTGGAAGTATTCTTCCACGGCCTCATTATCATTCGCCGTGGAAGTACTCTTCCACGGGCTCATTATCTTTCGCCGTGGAAGTATTCTTCCACGGGCTCATTATCTTTCGCCGTGGAAGTATTCTTCCACGGCCTCATTATCATTCGCCTTGGAAGTACTCTTCCACGGGCTCATTATCTTTCGTCGTGGAAGTATTCTTCCACGGGCTAATTATCTTTTGCCGTGGAAGTATTCTTCCACGGCCTCATTATCATTCGACGTGGAAGTACTCTTACACGGGCTCATTATCATTCGCCGTGGAAGTACTCTTCCACGGGCTCATTATCATTCGCCGTAGAAGTACTCTTCCACGGGCTCATTATCTTTCGCCGTGGAAGTATTCTTCCACGGCCTCATTATCATTCGCCGTGGAAGTACTCTTCCACGGGCTCATTATCTTTCGCCTTGGAAGTATTCTTCCACGGGCTCATTATCTTTCGCCGTGGAAGTATTCTTCCACGGCCTCATTATCATTCGCCGTGGAAGTACTCTTCCACGGGCTCATTATCATTCGTCGTGGAAGTACTCTTCCACGGGCTCATTATCATTCGCCGTGGAAGTACTCTTCCACGGGCTCATTATCATTCGCCGTGGAAGTACTCTTCCACGGGCTCATTATCATTCGCCGTGGAAGTACTCTTCCACGGGCTCATTATCTTTCGCCGTGGAAGTATTCTTCCACGGGCTCATTATCTTTCGCCGTGGAAGTATTCTTCCACAGCCTCATTATCATTCGCCGTGGAAGTACTCTTCCACGGGCTCATTATCTTTCGCCGTGGAAGTATTCTTCCACGTGCTCATTATCTTTCGCCGTGGAAGTATTCTTCCACGGCCTCATTAACATTCGCCGTGGAAGTACTCTTCCACGGGGTCATTATCTTTCGTCGTGGAAGTATTCTTCTACGTGCTCATTATCTTTCGTCGTGGAAGTATTCTTCCACGTGCTCATTATCTTTCGCCGTGGAAGTATTCTTCCACGTGCGCATTATCTTTCGCCGTGGAAGTATTCTTCCACGGCCTCATTATCATTCGCCGTGGAAGTACTCTTCCACGGGCTCATTATCTTTCGCCGTGGAAGTATTCTTCCACGGGCTCATTATCTTTCGCCGTGGAAGTATTCTTCCACGGCCTCATTATCATTCACCGTGGAAGTACTCTTCCACGGTCTCATTATCTTTCGCCGTGGAAGTATTCTTCCACGTGCTCATTATCTTTCGCCGTGGAAGTATTCTTCCACGTGCGCATTATCTTTCGCCGTGGAAGTACTCTTCCACGGGCTCATTATCTTTCGCCGTGGAAGTATTCTTCCACGTGCTCATTATCTTTCGTCGTGGAAGTATTCTTCCACGTGCGTATTATCTTTCGCCGTGGAAGTATTCTTCCACGGCCTCATTATCATTCGCCGTGGAAGTACTCTTCCACGGGCTCATTATCTTTCGCCGTGGAAGTATTCTTCCACGGGCTCATTATCTTTCGCCGTGGAAGTATTCTTCCACGGCCTCATTATCATTCGCCTTGGAAGTACTCTTCCACGGGCTCATTATCTTTCGTCGTGGAAGTATTCTTCCACGGGCTAATTATCTTTCGCCGTGGAAGTATTCTTCCACGGCCTCATTATCATTCGACGTGGAAGTACTCTTACACGGGCTCATTATCATTCGCCGTGGAAGTACTCTTCCACGGGCTCATTATCATTCGCCGTGGAAGTACTCTTCCACGGGCTCATTATCTTTCGCCGTGGAAGTATTCTTCCACGGCCTCATTATCATTCGCCGTGGAAGTACTCTTCCACGGGCTCATTATCTTTCGCCTTGGAAGTATTCTTCCACGGGCTCATTATCTTTCGCCGTGGAAGTATTCTTCCACGGCCTCATTATCATTCGCCGTGGAAGTACTCTTCCACGGGCTCATTATCATTCGTCGTGGAAGTACTCTTCCACGGGCTCATTATCATTCGCCGTGGAAGTACTCTTCCACGGGCTCATTATCATTCGCCGTGGAAGTACTCTTCCACGGGCTCATTATCATTCGCCGTGGAAGTACTCTTCCACGGGCTCATTATCTTTCGCCGTGGAAGTATTCTTCCACGGGCTCATTATCTTTCGCCGTGGAAGTATTCTTCCACAGCCTCATTATCATTCGCCGTGGAAGTACTCTTCCACGGGCTCATTATCTTTCGCCGTGGAAGTATTCTTCCACGTGCTCATTATCTTTCGCCGTGGAAGTATTCTTCCACGGCCTCATTAACATTCGCCGTAGAAGTACTCTTCCACGGGGTCATTATCTTTCGTCGTGGAAGTATTCTTCTACGTGCTCATTATCTTTCGTCGTGGAAGTATTCTTCCACGTGCTCATTATCTTTCGCCGGGGAAGTATTCTTCCACGGCCTCATTATCATTCGTCGTGGAAGTTCTCTTCGACGGGGTCATTATCTTTCGCCGTGGAAGTATTCTTACACGGTCTCATTATCTTTCGCCGTGGAAGTATTCTTCCACGTGCTCATTATCTTTCGCCGTGGAAGTATTCTTCCACGTGCGCATTATCTTTCGCCGTGGAAGTATTCTTCCACGGCCTCATTATCATTCGCCGTGGAAGTACTCTTCCACGGGCTCATTATCTTTCGCCGTGGAAGTATTCTTCCACGGGCTCATTATCTTTCGCCGTGGAAGTATTCTTACACGGCCTCATTATCATTCACCGTGGAAGTACTCTTCCACGGGCTCATTATCTTTCGTCGTGGAAGTACTCTTCCACGGGCTAATTATCTTTCGCCGTGGAAGTATTCTTCCACGGCCTCATTATCATTCGCCGTGGAAGTACTCTTCCACGGGCTCATTATCATTCGCCGTGGAAGTACTCTTCCACGGGCTCATTATCATTCGCCGTGGAAGTACTCTTCCACGGGCTCATTATCTTTCGCCGTGGAAGTATTCTTCCACGGCCTCATTATCATTCGCCTTGGAAGTACTCTTCCACGGGCTCATTATCATTCGCCGTGGAAGTACTCTTCCACGGTCTCATTATCTTTCGCCGTAGAAGTATTCTTCCACGTGCTCATTATCTTTCGCCGTGGAAGTATTCTTCCACGTGCGCATTATCTTTCGCCGTGGAAGTACTCTTCCACGGGCTCATTATCTTTCGCCGTGGAAGTATTCTTCCACGTGCTCATTATCTTTCGCCGTGGAAGTATTCTTCCACGTGCGCATTATCTTTCGCCGTGGAAGTATTCTTCCACGGCCTCATTATCATTCGCCGTGGAAGTACTCTTCCACGGGCTCATTATCTTTCGCCGTGGAAGTATTCTTCCACGGGCTCATTATCTTTCGCCGTGGAAGTATTCTTCCACGGCCTCATTATCATTCGCCTTGGAAGTACTCTTCCACGGGCTCATTATCTTTTGTCGTGGAAGTATTCTTCCACGGGCTAATTATCTTTCGCCGTGGAAGTATTCTTCCACGGCCTCATTATCATTCGACGTGGAAGTACTCTTACACGGGCTCATTATCATTCGCCGTGGAAGTACTCTTCCACGGGCTCATTATCATTCGTCGTAGAAGTACTCTTCCACGGGCTCATTATCTTTCGCCGTGGAAGTATTCTTCCACGGCCTCATTATCATTCGCCGTGGAAGTACTCTTCCACGGGCTCATTATCTTTCGCCTTGGAAGTATTCTTCCACGGGCTCATTATCTTTCGCCGTGGAAGTATTCTTCCACGGCCTCATTATCATTCGCCGTGGAAGTACTCTTCCACGGGCTCATTATCATTCGTCGTGGAAGTACTCTTCCACGGGCTCATTATCATTCGCCGTGGAAGTACTCTTCCACGGGCTCATTATCATTCGCCGTGGAAGTACTCTTCCACGGGCTCATTATCATTCGCCGTGGAAGTACTCTTCCACGGGCTCATTATCTTTCGCCGTGGAAGTATTCTTCCACGGGCTCATTATCTTTCGCCGTGGAAGTATTCTTCCACAGCCTCATTATCATTCGCCGTGGAAGTACTCTTCCACGGGCTCATTATCTTTCGCCGTGGAAGTATTCTTCCACGTGCTCATTATCTTTCGCCGTGGAAGTATTCTTCCACGGCCTCATTAACATTCGCCGTGGAAGTACTCTTCCACGGGGTCATTATCTTTCGTCGTGGAAGTATTCTTCTACGTGCTCATTATCTTTCGTCGTAGAAGTATTCTTCCACGTGCTCATTATCTTTCGCCGTGGAAGTATTCTTCCACGTGCGCATTATCTTTCGCCGTGGAAGTATTCTTCCACGGCCTCATTATCATTCGCCGTGGAAGTACTCTTCCACGGGCTCATTATCTTTCGCCGTGGAAGTATTCTTCCACGGGCTCATTATCTTTCGCCGTGGAAGTATTCTTCCACGGCCTCATTATCATTCACCGTGGAAGTACTCTTCCACGGTCTCATTATCTTTCGCCGTGGAAGTATTCTTCCACGTGCTCATTATCTTTCGCCGTGGAAGTATTCTTCCACGTGCGCATTATCTTTCGCCGTGGAAGTACTCTTCCACGGGCTCATTATCTTTCGCCGTGGAAGTATTCTTCCACGTGCTCATTATCTTTCGCCGTGGAAGTATTCTTCCACGTGCGCATTATCTTTCGCCGTGGAAGTATTCTTCCACGGCCTCATTATCATTCGCCGTGGAAGTACTCTTCCACGGGCTCATTATCTTTCGCCGTGGAAGTATTCTTCCACGGGCTCATTATCTTTCGCCGTGGAAGTATTCTTCCACGGCCTCATTATCATTCGCCTTGGAAGTACTCTTCCACGGGCTCATTATCTTTCGTCGTGGAAGTATTCTTCCACGGGCTAATTATCTTTCGCCGTGGAAGTATTCTTCCACGGCCTCATTATCATTCGACGTGGAAGTACTCTTACACGGGCTCATTATCATTCGCCGTGGAAGTACTCTTCCACGGGCTCATTATCATTCGCCGTGGAAGTACTCTTCCACGGGCTCATTATCTTTCGCCGTGGAAGTATTCTTCCACGGCCTCATTATCATTCGCCGTGGAAGTATTCTTCCACGGGCTCATTATCTTTCGCCGTGGAAGTATTCTTCCACGGGCTCATTATCTTTCGCCGTGGAAGTATTCTTCCACGGCCTCATTATCATTCACCGTGGAAGTACTCTTCCACGGTCTCATTATCTTTCGCCGTGGAAGTATTCTTCCACGTGCTCATTATCTTTCGCCGTGGAAGTATTCTTCCACGTGCGCATTATCTTTCGCCGTGGAAGTACTCTTCCACGGGCTCATTATCTTTCGCCGTGGAAGTATTCTTCCACGTGCTCATTATCTTTCGCCGTGGAAGTATTCTTCCACGTGCGCATTATCTTTCGCCGTGGAAGTATTCTTCCACGGCCTCATTATCATTCGCCGTGGAAGTACTCTTCCACGGGCTCATTATCTTTCGCCGTGGAAGTATTCTTCCACGGGCTCATTATCTTTCGCCGTGGAAGTATTCTTCCACGGCCTCATTATCATTCGCCTTGGAAGTACTCTTCCACGGGCTCATTATCTTTCGTCGTGGAAGTATTCTTCCACGGGCTAATTATCTTTCGCCGTGGAAGTATTCTTCCACGGCCTCATTATCATTCGACGTGGAAGTACTCTTACACGGGCTCATTATCATTCGCCGTGGAAGTACTCTTCCACGGGCTCATTATCATTCGCCGTGGAAGTACTCTTCCACGGGCTCATTATCTTTCGCCGTGGAAGTATTCTTCCACGGCCTCATTATCATTCGCCGTGGAAGTACTCTTCCACGGGCTCATTATCTTTCGCCTTGGAAGTATTCTTCCACGGGCTCATTATCTTTCGCCGTGGAAGTATTCTTCCACGGCCTCATTATCATTCGCCGTGGAAGTACTCTTCCACGGGCTCATTATCATTCGTCGTGGAAGTACTCTTCCACGGGCTCATTATCATTCGCCGTGGAAGTACTCTTCCACGGGCTCATTATCATTCGCCGTGGAAGTACTCTTCCACGGGCTCATTATCATTCGCCGTGGAAGTACTCTTCCACGGGCTCATTATCTTTCGCCGTGGAAGTATTCTTCCACGGGCTCATTATCTTTCGCCGTGGAAGTATTCTTCCACAGCCTCATTATCATTCGCCGTGGAAGTACTCTTCCACGGGCTCATTATCTTTCGCTGTGGAAGTATTCTTCCACGTGCTCATTATCTTTCGCCGTGGAAGTATTCTTCCACGGCCTCATTAACATTCGCCGTGGAAGTACTCTTCCACGGGGTCATTATCTTTCGTCGTGGAAGTATTCTTCTACGTGCTCATTATCTTTCGTCGTGGAAGTATTCTTCCACGTGCTCATTATCTTTCGCCGGGGAAGTATTCTTCCACGGCCTCATTATCATTCGCCGTGGAAGTTCTCTTCGACGGGGTCATTATCTTTCGCCGTGGAAGTATTCTTACACGGTCTCATTATCTTTCGCCGTGGAAGTATTCTTCCACGTGCTCATTATCTTTCGCCGTGGAAGTATTCTTCCACGTGCGCATTATCTTTCGCCGTGGAAGTATTCTTCCACGGCCTCATTATCATTCGCCGTGGAAGTACTCTTCCACGGGCTCATTATCTTTCGCCGTGGAAGTATTCTTCCACGGGCTCATTATCTTTCGCCGTGGAAGTATTCTTACACGGCCTCATTATCATTCGCCGTGGAAGTACTCTTCCACGGGCTCATTATCTTTCGTCGTGGAAGTACTCTTCCACGGGCTAATTATCTTTCGCCGTGGAAGTATTCTTCCACGGCCTCATTATCATTCGCCGTGGAAGTACTCTTCCACGGGCTCATTATCATTCGCCGTGGAAGTACTCTTCCACGGGCTCATTATCATTCGCCGTGGAAGTACTCTTCCACGGGCTCATTATCTTTCGCCGTGGAAGTATTCTTCCACGGCCTCATTATCATTCGCCGTGGAAGTACTCTTCCACGGGCTCATTATCTTTCGCCTTGGAAGTATTCTTCCACGGGCTCATTATCTTTCGCCGTGGAAGTATTCTTGCACGGCCTCATTATCATTCGCCGTGGAAGTACTCTTCCACGGGCTCATTATCATTCGCCGTGGAAGTACTCTTCCACGGGCTCATTATCTTTCGCCGTGGAAGTATTCTTCCACGGCCTCATTATCATTCGCCGTGGAAGTACTCTTCCACGGGCTCATTATCATTCGCCGTGGAAGTACTCTTCCACGGGCTCATTATCATTCGCCGTGGAAGTACTCTTCCACGGGCTCATTATCATTCGCCGTGGAAGTACTCTTCCACGGGCTCATTATCTTTCACCGTGGAAGTATTCTTCCACGGCCTCATTATCATTCGCCGTGGAAGTACTCTTCCACGGGCTCATTATCTTTCGCCTTGGAAGTATTCTTCCACGGGCTCATTATCTTTCGCCGTGGAAGTATTCTTCCACGGCCTCATTATCATTCGCCGTGGAAGTACTCTTCCACGGGCTCATTATCATTCGCCGTGGAAGTACTCTTCCACGGGCTCATTATCATTCGCCGTGGAAGTACTCTTCCACGGGCTCATTATCATTCTCCGTGGAAGTACTCTTCCACGGGCTCATTATCATTCGCCGTGGAAGTACTCTTCCACGGGCTCATTATCTTTCGCCGTGGAAGTATTCTTCCACGGGCTCATTATCTTTCGCCGTGGAAGTATTCTTCCACAGCCTCATTATCATTCGCCGTGGAAGTACTCTTCCACGGGCTCATTATCTTTCGCCGTGGAAGTATTCTTCCACGTGCTCATTATCTTTCGCCGTGGAAGTATTCTTCCATGGCCTCATTAACATTCTCCGTGGAAGTACTCTTCCACGGGGTCATTATCTTTCGTCGTGGAAGTATTCTTCTACGTGCTCATTATCTTTCGTCGTGGAAGTATTCTTCCACGTGCTCATTATCTTTCGCCGTGGAAGTATTCTTCCACGTGCGCATTATCTTTCGTCGTGGAAGTATTCTTCCACGGCCTCATTATCATTCGCCGTGGAAGTACTCTTCCACGGGCTCATTATCTTTCGCCGTGGAAGTATTCTTCCACGGGCTCATTATCTTTCGCCGTGGAAGTATTCTTCCACGGCCTCATTATCATTCACCGTGGAAGTACTCTTCCACGGTCTCATTATCTTTCGCCGTGGAAGTATTCTTCCACGTGCTCATTATCTTTCGCCGTGGAAGTATTCTTCCACGTGCGCATTATCTTTCGCCGTGGAAGTACTCTTCCACGGGCTCATTATATTTCGCCGTGGAAGTATTCTTCCACGTGCTCATTATCTTTCGCCGTGGAAGTATTCTTCCAGGTGCGCATTATCTTTCGCCGTGGAAGTATTCTTCCACGGCCTCATTATCATTCGCCGTGGAAGTACTCTTCCACGGGCTCATTATCTTTCGCCGTGGAAGTATTCTTCCACGGGCTCATTATCTTTCGCCGTGGAAGTATTCTTCCACGGCCTCATTATCATTCGCCTTGGAAGTACTCTTCCACGGGCTCATTATCTTTCGTCGTGGAAGTATTCTTCCACGGGCTAATTATCTTTCGCCGTGGAAGTATTCTTCCACGGCCTCATTATCATTCGACGTGGAAGTACTCTTACACGGGCTCATTATCATTCGCCGTGGAAGTACTCTTCCACGGGCTCATTATCATTCGCCGTGGAAGTACTCTTCCACGGGCTCATTATCTTTCGCCGTGGAAGTATTCTTCCACGGCCTCATTATCATTCGCCGTGGAAGTACTCTTCCACGGGCTCATTATCTTTCGCCTTGGAAGTATTCTTCCACGGGCTCATTATCTTTCGCCGTGGAAGTATTCTTCCACGGCCTCATTATCATTCGCCGTGGAAGTACTCTTCCACGGGCTCATTATCATTCGTCGTGGAAGTACTCTTCCACGGGCTCATTATCATTCGCCGTGGAAGTACTCTTCCACGGGCTCATTATCATTCGCCGTGGAAGTACTCTTCCACGGGCTCATTATCATTCGCCGTGGAAGTACTCTTCCACGGGCTCATTATCTTTCGCCGTGGAAGTATTCTTCCACGGGCTCATTATATTTCGCCGTGGAAGTATTCTTCCACAGCCTCATTATCATTCTCCGTGGAAGTACTCTTCCACGGGCTCATTATCTTTCGTCGTGGAAGTATTCTTCCACGTGCTCATTATCTTTCGCCGTGGAAGTATTCTTCCACGGCCTCATTAACATTCGCCGTGGAAGTACTCTTCCACGGGGTCATTATCTTTCGTCGTGGAAGTATTCTTCTACGTGCTCATTATCTTTCGTCGTGGAAGTATTCTTCCACGTGCTCATTATCTTTCGCCGGGGAAGTATTCTTCCACGGCCTCATTATCATTCGCCGTGGAAGTTCTCTTCGACGGGGTCATTATCTTTCGCCGTGGAAGTATTCTTACACGGTCTCATTATCTTTCGCCGTGGAAGTATTCTTCCACGTGCTCATTATCTTTCGCCGTGGAAGTATTCTTCCACGTGCGCATTATCTTTCGCCGTGGAAGTATTCTTCCACGGCCTCATTATCATTCGCCGTGGAAGTACTCTTCCACGGGCTCATTATCTTTCGCCGTGGAAGTATTCTTCCACGGGCTCATTATCTTTCGCCGTGGAAGTATTCTTCCACGGCCTCATTATCATTCGCCGTGGAAGTACTCTTCCACGGGCTCATTATCTTTCGTCGTGGAAGTACTCTTCCACGGGCTAATTATCTTTCGCCGTGGAAGTATTCTTCCACGGCCTCATTATCATTCGCCGTGGAAGTACTCTTCCACGGGCTCATTATCATTCGCCGTGGAAGTACTCTTCCACGGGCTCATTATCATTCGCCGTGGAAGTACTCTTCCACGGGCTCATTATCTTTCGCCGTGGAAGTATTCTTCCACGGCCTCATTATCATTCGCCGTGGAAGTACTCTTCCACGGGCTCATTATCTTTCGCCTTGGAAGTATTCTTCCACGGGCTCATTATCTTTCGCCGTGGAAGTATTCTTCCACGGCCTCATTATCATTCGCCGTGGAAGTACTCTTCCACGGGCTCATTATCATTCGCCGTGGAAGTACTCTTCCACGGGCTCATTATCTTTCACCGTGGAAGTATTCTTCCACGGCCTCATTATCATTCTCCGTGGAAGTACTCTTCCACGGGCTCATTATCTTTCGCCTTGGAAGTATTCTTCCACGGGCTCATTGTCTTTCGCCGTGGAAGTATTCTTCCACGGCCTCATTATCATTCGCCGTGGAAGTACTCTTCCACGGGCTCATTATCATTCGCCGTGGAAGTACTCTTCCACGGGCTCATTATCATTCGCCGTGGAAGTACTCTTCCACGGGCTCATTATCATTCGCCGTGGAAGTACTCTTCCACGGGCTCATTATCATTCGCCGTGGAAGTACTCTTCCACGGGCTCATTATCTTTCGCCGTGGAAGTATTCTTCCACGGGCTCATTATCTTTCGCCGTGGAAGTATTCTTCCACAGCCTCATTATCATTCGCCGTGGAAGTACTCTTCCACGGGCTCATTATCTTTCGCCGTGGAAGTATTCTTCCACGTGCTCATTATCTTTCGCCGTGGAAGTATTCTTCCACGGCCTCATTAACATTCGCCGTGGAAGTACTCTTCCACAGGGTCATTATCTTTCGTCGTGGAAGTATTCTTCTAGGTGCTCATTATCTTTCGCCGTGGAAGTATTCTTCCACGTGCGCATTATCTTTCGCCGTGGAAGTATTCTTCCACGGCCTCATTATCATTCTCCGTGGAAGTACTCTTCCACGGGCTCATTATCTTTCGCCGTGGAAGTATTCTTCCACGGGCTCATTATCTTTCGCCGTGGAAGTATTCTTCCACGGCCTCATTATCATTCGCCGTGGAAGTACTCTTCCACGGGCTCATTATCTTTCGTCGTGGAAGTATTCTTCCACGGGCTAATTATCTTTCGCCGTGGAAGTATTCTTCCACGGCCTCATTATCATTCGCCGTGGAAGTACTCTTCCACGGGCTCATTATCATTCGCCGTGGAAGGACTCTTCCACGGGCTCATTATCATTCGCCGTGGAAGTACTCTTCCACTGGCTCATTATCTTTCGCCGTGGAAGTATTCTTCCACGGCCTCATTATCATTCGCCGTGGAAGTACTCTTCCACGGGCTCATTATCTTTCGCCTTGGAAGTATTCTTCCACGGGCTCATTATCTTTCGCCGTGGAAGTATTCTTCCACGGCCTCATTATCATTCGCCGTGGAAGTACTCTTCCACGGGCTCATTATCATTCGCCGTGGAAGTACTCTTCCACGGGCTCATTATCATTCGCCGTGGAAGTACTCTTCCACGGGCTCATTATCATTCGCCGTGGAAGTACTCTTCCACGGGCTCATTATCTTTCACCGTGGAAGTATTCTTCCACGGGCTCATTATCTTTCGCCGTGGAAGTATTCTTCCACAGCCTCATTATCATTCGCCGTGGAAGTTCTCTTCCACGGAGTCATTATCTTTCGCCGTGGAAGTATTCTTACACGGTCTCATTATCTTTCGCCGTGGAAGTATTCTTCCACGTGCTCATTATCTTTCGCCGTGGAAGTATTCTTCCACGTGCTCATTATCTTTCGCCATAGAAGTATTCTTCCACGGCCTCATTATCATTCGCCGTGGAAGTACTTTTCCACGGGCTCATTATCTTTCGCCGTGGATGTATTCTTCCACGGGCTCATTATCATTCGCCGTGGAAGTACTCTTCCACGGGCTCATTATCATTCGCCGTGGAATTACTCTTCCACGGGCTCATTATCTTTCGCCGTGGAAGTATTCTTCCACGGGCTCATTATCTTTCGCCGTGGAAGTATTCTTCCACGGCCTCATTATCATTCGCCGTGGAAGTACTCTTCCACGGGCTCGTTATCATTCGCCGTGGAAGTATCTCTTCCACGTGCTCATTATTTTCGCCGTGGAAGTGTCTCTTCCACGTGCTCATTATCTTTCACCGTGGAAGTATTCTTCCACGGCCTCATTATCATTCGCTGTGGAAGTACTTTTCCACGGGCTCATTATCTTTCGCCGTGGAAGTATTCTTCCACGGGCTCATTATCTTTCGTCGTGGAAGTATTCTTCCACGGCCTCATTATCATTCGCCGTGGAAGTACTCTTCCACGGGCTCATTATCATTCGCCGTGGAAGTACTCTTCCACGGGCTCATTATCATTCGCCGTGGAAGTACTCTTCCACGGGCTCATTATCATTCGCCGTGGAAGTACTCTTCCACGGGCTCATTATCTTTCGCCGTGGAAGTATTCTTCCACGGGATCATTATCTTTCACCGTGGAAGTATTCTTCCACGGCCTCATTATCATTCGACGTGGAAGTACTCTTCCACGGGCTCGTTATCATTCACCGTGGAAGTATCTCTTCCACGTGCTCATTATTTTCGCCGTGGAAGTGTCTCTTCCACGTGCTTCTTATCTTCGCCGTGGAAGTATTTTTTCCACGTGCTCATTATTTTCGCCGTGAAAGTATTCTTCCACGGCGCATCATTATCTTTTGCCGTGGTAGTACGTCTTCCACTGGTTCATTCTGCCACAGAAGTACGTCTTCTGTTGGTTCATATCTTTGTTACGGAAGTACGTCTTCCGTGATGAATTACTTGGCCCGGCTAAGAGTGAATTTCCAAAATTTATATCGTTTATACTTAATTAGATGGAGCTTGATCAACTATGTTTAATCCAGGAAAAACCGTGACAAATTTTGGAAGTGGTTATCAAATGCCGTGGCCGCAAGACGGATGTAATATTCGCATCACTTTGCCACAGAATTACGAATTCTGTTGGCCTTAAGACGAATGCAATATTCGCACTATGCTGCATCATTAGTAGGTATTAGAAGTACGTCTTCAAATGTTCACGATGCAGCATACGGGTTCCACCTCCACCTTCACAAAACCTTCTTATCATCCTCACGTTAGAGATGAATAAGAATGATACCTTGCCAATGCCAGTGTTACCCCGGCTATAAAACACACTTTCTTCTTACGGGGTCCTTACCATCTAATCACGGGAAACCAAGCATTCGAGCACATCCACCCGTCTTACGTATACATGTTTTCCCATTTCTTTCGACGTGGATATGCTTACAGGTAGCGGATATGGTGTAAAGTCTAGTAACCTCGGTGACAACCTCGCATACTAGACTGGGGGGGACATGATGACGTATAGTGGCTATGCTCACTATTCGTAATCCCAAACCATCATCTTTTCGCTAAAAGTAGCCCATTACGAGTGGAGCCATATGTTACGGACGACCCACGAGGACGTCGTAGCAGCAAGCCGCACGCGGTTGTTTAGTGAGCATGATACACGAATGAGTCTAGCATAAAATGATCATGGACCATATAATACTAGACTGGGGGGCATGTCGACGTACAGTCAGTATTAGGCCCGGCCCAACAGGCCCGCGGCCCACACAAACCTAACTTATCCTTCAAGAAATCCTAGCACTATATAAACAAGGGTAGGGGTATCATTCTACAACAGGTTCTCTCTCTTAACCACACCTCTTATACAATATATCGATCAATACTAACTTGACCGTCGGAGGTGGACCCCGGGGCTCCGGCCTCGGGTCCACGTCTAACCGGTTTACCTTTGTTTGCAGCATTACTCAGCACCCGGGAAGACGACGAACGACCCAAGAGAGTCGTCAGACCGGCCTAGCCAAATTATGCTCCAACACTTGGTAATTAGACAATTTGCACTTTTCAGTACTCACATCACTCATTAATCTTAACACTTCTTTGTTAAGTTTCTCAGTGTTTAACCTACAACCTTTACTACAAAAAGCATCATTGTATACCTCATTATCAGATGAAGAGGAGGAGTGTGCCATGAGAGCATATTCAACATGCTCTTCTTCTTCAACCTCAACAATCAGAGCTTTATCCTCTTCAACATTCTTAGCCAGATAGCTCCAATCCCATCCCATACCATCAATTCCTTGAACTGCAACCATGGCTTTGGAATCTTGAGCTTTAACAACTTGACTTGAGGGTTTACCAGCATCAGATCTTCTAGGAGATCTGCATTCCCTCATGAAGTGCCCCATACGATGACAGTTGTAACATTCAACTTTGGATTTGTCAAATCCAGCTGTGTCTTTAGCATTGAAGGTCATCTTCTTCTTAAACCTTCTGTTCCACCTATTTGCTCTTATACTAGCAAGAGCAATGTTCCACTTAATGTCCATCTCTTCCAAGTGCTCATCACTTATCTGCTCAAGGTCCTCATATGTAATCACTGAACCATTGGGCAAAGAAGCAATATAAGCACATACAGTATCCAAATCTAAACCAGCAGGTTTAACTCTTGGGGAGTCACTCTTGAATGTGTCAGCGTCTGAATAGGAGACGTTGACAGGACTTGTTCCAGCGTTGACATATGATGATACAGTAACTGGATGCATGTAAGAGTCCTTCTAATTGAATTGACCTTCACTATGAGAGAAGAAGGCCATGTTACTGGTGGTAGACTTGCTTCCATGCTCTAAAAGAGTTTCATCTTCCAGCATCCTTAGTTTGTTGTAGATGTCATCAAACGAGAAACTCTTATAAGTATTGTTCGCAAGAATAGATCTTGCCTCAATCTTCCATGCCTCACCAAGACTTTTAAGAAAGGTAGCATTAATGTCGACATCACCAAGTTGTGTCCCCATGAAGGACAACTTGCTTGTAATGTCAAGCAATCTGCTTCTCACACTACTCAGTTTCTCATTGGGTTGAGCTTTGAAGACAGCATAATCAGGCATGAGTTGCTTTTTCTTCTCTTCCTTAGTGTCTACATTGCCACCATATGCAACTTCAAGAGCTTCCCAAAGGTTTTTAGCAGATTCATAGCCTCTATATTTATGCTGGTTCTCTTGTCCCAAAGAGACTTTCAGAATATTTAGGGCTTTCATGTCGACCCTTTTCTTTGCTATGTCTTCAACAGCCACAGCTCTACCATCTCTAGGTTTTTCTTTCTTATCCTCTTCAGAACATCCAGCAACAGCTGATCTTTGAGCAATAACATTAGCAATCTTTTGGGCTTTATCGAATGTGTTTCCATATTCAATAACCTCCCAGAGTGTGTAGTCATAGATTCCCAGATATTGCTCAAAGTTGAATTTCCACAAATCAAAGTTGGTTGCATCAAGCATGGGAATCTTGATGTTTGGTAAAGATGAGGAGGAGGAGGTTATTGCTTCAGACATGATGTTGTTAGGGTTTTTGAGAAAATTAGGGTTTTGGTGATTTTTAGGGTTCTTGTGTTCTTTAAGATCAAAAGTTCCTCAACAAGCTCTGATACCACTTGTTGATCCCAAACTTAGATCGATTTAGCTTTATGTATACGAGATTAGATCAAGTAATACACTTAGAGAAACCTTTGTATATGCTTATGATAATCTAAGTGTTATGCGGAATTAACACTTAAACAAGAACACACAATGATATAAACAAACTTTCACTTTGATTAATGATATCAAACTTGCTTACAATGAAAGTAGTTTACGAATGAAAACTTATATGAAACATTAACCTAAAGGTCTTCTTTTATAGACATAAGAAGCCTTGTACAATAATCTACGTATCAGCTTTTCTAGGTAAAGATAAATATAGAAAATACATTGTTATTCCTATCTTTACTAGAAGTAAACTAGAATACAATAAACGCGTAGAGTATATCTTCCCATCAGTGCTTGTCTTCAATGTGTCAACGCTTGACTCTACCTTGTCAACGCTTGAGCTGTCAGCGCTTGTTTTGTTTTTGTCAACGCTTGTTTTACTCTTGTCAGCGCTCAAGTGATCTGGCCTTAATTTATTCTCAACAATATATAAATCAAGCATACATATTAAACAGTCCATGAGACCGTAGCCTCAATATTACCATTATAGGTAATATTATCATCGTTATTAGCATCGTATCATATTGTATTGAAATACATTTCAGTTACATTTGGATTATAATTAGCCGCATGACATTGTTACCTTACTATCACAACAACGTGCCGCGAACCCGACAAACAATTTGCCCATGTAATTTAGCGTGTCGTCACAAAAATCACGCTATGTAAATGTTCTCATACATAAATTTGCTTACCAATAAATGTGGTACGACGGGGATCAACCGTCAAGGCGCGAACTGGGGTGATCGTCCCCAAATAGTACTATCATATGCATAAGCGTCTACCAAATCCCGGTAGTTCACAATTCATGCTAATGGGACTTTGAGTGACATAACCTAACTACTAATAATCCTTTTTATCTCGTTTATAGGGTCATAGCATCATTCGGGTCCATATCATTAAGCATACCATCGGGACTACTTGTGTTCTATTTTTATCAAAAACTAGCATTTTATCTCCCTCGCGGGTTTACGAATCATTTTATAAAACATTTAAAAGAGTGCGAGGCTATGAACTCACGTTGATAATGAAAGGCGGATTATCGGCTACGGGCGTGCTTCGGTCACGGAAACCTATATAAATAATAATCGGTCTTAGACTTTTATCCAATGACTTTATCAAAATAACAAATATACATATGATAATTTTGTACATATGATGATGATCAAGTGGGTTTATATATTCTTATTTACTCATTTTAGTGTTTATGTATTGGTAACTTTTTACTAGTTTACTAGTTTTATCTATTTACATGTTTTAAGTCCAATAAGCTTATTATAAGTTCTTTAACTTGTATTAATCCATTTTATACTTTTATTATCAGTATTTATACTTTACATGTTGGGCCCAAATGGGTTAAGCCCAATAAGTACTTTTTATAAGTGTTTAACTTATTTAGTTAAATTATTAGTCCAATAATGCTAACTTAGCTCGTTAATGTCCGTATGTCATATAGTTCGGGTTTTATCGGTTTTTACTTGTATTAGATACTTATATATCAATATATGACTTTTAAAAACTTTACATTAGACGGGTTTGATCGTCTAAGTTTTAATTGGCGAAAAACGTTAATTTTACGGTAATAGCCGAAAAAGTCGTAAAAATCATGTTTATAGTTTTTATAACTTATAAATCTTATTCAACTATCATTTTTATAAAATGTCCATTTATTTAACCCTATACATATTTATATAAATGAAATTCATAAGTTAGTGGGTTTTAATTTCACATTTTATACTATATTATTTGAGTGCTTATATAATAGTATTAAACATTAATTCTTCAAAATCTGATTTTTAGTTTCATCTTCACCATTTTTATCATATCTAGAGTTCTACAATGAGTTAGAAGCTCATTTGGATGGCATGAACTTTATATTATGTTCTACAATTAAGTTTGTTATAGCTACTGCTCATTCTATGTTTAACTATCCTTAACAGTCCCTACAAAACAGACTATTCAGATTAGCACACTCATCTAGTTTTGATCATATCTCACTCATTTTAATGATTCCATTGCATGGCCAACTCTCACATGTGTATGACATATTATACTTACTGTAAATAGATTCCACCATGCAATTTTATCAGTTTAAGTCTTGGTTAATTACTGTTTTTATACAGCCAACAATTTAAGCATGATTTTAGCCTTATTTCTTATGTTTATTCATCTTTTTAAGCATATTTATCAACACTTGATCCCCACATACATTTTTATCATCATATATTCATCATATACATATACAACAAGGAAGAAAATACATTTGATCTTTACAAAAATAACAAGAGAAATGGAAAGGATGATCTTCTTTACCAACCAAGATTATATCTTGTTTTTGGAAGACAACAACTTGATGAACACCAAATATATCTCCAAGATCATCAATTACCAAGAAAGTTTGTTGAAAAATTAGCCCTAGGACACAAGCAAATCACCTCCTTTGTTGTTAAAATGGCTACCAATCAATCAAGGCTTCAAGGTTTCTCCATATTATGGCTAGATAACATGTATCTTGTGGCTAGAAAAGATCAAATGGTGGTGTATGGTGGTGTTGTGGGACGGCAATGGTAGAGAGAGTGGGAGAGTATTAGTTGTTTTGCATGTTAGAAATGGAAGTAAATGGAAATGGTTAGTGGTTTTGTGGTTAGTGGGATGAAGTAGCTTCAAAATGAAGCTTAAGTTACATGTGTAACTTAAGTTAGTGTAGGATGCCACATCTTTGATGTGGTGTCCTAGTTTGGCACTCCCTTTGTAGTGGGGTGGGATAAACTAGTTTTGTCTCATCCCGCTAATTTACGGGTATTCCTCGATTCTAGTTTCCTCGATTTACGTGCCCTCGGGTCGTTTTACGAAAAACGTTTTTATAAATTATGAATCAACGGCACAAAACGAATCTAATAAAAATTGTCTCATCAAAAACGGAGTTCAAAAACGTAAATACGTAATCCTATGGTTTCCGGTTTAGTCGTAAAAGACGCTAAATTATGCACGTAAGCCCAAATTTAAATCCGTAAATTGTGAGTTCATCAACCAACACAAAAATAAGTTTCAAAATATAATACGAGAAAATAATTTACTACCTGAAAATGTTAGATTGTCACAGCTTTTCCTCCTAAAAGGGATCAACGTCCTCGTGATCCATTTCAGTTTGATGTCCGTTTCTTATTGAAATCGAAGAGGTGCGGATATTTCTTCCACATTTCATCCTCTAGTTCCCAAGTATATTCTGGTCCATGCTTTGAATTCCATCGGATATTGACAATAGGTATCCGAGTTTGTTTCAGTTGCTTTACCTCACGATCCATAACCTCTACGGGTTCTAAAATAAAACGCAACTTCCCATCTATTCGAACCTTATCCAACGAAATTTTCTCATCACTCACTGCTAGACATTTCTTCAGATTAGATACATGGAATGTGTTGTGAACACCATGAAGTTCTGGGGGTAACTCTAGTTTATAAGCCACCGGGCCTACTCTAGATAAAATCTTAAAGGGTAAAATATAACGGGGATTCAATTTTCCTCGCTTTCCAAATCTTATAACGCCTTTCCATGACGATACTTTCAACATTACTCGGTCACCCACTTTAAACTCCATCGGCTTCCACCGCACATCCGCGTAACTTTTCTGTCTACTACGGGCAGTCAACAACCTATTCTTAATCTGAACTATCATCTCCGTAGTCTCCTGGATCAATTCCGGTCCCGTGAGCTGGGTATCCCCAACTTCACTCCAACATACAGGAGATCTACACTTTCTACCATACAAAGCTTCAAACGGTGCAACCTTAATACTAGAATGGTAACTATTGTTATACGAAAACTCTGCTAACGGCAAATGTTTATCCCAATTCTTACCAAAATCTAACACACAAGCTCTCAACATATCTTCTAGTGTTTGTATCTTTCTTTCATTCTGCCCATCAGTTTGGGGGTGATAAGCAGTTTTCATGTCGAGATTCGTTCCCAAAGGTCTTTGGAGAGATTTACAAAAATTCGATGCGAATCTAGGATCTCGATCTGAAATGATCGATACAGGCACTCCATGCTTGCATACAACATTATCAAGGTATATACGAGTCAGCTTCTCCAGTGAGAACTGCTCTTTAACCGGAATGAAGTGTGCTGATTTGGTCAGTCTGTCGAGAATAACCCAAATCGAGTTGTTTCCAGATGATATTCTAGGAAGCTTGGTGATAAAGTCCATCGTAATTCGCTCCCACTTCCATTCAGGAATCTTTGGTTGTTGAAGTAGTCCTAATGGCTTTTGATGTTCAGCTTTGACTCTAGCACAAGTCAAGCATTGAAGAACATACATAGCAATATCAGCTTTCATATTCGGCCACCAGTACAACTTCTTCAAATCATGGTACATCTTATCAGATCCCGGATGAATGGAATACTTAGATTTATGGGATTCTAACATAATCAAATCTCTTAAGCCTCCAAACTTAGGTATCCACATGCGATCTCTTAAGCATTTCACTCTATCAGCTCTAACCTCTAACGGATCTCCTTCTCCTCGGAAGCCTTCATCAACAAAATTTTCTTTCTTACAAGCTTCTATTTGCGCATTTCTAATTTGCTCAGGCAAATTATTATGCACGGTCAAGACTAGAGAACGTACCCTGATAGGCTCTCTATCTTTCCTACTTAATGCATCGGCAACAACATTGGCTTTGCCTGGGTGATATTTTATATCACAATCATAATCACTTAGCAACTCTATCCATCTTCGTTGCCTCATGTTCAATTCCTTCTGGTCGAGAATATACTGTAGGCTTTTGTGATCAGTGAATACCGTACACTTGGTGCCATACAGATAATGTCTACACAACCTAAGAGCAAAGATTACAGCTCCTAAATTAAGATCATGAGTAGTATAATTCTCCTCATTCTTCCTTAATTGCCTAGAAGCATAAGCTATCACTTTCTCTCGCTGCATCAAAACAGCTCCATAACCTCTAAGAGATGCATCACAATATACTACAAAATCTTCACTCCCGTCGGGTAATGATAAAATTGGCGCACTACATAATTTTTGCTTCAATGTCTGAAATGCTCCATCCTCATCACTTCCCCAAACGAAAGGTTTATTCTTCTGGGTAAGCTTAGTCAAGGGTTTAGCTATCAAAGAAAATTCTTTAATGAATCGCCTATAATAGCCAGCCAATCTTAAGAACTGTCGCACTTCCGTTGGCGTTGTCGGTGCAGACCAATTCTTATAGCTTCAACCTTTGCAGTATCAACATGAATTCCATCCTTGTTAATCAAGTGACCAAGAAATTGCACATAATCTAACCAAAAATCACATTTCGAAAACTTAGCATACAACCTTTCATCCTTTAACAAATTCAAAATAATCCTTAAATGTTCTCTATGTTCATCTTCATTCTGAGAATAGATTAGAATATCGTCAATAAACACAATCACAAATTTATCCAAGTAGGGCTTGCACACTCGATTCAATAAATCCATGAAAACCGCAGGTGCGTTAGTTAACCCAAATGGCATTACTTGAAATTCATAGTGTCCATAACGAGTTCTAAATGCAGTTATAGGAACATCTTCTTCACGGACGCGAAGTTGGTGATATCCTGACCGTAAATCTATCTTAGAATACACACTAGATCCTTGTAATTGATCAAACAAATCATCAATCCTAGGTGAAGGATATCGATTTTTAATTGTCAACTTATTCAGTTCCCTATAATCAATGCACATACGGAAAGATCCATCCTTCTTCTTAACGAACAAGACTGGAGCTCCCCAAGGCGACGAGCTCGGTAGAATAAAACCTTTATCAGACAACTCCTTAAGTTGTTCAGATAACTCCTTTAATTTAGAAGGGGCCAATCGGTAAGGCGCACGTGCCACCGGTGCAGCACCAGGAATTAAATCGATTCGAAACTCTACTTGCCTTATCGGTGGAAGTCCGGGCAAATCTTTAGGAAATACCTCAGGAAATTCACAAATAATAGGTACATCTTCCAATCGTTTCTCCCTAGACTCATTCCCGGTCACTTGAGCTAAGAATAACTTACAACTGTTCCTAATGTACTTTTGGACTTTTGTTAATCCTAGTTAATCCATAACACAATATTTAGAAGAGATATTTAGAGAGAGAAAGAGAAGAAATGTAGAGAGAGAAACAAGAGAGATTTTTGGAAGGTTTATGTTTACTAGAGAGAGAAAGTAAAATGAACCAACACCCTCTTCCACACATGGAAGAGGGTATATATACCCTTGGCATATGGGTCGTGGGTTTAGTATCCTTGGACAGGGCTTGGCTTTGTTTTGAGCTTACGCCCCTAACTTATACAATATTAGCTTAAAGTCTAAGCCCGGTTTTCCCGACTAACCTATTACAATACATGACCAATGACGACTAAGATGACCTATTACATTCTTGTTTGACTATATAAAATATACGGTTAACAATCTCCCCCAATGTATCGGTCATCTTAAAAAGCTTAAAAAGCATAAGATGATTGAGTGAATACATTCTTGTAGAGGAGATCTTCCTGCTTTGGTCTTGTATCTTGGTCTTGATCTTGTTTGTAACAGCCTTGTTCCTTCATGCTTTCGTGATCTTTATCTTGAGCCTTTGTCATTTGACTTTGAGTGCTTGAGATCTTCATCTGTGCTCCTTGTGACTAAGATGACCTATTACATTCTTACATTCTTAGGTATCTTGAATATCACCATCTTGTGCTCTTGTGACTTCTGAATCGACTTCGGTTACACAGTTACGCCACCTTCTTGATATGCAGCAACATACATAGACACGAATAAAATGGCTTTGAACATTTCATCCTAACTCGGTAGCATTTTACCTCCAGTCGGTGAAGACCGTTTAGACGGTATTAGATACCGTACCTGTGATCGGGTAGATTCAATTAAGAACCTCCTTGACAGGGTTTCCCGGCGGTAGTAGCCAGTTCTCTTTACTCGACCGTCTCAAAGCAGACTGCGAACGTAAAGAGTGAATCAAAAAGGATACAGTTATCCGTTTGATTAGAGTCGTGAATTCAGAATTCCTAGAACAAGTTTGATTCTAAAAGAATCGCACCATTGTTGCTTTCCAGTTTGCCACATGCTCGATTCATAAGAATCTTGCACGTTACCTACCGCAATGCTGTTTGATGTTGACACTGGAAGGATTTCCATTCGTCACTGTGAACACTAAAGAGTGTCACTCTGAATGTTCTGGAAAGATCACACGGATTTTGCGAAGAAACCTGGAATCAAGTTTGAATCATATAAGAATCGAAACTTAGTTGCTTTCCAGTTCTCACAAGTTTGATTCGTGTAGAATCGCACAAGTTACCTACCATGAGCTTGTTTAATGCTGGCTCAAGCAGGATTTCCATCTTCATTGTGAATCGTATCACTCAGATGTTATGGCAGTATCGCAACGATAATGCGTAGGACTCGATTGTGTCCTAATGAGATGATAGATAGATCTCGTTTTGGCTCTAGACTCAATAAGTGCATTTTGGTAATCGGAGGCTGGAGCAGACTGCCACCTTTTCAATATTAACTAACTCGGAGTGAGAAAGTCAATAGATACGTGTTGATCTCTGTGACAATGAGACAAGTTTCTTTCGAGAGAAACTCGAATGGCTGGGGAAGGGTTGTGCATCGCATCACTGGGTCCATGACACTTGTCTTCAAAAGATGTGTTAACCTGGTTTCTGCCTAAGTTGCATAGAATATTCAACTCCTTCAATGCTTACCAATACGTCATCACTAGCACCTTGTTGTGATTGTTCCAGTGCTAACTTAAGTAATTGGTCCGCATTCAGCTTCATTCAACTCCATCTTTCCTAAGGACAACTATTTCTAGCTATGGAATGTCCTTGGGTAGATCCCTCCGGGTTTGGTTGGATCATAGGACTTAGTTTCCTATCCTAAACCACCTTTTGACTCCATCGTTCCGTCGTGGATAGTAGGTTGTTTTGGGTATAGATCGTAACCATAAACCATTGAAAACCATTCAAAGTGTTTGATAAAAATCAAAACTTTTAACACTTGAAAGTTTTACATTTCCGAAAAGCTCCCCCTACACACATGCATCGATATACGAAATAGTTTGGCATGTGAAGGAAAGAGTTGCACTTGAGTCTTTAAGATCACTTGTTGCGATATATTACATTTTAATCACATTTTCTCTCCCTATCTCTAATATACAAATATACTATTAGAGATACCAATAGATTAAAATATGACAATTTCTGAAAAATCGACGGGAGAGAAACATGTGTGCACGCATGAATCATGGAACAGTTTTAGTCGGGACGCTCCCCCTCAACAATATATGTGTGTCTTGAAACAAAATTTGACAAAATTTTAGAGAAACGACACCACAAAAATATGTTGAGGTACGGAGTTGAGATGCCTTTACCGATAATATATATGACAGATTTAATCACATTTTCGGAATGTGTTGGATACATAAAATATGACAATTTTAGAGATGTACCCAACAACATTAAAAGTCTTGATTTTAAAACGCTCCCCCTCAAAAAGTGATCAAAATAACATATGACATTTTGAGATAAAAACTTATTATGAGGAAGGGAGTGTTGAACACACAATTTTGAAAGATTTAGAAAAACCTTTTGAGAAAGTCTTGAAAAATTGTGTTCAACGGTTTTTAAAATAATCAGGATAGAAGACTTCTCTTCTATTGCTTAGGGAAAGCGCACTGAAACGTACACTCCCCTTTTGGGTTCGTTTTTCATGAGCTCAAAACTTTGATTGTTTTGTGACTAGCTCATGACCGAGAAAAATAAATTTCCCGTTGTGAAGGATAAGTTATCATCCGTGATAAACTTTCCTTAAGTTGAAGTTCGAGTTCTAAGCTGACATTTACTTAGAAATCGTTTTTCATGAACTTAAAATTTTTGAATGTTTTTATGAGAAGCTCATGACCGAAAAATATGAATTTCTCGCTGAGAAGGATAAGTGATCGTCCGAGATAAACTTTTCTTAGTTGAGGTTCGAGTCCTAAGCTGTGATGCGCTTAGAAGTCATTTACACGAGCTTAAAACTTTCGAATAGTTTTAATGTAAGCTCGTGTCTGAGAGAAATCGAATTTCTCGTTTTGAGGATAAGTCATACTCGGGATGAACTTTCCTGTCTTGTGAGCCCGGGTTACAGTCTGTAATTTGACTATAAGCCTTGTACACGAGCTAAAAACTTTTGAATAGTTTTAAGAGAGGCTTGTGTCCAAGAAATATTAATTTCTCGTTTTGAGGGTAACTTATCGTTGAAGAGATAAAGTTCCCTTTCTTTAACATTCGAGTTACAGTCTGATATGTGACTGTAAGTCATTTTCAATCGTACTTGTGAAACCCCTGAGACACGTATTTCTCTGATATCTGCTTCTTCAGCAACCAAACTCTGAAAGTGTCTTTTGTTGAGCGGTATGAATATGGAAAAACTTTGTGTTCTTGTTGAACCTTTACTTTATTACCTACACTTTCATCAGTAGTTTGTATGCTTGCATGTGGGTTAGCGATATCTTGATGAGAACCATGTGGGGGTTCACCTTGAACCTTTTTCGAGCTAGAGGGAAATATCTTTCCAGTAGGAACCCACCTAATACCTATTGTTTTGAAGGTTCTACCCGTTGGTATCCATCTAAGACAAGGTCGAGGAGACATAGTTTTCTCATGCACAACGGAAGACTTAGTTGGAGAAAACCTATTTCCTTTAGGGTTCCGTCTCTGAGGTGCTCTAGCTTTTTGGTTCACCTTGTTCAGGACTTTAGTGATACAATCATTATGAATGGCATTAAACACACATTTGTTAATTTTCGTGCAAACAAAGTGCTTAGCATCTGAGAAGGCTCTAGATTTCCTAGGGTTGGCAGAATTGTGCACATCATAGAAAGGTCTAGAATTCCTAGATGTGTGAACAACGCTCCTAGGTTGTGGTTTGGTCCTATCTCTTTCTTATGTCTTGTTTTTAGCTTCCTCTAGATAGCTTTTGTGACCCACGTCATTTGTACTACGCTTAGGCAAGTTCTTGGAGCTATTTCTAGAGTTGGTTGAAGCATTCATGTGATCGGGCTTTGTAGAACCGGATTTTCTTAAGGAGGGTGTAGATTGTGGAGTGACTGGTTTAGGAAAATTGCTACACACGTCAACTTGGGATGCAAACCTCAGATTCGACGTTTTGAGTCGTTCAGATTTAAACGCATTCGGCTGTCTAGCAACTGAGCGATTTTGACTAGTTGATAAGGAGGTTTCCCCAAGATTGACTGTTTTGCTAACTTAGTATCCACACTATTTCCTTTTAGTTTCCTTAATTCATTTTTCACCGTTGTCAATGAAAAAACCTTTTCCTGAATCTGAGCCTTTAATTGCTCATTTTATAGAAGTAATTGAGCGACACGTTGTTCTAACTTAATATTCATATTGTCAAATATGTTGTTCTTAGAATTCGCGTCATTACTGTCTACAGTGTCGATAGGTTGCACAGATAATTCAGTTAATGAAGTAGGCGGAGGACTTGGATTTTGAGAAGCCAACTTTGATTCTAACAAATTTATTTGTTTCACAAAATGTTCTTTTTCCACATTAAAATCTTGAATCTTACGATCCAATTTTTGTTCAAGAACAACATTTGCTTTTTCAAGTTTTTCAAAGTAAGCCTCAAATTTGTTATTTTTCTTTGAAAAATCGAGTTTGGCATCCTCAGAATCTTTAGTCTTCTGAGCTAACAGAATTTCAAGCTCGTTAATCTTAGAATCAACATCCTAAGAAGTCTCTCCTCCATTAGTACTCTATCTGATGAATCAGCTGTGGTATTGCTATCAACCTTTTCCACTGGATACGTGTCAAGAATGGGTTCAGATTGCTCAGTATGTTGAGAAACATCGTATTCAGCATTTAAATGTACCATAGCCATTGGTTGATCATTATAAATGGGTCTGATATCCGCATCATTGGTTGTTTGATCATTCCCTGAGCTGGTATTGATATGATGTGTTTCTAATTCTGTCCCGCTGCTCTCTGTATCAACCGAAGAAGCGTCCAATGCTTGATCTATATCGAAAGTGCTCTCTTTCGTCTGCATCAGTCTTTGATTCACCCTTCTTTGAAAGTGCCTTTGATGGCGTGTTCTTTCAGCAATTGACTTCTTTATATTGCTCATATGGTGAAGAAGTGTCTCTTTGAACGCTTGAAGATCTACGAGAGTATATTTGGTAAAGTATGTGCTTGTGAACTCTCGATCGTTTTTGGATAAGCCACTTGAGTCAATGAATTGCTGGAACTGATTTTTGAGAGCTAAAAGGACCTCCATGGATATATTCTCGTGAAAATCGTCTTTGTCAAGTTCTTGTTGAAGATGGTCCACATTAAGTAGCATCGTTCTGATGAATGTCTCAACATCTTGACCAAATAGTAAAAAGAATACCCGTTTGAATCCAATTTCAAGACGAGTGCCTTTTAGGTCTTCTCTTGAAAGAACCTGAAGGTGTGACTGAAGCAACTTTATGTGTTCCATGCAACTTTCTTTTGCTTTCGACATCTTTTATTTGATTGCAAAAACGGTTTTGGTGGTAGAATCCTTGTTAGAAGGTTTACTGATTGGAGTCTCAGTATTTGTTGAACCTCTAGATTCTGCATCTTCTCTTTATTCATCTTAGTCATGGACGTTGTTGGTGTTGAATACACGAAGATGTCCATTGAACGGATGTCTCGAAGAGGATATGATGTGTATGGATCACGGATCTTAGTGGATGTGTTGTGATTTGATTGTGGTTGAAATTCCGAAAATTCCAAATTTTGTTCCAGTCCGACAATAAATTCCTCAGTCCGACAAAACGGTAAGCCGAAAAATTTTGTATCTCCAAATTTTGAATTTGAGTTAGAAATAGCCAAAAACTAGTAGGGAAAAAAATTTGAAAAGTGAAAAATTTTGACAAAAATAAAACCTAAAAATTTGAATTTTTGTCCGAAAATTCTAAATTTTGGTCGAAAATTTTTTCGCTTCGCCAAAATTTGAAATTGAAGCTTAAATGGCCTAAAAATGGTCTAGAAAAAATAATTTTTTCTAGAGTTTTCCCGCCAAAAAACTTTGTCGGAATGTCCTTGATCGGAATACCCATGATCGTGGCTAGTCTAGATAGTGGCTAAGTCTAAAAATTACTCAAACAAAATATCCATCGGAATGTCCATCGGAATAACCTTGTCGGAATGTCCTTGATCGGATAACCCTTGTCGGAATAAACCTATCGGAATGTCAAATCGGAATGGCCAAATCGGAATGTCCAAATTGGAATACTCAAATCGGGATATGTCAAATCGAAATGTCAAATCGGAATGTCAAATTGGAATGCAATCGGAATCCCTAAACCCTTTTCCGATTACACTGATCGGAATAAACTATCAACCCTTTTCCGATGACCTGATCGGAATAAATCCCATTTTCTCGGACAAAACTCAACCAATTCGTGATTTTAAGCCAAAAAATGATCAAAACACCCAAAAATTTTGTGTTTTTAGCCAAAGTAACAATACTAAATCTCTACCACAACTATGTAGAAGATTTGTATCAAGAAAAAAACCATAAAAACACAAGAAAATTTTTGGGACGTGATATATATATCAAAATGACCACGAAAAATCAAGAACACACCACACGAATCTTCAATCACCTATCCACTATAGGCTCTTGATACCAAATGTTAATCCCATTTAATCCATAACACAAGATTTAGCAGAGATATTTAGAGAGAGAAAGAGAAGAAATGTAGAGAGAGAAACAAGAGAGATTTTTGGAAGGTTTATGTTTACTAGAGAGAGAAAGTAAAATGAACCAACACCCTCTTCCACACATGGAAGAGGGTATATATACCCTTGGCATATGGGCCGTGGGTTTAGTATCCTTGGGCCGGGCTTGGCTTTGTTTTGGGCTTACGCCCCTAACTTATACAATATTAGCTTAAAGTCCAAGCCCGGTTTTCCCGACTAACCTATTACAATACAAGACCAATGACGACTAAGATGACCTATTACATTCTTGTTTGACTATATAAAATATACGGCTAAAAACTTTAATACATGAAACGATTTTCAAACGGGATTCACCTCGATTACCATCAATTACTAACGTTCAATTCCTAAGAGGAATCTCAACCTTCTTCTCTCCACATAAAATAGTAGCGTTATTCAACGACAACCAATCCATACCAACAATAATATCAAAACTACCTAACTCTATCAACATCAAATCAATCGGAAAGGAATAGTTCAAGAGATTTAGAGAGCATCCTTCTAATAGCTTATTAGTTTTCACTAATTTACCATCAGCCAATTCCACCTCGTAACTGGTATTTATCTCAACAGGTTCGATGTCAATAAGGGTACTAAATTTAGTGGATACAAAGCTCCTATCAGCACCCGAATCAAATAAAACAACAACATAATGATTCTTGAGTAAAACGTACCGGTAACGACATTTGGATCCTCTTTCTTCACCTCAATTGTTCCAAGTTGATAGACACCACCCTGGGGATTTCTTCCAGGTACAATCGCTATCAACTTGGGGCATTCCGATTTCCTATGACCTTCTTCATTACAAATGAAGCAAATGGTTCCCTACTTACACCTTTCAACCTTGTGTCCAAGCTTTCCGCAATTTCGGCACTTCCAGTAGTCGCCCGCATGCCTCTTGTTGCCACACTTAGGACTTCTATCATCGTTGCGCGGTGTGTTGTTGGTAAGAGCATTTGCATTCCCCTTTCTCTGGTTCTGACGGCGATTGAAATTCTTCCTATTATCACCTCTATCTACACGATCACCGTCTCCCTTTCTTTTCTCACCAACACGGGCTTCATCTTGCCTATCCTGAATTATCTGTCCTATGAGTTGGTAAGCCATTCGAACAACATCATCAATGGTTAGTGGTTTCGATGATGTCACGTCTCCCCGGATATTCTTGGTCAACCCTTTAATATATTGCTAAATTCGGATCTCTTCGGGTTCCACCAATCGAGGACATAGCAAGGCCAACTCATGGAATCGGTTTGTGTAACTATCAATGTCCACACCTTTCATTCTCAGATGAATCAACTCTTGTTCTAACCCAATGATCACACTACGAGGACAGAATTCCAAAGTCATCCACTTCTTAATTTCAGCCCAAGGAGTAGCATTAGCAACATCAATACCCATGAAAGCAATTCTCTCGTTCCACCAAGTCAACGCACGACCTTTAAGAGTAGCCATAGCAAAAGTCACCTTATCTTCCTCCTTAAACTTACTAATCCGAAACACCGACTCAGTCTTCTCAATCCACTGGCTTAATCCTACAACACCTTCAGTTCCATTAAAAGGTAGAGGTTCACACTTCATGAACGTAACATATGTACATCCACCAACTTCAGGTGCATTAGTTCCAAGTTCTCCTATATTTCCTCCAACATTAGCATTCACATTATTAGCATTCACATTCACATTAATACCACCAATTCCACTACCGCCAGCTCCACTACCGCCAGCTTCATTTCTAGCATTTGCCATAAATTCAGTCATAGATGCGACTACTTTCTCCGTAATAATCCTACGTACGTCATCCTCAGTCACAGCTTTCTTGGGCGGCATAGTTCTATAATTTCACAAATTCAAAGTATTAAGCATTCACCCAACAAGGGATTCATATAATAGGGATTGAATTCATAATCAAGATACAAATAAGGCAAAATATGGAATTCAAGACAAGATACATATTTCATTCGATTTGAAACAAAAGCATTGTCTTAGTTACATCCCATATCAAAGTTTCTAGCACTATATATACTCAAAGTTTGTGCCAAGTCTACTACTAACAAGTCGGTTCAGTCAAAGTTACAAAAGGTACAAAAGATACAAAGGTCACTACTAAACACAGACTGGTCTACTGAGAACCGTCAGATGGTCCATCATCCATCGTCTTCTGTATCTTTGTCGGACGATCGCTAGACACATCTTCAGCTGGGCGCTTACGGATCACTCCTCTTTCAACCATGTCAGCATAAAATCTACTATTCCATCCCACAGATATATTCAACTCCTTCTCAGCTTTCTCACGCATCGCACGAGCTACATTCAACTGAATCTCCATAGAATTCACCTTTTTCTTCATAGCAGCAAACTCACCACTTTCTAACACAGATAACCTCCTAAAAGCCTCATTCAAACCACGCTCTACATCAGTCAAATTCAAACTAAGCAATTCCCGCTCTTTCTCACCAACCTTAGTCTTCGACTCCAAATAAGAAACATGAGTCTGAACAACACCTAATCCAATCTCTGCCATACTATTCTTAACACGGGAAGCATCTAAATCACGTCTCAAGGCCCATGGTGCAAGACCATCCATATGAGTAGCCTCTTGAGTACTAGACGTCTCTCCTATCACACGTCTACGAGTAGCAATACCATCAGTACCGTTAGGTGCAATATCATCCTCATCCTCCTCTGATTCAGAATCAGATTCAGACGATTCAGACATTTCATCCCTAGGTAGCTCAACCTCAGAACCAGACAAATAAACTAGTGGGTGTAAGGGTTCGCCCTCTGTAACATCATAAGGGTAAATAAGCTCGGCTTCCTCATCATCATCCACCTTATCGTCTATACCTATATCCTCCTCGACATCCTCGTCGTCAATCTCATCATCTAAATTATCTAACCCAATCTCATCACCATTCTTAATATCAACATTATCAATCTCATTCTCTACCATATCAACCTGAGGGGCAATCTGATCTCCTAGTCCTATCTCGGGCTCGGGATCCTCAAATGGTTCTTCCTCATCATCCATATCATAATCTACTAAGTCTAAATAAGGATCATCATCTACATTAGGTTCGGGAATAGCATGGTTCTCTACAGGAATATTAGGGTCAGCCATGACAATCTGCATTTATATATATATCTCGTATTAGGATAACATACTTATTAAACAATTACATACTGAAATCATGATATATACATATATATAAATTAAATTATATATATCAAAATATATATCTTCTCAATAGGGCTTGTTGGTAACGTCGGAGATCTTTGGCACCGTTATAGTCAAAAGATTTTTCAAATATTTTCTCAAATGTTCATAGTTAAAAGATTTTGGAAAGTTTTGTTCAAAACCCTTGGTTTTTAAAATCTTTTGTTCTCTATAACGAGAGCTCTGGTACCAAACTGTAACACTCTCAATTTTCGTATCGGTACAGCGAAAGGGTCTTTTAGAGTGTTACGGGATAGCACAATAACTCCAATCATAGACAACACATAAAAATGGTTGTACAAGGTTCAACATACATTAATTCGATAAAAAGTTTTAAAGTGTACAACAGGTCCCAAATTATACAGGTCATTAAGTTTACAAAACATAGATCGAATGACCATTTTTATTATTATGTGGGCCATCAGATTCGATCTCCATCCGGATTACCTTCAAGCACCTGAGATAAAAACATGCAAAAATCATATCAGCGAATGCCGAGTGAATTCATAGCGTTTAATAAAACCGTTATATAAAACAATCGTTGAAATCAGAACACAAGTATAATATCAGAAGTAAGTCCTCGTATTGCTAGTCAAGCAATATATAAATCAAGCATACATCTTAAACCGTCCATGAGACCGTAACCTCAATATTACCATTATAGGTAATATTATCATCATTATTAGCATCGTATCATATTGTATTGAAACACATTTTAGTTACATTTGGATTATTATTAGCCGCATGACATTGTTACCTTACTATCACAACAACGGGCCGCGAACCCGACAAACAATTTGCCCATCTAAGTTAGCGTGTCGTCACAAAAATCACGCTATGTCAATCTTCTCATACATAAATTCGCTTACCAATCAATATGGTACGACGGGGATCAACCGTCAAGGCGCGAACTGGGGTGATCGTCCCCAAATAATACTATCATATGCATAAGCGTCTACCAAATCCCGGTAGTTCACAATTCATGCTAATGGGACTTTGAGTGACATAACCTAACTACTAATAATCCTTTTTATCTCGTTTATAGGGTCATAGCATCATTCGGGTCTATATCATTAAGCATACCATCGGGACTACTTGTGTTCTATTTTTATCAAAAACTAGCATGTTATCTCCCTTGCGGGTTTACAAATCAGTTTATAAAACATTTAAAAGAGTGTGAGGCTATGAACTCACGTTGATAATGAAAGGCGGATTATCGGCTACGGGCGTGCTTCGGTCACGGAAACCTATATAAATAATAATTGGTCTTAGACTTTTGTCCAATGGCTTTATCAAAATAACAAATATACATATGATGATTTTGTACATATGATGATGATCAAGTGGGTTTATATATTCTTATTTACTCATTTTAGTGTTTATGTATTGGTAACTTTTTACTAGTTTACTAGTTTTACCTATTTACATGTTTTAAGTCCAATAAGCTTATTATAAGTTCTTTAACTTTTATTAATCCATTTTATACTTGTATTATCAGTATTTATACTTTACATGTTGGGCCCAAATGGGTTAAGCCCAATAAGTATTTTTTATAAGTGTTTAACTTATTTAGTTAAATAAGTCCAATAATGCTAACTTAGCTCGTTAATGTCTGTATTTCATATAGTTCGGGTTTTATCGGTTTTTACTTGTATTAGATACTTATATATCAGTATATGACTTTTAAAAACTTTACATTAGACGGGTTTGATCGTCTAAGTTTTAATTGGCGAAAAACGTTAATTTTACGGTAATAGCCAAAAAGTCGTAAAAATCTTGTTTATAGTTTTTATAACTTATAAATCTTATTGAACTATCATTTTTATAAAATGTCCATTTATTTAACCTTATACATATTTATATAAATAAAATTCCTAAGTTAGTGGGTTTTAATTTCACATTTTATACTATATTATTTGAGTGCTTATATAATAGTATTAAACATTAATTCTTCAAAATCTGATTTTAGTTTCATCTTCACCATTTTTATCATATCTAGAGTTCTAAAATGAGTTAGAAGCACATTTTTGGATGACATGAACTTTATATTATGTGCTACAATTAAGTTAGTTATAGCTACTGCTCATTCTATGTCTAACTATCCTTAACAGTCCCTGCAAAACAGATTATTCAGATTATCACACTCATCTTGTTTTGATCATATCTCACTCATTTTGATGATTCCATTGCATGGTCAACTCTCACATGTGTATGACATCTTATACTTATTGTAAATGGATTCCACCATGCAATTTTATCAGTTTAAGTCTTGGTTAATTACTGTTTTTATACAGCCAACAATTTAAGCATGATTTTAGCCTTGTTTCTTATGTTTATTCATCTTTTTAAGCATATTTATCAACACTTGATCCCCACACAACATTTTTATCATCATATATTCATCATATACATATACAACAAGAAACAAAATACATTTGATCTTTACAAAATTAACAAGAGAAATGGAAAGGATGATCTTCTTTACCAACCAAGATTATATCTTGTTTTTGGAAGACAACAACTTGATGAACACCAAATATATCTCCAAGATCATCAATCACCAAGAAAGTTTGTTGAGAAATTAGCCCTAGGACACAAGAAAATCACCTCCTTTGTTGTTAAAATGGCCACCAATCAATCAAGGCTTCAAGGTTTCTCCATATTATGGCTAGATAACATGTATCTTGTGGCTAGAAAAGATCAAATGGTGGTGTATGGTGGTGTTGTGGGACGGCAATGTTAGAGAGAGTGGGAGAGTTTTAGTTGTTTTGCATGTTAGAAATGGAAGTAAATGGAAATGGTTAGTCGTTTTGTGGTTAGTGGGATGAAGTAGCTTCAAAATGAAGCTTAAGTTACGTGTGTAACTTAAGTTAGTGTAAGGATGCCACATCTTTGATGTGGTGTCCTAGTTTGGCCTTCCCTTTGTAGTGGGGTGGGATAAACTAGTTTTGTCCCATCCCGCTAATTTACGGGTATTCTTCGATTCTAGTTTCCTCGATTTGCTGCCCTCGGGTCGTTTTACGAAAAACGTTTTTATAAATTATGAATCAACGACACAAAACGAATCTAATAAAAATTGTCTCATAAAAACAAAGTTGAAAAACGTAAATACGTAATCCTAAGGTTTCCGGTTTAGTCGTAAAAGACGCTAAATTATGCACGCAAGCCCAAATTTAAATCCGTAAATTTTGAGTTCATCAACCAACACAAAAATAAGTTTCAAAATATTATACGAGAAAATAATTTACTACCTGAAAATGTTAGATTGTCACATATGGGGCATCGACTTTATGGGGCCATTTCCATCATCCAAAGTAAACAAGTACATCCTCGTAGCCGTTGACTACGTATCAAAATGGGTTGGAGCAAAGGCTTTACCTACTAACGATGCGAGGGTGGTTGTTAACTTCTTGAAACAATTGTTTGCTCGATTCGGTGTGCCTCGTGCTATTATTAGTGATCGCGTGACTCATTTTTGCAATGATCAATTTGCACGAGTCATGGCTAAGTATGGTGTCAATCACCGACTTTCCACCGCGTATCATCCACAAACTAATGGACAAGCCAAGGTTTCCAACCGTGGTCTTAAGCGAATCTTAGAGCGAACCGTGGGAGAGCATCGTACCTCATGGGCCGATAAATTAGATGATGCTTTGTGGGCTTTCTGTACCGCTTATAAGACACCTATAGGTTGTACTCCTTATCGCCTTGTGTACGGAAAGGCGTGCCACCTCCCCATTGAGTTGGAGCATATGGCTTATTGGGCCTTGAAGTGGGCTAATTTTGACATAAACAAAGCCGGTGATCATAGGAAAATCCAACTCAATAAACTTAACGAACTTAGGAATGAGGCTTATGAAAATTCATTAATCTACAAGGAGAAGACTAAGCTCATTCATGATTCCAAGATTAAAAACCGAGAGTTCCACGTTGGTGATCAAGTATTACTCTTTAACTCTCGGTTGAAAATCTTTTCGGGTAAACTTAAGAACCGTTGGTTCGGTCCATTCACCGTGGCCCAAATCTTCCCTTATGGCACCATTGAGTTATCCCAACCAAATGGGCCCAACTTTAAGGTGAATGGCCAATGGGTTAAGTTCTACTATGGAGACGACATCTCTCATGAGATGATTCCATCTCTCTCCACATTTCCTTTGAATTAATTCGAGAAATCGAGTCGAGCTAGAGACTCGTGATAAATAAATCAAGCATCGTTTAACTAGGTTAGATTTTTACCTTTTCCATCCTTTCCACCCTTTTTCGCCTTCACCCATTTCCACCAATAAGTGTAGGGGGAGCCAAGTAGGTTGTTTGTGTTGTGATGTTGTGTGCAGGGACATGTGCTTTAATGATCCACTTTTGGTGTTTTTGACGCGACCCGTGTTCCCGTGTTTCTCGTGTACCCGGTTCCTTCGATAAGTTTTTGCTATTGTGATTCAATCTTGTATATAAATAAGACGAATAAATGTAATCACTTTAGTTGTCCCTTCCTTAGCTCGATTTTAAACAACGTACTCAATGTCCTAAGTGTAGGGGAGTTTATTCTCCCACATGCTTAAACACTGGGGACAATATTTATATTAAGTGTAGGGGGGATTTCTATCGAATTTTAGTGGGCTTTTCCATGAATTTGACCCCATTTAACCGGAAAATTTAAAAGAATTTCAACGTTTTTCAAATTTTTGATCTATTTTAGCCTAGTAGTATTTTCATTTATGTTCTTTCCTTTTATCACCGCATCTTATTTATATTTTCCATTTCAAGAATAAAGTCAAAAATAAATAAATGAATAAAATGGTTTTAACAAGTTTATATATCTTTGATATATTAGGCCGTCGTGAATATTTTGACTCAACCCGAGTTTACTTATCCAAGTTTACTCTAGATAGTATCCTTAACCATATGGACCTTAATTGGTTTATTAGGCTAAGCATCCACGAGTCTCATTCCTTGGGATTTTAAATTGTGGATAACGAGAGATGATAGAGTTGATAATAAGTTTAAGGGTTAATTCTTACTTATATGAGTTTTTGTGGCTCTTTCTTCCCGCTTGTATATTTAATTGCTTAATAAATGAGGATTTTTACGGTGTAGATTCGATATCTTAACTCTTAGCCAAATCTTTTATCTCCTTGTAATTAAAGCATGAACACATTGAGGGTGCCAGCGTTGTGGACTTCCGACTAAGGTGGCTCATAACCACTAAGTAGGAGGTATTCAGACCACGGGACCGCGGAATTTGGCCTACTATACATATCATAAATAAAGAAAGAATAAGATTAAAACATGACCTCAAGGAGCCTTAGGGTGTGGGGCATGTAGCACGAACCTTGTCATTAGAGCCTTAGGGTGTATGGCATGGTAAGTGTTGAATAAAAATTGATCAAAAATTAATTCCCTCGTTTATCGTTCAAGGAGCCTTAGGGTGTGGACAATAGATGAGGAGCATTTTTACATCTTAAAGAGCCTAAGGGTATATGATGTGAACTTGCTAAACTCCACATAAAGTCTACATGACTTTGGAGGAATAATTAATAAGTAGTAATATTGGCCAAATTTTGGGTCCGGGAATTTATTCCCCAAATCGTGTTAAATCATCCTTGATGTGGGCTTACTTTAGTGACTACGTTTTTGAGGACGAGGTTAGGTTTTGAGTGTCGGGTTTGCACCGTTTTGACTTCATTTTTGGACTAATAATTATCAAATAAGTCAAATGAGCCTACGGGTGAATGACAATCAATAAAATCTAGAGATACAACGTAGGAATTAGAGAAATAGTATTACACAATTGTCTTATATAAGTGGTTTTAACCTAAGAACTTATGGTAAACAATGATCTCGTTTTTAAGCTTGGTATGGGGAACGTGAAACTTGAGGGTGATTAATATTCATGACACCAAAGCCCTAATTTAAATCTTAGACTTCTTTACGAGTTTCTTCCATCAAATAATTTCCAACTTAATAAATTGTTATAACTTTTGTTTCCTTTTATGTTTTTATCTTTATCGTAGTAGTAATAGTATATCTTAATAAAGGCCATGGGTTAATTATGAGAAAAATGTAACTTAATGCTTTAAAATAACGCATTGCATGGGGTCATTGCAATGGTCAAGTGTAGGGGATTTAATAAGTGTGTAAACACTTATCCTTTTGCCACTAAAATCAAGGAAAAACAAGACCTAATCATGTGTTTAATATCGTAAAAGTCGGAATTACGCGTGGTTTTGTGTTTTTGGTGTTAAATAGGTACAAAAGATCAAAAGAAAAGAAAACACGGGATTTCACGGTCAAATGTTGAACAAAAGTCCAAGAAAGAGACAAAGACAAGTCAAAGATCAAAAGTGCGCCAAAGATCACGAAAACCGGTAAATTCAACACGGTTTTGAAGAAATGATCAAGGAAGCCGAAATCGAGCTCGATTTTAGTGGATTTAACCCGATGAAAAACATTTGGGCTTAGTGGGTCCCACATTTTGGTAAATGGGCCCAAAAGCCAATTTGAGGAAATGTTTATTTACACTTGAGCAAAACAAACCACCAAAGCCCAAAAGTATTATATACGGATGAGAAATTTGGGCCAAGCCCATTTGACTAAATTAACATGGACGGAGATAACAATGTATCTTGGTCAATTGCCCAGTCAACTCACACATGTAACATACACAACCTCCCACACACGTTTTTATTTACTTTATTTTTACCCACCACCCCAGTTTATTTCGTTACAAACGAAGAAAACTCACCAACTCTTTCTCTCCCACAAAATAAGTAGCCACCATTTTTACTGTACCCCTAAACCCTAGATCACAATTTACCCACTAAAAATTGGGGGTTTTCACTTATTCGTGTGATTCACACGAATACCAATTAAATCCCCCCCCCCTTAATCGGAAGATCCAACACTGGTGGTCCTTTCTCCAAATCATACGTGGCCTCTTTTCCTTGATTTAATTGGTGAAACCACCTCATATCAACAAACCCCCCAATCAAAATAGTCCACATCACCCTCAAACTAGCACAACAAACACAAAAGTGCCAGGCTGGCGATCCATGTACCTGTGAGTGGTTTTCAACCGCAAGATCAAGAAGAGAAGAGAGAGAAAGAAGAAATGATGCGTTTAACGGCTCGGATTTGATGTCTTACTCTCGAAGCTTCATGAAGAAGCCTTGGGGGTTGGCTATAAAACCCCCCAATCATTATGTATTTGCTGCCTTACTTTTATTTTAATTTTTATTTTATGCAAAATAGATTTAAGGTTTATTGTAATTTACTTTTAAAAGTATTGTAATCAATATTTCAGTACTAATAACTTTTTAATTCTCCGTTAAATATTGTCTCATTTAATTTTTATTGCAATTTAGATCTAATTTCTGTTTTAATTAAATAAATATTAAAGTAAAGAAAAAGGTAGAAATAATTTCCCCTACTGGGAAATTATAAAAATATTGGTTCGATTGGTACTTTTTGGTTCGATTATTGTTCCGGGTCCGTGAAAGATGATGATGATGTTTGGGTAGTACGGAGGTGTTCGTTTGTTTCGGTTCATAGGGGGTTCAGCGCCCACCTACTTCCCAAAGGCAATCATCAAAAGTTCTCACTCTTTTAGTTTTTGTTTAATATTTATTTAATATCTGCAATGTTTATTAAATCTACTTGTTAAGTTTTTATAAGCTTAAGTTTGTTTTTAGTTTCTGATTAAATCTGAGTTCATTGTCTGATGGTTTATTTTACTATTTTGAGTTAGTTTGTTTGAATCTGCTTTATTTACTTTGTGGGATTTATTACCTATTTAGTTGTTAAAAAGTTCTTGCGTATATGTGCTTATTTTGTCCATTGCTTATCGAGTTTTCTTAATATTCGGGTTAGAATAGATCTGCTTATTTTCTTGTTTTTAAGCTGTTTTGTTGGTCTTCTGTTTTTGCTTATTTTTATTGGAGTCTCGTTTAGATTTGATCTGCATATTTTCATTTTCTTAGTTTATATGCTTATTTCCTTATCTGTATATCTGCCTTATTGCGTATTAATTTGTTTAGCTTATTTGAACTGCTCATCTACTTATTTGTTATCTACTTATTTGCTTTTAATCTGTTTAGTTGTTAATCTGTTTTTGCTTATTGTGTGCTTTTCATTTGCTTATTAGATTAAGCTGTTACCTGCTTATTTGCTTTTTGGTAGTGTTGTTATACTGTTTATCTCTCATACACAATTGGTCTGAGATTTCTAAAATCTAAAAATAATATTATTATCAAAAAAATAGGTCACGTTGGGATTCGACCCCTTGAACTCCAGGTTAATTGTCCAACGCCCCTACCATTTGTTCTAGGACTTCATTTGTGATTTAATATATGTTCATTAATTAATATAGGGTTATATTTTGGACTGACAGTTTAATTTAATTAGTTTAATACAAGTTTTAAGTTTTATTGCAAATTTTAATTACAAGTTTTGTATTAATTTTCTTTTATTAAATTCTAAAAAAATAAAAAGATAAAAAAATATAGTTTAATTACTTTTTGAATTTTAAATTTAGCTTTAAGTTTTATTTTAAAATTAGTTTTCAAATTTATTTAGATAAGTTTTAAAATAGTTTTAAATAGTTTTCATTTAAAGGTTTTAGTATAAATTAATTAATTAATTAGATTTATGTTTTATTTACATTAGATAAAATAGTTTTTATATTAAATAGTTTTTAGTTTAAAATACCAAAAATACGTTTTACCAAGAACAAATAAATCCACGTTAATTTGAGATCAATTCGAGTGAGTCGAGGAAAACGAACATTAATTGCATAAAAAGGATTGAAAAATCCTTACATTAAAAGTATTAACTCTTACGGGATAAGAACAAGAACTTTTCGCAAGTTCCTATAATTGATCCTAGAAAGTCGTTTATCAAGGGAACTTTAAAATATGAATTCTAAACATGAAAAAGTATAAGAAGTTGCAAGATCCTATAGATGACTTGAAACCCCAAAACATTGATTTGATTGGCTAAGCATCCACGAGTCTCATTCTTTGAGATTTTAAATTGTGGAGAACGAGAGATGATAGAGTCAATTATAAGTTTGGTATTCTTTCATAAATTTATGTGAGTTGATTATAAGCTTTTTCTCCCATCGCTTGTTAATAAATATATTTGCAATAAATAAGGTTGTACGATTTGAAAAGTTACTTAGCTTCTAGCACAAGATCGTTTAAAAGTTTCTCGGTATTAATTAGAGTTCATAGCCAAGACATAACTTATTGAAGCGGGATGCGAAGATTGGCGAGTCCGAAAAGGCCCTAACAAGGTATGAGGGCTACATTTTGTTGCTAAAGATCCAAAAGTGATGTGAAGAATTATTTATCAAAAATCAATATGAAGGATCGAGACACACGACAAAACGTAAATACTCCCCTAAAGATCATGGAAAAGTCTATCCGAAAAGACCCTAGCAAGGTATGAGGATAAATAGATCCAAGTCCTAAAAGGAGGCGGATCGTTGTATATCAAAGTCCAAAATAAAGATTGGAGAAAAATGAAGAAGTCGTGGTCCAAGTATGAAGAATCACAATTGGCAAAAACTACCCTAAACTTTCCCCATATAAAATGGAAAATTAAACACTAAAAACACATACACAACCACTCACCAAAATTTTTCTCTCTCCCCTCTCTCCTCCCTCTCTTTTCCGTCAACCACCAAGCACCAAACACCCCTTGATTTTTCAGTTTCTAGTCTGATTTAACAAAAACTAATCAAAGACCCATTCCTATCTTTTGATTCTCTATCCATTGTTATGAAATTTAGCTACATGCATGAACAATTTTATAAAACTCATTTTTCGATGAAAATCATGTTGTTTGATCTTATATTGTTGTTGTATGTAGGTGTTTATGCTTATATATATATATATGTTTTTATGATTGCCTGTTAATATTTTTGAGTTGGGTTTTTATGAATTAATCATCTAGGATGATTCAGTATGTTTTGATATGAACTAGTAGTGTAAGAATGATTATAGTGGTAAAAATAGGGTTAAAATATGGTGAAAAATTAATTTTGAGTAATTTTTAAATATATATTTTATAGCAGATTATTAAATTTAATTTTCTGAAAATATGAGTTTGAGTTTGAGATGAACTAATTAGATATTATTGTAGAGGATGTTTTTATCTTCGTTTTGGTATAAGGTAAGACTTGTAGCTCCAAACGAGCGAAAAGTTACGTTAGTTTGATTATTTAGTGTACCGGGAGACGAGTATCGTCACAATAGATAATTGTTGTCGATATTTGGATCGAATCTCGGGGACTATAAAATAGATTTTTAAATATGTCATGGACTGATTTTTAAGGTTAAGTATGAGGATGTCGAGTTATTTACAAAGTTGAGTGTCGGTTTCATAAACAAAGAAAAATAAACGTGTTAAAAGACTATAATAATTGTTGACGTAAAACTGTCCGGTTTTTGTAGTTCAAAGATGAGTCGGGCAGGGAAATTTAAATGTAAAATCTTTTGATGAGTTTTTAACAGGGCTTTCTATATATAGTAAGTGAAGTTTCTGATTAGTATCATAAAAATTTGACGTGTTTAAGTGGGGTAAATGAGCTTGTACATTTGGTGTGTACCGGCAGATTTTAATCGAAGGAATTAACTAATACAAAACATATACAATGGAGTAAAAAGGGCACTTGTATTATTTTTATTTTAGTTTGATTGTGATTTTATGATTTTGAGTGTGATATTACTAAGTATGAATTTTACTCAAGTTTATTATTGATGAACGCGCCTTATTTGATAGGTTGCGGTTTTTGTGTTTAACGGGCATCAACTATCGTCGAAGATCGTCATACTACTGCTATTACTTCAGGTGAGTCTATAGCCTCGCTTTCTACTTGTTTTAATGATTTTAAAACCCGTGAGGGGGATACATGATATTTGAAGTAAAATGAACACATGTCATAAGTAATTGTTGGACCCGATGTTGCCTTTGATGAAATGAATTGTTTAAGTACCTAATTGCATAAGACCCTAAATTCATGAGCCGTTAACTATCTTCTGACTTGATGTTGCGAGTTGGGAATAGCCGCTTATTCTAATAATAGTACTATTGGGCTGACAACCCTATCTGAGACAAGGGCTTTACGCTGAGTAACCCGCTGGGAAGGATAATTTTACGTGAATGAGAATTGGTATTTTTGCAGTTAATACCCTAGTAGGGGCACTGGTAATTTTTCTAGTCATGCTGGCATTTGGCGTGGGTGACTAAGTTAAGGGGTCGGTGTCATGAGCTTAATACAATTCAATAGCTACTGCTATAATATGATATACCTGATTGATAGACTGTATGGACACAATTCTATTAAACAATTGTGAATCATTTTTACGATGTGTTCAATTATGTTTTGTAAAACCTATAGACTTGCTCAACCTTTGCGTTGATGATTTTAAGCATGTATTTCAGGTACTTGAAGTTGTTGATTTGCGGAGCTTGATGGAGAAGGATTGCGGAATTGCTTCTGTAGTAATTTGGTCTAAAACAGTTTTGCTTTCCCTATTGTCATAAACATACAGTAAATGGTCAAGTATTTTGGTAAGAGGTTTGTTGTTTTGATTAAGATCCTAGGGGAACCTGTACGCTACTCTGATATATTTTTAACTGATTTTACTTAGGATTGAAGGTTTTAGACATTGATTTAAATTATTTCCGTATTTATTCTTAATAATACTGTTTTTGGGTCATTTAAAAAGTTGTGAAATGAAGTTTGTGAATAACACCCAATTGTGTATTTTCCGCTGCGCAATGTAAATTGGGGGTGTTTAAGATTGGTAACCAGAGCTTTTTAGTTATAGCGAATTAGGTCGATTTTTGAAAATGTCCTAAACTATAACTTTGGTATCGAAAGTATTTATAAAAGCAACGCAACTTCTATGCAAGGCTCCGGTAAGATTATTTATTTTGTTATGCTTTGTTATTATAGATGTATCTCTTATAATTGTTGTGAATTCTTGAGTATTTATTAAGTAAATACTGCAATGAGGTATTGGTATTAATGAAAGGACGTGGAGTGCTTTCACCATAATTTCATCATAATTTCATTTTTTATGAATATTGTATAATTATCATTTGCATTGCATCGCATACATATATATTTGGCATACGTACCTTATTTTCATTTGCATGATTATGCATTGCATATATATTTTTGAATAATGACCTTATGTACTTTTGAATTTTCTGTGATTTCAGAAAATGTCTGACATACCATATTACGTCAAGAATGGGGGATTTGCTATAGGTTAATGGAGTTTGCAGAATCAGTATGTAGGTGATCATAAGATTTCAGGTGGATGGTTAGATTACGAGGATGATACGGATGATAAGAAAAATGTTGTAGAAACTGATAGTGATAATTATATGAGTGAGAGTGAGGTTGGAAGAACTGAGGTTAGAACTGAAGTGAGGAGTTATGGAACTGATTTTGAGAAGTATCAGAAAGAGATAGATAGGCTTCGCATGTTAAGTGAATATGTAGCTCATCTTGGGTCATATCTTGAGCCACATTGGAAGTTTCAGGATAGTGAGGTGTATGCTAATTCTCATTATATGATAGATCCATCGTGTCAAGGAGGGATTTTGAAGTATGGATTTAGGAATCCACCATGTTTAGATCCAAAAGGGAGGTGCTGCAAGTTAGGACCAGTTGAAGATGAAGTAGGGACAAGCCAAGTTGGAGAAAGTGATGGACCACATCCTATGGAGTGATGTAGTAATGGATCTTTGTTGTATTTCAGTTTATGTATTATTGTGTTGTATTTGGATTATTTAGATGTTGTGAGGTAGTATTGTGATGGATTATTATTATTGTTGTTGTTTAGGATGGTAAGGGTAAGTGACATTAGTGACAAGGTTTTGTTGCAATTTTCTCGGATTTATGGATGAAATCTACTATTACCCTTTAGTATTTGATGTGTCTTTGTATCTTTTCTTTTGAGATGATTGTGGAATTTAGGTAGTATTGTGTTGGTGGTGTATGCAGTATTCATGTTATATCTTGATGAAAAGATCCTATTCTTTCTATCTAGATGTGTATACTTGTCAAGTCTCTTTCGTATGTGATAACAATGGAAAGAGTTGAGTGAGATATGTTTATGTCATTAGCAGGGATTCCTGTGTCTGTGTGTATGACTGAGTATCTTGAAATATGTCTCCAAAGGTTGCTAACCATTAGGGTAGATTATATGATTGTGGGAATAGTTGTTAGATTGTTTGAAGCTGATAGTGCTGAGAGGAGACGAGATGCTACTGAGATTGAAAATCCTGCTGTTTTAGTTGAAGCTGTTGTTAAAACTGAAGATGTTGCTGAAACTGAAGATTTTGCTGAAACTGAAGATGCTGCTGAGACCGAAGATGCTGCTGAAACTGAAGATGCTGCTGAGATTGAAGATGCTGCTGTTCCAATTAGAGATGCTGCTGTTATTCTGCAAGATTTTAAAAGGATGTCTGTGTATTGGATTATTAGGAATGAGAAGAGATGCGGTGAAGAGTGCCGTACGAATATTGATGGTAATTGGAAAGGTGAAACTATATGGGTAAGTTCGAGTAACTGATGGATGTTTAATATATCGATAGTCAGTTGGGTTGTTCGACTAGACGAAAAGAGATGGTAATTTAAAGATTGATCCTGATTTGAAATTAACTGTGGAAGAAAAGGGTAAAGGATTGGTATTGTTGTGAATGACAATAAGGAATAGGAATTTATTTCCTCTAATAGAAGGTAATCTTAGAATTCGTGAGTCTAAGATAAGAAGAGATGGTATTCAAGCAGTTACTACAAATCGGGTAAGCAGAAGGAAGTATGATGTGTAGATCACATGTATTTTATACCACTTAAGTAATTAATTATTTACTTGATGTAAGTACGGTCTAGCTGGAGGTCGAGCTGCTGAAGGAATAACAAGGAATGTGGTATAAAAATTGGTATTTCTGTGGTAATGAAATGTGTTCATTTCGGTAAAGGAGATTGAATAAAGGGATAATGGAAAATCAATATGAAGGGAATGTTACTGCTATTACAGCCTATATTTTGGAAATGCTGATAAGATTTGAGATTTAGATGTAGTAAATTGTATATTCTTATCTGGTAATCATTGAGTTAGAAGTTTTTTTGAAATTCTGAAAGTGTTATTGATGGTGTATTAAATTCTGAAGGTGTTATTGAGGATATATTGAGATTTGAAGATGTTAGATTTTAGCAGAACTGAGGACGAGAAATCAACGAGAATTTGCGATTGGTTGAAATGAGAAATTCACCGACAGAAGAATAATATATATATATGTATATATTAAGGAAATATTTTCTAAGTTTATGGAATTAAGAAGTATAGCGCAATTAACCGAACTAGAGTTGTGAGAAAGTTAACCGGGATAAGGATGAATATCATAGGATATGATAAATAAAGGTGGAAAGAATTAAATTGTAATGTTGTTAAACATTGGGTACTGATTTCAGGAAGTAATCAGTGGAATTTCTATTTGAAGATTTTATTGGTCAATGAGGAGAAGGTATGTAGTAGGGAAACTACAATAAGTCCAATTTTCTGTGCGCTTTACCAGTAGTAGTCGGAAAAGAATGAGAAGATGAGTTAGTACTTGAGGATACTATGTGATTGTTCTGCGGAATCGTAGAGTTCACTGTCGTCATGGGAAAAAGGAAGCTTTGTGTTAGCTTGGTGATGGGAGTTATGTAATCTGATTGTATATTTTATTATATGGCATTGTCAGGAAGTTGAGGATGGTAATATGTTTGAATGTAAGGATTGGCAGATGAGACAATAAGGATAATCTGATTTGACTGGAAGGGTAAGTCATCAAGTAAGTAATAATGGAACTAAGGATAGAAGCTGGATGTTTTATGAATGAGATGATTGCTGTAAGGTTGAACAAACTGAGCACCAGATTTCGGTGTCTATTATTGATTGTGAATGTTTAGTGTGATGAAAAGATGATTGAAGGAAAGAAAAGTATTCTCTAACAATTGGAAAATTATTATTATTAAAAAGGAATGGTGTGTAAAATTCTTTGGATAAGAATTTTAGTTGGAGTAATATAGATGTTTTAGAATGTGCAATCTATGGCTGAAGTGATCGTGAAAATCTGACTAGATTGAAACGATTGAGGTTTTGTCGATACCGACGAAACCGACTGAAGCTTGTCAATTCCTTTGTGTAAGATCAGTATTATCGAAGGTTTATCGAGAGGTTTTCATTGATTGTTGAACCAAGGATAAAGCTGACAAAGAAGAACTTAATGTGTGAAATCCATTCATATATTTTAGTTGTGGTTGTGATATCTGATTTTGTAGTTGAGGAAGCTGTTTATGAAGGTTGAGGATAGATTGAAGTTCTGTGCCTATATAGTTAGTATTGGAGGAATCTGAAGGAATTATAGAGCTGCGATGATGATATTTGGATAATATCAAGTGGAAAGGAAAGCAATAGTAGTGTGTTGACTTGAATAAAGAAGTGTAACGGAATTTATATGATCATGAGATTGGACATTGTGGTATTTGTTTTAGGATTAAAAAGTATTACTTGTATGGAATCAAGTATGAAGAAAATAAGAATAAAAAGGACTCGTGTATAAATGCCATTCAGGGATTTTAAAGGAAGGAATTAAGGATTACTTAATGATGACGGGGAAGTAATAATCGGTAAATTTTAGACGGGATATGTTATAGTTCTGTATTATGAAGTATGTTTCAGATTATGAAGGATAAGTGTGGATATTGTCACTATCAACTAGTGAGTATTTAGTAAAGAGGAGAAGGAAAAAGAGCTTATGAAATTTCTGAAGTAATTGAGAATTGACTCTTGAGTTTTGAGATAATTGGAATATTGGTAGAAACAAGCAGAATGGATGGAATAGAAAGAACCTTAGAATTGAATTGATAAACTAATGGAAAAAGGAATATCAAAGAAAGAAGATCAACAGATTGTTGGAAATTTTGAAATAGAATGGTAATAGAAATGAGAAAGTTGAGATGTATGTTTTTGTGGGACAAAAACGGTTATTGTGATTATTTAATTTTTCTTCTATTAGATCAGAGAGTGTGTTAAGAATGCAAGGACCAGTGGTGAATGAATTGTTCAGATTAAAAAGAGAATTTAATTATTCTTAGAGTGTTGAGAGTGTCGCATGTAGTATTGAAGGGATTTTACAAATTGAAGTATTGATACAGAATGGTTGGAATAAAATATATTATGATATCAGGAAGTGATTTGACTATTATATATATTCAGATTTGAATATATGAGGCTAACGGAGTTATTTAAACAGTAATATGATACGAGGAAGATGTAATAATGTACTATGGAAGGTACAGTAATTCAGTGATCTAGCAAGCATTACACTCGGGACATAGAGATTCTTTGAATGAATGAAAGTGGAAAATGAGTATGGAAAGTATTTAAGTGACTGGTCAGAATTATGGATAATCTCATTGTATTTAGTTTGAGTGTAACCTTAGGACATAGAGGCAGAGTAATTTTTGAATATTGGAAATCGCTGTGATAAAGTATGAGTATTGATTAAGGTTTGAAAATATTATATGTGAACCAGAGATTGAGATTGACTTTTGAATATTAGAGATTTCTACAGAAAGTGTGAAGAATTGAGTTAAGAAGGAATATTGCGTATTTTCGGAAAGCAATGGACAGAGTGGAAGGATGAATTGAACGATGGTAATTGAAATTGGTATCAATCACATCAACATATAATAGAAACTTGGGATGATGATATCTAAATATTTTACTATGAGGACTAATGGAAACTAGTGAAGATGGGCCTTATGCGATGATAATCATCATATCAGTAGTTAAGAGGTGTAATTTGAGAACATACATAGTTGTGGATTAAGTTATCAGAGTATTGGGGAAGGAATGAAACTGAGAAAGTGATGCAGAAGAAGTATGAATGATGAAGGAATATTAGCATAATAGAAGGTGAAATAGAAAGTTGAAGTGTAGAATAGTTGTGGATATGGTGATATCATAAGAATTGGGTTGGACTGGTGTGAAGGACGTGAGTATCTCTTGAGAATAAGAGGTCACGTTGACTATAGAAGTGAGGAAGTGCGAGTGTGAGGCGGGGTGAGCGCCGGGACGTCGCTCTCTTTTAGGAGGGTAGGATGTAACAACCCAAAACCGTGGTCATTATTTAATTATATTTTTACGTATATTTTTGAAACTTTTGACGAGGTTGATTATTATGACGATTGGTGATTTGATTTGGATGATGTTGAAATTTTATTTTTACATTTTGACGAGTTGCGAGGATTATTAGTGATGACGATATCGACGGATGCCCGAGAAATTTTACATTTTATTTTAAACATGTCGATGTTTAATATTTTGACGTTTTATTTTAATGTCGTATTATGTCGTGCCGAGACTATATAATATCATATTTTGTGTGCGTTTTAAGTTTTGAGAAGCATTTTTATGAAACCCGAGACCCGTAAAAATTTTCAAAACTGACTAATAGTCATTTCCTGCTTTTTAACAAAGTATTTGCACTTTGGTCCAAAAGAATCACAATTGGCAAAAACTACCCTAAACTTTCCTCATATAAAATGGAAAATTAAACACTAAAAAAACATACACAACCACTCACCAAAATTCTTCTCTCTCCCCTCTCTCCTCCCTCTCTTTTCTGTCAACCACCAAGCACGAAACACCCCTTGATTTTTCAATTTCTGGTTTGATTCAACAAAAACTAATCAAAGACCCATTCCTATCTTTTGATTCTCTATCCATTGGTATGAAATTTAGCTAATGCATGAACATTTTTATAAAACCTATTTTTGGATGAAAATCATGTTGTTTGATCTTATATTGTTGTTGTAGTAGGTGTTTATGCTTATATATATATATATATATATATATATATATATATATATATATATATATATATATATATATATATATATATATATATATATATATATATATATATATATATATATATATATATATATGTTTTTATGATTATATGTTAATATTTTTGAGTTGGGTTTTTATGAATTAATCATCTAGGATGATTTAGTATGTTGTGATATGAACTAGTAGTGTAAGAATGATTATAGTGGTAAAAATGGGGTTAAATGTGGTGAAAAATTAATTTTGAGTGATTTTTAAATATATATTTTATAGCAGATTATTAAATTTAATTTTCTGAAAATATGAGTTTAAGTTTGAGATGAACTAATTAGATATTATTGTAGAGGATGTTTTTATCTTCGTTTTGGTATAAGGTAGGACTTGTAGATCCAAACGAGCAAAAAGTTACGTTAGTTTGATTATTTCGTGTACCGGGAGACGAGTATCGTCACAATATATAATTGTTGTCGATATTTGGATCGAATCTCGGGGACTATAAAATGGATTTTTAAATATGTCATGGACTGATTTTGAAGGTTAAGTATGAGGATATCGAGTTATTTTCAAAGTTGAGTGTCGGTTTCATAAACAAAGAAAAATAAATGTGTTAAAAGACTATAAGAGTTGTTGACGTAAAACTGTCCGGTTTTTGTAGTTCAAATGTAACACCCCCAAATTTATACAACTTAGTACAGCGGAAGACTAGTTGGTGTTACGGGATAGCACATTACTCACATCATAGACAACGCATAAAAATTGCGTCGTTTAATAATCAATCATTTCCATTCATAATATCAAAGTTACATCGGTCCCAAGTCATTATATTTCATACAAAGTTTTACAAAGTATTTGAATGGAAAAATATAGTTTAGGTGCGGGCCATGAATCCTTGTTGTCTTCCCGAGAATTACCTTCAAGTACCTGAGATAAAACATGTTAAAAGAAAAGGTCAGCGATAACGCCGAGTGAATTCATAGAGTTTAATAAATTCCATCAATATAATATCAGTATAAAAGTATTACTGAAAATCATTTTGTACAAATCGTTTTGATAGGCCATAAAATAGCCAAAATCATTTTATACAAATCCTTAGCGAAAATCATAATATAGGCATTTGCCTTAAAAATCATTATACGAGCCAATGTCGTAAAAATATCATACAATACGTCTTATGACGTTGTATAAAGTCAAATAAAAACCGTTATATGAATATGGTTATGAAAACCAAAATACAATCATAATATCAATAGTATGACCCTGTATTGCTAGTCAGGCAATACATCGTAATTCGGAGCGTCTATTATTATTTTGTTAATTCGGTTTATTATAAGCCGCATGACATTGTTACCTTACTAAACCAACAACGGGTAGCTAACCCGATACCAATTTTGCCCATGTAAAGTAGCGTGTCGTCACAAAGGTCACGCTATTGAAATCTTCTCATACATAAATTCGCTTACCAATCAATGTGGCACGACGGGGATCAACCGTCAAGGCGCGAACTGGGGTGATCGTCCCCAAATAGTACTATTAAATGCATAAGCGTCTACCAACTCCCGGTAGTTCACAATTCATGCTAATGGGACTTTTAGTGACATAACCTAACTTTAATAATCCATTTAATTTCATCTATCGGGTCCATTAATCATTTATCGGGTCATACAATCGGGTCATTCAATCATTCGGGTCCAAAATCAATAAACAAACAATCGGGACAAATGGTGTCCAAACTTTTATAAAAACTAACATGTTATCTCCCTCGCGGGTTTATAAAGCATTTATAAAACATTTAAAAGAGTGCGAGGCTATGAACTCACGTTGATGTGGGAAGGCGGGTTATCGGCAACTCGGACGTACGGTACGTGCTTCAATCACGGAAACCTATATAAATAATAATCGGTCTTAGACGTTTGTCCAATGACTTTATAAAAATATCAATTATGTATACATATGATGATTATATATATATATATGATGATCAAGTGGGTTTACATATTCTCGTTTACTCATTTTAGAGTTATGTGTTGATAACTTTTATACTAGTTTTCTCCTTTTACCTATTTACGTGTTTTTAAGTCCAATAACTTATTACAAGTTCTTTTAACTTGTTTTAATCCATTTTATACCTATATTATCAGTATATACACTTTACAAGTTGGGCCTAAATGGGTTAAGCCCAATAAGTTCTTTTTACAAGTTTATATCTTATTTAGTCCAATTATTAGTCCAAGTATTAGTCCAATATGTTTACTTAGCTCGTTAATGTCCGTATGCCCTAAAGTTCGGGTTTTATCGGTTTTTACTTGTTATACATGTCTATATATCAGTATATAAGTTTTATAAAGTTTTCATTAGACGGGTCCAACCATCTAAGTTTTATTTAACAAAAACGTTAATTTTACGGCAATAGCCGAAAAAGTCGTAAAAATCATATTTATAGTTTTATAACTTATAAAACTTAACAAGTTTCCATTTTTATCATTTATACACTTATTACACCTTTTATATATTTATATAAATAATTTTTATAAGTTAGTGGGTTTTTATTTTACATTTTATATATTAAAATGTGAGTGCTTATATAATAGTATTATTCTTTAATTTCCAAAAATCTGATTTTTAACTTCATCTTCACCAAAACTGCCATATCTTGAGTTCTACATGGAGATAGAAGCTCAAATTTTTATCACATAAACTAAATGATATGTGCTACATTTAACTCTTCTATAGCTACTGTTGAATCATTCTTTAAGTATTTTCTAAAAATCGTCCAAAACAGTAACTTCAGATTTATACCCTAAACTTGTTTTGATCATATCTCACTCATTATTTTGATTCCATTGCATGGCCAACTCTCACATGTGTACAAGACCCATAGCTTACTGTAAATGGATCCTACTTCATTATTTCATCAGTTCATAACATGTTTACTTACTGTTTTATACAGCCATGTAAATTAATCAAGATTTTAACCTTGTTTCATATGGTTTTTCACCTTTTTAATCATGTTTATCAACAACAAATCCCCACATAACATTTTTATCATCTTATAATCATCATAAATATATACAATAGGAAATAAAATACATGTTTACATAATCAAAATAACAAGAAGTTGAGGAGGACAATCTTTATACCACCAACTTGATGTAGGTTATGAGTTTGGCATAGTTTTTTATGGAGAAACTTGTGCTTATCCAACACCATCTTCAAGAACTCCAATCTTCATCAACTCCTTGTGGAAAATCAGCCCTAAGACATCATAAAAACTCCTCCATGGATGTTATAACTTGCACCAATCTTCATCTTTTTGAAAGGAGATTAACATATATTAATTATAACATATGTTTATGGTTAAACTTTGATCAATGATGGTGTTTTTGTGGAGTATTTGGGACGGCAAGATGAGAGAAGATGAGAGAGTTTGTGGTTTTGCATGGAGTAAAAATGAGTTAGTTGTTTTGGTGGAGTGGTTTTGATGTGCTTGGTAGCTTAGTTCATAAGCTTAGAACAAGTGTTATTCATTTTGTTTAAGGCTTGACACCTAAGGGTGTTAAGTCATGGTTTGGCCGCCCCATGTTAGTAGGGTGGGGCAAGTGTAAACTTGTCTCATCCCACTAATTTACGGGTATTCATCGATTCTAGTTTCCTCGATTTGCGTGCCCTCGGGTCGTTTTACGAAAAACGTTTTTATAAATTATGAATCAACGTCACAAAACGAATCCAATAAAAATTGTTTCATCAAAAACGGAGTTCGAAAACGTAAATACGTAATCCTAAGGTTTCCGGTTTAGTCGTAAAGGACGTTAAAATAAAATCGTAAGTCCTAATCTCTTCTCGTAAATTTGTGAGTTTATGAACCAACACAAATTTAAAACTCCAAAATAATATTCACGGATAAATTTATTTTCTGAAATGTCGGACTGTCGCCAAAGACGGTGTATGTAAACGTAAGCACGTAACGTTGAATCCTCCGGTTTAGACGTAGTCGATGCTACTCCAAGACGTAAATCCAAATTTCTTCCCAAAAATATGTGAGTTCATATTGTAACATTAAAATAATGTTTTTAAATAATATTCAAGAATAAAATATCAATCGTAAATTGACGGATTGTCACAGCATTTACCCCTAAACAGGATCTTTGTCCTCAAAGATCATCTTACCTTACTACTCGCTTGTTATAGAGTTAAAGCCATGTGGCTATTTCCTCCACACTCGGTCTTTTCTCACAAGTGTAATCCATTATAATACGCGAGTTTCATCAAACATAACTACGGGAATAAGATCAGGCTACATGTTGACTTACTTTCTCTATCCATGATGTTCACGGGTTTTTGATGAATGCAACTTTTCGCCGATCTAAGCTTTGCTAAGAACAATCAGATTTTTACTTGATAGATATTTCATCAAGTTCGATTTACGAAACATAATTTACGCAGTCTTTGAAGTCCTAGGGTAGATCCAGCTTATATGCCTTTCAATCCCAACTTTTTACATCATTTCAATGGTCCCATACAACGGGGACTTATATCCCATGATTTGTCAGATCATGAATTCATTTTTCCAAGGTTAAAAATTGTGGCATAACTTCGCTACCCATTTGGCACTTCAAGATCTACATTTCATATTCACATAACCTCTTGCCCACTACCGGCAGTCAATAATCAAATCCCTATTTCAACAATCATTTCAGATTTCGCGGGTCGGGTATTTTGCAAGGATAGGTTCGCCATCATAGGAAACCTTAAACCTAAAAGACATGTCCAACTCACAATGGGTGTATGTCGGGTGTCTTCATCTCAACTCTTGCTTACGGATGCTCTAAGATTTAGATCCTAACAAGATTCGATCTCAGTCCTAATACGATGATTATCAATGGTAATCTCTCCAAAGGAAAACGATTATACGGTCTATTACCAAAGGTCAATCATTCAAACATAAAACAACACTTATAGTATTTTGTATCGTTACTTTACCTCGTCCCTTCGATTTGGGGTGGTACATAGTATTCTCATCAAGATTCGTCCACAATGACTTCTGAGCAAATCTCAAGAAATTTGATGCGAATCAAGGATCTTGATAGAGATGATCGATACGACACACCATGTTTACACAACTCTTTTGCATTTATCATTAGCGGGAATGATATTAGCAGATTTGGTCAGTCTGTCGACGATGACCCAAATCGAATCAAATTCAGATGATGACCTTTGCAATAACTAGACGTTTACTAATGTATGAGGCGATGTATGCCTTCATAATTGCCATCAGTACATCTTCTTCAGACAAAGATACTTTTAGTCATAAATGACATAAATAGAATACTTATACTTACAAATTCCAACATAACTATATCTCACAATCTCCATATTTAGGCAACCATAAGTGGTCTGTTATACATTTAATGCTATTGGCTTCTCAATCCTGATGGTTCACATTAGCCACGAACCCCTTTTATTTATATATTATCCTTCTTATAAACATCGGCTATATTTTAAAATGTTCGGCAATTTATTTTGCATCTTCATTATTAAGGAACATGTCCTAACTGGTTCTTTATCTTTTCTACATAATGCGTCGGTATTTATATTCACTTCTCATGATGTTATAATCATCATGTCCATAATTCACTCAGGTATTCTTTCTATATTATGCGTCAGTAATTACGTTCACCTTTCTTCATATTTTCTAAGTTTTAGTTTCTTCTCATCTATTATTTTTATCCGTTTTACTCAATCCGTCGTCTAAAGCGTCGATAATTATTATAATTAATTAAATAATTATTAGTTAATTTTTATGAAGCGTAAACGTAAAAGTTTTAAATTTCTTAGTTCGACCAATTATATAAAATGTTCAAAAATAATTTGAATTTAATTAACAAGATTTTTGTTGATTTATCGAAAATATTTAATAAAATTCGTAAATGTTCGAAAAAACTTTGTTTATACTTTGGTCAAAGTCTTCTTAGTTTGAAAAGCAAAAATTGTCGTTTCAAAGTTTAAGTCATGGTTTAAATGGTTTTACTCAATCCTTCTTAAATTATCTTGAGGTATACACAAACATTTACCCCTAAACAGAAGTTTAGTTAAATGGTTTGTGTATAAGGGAATAATCCCTTTAAAAATCCTTTGTTAAAACATGTTTCCATTTCTTTTTGGTAAAATCCAAAGTCTTAAAAGGGATCTTAATTTTTGAAGAGTCAATTTATATTCTATTATTCTTTTAATCACAGAGTCAAATCATGTAAAGGTTCAAGTCTTTAATCATGTGTTAATTATTCAAGGTTCAGGTTTTTATTGTTCGGCCAATTCAGGGCAATCTATAATTAATTATTAACCTCATTCTTATTCTTATAAACAAACAAATAAATGGTCCTTAATGATCACGAGCATGAATTTATCAAATTACAGCCTACACACGTGGTTCACCAAATTTATGAATGGTTCATGTGTATTAGTCAATCCAAACGACATCACGTGAAACTCATAATGTTCATTACAAGTACCGGATGTAGTGATTGGAATACATAATCCTTTTCGCAGATGCGATGCTGATGATAACCATGCCGTGGATCAAATCTTTAAAACATACGCTAAAACCTTGTAAATGATCGAACAAATCTTCCATATCGAGTTATGGATATCGTTCTCGATTGTCAATTTACTCAGTCACAGTAATCTATAAATATAAGGAAAGATAACACCATAGCTCTTCAGGATGACAGGCTTGGTATAATAAAATCTTTCTCCGACAACTTTCTCAGTTGTACGGTAATTCCTTTAATTTAGATGGTGCTGACGTATAGTGTACAAGCCACAAGTGCAACACCGGGAATATAATCAATACCAATTTCAACTTGCCTTAATGGCAAAAGTCTAGGTAATTCACCAATAAATACCTCCTAAAGTTTCAGATAATATTATCATCCTTTAATAAATTCATATTAAGTTCTTCTAGATTACAATATCTATAACTAGTTCACGACTATTCACGTTATAATTTCAAGTCTAAATGCACGATATGGTCATCCATCAAGAATTATTTAGGTCAATTTTGATAATCACATCTTATCATTTAGGAGAATTCTATTCGAGTTCCCATCAATTAAGACAATGTCGTCATGTCATAATCAATCAATCCATTCTACTGGCACTATCAACTTTCTAGTTATCTTGCCGTCGATAAGATGTGAAGTTCTCAAAAGACTAATAATAACTCATAATCCTTCACAAATTCAAGGATATCTGGAGACACAACTACTATTAAAAGAGTAAGGTCAATGCATAATCTATGCGAGAGAATTTCAAATCAGATACAGACGAAAACATTTAACGAATATGAATATATCCCATGTTTTCATTAATTTGAGTACGCATTCGAAAGCTCCTCGGATCGTTACCCAGGTCAGTCAAATGAAATCAAATCATAAGAAATGATAAGAACGTCAATACATCTAGTCGGGTATCAACACTTGGTAATCAGATACTTTTCCTAAGAATCTCACTACGGGATAATTGGACGAGAAAGAATTGTCAATTGTCAAATAAGACAATTTCCATAGATGAGTAAATTCGACTCAGAAGAATAGATGCTACAGGCACATATGTAGGTATCCCTAACATTATGTCCTTATTTTTCACTTCTTGCAGATCTCATTAAAATTTAATCCTTCACAATCCTCACAGAAAATGTAGTGTTTATTCATTAGTTTTATGGTGACTACTAATCAGTCTTGCATAGTCCATTCCAAATTGTATGTAGGCGCGCAACTATATACAATTTCAAGATTAACGATGCAATACTCAGTTCGTCAAAACTTTATCATCATGTTTATAATAATAAAAACATTTTCATGATTAATTCTTAAATAAGGATCAAGAATAAATTTACAAAGATTTTCTTTGTTATGGAAACAGTTAAGTTTTCCAAAGCGTCTCATAAACAACTTCATTTCAATAACAATCACTTATAAATCTCACTTTTAATAATCCTTATTGTGATGAAAATTAAATTTTCTCAAAGGATACTGTTTTAACTTATAAAAACAATGAGTGATCTGCAAAGGAGTGATGAAAACTTGTTCACCAAGAACTTAACTACAATATGATAGGAAATGAGCTTTAGCCAGATAATCATGAGGTTCATGATCTCGATGGCACTCAGGAATACAAAGAGAATAATTCACAACGTAACTCAAATCAAGATGAGTACTTGTTCAATGGTTGCATCACTAATGCGAGCATTAGGAAGAAGCAAGAAAAGATAGATAACATCGATACACGTAGAATTTAGTAATCAAAGGTAGTCTTTTTATTAATCACAAACAAGTCAAAATTGTACCGTAACACATTACGTGTCACTATGTCATACAATTCTCAGAACTCATCCTACCAACTGATGTCTCAGTTAAGTTAGGGATTTTTAAAAGATACCACAATGAATACTAATCTACAAGAGTCATTAGGTGTCCCACCTGTCCCGGAAGATCCATCGGTCCCAATTCAGAAGAAGATTTCTTCAATTTATTTATTGGACACTGGGCATCCTCGTTAGTGGACAATGGCCTAGGAACAACCCTTAACACGAATCAACAATCAATTAAAACCTTATAATTCAATCACAGAACTTAACGACTTATATTAACAATCTCATATTCCATACAGGTTAAGTTTTACTTTATTCAAATTTCAACCAATTTTATACTCAATTCAATATCCTACCTCATATTCCAATACTTACAACCTTATTCTTTGGCCTTGTAAGGGCAATACAATCTCAATATGAATCAACACTTAATTTCCAATCCTATTAGCTCTTACAACAAAAATTATCAAATGAGTCATTAATATGAAATGACTTGATCATTCAACTAGACTTCTCGGAAAGGTATTAGTGGCATGAGGCTTTTGGGTAATGGTTCCAATAACAGCCTCAAGTGCAACATTCACCCTTTCGATTTCAATTTAAGAATTGGATGACAACGAATCAGATGTCATCTTTCTAGGTGGTAATGTTTTGTCAAACTCCACTCTATAAGAAAGATCGTCATGACATCGATATCAGATTTAATCTCGCCAATTCTTATTTCAATTTCACAATCAACTAATATCTACATTTCTACGAGTATCAACCATTTGCTGGGATCATAAATATCCCCAACTTGGTTTAGATCTAGGATAGCTAGAGTTCCTACGAGAATAGCTTCGATTAATTTACTAGGGGATTTAGGGTTTCTTGTGACAATCTACGTCGTATAAATACCTCGTATAAAAATCAAAATAATCATCAAACAATCATGTAATAAAATTACATCATATATATATATAATCCAAGTTATATATATATATTAAAATAACACTTCTCAGTCTTGGCCTTGTCGGTAACTCGGGAATTCTTCGGCAGCGTTATAGTCAAAAGATTTTTAAACATTTTTAGAAAAATGTTTATAGTTAAAAGATTTTGAAAAGTTTTATTCAAAACCTTAGTTTTAAAAATCTTTCGTTCTCTATAACGAGAGCTCTGATACCAAACTGTAACACCCCCAAATTTATACAACTTAGTACAGCGGAAGACTAGTTGGTGTTACGGGATAGCACATTACTCACATCATAGACAACGCATAAAAATTGCGTCGTTTAATAATAAATCATTTCCATTCATAATATCAAAGTTACATCGGTCCCAAGTCATTATATTTCATACAAAGTTTTACAAAGTATTTGAATGGAAAAATATAGTTTAGGTGCGGGCCATGAATCCTTGTTGTCTTCCCGAGAATTACTTTCAAGTACCTGAGATAAAACATGTTAAAAGAAAAGGTCAGCGATAAAGCCGAGTGAATTCATAGAGTTTAATAAATTCCATCAATATAATATCAGTATAAAAGTATTACTGAAAATCATTTTGTACAAATCGTTTTGATAGGCCATAAAATAGCCAAAATCATTTTATACAAATCCTTAGCGAAAATCATAATATAGGCATTTGCCTTAAAAATCATTATACGAGCTAATGTCGTAAAAATATCATACAATACCTCTTATGACGTTGTATAAAGTCAAATAAAAACCGTTATATGAATATGGTTATGAAAACCAAAATACAATCATAATATCAATAGTATGACCCTGTATTGCTAGTCAGGAAATACATCGTAATTCGGAGCGTCTATTATTATTTTGTTAATTCGGATTATTATAAGCCGCATGACATTGTTACCTTACTAAACCAACAACGGGTAGCTAACCCGATACCAATTTTGCCCATCTAAAGTAGCGTGTCGTCACAAAGGTCACGCTATTGAAATCTTCTCATACATAAATTCGCTTACCAATCAATGTGGCACGACAGGGATCAACCGTCAAGGCGCGAACTGGGGTGATCGTCCCCAAATAGTACTATTAAATGCATAAGCGTCTACCAACTCCCGGTAGTTCACAATTCATGCTAATGGGACTTTTAGTGACATAACCTAACTTTAATAATCCATTTAATTTCATCTATCGGGTCCATTAATCATTTATCGGGTCATACAATCGGGTCATTCAATCATTCGGGTCCAAAATCAATAAACAAACAATCGGGACAAATGGTGTCCAAACTTTTATAAAAACTAACATGTTATCTCCCTCGCGGGTTTATAAAGCATTTATAAAACATTTAAAAGAGTGCGAGGCTATGAACTCACGTTGATGTGGGAAGGCGGGTTATCGGCAACTCGGACGTACGGTACGTGCTTCAATCACGGAAACCTATATAAATAATAATCGGTCTTAGACGTTTGTCCAATGACTTTATAAAATATCAATTATGTATACATATGATGATTATATATATATATATGATGATCAAGTGGGTTTACATATTCTCGTTTACTCATTTTAGAGTTATGTGTTGATAACTTTTATACTAGTTTTCTCCTTTTACCTATTTACGTGTTTTTAAGTCCAATAACTTATTACAAGTTCTTTTAACTTGTTTTAATCCATTTTATACCTATATTATCAGTATATACACTTTACAAGTTGGGCCTAAATGGGTTAAGCCCAATAAGTTCTTTTTACAAGTTTATATCTTATTTAGTCCAATTATTAGTCCAAGTATTAGTCCAATATGTTTACTTAGCTCGTTAATGTCCGTATGCCCTAAAGTTCGGGTTTTATCGGTTTTTACTTGTTATACATGTCTATATATCAGTATATAAGTTTTATAAAGTTTTCATTAGACGGGTCCAACCATCTAAGTTTTATTTAACAAAAACGTTAATTTTACGGCAATAGCCGAAAAAGTCGTAAAAATCATATTTATAGTTTTATAACTTATAAAACTTAACAAGTTTCCATTTTTATCATTTATACACTTATTACACCTTTTATATATTTATATAAATAATTTTTATAAGTTAGTGGGTTTTTATTTTACATTTTATATATTAAAATGTGAGTGCTTATATAATAGTATTATTCTTTAATTTCCAAAAATCTGATTTTTAACTTCATCTTCACCAAAACTGCCATATCTTGAGTTCTACATGGAGATAGAAGCTCAAATTTTTATCACATAAACTATATGATATGTGCTACATTTAACTCTTCTATAGCTACTGTTGAATCATCCTTTAAGTATTTTCTAAAAATCGTCCAAAACAGTAACTTCAGATTTATACCCTAAACTTGTTTTGATCATATCTCACTCATTATTTTGATTCCATTGCATGGCCAACTCTCACATGTGTACAAGACCCATAGCTTACTGTAAATGGATCCTACTTCATTATTTCATCAGTTCATAACATGTTTACTTACTGTTTTATACAGCCATGTAAATTAATCAAGATTTTAACCTTGTTTCATATGGTTTTTCACCTTTTTAATCATGTTTATCAACAACAAATCCCCACATAACATTTTTATCATCATATAATCATCATAAATATATACAATAGGAAATAAAATACATGTTTACATAATCAAAATAACAAGAAGTTGAGGAGGACAATCTTTATACCACTAACTTGATGTAGGTTATGAGTTTGGCATGGTTTTTGATGGAGAAACTTGTGCTTATCCAACACCATCTTCAAGAACTCCAATCTTCATCAACTCCTTGTGGAAAATCAGCCCTAAGACATCATAAAAACTCCTCCATGGATGTTATAACTTGCACCAATCTTCATCTTTTTGAAAGGAGATTAACATATGTTAATTATAACATATGTTTATGGTTAAACTTTGATCAATGATGGTGTTTTTGTGGAGTATTTGGGACGGCAAGATGAGAGAAGATGAGAGAGTTTGTGGTTTTGCATGGAGTAAAAATGAGTTAGTTGTTTTGGTGGAGTGGTTTTGATGTGCTTGGTAGCTTAGTTCATAAGCTTAGGACAAGTGTTATTCATTTTGTTTAAGGCTTGACACCTAAGGGTGTTAAGTCATGGTTTGGCCGCCCCATGTTAGTGGGGTGGGGCAAGTGTAAACTTGTCTCATCCCACTAATTTACGGGTATTCATCGATTCTAGTTTCCTCGATTTGCGTACCCTCGGGTCGTTTTATGAAAAACGTTTTTATAAATTATGAATCAACGTCACAAAACGAATCCAATAAAAATTGTTTCATCAAAAACGGAGTTCGAAAACGTAAATACGTAATCCTAAGGATTCCGGTTTAGTCGTAAAGGACGTTAAAATAAAATCGTAAGTCCTAATCTCTTCTCGTAAATTTGTGAGTTTATGAACCAACACAAATTTAAAACTCCAAAATGATATTCACGGATAAATTTATTTTCTGATATGTCGGACTGTCGCCAAAGACGGTGTATGTAAACGTAAGCACGTAGCGTTGAATCCTCCGGTTTAGACGTAGTCGATGCTACTCCAAGACGTAAATCCAAATTTCTTCCCAAAAATATGTGAGTTCATATTGTAACATTAAAATAATGTTTTTAAATAATATTCAAGAATAAAATATCAATCGTAAATTGACGGATTGTCACATCAAAGATGAGTCGGGCAGGGAACTTTAAATGTAAAATTTTTTTATGAGTTTTTAACAGGGCTTTCTATATATAGTAAGTGAAGTTTCTGATTAGTATCATAAAAATTTGACGTGTTTAAGTGGGGTAAATGAGCTTGTACATTTGGTGTGTACCGGCAGATTTTTATCGAAGGAATTAACTAATAGAAAACATATAGAATGGAGTAAAAAGGGCACTTGTATTATTTTTTTTTGGTTTGATTGTGATTTTATGATTTCAAGTGTGATATTACTAAGTATGAATTTTACTCGAGTTTATTGTTGATGAACGCGCCTTATTTGATAGGTTGCGGTTTTTGTGTTTAACGGGCATCAACTATCGTCGAAAATCGTCATACTACTGCTATTACTTCAGGTGAGTCTATAGCCTCGCTTTCTACTTGTTTTAATGATTTTAAAACCCGCGAGGGGGATACATGCTATTTGAAGTAAAATGAACACATGTCATAAGGAATTGTTGGACCCGATGTTGCCTTTGATGAAATGAATTGTATAAGTACCTAATTGCATAAGACCCTAAATTCATGAGCCGTTAACTATCTTCTGACTTGATGTTGCGAGTTGGGAATAGCCGCTTATTCTAAAATAGTACTATTGGACTGACAAACCTATCTGAGACCAGGGCTTTACGCTGAGTAACCCGCTGGGAAGGATAATTTTACGTGAATGAGAATTGGTATTTTTGCAATTAATACCCTAGTAGGGGCACTGGTAATTATTCTAGTCATGCTGGCATTTGGCGTGGGTGACTAAGTTAAGGGGTCGGTGTCATGAGCTTAATACAATTCAATAGCTACTACTATAATATGATATACCTGATTGATAGATTGTATGGCCATAATTCTATTAAACAATTATGAATGATTTTTACGATGTGTTCAATTATGTTTTGTAAAACCTATTGACTTGCTCAACCTTTGTGTTGATGATTTTAAGCATGTATTTCAGTTACTTAAATTTGTTGATTTGCGGAGCTTGCTGGAGAAGGATTGCGGAATTGCTTTTGTAGTAATTTGGTCTAAAACAGATTTCTTTCCCTATTGTCATAAACATATAGTAAATGGTCAAGTATTTTGGTAAAAGGTTTGTTGTTTTGATTAAGATCCTAGGGGAACCTGTACGCTACTCTGATATATTTTTAACTGAATTTACTTGGGATTGAAGGTTTTAGACATTTATTTAAATTATTTCCGTATTTATTCTTAAATTTACTATTTTTGGGTCATTTAAAGAGTTGTGAAATGAAGTTTGTGAATAACACCCAATTGTGCATTTTCCGCTGCGCAATGTAAATTGGGGGTGTTAAAGTTTGTGTGATTAAAAAGTTTATCTTTTTTATTCATATATAAGTTTTTATACGATTAAGCTAAAAGCTTGTTATGCTTTTGGCAAATTTCGTATCTAGCTTATTGTCTTTTAAGTTTTCTTAAAAGTTTAGTCTTTTTAAGGTTTGTTTCATAAAGTTCGCTTATTTGGTGTCTTAAAAGTTTTCAAATTTATGTTTGTTTTCATTTGGTTAAGATTTGAATAAGTGCTTATTTGTCTTTGCTTATTTGTGCTTAGTCGGTTTTGCTTATTTTCCTTTGAATCCCATCGTATTGTGTTTAAGGGTTTTATCAGTTTTGATCGAGTAAGTGTGATCGCATAAGCCTTAGGGTTTCTACTTGCGATCCATTACTTCGATCACCAAGTACGATCGTTCACTAAGATCACACTCCATAATCCACACCACGATCACTTGTTGCGGTCGTGGGTACAATCATTGAGTGCGATCTGTGGCTGCGATTGCCTGGCTACGATTGCCTTGGGTGCGATCACTTGTTACGGTCGCATTGAGTGCGATCCCTTATACTACGATCACTAGGCTGCGATCTATTGCTACGATCGCTAGACTGCGATCGGTGGTCACGATCCAATAGTGTGATCCCTCATTTCTTGAGTACGATCCACCACTGCGGTCCACCACTACGATCCACCACTGTGATCCACACTGAGTTACGATCGTATTGCGATCAAACTTAAGTTTTTGTTTTATTTATCTTAGTTTCAAACATTAATCTTTTCCCGTATTCTTACTTAGTATTATTTTTAAAACGAGTTTTGTCTTAGTTTATTAAAGTTTTAAGTTTTAAATTCACTTTAAGTTTTTAATTAGTTATTTTTAACTCGTCATTTTTAGTTTAATTTTTAAAGCTTTTATTTTTACTCAACAACACTTTCAATATAAAATAGATAACAACCTTTCTTTATTTTTCTACCAAGAACGACTGAGTCACACTTTTAACTAGTAATCAATTCGAAAAGACTGGAACAATGAACTTTTATACGAGAAAATCCTTGTATTAGTGACGTGGTACTGGCCTGTGCACCTGACAATCATTACACCTTAGTATAATGTCCCGTGTGTCTTTATGCATGGTTGGCCAATAGTACCCCGTTCTTAGGGCTCTTGTTACGAGTAATCTAGGACCCGCATGCATACTGCAGGACCCCTCATGAACTTCACTAATCACATAGCTCGCTTGTTTTGGTCCAACACAACGCAACCAGGGCTGTAAGAATGATCTTTTGTATAGAACCCCGTTACGGACCTCACATCCATGCGCCTTTCGCCGGATTCGGCGTGCCTCAATTTCATCCTTTGGATGTGTTTCATTTGTCAAGTATTCAATGAGAGGGGTCATCCACGTAGGTCCCTCCTCCTCGACTACTGACAGAGTTTCCTCCTCTACGATTTATTTATCCTTGATGATTTCTACCAACACTTGTTTGGATAGATGAGGGAAGCTAGTGGACGCGATTTTGTTCAAAGCGTCCGCCTTCTTGTTCTCACCCCTAGGTACTTGCTTGATGGTGAATCTGGTGAATCCTCCAACGAGGGATTTTAACTTTTCAAATTATTGGATCATGTTGTCCTCCTTGGCCTCATACTCCCCATGAATGTGGTTTGTGACTAGTCGTGAGTCGACGTATGCTTCTAGATTGCGCACTCCCATTCGAGTGGCTATTCTTAAGCCCGCGATCAAGGCTTCAAACTCAGCTTCATTATTGGTTACGGTAATTCGTAGCGCAAGGCGTAAGTGAACTGCATTCCTTCCGGGTTGGTAAGGATAAGACCCACACTAGATTAATCAGTGCAAGAAGACCCATCCTTGAACAAGATCCATGGGTCTTGGAGTTTTTCCTCTTTTGGAGGCTCCATGCCTTCTTCCTCCGGCTTTTCAATTAGAAAGTCCACCAAGATCTGACCTTTGACCGTCGTGCGAGGTCTATATGAGATATTGTGTTCTCCTAACAAGACACCCCATTTTTTCAAGCTTCCTGCCATGTCCGGCCTTGACATGACCTTTTTAGTTGACTGGTCTGTTATGACCACGATAGGATGCGCCTGGAAGAACTGGCGCAGCCGCTTGGTGGCGTATACTAGCGACAAAACTAGCTTTTCCATTGGTGTGTAGTTCAGCTCTGGTCGTTGTAATGCTCTGCTGACGAAGTAAATGGGCATCTGCACCGTATCCCTATCCGTCATCAAGACTGCGCTGATTGCGCCGCGCGTGGCTGATAGGTAGATGATTAGTTCCTCCGTTGGTCGCGGTGCGACCAACATCAGGAGGGATGCCAAATGCTTCTTGAGTTCTGTAAAGGATTTTTCTGTCTCCTTTGTCCAATTAAATTCACTCTTCTTCACACACCTCTTGAGTGTTTTGAAGAGGGTAACGATTTCCGAAGACTTAGATAAGAACATGTTTAGTGCCGCCAACTTACCCTTAAGAGATAAGATCAAATCACAATTGATGGAATAGAGCTAGAGAAGAAACACCCATACCAATTGTAATGATAATATGTCAAAAGGTTAAAAGCTTAAATATTTGGAATCACCCACGAAAATTCAAGATTTAACCAAGATCCTCTCAAAAGGTTAAAAGCTTAGAATTGTTGGAATCACCCAATTCAATTGTAAATTTTAACCGCAATCAATTCTCAACAACGAGAAAAACGAAAAATCTCAAACCAAAGACATTGTGACCTTGAAATTAAATCCTTTAGAAAGCTCCAAAAGCTTCAAATCGGGAATCAAGGTACGAAAATAAAGAAAAATCAAAATCGGATAAATCGACGCTTACTAGATATAAGACATTATAGGTATCGATGCTTATGAATGTCGACACCAAAAAGATGACTCAATGATATAGAGAAAGAGATCAAAGAAGTAAAAAATAAAAATAAAAACCAAGATGGATGGTGTTTGGCATACGATAAACTACATGCTCAAAGTTTCGTACCTCTTCTCAATCATTGTGAATGTTCAAACAACAATTACATGACGAGGAAAGGGTGAGGCTCGACTCAACTTAGTTTAGAATGGATATAAGAGAGAGATTCGACTTAGATAGGCATGATTAAAAGAAATCAAGAGAGACTCAACAAAGTAGTTAAAGATAACTTCACAGAATAATTCAAGAATACTATACCCTCATAGGTGATAGTGAAATCTTTAAAAAAAACAAGAGAAAAAACTCAAGAGAGAAGAAAGAAACAATATTCAAGAAAACTCATCAAATAGATAGATAGACCAAAAACGAACAAAAGGACTCACTGGTCGCGGTTCGTTAAATAGGTCCGCAGTTCATTATCAATAATGGGCCGCTAGGTTATTTGAGGAACCGTGGACAGTGGGTGTCAAAAAACGATTATCGAATTATAAAAACATAATTTGGTAAAACGATTTAACATAAGTTGCTAAATGGCTTGAAAGTCAGTGCTTCAGATATGACTTTTAACAGTTGCAATTGCTAGTTAAAATTACTTGAATATTTCCAAAGAAATATTTAAGTTGTCAACCTTACTGGGAGAGGAATTAGATTACAATCTAACCTTCCTTGACAACCGAGTGAGAAAATAAATATGAAAAGAAGGATCACAAGAACAACGATATCCAGACTCAAAGACAAATCATGTTGAAAAACATGAAAGGAAATACAAGAAAATAAGGATCATACAAAGAAGTATGAAACACAAGCCTAAAACAAAAGCATAATTCTAATCTTAGTTACACTAGAACTCTAAGACTTTCTTAAATTGGATGTCTTATAAACACGTAATACATGCTTAATTAGAAGACAAAGTGGTTGCGGAATTTGGTGGAGAAGGCTTGGTGGTAATCTTGTAATTCAACTCATCATGGATATAAGACATGACAAATGTTGATATTGAAAACAATGACAGTATGTTCCATGATGCATGACATTACCATGTGATGGAGGAAGAACACAAAAGGGAAGTGGTGAAAAGGAGAGTTTCCAAAATAAATTTCCTTAGACGGAGAAGAGATTTAATTAGGTGAGTTCTTTGGTGAATTTAGGTTGAAGGAGATTTGAGAAAATAGTGGAAAATCAAGGCTTTCATTTGGTGAAAAAGACATTTCGCTTTCGTGTAAAAGAGATGCAAAAATGCTAAGGGTCAAGAAGAGAAAGCACAAGATATTTTGGGAGTGATCAAAAGTTTAAAACAAAGATTCCAAAAGGTGTTGGAACAATTGGTATGTTTTGGAAAACTCTTTTTAAAGGTGTCTGCCCGTGGTTCAATAATTATACCCGCGGTTCCATATATATATATATAGATCCACCAAACAATTAAGGATCCGCGCACAAAGGTTGTGTTTTGTTGGACAAGGGAATTTTACAATTCAGCAAATCCTAATGTTCTAGTTTAATTTATCATAAAGTTATGCTAAAGATCAATAAAAACTAGAACACACACAAAGGAAAACACATAGGTTCAATTAGCACTTAGGAAGAAGGCTAAGATAATCCTAACGGGTACAAAAGAAAAAGACTCTGAATGTCATACAATGTTCATCGATGTAAACTATCATTAGTCATACTTAGGAAGAGCCATTTCATCAATTTAGAGAATGAGTATGAGACTATTACTAGAGGTGGTCAATTAAGGCTAAACACGACCGTTTTTACGGGTTATACACGAACCCAACTGCTCCTCGAAATAATCCAACCGTTTTATCGAATTGAATTTATAGTGCAATAGATTCTCTAGTAGTCATTCTCAAGTTAGACAAAATGTAATTAGTACATATAAGAATGCACCATTACAAATCTTGTCAAAATAGTCTAGTTAAGGTTATTTACCTTAATAGATCTTGAGGCCAATAACATTGAAGTGTATAAACAATGTTTACACAAAACAAGGTAACACTCTTGATTAGTCTTTCGGAAATGATACATTTACAAATTGCATTGCAATGTAAATTACTTGAGTATTTTAGATGAAACATCCAAGTTGTCAAACCGACTCCATTGTGTATTATAAGCAATAAATAAACAAATTAGTCTAATAATTTTGAACAAATAGATTCAATATAGCATCATCAACACAAGTGTGAGTTATGATCCGATGTATATTATTAAGAATCCACAATCATGTCTACACTCAAAACATGTCAATTAGATTCGATAATGATATCAATCATAATTTTAATAATGAAGTGATATATATTTGAAATCTTTCTTGATTCCCACTAACACTCCTTTAAGAGAAAATAGATAAGATTTTCAAAGAGTGTTTCATGTTTTACAGTGAGACATTAATCTAATTGAACTAACAAAACAATGATCGAGTAAGACGACCATCATCAATAGATTTGAAAAGCTCACAAAGCTTTCAAACCTAAGAGTGTTAATAAACATAGCAATGTATACAAGATGTTTATGTAACATTTGTAAACCAAGGGATGTTGATCCTATATGCAATGCATAACGAATAGACAAGCAAGTAACACTACTAACAATATTAATGATCACTTAACAATGTCCGAAATACATAAGAAAACACACAAAAACATTCGTCTTTGTTTAGAGTGTTAGATACAACAAAGTATACATAGCTTGATTTAATTTGAAAATAGTTTACGACCCATTTCAAAATTTAATTAAGTTCAACACTTTATAACTATATCAATTTTCAAAGATATACCAACAAGAGATGTTCAACTTAATAGAAAAGAGTAAAACACAAGTTTTACGACAAAATGACACTCAATACATTGGACAACGTATAGAACTTAGAAAATGCCCGAATTTTAATGTTTTAATAAAGGTTTGGAAGTAGTCTTAAAAGAAATAAAATTCAATTACGTTCGAAATGGCGGGTGGCACGACTTCTACGAACTTACAGTTGATTTTATATGATTTTTCAAAGTTTGCAAAAATATGAGTCGGACTGACCGCGGTTCCTTATTGATAAGGAACATCAGGGAACAAATAAGGAACCATGGATAGTGGACAAAAATGGGGTTTTTAACCAAAATCATTTGGTAACTTTTTGGAAGGACTTAGGTCTCTAAAAAATCATTTTAGATACATAGAAAAGATTTAATTCAAGCTATTATAAAACGTTTATTTGACACCAAAACTTGTACGAATAAAAAACAAAACACAATTCATAAGTAATCACTCTTCATGCACAATTTGATACAAAAGATTTTTATACTTCCAAACATGAAAAGATTTAATTCGAGCTATTATAAAACGTTTATTTGACACAAAACTTGTACGAATAAAAAACAAAACACATTTCATAAGTAATCACTCTTCATGCACAATTTGATACAAAGATCGTCTCTATTTTTAAAAACCGTTTTCATTTTTTAAAAACCATTTGTTTTAAAAAAGAGAGCAAAGATCTATCCAATATTTGAGGTACAATATCCTTCAAAGATCTTGAATAAACACGCTCTGATACCAATTGTAGAAACTAGAAGGGGGGGTTAAATAGTTTCTAGTCAATTTTTAAAACATTTTGTTTAATCCTCAGGCCGTGATTCCTTAAATACCATTGTGGTTCTTTATCAATAAAGACCGTGGGATCAATAAGGAACCGCCATAAGTGGATGACAATTATTGATACATTATAAACCTTGACAATCCATTGTATCAAATTCTCGATTAAGCTTGACTAGATATGAGATGTGTTAGTCATAGAAGTAAACAAGTAAGTAAATACACAAACACATCAAATCAAGAGTACATCAAGCAATAGTCTAAACATTAAGCACACACGTACTAAGCCATTGCTTTTCCGCAACTAAGATGTTTAGAATAAGGGATGCACACTTAACCATAATCTAAACATGAAGGACACACACGTACTAAGCCTTAACTTTTCTTCAACTTAGATGTTTAGATTATGTGATGCACACAACAACATACAACAAGTACATCAAATCAATAGTACATCAAGCAATAGTCTAAACACTAAGCACACACGTACTAAGCTTTAGCTTTTCTGTAACTTAGATGTTTAGATTATGAGATGCACATAAATACACACGACACAAGTATGCAACTATAAAAGTAAAGATTAAGACGTAAAGAAATAATTGTAAAGGAAAGTACCGACACGATGATTTATAGTGTTTCGGTCACGAAGCTCCTCTTCGCCCTACTCCACTCCTCGAGTACCCAACTCGAGAGTTACTTCGCTAGTCAACAAATTCCTTAATGTGGATAAACCATACACAACGTCGCTTATCTAATTTCTGACTCTAAGCTAAAAGTCGAGTCCTAATCTTAGCTAGGACCAATCTACACAACATCACCTACTTCACCATTTTCTGACACAAGGCTAGATGTCAAGTCCTAATGTTGACCAATCTACACATAACTTACACAACTTCCAAATTGACACACCAATTTAGATCTACACAACTACACAACTCTTCACAACTACACAACTACCCAACTCTTCACAACTACACAACTACACCACTCTTCACAACTACACAACTACACAACTCTTCACCCTACTTATGTTTTATGGCCCAACATAACAAACCTTGTGTTTTATATCCTAAAAACATATACCATATAGATCTAAGTACTCACCACTTAGATCTACACTATATCCAAGTATTAACAAACTTGGATCTACACAAGTAACACCTAATCCAAGGATACCCATCTCTTGGATCTACTACCCTTACAAACACATCCAAGTGAACCCAACACTTGGATCTTTTAAACATACATCAAGTCCAAGTATACACATTACTTAGATCTTCATGTTTACATTGTAGGAAAACAATGACTTGATCTAGAAGGAGAGATCTTCATCATGTTATGAACCCAACACTTCATGGTAATGAAAGTGTTCTTCTCTTTGCACTTGAGAGGATGAGGAGATTGTGGATAGAATCACATCTTAAAAAAGATTAACCAAAACTAACTAATCAAGGGTTTGAGGATGTTTTTAAGGAAACTGTGCAAAATGGGTTGAAAGAAAACTTGGAAATGATCCACTATTTATAGGGCAAGAGTGAAACGGCTATAAACACCTACGGTGCCGTAATTGTCTCCACGGATCCTCATCAATAAGGATCCATGGGTCTATTTAAGGGATCTCTGGCTTAGAATCCGTGCATTTTTTTCCTTTAGTGGGGAAACGCCATCTGGGTAGTTTATACCCAAAAGGGATATTCCTTTGGCATTTGGAATATGCCAAATTCAAATTAAAGAATATTCTTTGGAATATTCCCTAGGGAATATTCTTTGGCATATGCCAAATTCAAATTTCCATTTTTTAATAAAAAAATTTCTTAAAAATAAATTAATTAAAAATTACTTTCTCACTTTAACTAAAAATGAGTCTTAAGAAAATATTAATCCTTGAACACTTAGTAAAGTTAACGACTTGTTTATACATACCTTGAGTGATCCATGCCGAATGCGATCTTAGAGGTGTCGAGAGAAGTATACAAATGTATTCTTGAGTGATTACGAGTATCTTAACATTTTACATAATGTATTGAGAATTATACGTTTGTCATCAAAAAAACATGAAGTGATTATATCGACTCAACATCTTTATGTTAGCAATAACAGCTCGCATTTTGGAGCTTGAGGGTTTCTGTGAGCTGGTCGACTTTCCAGTAGAGAATACGTTGTGTCCAAGCTGGACATCCTTTACTCTTTCCTTGATAAAGAAGTTTTGCCTCGGTTTCTGACTACTGCTGCAGCCCAGCGATGCATCATAAGTTCTGAGCTTCGTTTGGTTGTGGATCTATGTCGCAAGTCTAATGCCTACAGGGATTTCTTTGGCCGCATCATGACCTATGCCCAGAATTTTGGTATCCAGAAGGGTTTAGAGAGTGGTATAGAGCATGGTAAGAAAGGAAGATTGTTGGCCAAGTAGCTGCTTTCGATCCAGAGGCTGAGCTAAAGTTTACGAATGCGGTGCATGCGTTTGCTTCCTTGGAGTTTCCTTTATTGGATTTATTGGAGTCTCATAAGGGGGATCAGGTTGATGTGTTGATGGCTGATGTACATTCTAAGAATCAAGCTCAGGGTGGCGGTACCTTTCCTCCTTCTACTTTTCAACTTAGCCTTCCTATTCATGATGGTGCTTCCGCTACTTCGCAAGGCGTATGTCGAGAGGTTTCCCCTACTATTTTGTTGGGAGATATTCGTACTAGGTTGTCAGACTATGCTGCCAGATTTTCCTCCATTGATGTTGTGGGTTTCCCTTTTCTCGAGTCTTTACCTTTTTTCTTTGGCACATGTAGTGCTTCCGGGGATGCTGGTTCCTCAGGCTTTGGAAGTGTTGCGACTACCACTTCTACTTTGAATGTTTTTTATTATAATGCTTCATCTGGTTCCGCCAGTTCTCCTTTGTTCAGTGTTGTTGGTGCTGCTGCTTCTTTTATGGATATTGGTCCTTTTGTTTCTAGGACTTTTGTTTCTATTACTATCTGTAGAACTTTCCTTAGCGTCTTCCTTGTAGCTATTTTTTACTTTGTGCGTAATGTGGTTTGTATCTAAGATATTAATATTTGTAACCTATTATGACCCCTTTTGGTTCTCTTATGCACTGTTTTAATGAGGGTAGATTTTTGTTTGTGAGGTCCTTTGTCCTTTGCACACTGCTTGGTAGGTGTGCCTTTTGTTTGGGAGTCTCCCTGTTCTTTTTCCACACTGCTTAGTTGGTGTGGCTTTCTTTTTAGGATATTTTTCTTGTCTGCACATTACTTAGTGGGTGTGGCTTTTATGCTATCTATTGATATATTGATAGTATTTTTGTTGGGAGAGCTCCCGTACTGGGCTTGCAATGCCTCTTACATACTTTATTCTGAGTTTGCCGCTTAGGGTTATCAGTATTATTTTTGTTTATTATAACGGAGACAATATTTGTGCGCACGGCTTACCATTTGTATGTTTTTTCATGTAAATAGAATTTGTTTTGTAAAAAAACATGTGTGGAGGTAGCTAGTCTACACATTTTATTAATTCTACAAAATATAAATAACTAAGTTCATAATAATAAAAATAAAGGTTGCCTCTGCCCGTTGTTCGATAGTCGTCTGTGGCTTATATTTGAGGGCTTACACTTACTTAGGATTTTATATACAAGTAATCTAGATGTAGTACATCTTTTTTACAGGTTGTAGATGTTGTATGCTTCATCTTGTTTGTTGCTTTTCTTCTTTCCTTCCTTTTATTCTAGAATTTTCTTCTGGTTTGTTTTGTTATTTTCTTTGTTGCCGGCTTGGATTCTTCGGCTTGCAAGCGTGTCATTTTCTTTCCATTTGTAGTGCCCTGGGTCCTTTTCACTTGTTGCTAATTTTTCTAGGCGTTGATGGCTTGTCGTGTTTGTCTTGTGGAGGGCACCTGTTTTTCGTGTTGTCAGTATTTTGTCTGATCGTGTCTTGCATTTTCGTTTTTTGTCTGGTGCCCGGGATTTGATGTTTAAATCCTATTCGGATCTTATCTCTTTTGAGTTCACGAATATTCCTTCTTTTCAAGAGTCTTTTGTGTATGGTGACCTGCCCGTGTGGGTCGCCTCTACGCTTGCCTTTTTTGGTAAGGAACGTGTTGGTATATTTTCCTTGGTAGCTGTCTGAGGTTTGTAGTGTATGTTGTGAATTTTTGTTTTAGCGCCCCATTTTCGTGCCGCCTTTTTGGGTTTTCACCTTAATAATTTTTGTTCGGTTGGTTTGTTATCACTTACCGTTGTTGTGTCTATTTTGGAGTACTTTTTTGATGTTTTCTTCCCGTTGGCTATAGTTAGCGTTGTTCCGTCTTTTGCCTCGGTATTTTGTCTCAACTCTTGGGATTCGCTGCCAAGGTGGCTTTTTATTTGTTTAGATTTCTCCTTTTCTGGTGTAGCATTGCTTTCTTTTTTCGGGGAAAATAAGCATGGGATAAGTTTCTTTTTTAGAATCAGGGCTGTGGGCGTTGCCAGTTTTGCTTCTTGTTTTTTTGGACACCCTACTTCCTGCTTTTCTTTGCAGCAATTTGTTTTTGTTTTTGTTTTCTCTATTTTGTTTTCTCTATTTGGTTTGGAAGTTTTTGAGTTTTTTCTACTAGTTTTGACGTATGTCTGCTCAAGTTGGTTAGATCTCTTCTTGGTTTAAGGGTACTCTTGAGGCTTTTAGGTTTATTCGAGGAATGTGTCATTATTTTCTTTGTAGCGTTAATGATTCTCGGAGTTCCTTCTTGTCTGATTGCTCTTCACTTTCTTGGGTACAGCTTCTTGTTTTGGCCTTTCCGCTGTTCGGAGTACTTTTTTATTGGGTCTTTGGTCTCAGCAGGATGTTCTTTACCGTTGTTATTTTTGCGTTGCTAAGAATGTATTGGCTCGTGTTGACTGCCCTTTTTCCTGTTTTTGCTCCTTTTGCTTGGTGATGTTTCTTTTTGGTATTTGTATATTTTTCTGTTGGATACCTGCGTGAGGGTTCTTCTTTCCAATTTATTCCCTAAAGTGAGTGAAAGCCCTGGCGGTGTTCTTTAATGAGGTTTATGGGGCCTATGTGCAATAGCCGGTTGGCTAGTTCATTCTGATCCATTATTTGTTTCATCGTTCCGGCTCTCATTGTGTTGGCTACCTCTTCACTGTTGTGTAAGCATTTGTTTAAGGATTTACGTCTATTTCCCCTTTTTATTGTCTGATTCCTCCTTTTTTGGTTTGATAGTTATCTCTGATGTTTATGCTATGGTTTTTGGTTTACATGTGGGAGATTTTTGCTTCTTTAAATTCTCCCATGGCTACGCCCTCTAGGTCCTTTGCTTTTGTGCCCGAGATTATTTGTGGGTCTTTTGGCAGCTCTTTTCTTCTTATGCATTCTTGTCGTGTCTCTACATGGAGTCTGGTCGTTGCTATTTTCACAGGGAGTTTGATCATTTCGTAAGTTGTTCCGCTGCGGAGTGTAAGCATCCTTCCTGGTACGGGGAGTCTGATCATTCCGTGTGCTGTGGATGGTATTGCTTTTAGTTGGCGGATACCAGGTATTCCAAGTATTACATTGTATGGCGACTGTGATTTTATGATTATGAAATTCATTTATGTCTCTAAATTGTGTTCTTTGTCTCCTATGAGTACTTTAACTGTATTTGCCCCAGCGGCCATGTGGCTTTGCCATTAAATCCTATTAGGGAAGTTGTTGCAGGGGTCATTTTGTAAAACCTGCATGAAAATACTGTTAAACTAAAATTTTAATACCTATTGTTACACGACAAGTATTATTTATAATTTATTCATGACAAGTATTTATATATATTTAATACGTCACGACAAGTTATATAACACGAAATATTAAATCACAAATATATACGACACGCATTTAAAACACGAAATGGATAATTAAAGGAAATGAGCTCCATGTTATTTAACAAGAACCTTCAAAGATTAATATGGCCCAAGCCTGACCCGTTTAAGAAATAAACCAACAAAAATACTCATTTTTCCTCATTTTCTAAGTTACAAAAAATAAGAGAAAACCCTAAAAAGGGATGTTAGGTCGCCGGCCTAAGAACAAGAAAATGGAAAAAGGGGTTTTGATATTGATTCTTAATTTCATACCCGTGTGTTCGTGAATCACCTTTCCTCCAGTCATATCATTCGGTAATTATCGAAAGCTTTAATCTTTTATGTTTATTTCAAGTAATCATCCATGTATTCGATTTTAAAAACAACTAGAACAAATGTTATTCAATGAGTAAAACAAGAATGAATTGGGTTGGTTGTTTTTGTTTTGCACGCAAACCGAGACCCAAGCGGGTGCTCTAGGTGGGACTTGGGACGAGCAGACGAGAGCCTAAGGCTCTCGGTGGGTAGCTTGGCTTAACAGCCACATCAAATAAAAGGGGTCGGTAGGTGTTCATTGAAGGCAGCCGCAAGGCTGTGTTTGGGTTTGCTTCGCAGCCGAGAGCATATAGCTCTTGGTGGTTATTCTATGCCTAGCAGCCGCAACCCTTAAAGGTTAGCGGGTACTTCCACCCAGCAGCCGTAAGGTGGAGGTTTGAGTTGTTCGGCAGCTTAGACCTCAAGGTCTCGGTGGTGATGTTTTTGGCTCGGCTTAACCGAGAGACCACCGGAACCACACAAGTGCGTGTTTGGTTTTAATTCTCTTGATTCGGTAAAATGATTTTTCGGGCTTATTAAAATGATGAGGATTTTTTTAATCACGGGCATGATTAAATCACTATCTTTTCATGAACTTATTAACCGGCTTATGTTACGACTTATTAATTCGATTTATTTAACATGGACTCATTATTATGTATGATTATTAATTGTTATCAAGTTAAAGGCTTTATTTATAATTATTATAATCCATGAAATACTAATTTATAAGTATTTAAAATACATGACATGGTATATATATGTTAATTAATTATAAAGCCATGAAATATTATAATTATAAGAATTTATAATTCATGACATACTATTATTCATAAGTATTTATAATCCATGAAATATTATTAATTAAAAACTACATTTAGATCATGACGTACTATATAAATACTTATAATTAACCATGACTTATGTTGGGAATAAAAAATGGCTAAGTCAGTAAGCTGCTGGCAAAGGGATTTTGGACGCTGATAAGAGTAATTGAGGCGTTGAAAAATTGGGCATTGACAAGACAAATCAAGGCGCTGACAAAGGAAATCCCAGTTACAAGACAACTACTTAGTCACCACGTTTTGTATGTTTAGGAAAGATATATTCAATATTGTATTTTCTATACTTAAATTTCCCTTGAATAGTTGATTAGTAGATTATTATTCAAGACTCCTTGTGTAGAAACTAGAAGGGGGATTGAATAGTTTCTCTTTGATTGGTGACCAAATTAAAATTGCTTTCAATTTGGTTTGTATCAAAACTATCTTTTACTTGAGGCTAAGTTGCATAATGATTAGGTTCAATTCAAATGCACCAGCAAAGATAATAGGTAAGTGTAATGATAATGAAATAAGTAAAGAGTAAGGAAGGAGACAACCTAGTGGGAAGACACCAAGATTTATAGTGGTTCGACAACGAGGCTCTATCCTCGTTTCTACTCCACTCCTCGAGTAAACCTACTCGAGATTTCCACTATATCCACAAGCTCCCTTCTCGGCGGAGAAAACCTTACATCGTTGCTTACATTATTTTCCGACACTAAGCTAAATGTCGAGACCTAATCTTTAGCTAGGACCAATCTACACAACGTTGCCTACTTCACAATTTAACGACACAAGGCTAGATGTCGAGTTCTAATCTTAAGGTAGAACCAATCTTCACGACGTTGCCTACTTCACCATTTTACGACACAAGGCTAGATGTCGAGTTCTAATCGAAAGCTAGAACCAATCTTAACGACTCTTCACTTTGAAGCTAAGTGAGAATTTCACACAACACAACTACTAGTCACTTTATAGTTTAGTGAGAACTCACAAGACACAACCACATCACTTTATAGTTTACTGAGAACTCCTAATCAAATCTATTACAACTCAACTAGAATTATCCAAGTACACACATGTATCTTGGATTTACACAACACAAATCCAAGCAAACACATATGCAATGGATGTACACAACAAATCCAAGTATCCACAAATAACTTGGATGAACACAACTAGTCCAAGTATTCATAAATACATTGGATTGACCAAAAACAAAAAGGGTATCATGATGAATATGACTAGCTCATAGATTCATCTTTATCACAACACTAGTGAGTGAGTGATCTTCTCATTGGATAAGGTAAAGGAGGGGATCAAGAGGATAATCATATGTAAACATCCTTAACAATTTAAGTGATCATTTACTAATGATTATGCTATATAAAATAGAAAGAGGGCTGAGAAAAACGTCCAAGAGGCTTGCTGGAAAATGAGATTTGACCCAATATTTAAAGGAGACAAAGTATAACGGATCTATAATGGCTAGCTGTGCGCGGTACCTTATCTCACCCCGTGGTTCCATATCGCAAAGGAACCGCGTAGGTACTTAAGGTACCGCCACTAGACTACGCTCCGTTTTTTGTCTTTTAGTGGGGTGGGAATATCTGAGGTATTTGAAACCTTCAAAGGATATTCTAACAGCATTTGGAATATGCTATTTTCAAATTTTCATTTTCCATTTTAATAAAACATTGTCTAAAAAAGAAAGTTTATTAAAAAGTCTTTTGTCATATTTAACAAAAGTGAGTTTTAAGGATAATCATTTTGATGATCACTAAGTATGATTAAGAAAGGTTAGTGATATGATTATTACCTTGATGATAGTGTTAGTTAAATAATTCATTTTGTGTTTTACACTAAATATGTTGTATGGTTTGTTGTGATCAAAACTAAGAAAGATTAGTTAACAATGTTTTTTAGGCATCACTTGCATTAACAATCTCCCCCTTTTTTATTACGACAAATGATAAACTCATTTACGTAGAAACACAAAATATGGAATTATTAACTAGTTTATCACTATCATTTCTCCCCCTTTGTCGTAGCAAAAAGGTTAGCACAAGTCTTTGTAGAACATCGAACTTTGCTAGTAGCTCCCCCTTGGTGGTTGCTCCCCCTTGCTTGGGGCACCAAGTGTGTGAGCTAAGGTGACATGCTACACAAAGGTTAGTAGAAAGGAAAGAAACACCAATGTATATATGATCACTACCTACTAAGTAACTTGAGAGGGAGAGAGAGAAGAAATCTCAAATTAGAAGCAAGTATTTTGCTAAGTATGTCGAAAGAGGTAATCTACAAAATCAAGCTTCAATCCGATGAAGATGATAAGCTTTTCAATGGGTTAAAGTTTAGAATTGATGGAATCACCCATAAGAAATTGTAAAAATTAACCATGATCAACTCAAAATAGAACTAATGAAATAACACACAAACAACACAAAGGTTACATAAAAGAAAAAGACACAACAAAGAAGATAGTCATACTCACAATATGAGTATCTAAAAGCAATAAATATGGAAAATAAACCACTAAGCATAAGCTAGTCTAATAGTGATATTTTCCAAGATTGCTTAAAAAGAAATAAAAGACAAAAAAGACGACGATGCATCATTTGAAGTTTTGTCCACCGGAACGAAAACTTGAATAGGAGGTCGAGTGAGGAGGAATTCAAGAAAATTTAACTTCTCATACACATGAGCAAGTTCAATTTGTTGAAATTGACAACAAGCAGACGAGGATCCATGATGCAACACAAAATCGTTTGATGGGGATATGGCATCAAACTTAGGGTTTGGTGGTGGTGGGGTAATGGGTTTGGAAATGTTTTCACAATGCCTTGTGTGGTTTGGGAAGGTTGAAAGTTCATTGAGTTGAGGGGTATTGAAGGATTGTGGTGGTGGGGGAACATTTTCTTTTTCTCCGGTGATGGGGTTTATGGTATAAGTCTCATTCCAATATTTGATTGGAGAGAAGGTAGGGTTTTTGGGTAGTTTGGACGAAGATGGTTCATTCTTCTTAACCCAAATTGGTCGAACCGAGATTTTCGGTTTCTTTGAAAGCTTGGATGAGGAAGCTTTGGGTGAGTGGGGTTGTGACAAAGAAATGTCAAGGTTAGGAATGTAGGAGTTAGGCATTGTGAGAGTGTGAGAATGAAATCTCAAGGTTGTGTGAGAATGAAATCTCAAGGTTGTGTGAGAATGAAAACTCAAGGTTAGGAAGGTGTGAGAATGAGATCTCAAGGTTGGGGTATAAGTAAAATGTAATCAAGGTAAGAATTTGAATACAAAATGTTAAGTGTCAAGGAATATTTAGCCAAAATGAGTAAACAAGGAATCTTGACAGGGTAAAGGGTTTTAAAAGTTTTGACCAAAAATTCATCAAAAGTTGATTTCTGCCCGCGGTACCTGAAAGGGACCGGCGGTTCCTTAGCACATAAGGAACCGCGCGACTTTATTGAGCCGCGTCCAGTGGACTTGAAACCATGTTTTTCTAGGTTTTTGGGAAAAACTAAGACTTTTTCAAAAAGTTGCAAATCTTGGAATTTTACCTCTATTAGCATCAAATTATGCTAGGGTTGCAAAAAGCAACACATTCACAAAGAATGTCTTGAAAAGGGTGACAAAATATTTAAATATCATTTTGAACCAATTTTAGTCAAGTTTTTAGAGGTTGTGATAGATTTAGGTTCAATTTTAATTTCAAATTAAAGTTGATTAGTGTGCACAAAAGGATAGAAACACACAAAGCTAAATCCATAGATCAACAACATGAAACATTCATGAAGGAAGCAAGTACAATGACAAATAAAATTAACTAATACATAGCTAGCTTAACATTAAATCTAGATAAGTAGTTTTCTTTGGCTTGGTTTTGTTGAAAACTCTTATTAAGAAAACTTATCATTCATCTCCTAGGAGGAGGCATGGAGAACAAGGCAAGCAAGAACTCATGCAACCTCTTATGTAATCCAAACATATCCATCCTAAGGTTATGGATGATGTAGTGGTTGTAAAGAGAACATGGACAACTAAGACCATGTGTTTGTTGAAACCCATAGTATGGATCACCCAAAAGGAGGGAAAGTGGAACACCCAAAATTGGAATGTTTGAGTTGGGTGGAGGTGGAGGAGGTTTGTTCTCCAAGGGTGATGTGGGTGAAAGTGGAGGCATGTTCCCTAAAGGGGAAATGGGTGAGTGTGGAGGTAAGTTCTCCAAGGTTGGTGAAATGGGTGAATTTGGAGGGGTAAATGGTGAAGTCACCAAAGTGTCTCAAAGTCATTCACAAAATGAATGCTTTAGATTGGTTGGGGTTGTGTGGTCACATCCAAGGGTGCACTTGGAGTGAAGGGTGAATAGAGCTCATTCATTCTTGAGTTGAATGAAGAGGAGGTAGAACCAATGGAGTGGTTAGTACCATGGGTGGATGATTTCTTGCATGGTGCAAGAGGTGGGGAAGGTGATGAAGAAATGAGGATAGGAACCATCTCATTCTTAGGTGTGTGGAAAGGTGAGGAGTTAGGCTTGGCTACCTTAATCCTTATTTTTTCAGTGTTTTCCTTGGGGTGGAGGTCTTGGAAGTGTTTGAGGTTTTGGTACACACCATGGTTGTTTAGGGTTAAGGGAGGTATGTTTGATGTGTGAAGAACATGGCAAACAAGGTGGGTTTAAATGGGTGAAGGGATGATCCAAACTAGTAATGGATTAAAATCATTTTAGGTGAATAATGAATTTAGGTAAGCTAGTTAAGGAAATGTGCAGTTTATTACTGAAAATCATGCAAGGTTTACACAGATTTAAGAAAAACAGTGTAAAGCAAAAGATGTTGTCGTGCACAGTGGCTGGCGGTTCCTTATTTAGGACCGGCGGTACCTTATCGATAAGGATCCGCGGGTCGATATGGAACCGCGACCAGAGGGCTTTCAAAAATTTCACCTCCCAAATTTTGGTTAACCCAGAATTTTACCAAAAGATTTACAAGCCAAAGTTAACTACAGATCATAATCTAATAAGCTAACTATCACAAAGATGTACAAAGCTATGTAAATCACAAGCATCATGGCATAAACAATATTAAGGATCAAAATAAATAATAATCCAAACATGTAGCATAAGTTAATACACATTCAAGATAGTAAAAAAATATTGTTCAACATTACATGTTTACCAACATGTATTCTTTGAAAACCTTCAAAGCTTTCACCTTCTCTTTTTGCCCAATCCCTTGATCATATTCCCCAAGAACTTGAAACCTTTTCTTGATTCAACCCGGTGTTCGTGCAAATCCCCTCGAGTTCTAAGGTTTTCACGGTAAAGATGCTCCATATTGAGATCTTTCGGTACTTCACTAGAATGATGAGGAGGAGGAGCTAAGTCTTCAAATTCATCCTCGAATGGGTTTGAGGATGGATGGGAATTACTCGAAGAGTGGAAATGAGAACTAGTACCTATGCCATCACCATCACTTGTTGGCATGTCCATGTCCTCATCATCCATCTCTTGATGATCAGATTTTCTCGATCCTCGATCACTTCTTGTCTTTCTTGCATATGCCTCTGGAATAGGCAACATAACCCGATGAACCGGGTAGAAGCGAGAGAGATCGAGGTGGGGAAAATCATGAGCAACCCTTTTGAAAAGGCGAGTTAGAAGCATAGCATAGGGAAGGTTTGTTTTGGGCTTCGAAAGGGAATAATTGATTCGTCGAGCGATATAGAATGCCAAGTTGTACTTGGTGGATGTAAAGATGCAACTCAACATATGCCCCATACACACCGGGATATGATCTCGGTTTCCACCAAGACAAAAGACATTCTCCCTAATGATATTGGCCCATTGGACCATAAAATCCTTAAGGTCGCTAGAGAGCACTTCATATCGATTCACATTTTGTACATTTGAATGAAGGCTTCTCACAACGTTTCCATCACGCTCTTTCGAGATGATGTCAAGGATGAACTCTAGATCAATTTCGGTGAGGTCATTTGGAGGTTTATCGTAGGATTCCGAGAGAGCATCAAGTCTCCATTTATCCGTAAAACGACAAGTGCCTTCATATGGCACACCGAGAATTTGACCAAAGTTTTCGAGGGAGTATTGAATCAATTGATCCTTCAACACGAAACGAATGAAAATTTCTCCATTGTATTCAAGCATGGAGTAGGTGCTAAAGAATTCAAGAAGGAATAAGGGGTAAATATCTTCTTCTATGTTGAGCAAGCAATCAAACCCCGAAAGCTCAAACATAGATTGGATATAGTCATAACCCGTTATTTCCTTGTCAACGACTCTACCCTCATGGAAACAACGAGTGGAAAGGGATGGAAAAGCGTTTTGAAGTTGGGGGGAAGAATAGGTTTGGGAGAGGTTTGGCATGTATTGTCTAGTGTATTGATGATCCTTTCTAAATTGAGAAGGCATGATTAGTACCTAAATAAACATAAGACAATATTTTTCCAATCACTCATATGAAAAATAAAATCAAAAATTGAAAATATGAAAATGTGTTATATCAATTTCTTGACAAACAAAGGATTGGATCCATATCATTTTCATGTTCACAATGCATATATTCCATCGTTAACCAAGAACACATGAACTATGTTGGATCAACAATGGATTAGAACATTGGTTTTTCAAAACAAGGTTTTTTAGGTAAGCATTAACAATGTCATTACCTACTTGTTCATGGGTTCATCTCAAATCCATCTTTTAACCAAAATCATTTAGCCAAAATTCGGATTTGGTTTACAAGTGGGTTTTAGTGAAATCTTAATGAATATGAACCTAAGGAATCATAGTAAAATAACCATGTCAACCCACATTCCTATTAAGGTTTTAATTCAATTTCAATTTTAAAAATCCCCAATTATGAAAGGATGAACCCTAGAACAAAATAGATGAAATTGAAAGAAAATACTTACAATTATTTGATGTTAGATGATGGATGAGTGAAATCCACAACTTGGAATCAATCAATTTGAGTGATTGAAGGTTTTTGAAGCTTCAACAATGGTGGAAAAGGTAAAACTCGTCGGTTGTGTGTTTTTGGGAGAGAGAGATAGTGGTTTGAAAATGAATAAAATAATCAAACTGGCGCTCTGACTCAAATTCCTGCCCGCGGTTCCTTATCGATAAGGAACCGCGCCTTTCAGCCGCTGAGATAAAGAACCGCCTCCAGAGGTCGGTTTTTATCTATGAAGGACGCCAAATTTTGAAAACCAAGTTTTTCTAAAATACTTAAAATTAAATCATGAGCCTTTTAGAATATCATTGGATCATCATAAGACTAAGCAATATGCCTTAACGAAGGATTACGAGTTAAATCAAGATCGAAAAGAATCGAAACGGACAAACGAATACTCGTAGCAAAACGACTAAGTGGAGAGAAGACAAGGGAAGTGAATCAAGACTAGGACCAATGCTCAAGGGATTAATGACAATCTTCAAATAGTAGTAACGAAGAGCTTGTGTCATATATAGTGGTTTAAGACGTGCCTTTCCGGCGAAACGTTAAACGGCTTTGGTAATGAATAAGCACAAAGCAATTATTCAAGTATAGACTAAGATCATTTTCAATAATAGTCTTAGTCTAAACCAAAATATGAGCAAGGTATTAATTCACTTTCTCTCCCACAAAGGTCCTACTAACCGTATGGGTGCAAACCATGGAAATCATGCTTGATACTTTAAGCTTCTACTAACTCACTCTACATCACCATAGTGAGTCAAGTATCCAAGCAATGAAGGTTTGAGAAGATAATGGAAAAGAAACACAAACCACAAATAAATGTCAAGGCAAGGATGCCGAGAACAAGCACATAGTCAAGTAATGATAAAAAGAATGATCAAAGGGCGTGTGGAAGAACAAAAGCGTACCTTGGCCACAAAGAGCAATCCATGAAGGAATAAGTTCTATGCCCAATCAATGACTATGATGAGTACTAAGTCTTCAAGGACTAGTATCATTCCCAATCATCTTGGTATCATCACTCAAAGATTTTAAAGATAAATGAAGATGAGTCTTCTACAAGTTCAAGTAACTCAATCCACAACCAATTAAGTGATTGATCTTCATGAGTACCTACACAAAGCAAGATGCAAACTAGTAGATACATTTCAAGAGTATATCTAAAATGCATAAGGCTACTAATCTTATGTGGGATGCAATATTATCAATTAAAAGACCTATTTTTCAAAGAAAACATAGTTTTGACCAAAGAGAAACTTTAGTATAACTTGACCTTCTAATTTGAGGAGACAATGGATCGATCCAAGTTTCAAAGTACAATATACTTCAAAGATCTTGAGTGACCATTGCTCTGATACCAATTGTAGAAACTAGAAGGGGGTTGAATAGTTTCTCTTCGATTGGTGACTAACTTAAAATTGCTTTCAATTTGGTTTGTATCAAAACTATCTTTTACTTGAGGCTAAGTTGCATAATGATTAGGTTCAATTCAAATGCACTAGCAAAGATAATAGGTAAGTGTAATGATAATGAAATAAGTAAAGAGTAAGGAAGGAGACAACCTAGTGGGAAGACACCAAGATTTATAGTGGTTCGACAACGAGGCTCTATCCTCGTTTCTACTCCACTCCTCGAGTACACCTACTCGAGATTTCCACTATATCCTCAAGCTACCTTCTCGGCGGAAAAAACCTTACATCGTTGCTTACATTATTTTCCGACACTAAGCTAAATGTGGAGACCTAATCTTTATCTAGGACCAATCTACACAACGTTGCCTACTTCACAATTTAACGACACAAGGCTGGATGTCGAGTTCTAATCTTAAGGTAGAACCAATCTTCACGACGTTGCCTACTTCACCATTTTACGACACAAGGCTGGATGTCGAGTTCTAATCGAAAGCTAGAACCAATCTTCACGACTCTTCACTTTGAAGCTAAGTGAGAACTTCACACAACACAACTACTAGTCACTTTATAGTTTAGTGAGAACTCACAAGACACAACCACATCACTTTATAGTTTAGTGAGAACTCCTAATCAAATCTATTACAACTCAACTAGACTTATCCATGTACACACATGTATCTTGGATTTACACAACACAAATCCAAGCAAACACATATGCAATGGATGTACACAACAAATCCAAGTATCCACAAATAACTTAGATGAACACAACTAATCCAAGTATTCATAAATACATTGGATTGACCTAAAACAAAAAGGGTATCATGATGAATATGACTAGCTCATAGATTCATCATTATCACAACACTAGTGAGTGAGTGATCTTCTCATTAGACAAGGTAAAGGAGGGGATCAAGAGGATAATCATATGTAAACATCCTTAACAATTTAAGTGATCATTTACTAATGATTATGCTATAGAAAATAGAAAGAGGGCTGAGAAAAACGTCCAAGAGGCTTGCTGGAAAATGAGATTTGACCCACTATATAAAGGAGACAAAGTATAACGGATCTATAACGGCTAGCTGTGCGCGGTACCTTATCTCACCCCGCGGTTCCATATCGCTAAGGAACCGCGTAGGTACTTAAGGTACCGCCACTAGACTACGCTCCGTTTTTTGTCTTTTAGTGGGGTGGGAATATATGAGGTATTTGAAACCTTCAAAGGATATTCTAACAGCATTTGGAATATGCTATATTCAAATTTTCATTTTCCATTTTAATAAAACATTTTCTAAAAAAGAAAGTTTATTAAAAAGTCTTTTGTCATATTTAACAAAAGTGAGTTTTAAGGATAATCATTTTGATGATCACTATGTATGATTAAGAAAGGTTAGTGATATGATTATTACCTTGATGATAGTGTTAGTTAAATAATTCATTTTGTGTTTTAAACTAAATATGTTGTATGGTTTGTTGTGATCAAAACTAAGAAAGATTAGTTAACACTAATAATGTTTTTAGGCATCACTTGCATTAACACCTTGTGTTATAAAAGGAGGCTTTAGGGTTCATTATTGATATACTTTTTACTCACTTTCATTGTACTCAATCGATAATCAATACAAGTGAAAATTTAGTATACATTGTGTTTTGCTTTGTTCTTTGCTCTAAGTGTTAATTCCGCATAACAGTTAGATTGTCATAAACACAAAGTTTCTCTACGTGTTATACTTGATTTAATCTCGTTAACACAAATCTAATCGATCTAAGTTTGGGATCAACAAGTGGTATCAGAGCTTGTTGAGGAACTTTGATCAGAACCCAAAATCCTAATCGTATCAAAACCCTAAAATCATCATGTTGACCTCAACCTCAGAAACCCAAAATTCAGCATCCTCTAATCATAACCTCAAAATCCCCATGCTTGACCCTGATAACTTTGAACTATGGAAGTTCAATTTTGAGCAATATCTCCAAGTGGATAACTATATTCTCTGGGAGGTCGTTGAGCTTGAAAACAAGTTCAACCAGGAACAAAAGATCTTGGACTCCATTGAGAAAAGGAGAACAGCCAATGCTAAGGATGAAGAATTGCTTCCTAGACCTGAAGAAGGAAGAGCCACCTCAGCTGCAGAGGTAGCTGACAAAAGACTTGATATGAAGACTTTGAGTATTCTCAAACTAGCCATTGGAAGCAAGAATCAACAAAAATTCAGAAAGTATGAATCTGCAAAAGAGCTTTGGGAAGCCCTTGAGATCACCTATGGTGGTAATGAGGACACTCTCAAACAAAGGAAGAAGCAAATACTTATGGAATCTACTCTCTTTAAATCTTGACCTAATGAAAAGCTAAGTGAGATAAGAAGTCGTCTTCAAGATATCACTAGCAAGCTGGCAATCATGGAGACTGAATTTGAAGATGATGACATTAATGTTGCTTTCCTTGGAGCTCTTGGAGATGGGTGGGAAATTCATGCCAAGTCAATGATTGCCACTCAAGCCTACAAGAACATGACTTTTGATGACATCTATAATCAACTGAAAGTCATGGAATCTGAAGTTATTCTCAAACAAGGAAGTAAAACACCTTCTAAAAGTATGACGTTCATCTCTCACAATGATTCCTCATACGCTGACAACTCTTGCTTCGTCAACTGACAAACTTCTCATGACAACGGCTCAATAGACGTTGATACATATAACTATGCTTCACCAAGTCTTAAACCAGCAGGAGTTGATTTGGATACTGTATGTGCTTATGTTGCTTCTTTGCCCAATGGATCTTCAATTGGTTTTGAAGATCTTCAGCAAATTAATGATATTGTTCTTGAGGAGATGGATATCAAGTGGAATATGGCTCTTAGCATTATAAGAGCTAGTAGGTGGAACAAGAGATTTAGAAGGAAGATGACTTTCAATAGCAAAGAAACTGCTGGATTTGATAAATGCAAAGTTGAGTGTTTCAGTTGTCATAGAATGGGACACTTTGTGTAAAACCTGCATATAAATGCCATGAACAGTACAATACATAAACATACAAACCAATTAAAACTTGTCCTTTTATGTCATGAACACGTGTCACGAATATTAAATTCAGAAACTACGTACGTGTTAGTGCACGATAATTATTAAGTACGTTGTAATACACGATAATTATTAATTATAATAAATATAATCACGAGCATATGATCACGAACATTAAAACATGAACATGTGAACTACGTATTAAATATTATTACACGATAAACAAGTATTACGTATAATATATATATATCATGAATATTAAAACACGAACCAATACGAAGGTTTAATAAACACGAACGAACACGTAAATAGTTAAACACGAACAAAACTCGGGAATCCCTTTGGGCTAATGGTTGTCGCGGACACAAGGAGGCAAGAGGGGGCCCAAGCCCATTTTATTTTTGGTTAACTAAAGAAAACAAAACACAGAGTTTTCATTCTCAGAATTTTAACAAAAAACTAAAAACCCTAGCTTTGTTTGTCTCCTCTTGCCGCTGGCTATATAAGACACCAAGGGGTGTTCAGTTGATTTTGATTATTGATTTCGGGATTAAACATGTTCGTGTTCTTAGTTATTTTTCAAGCACGTGTTCAGTATCATCATAAACCTTGATCTTTTATTTTTATTTTTCTTTAATTATGTTCATGTGACTAATATTGAAAAAATAACTAACAACATGTAGATCAAATCAAGAAAACTTGAATAAGTGGGGTTTTGGTGGGGTTTGTTCGGCCGACACGCACAACCGAGAGCGCAATATCTCGCCTTGGTCTTGCGATCACCAACAACCGAGACCCCAAGGTCTCGGTGTGGACTTGGTGGTTCGGCAGCATGGACAAGGCATCCCGACTCAAGTCGGGTGCCGTTTGCTTTGTTTTGAGTCTCGGCGCAGCAGCAACAAGCACCACCGGCATCAGCCAGCGGCTGTTTTGTTCGTACAGTGGGAACCACAGCCCAAACTGGGGGAACCACCGGCTACAGCCGCTGGTGTACTCGGTTCAGCAATGGCTAGCGGAGCCACGACAGTGGCAATCGGCTAGACCAGGTTAGCCACTATCGGGGTTGTTTTGGTTCGGGTTATCTTTCTACATATATGTAAAACACGGGTCGGCCACAGGATTATTTTTACAAGGAAAAATTAAATTAATTAAACATGACTAATAATTAATTTAATTAATCATGTACTTAGGCTATATTTATTTTTAATAAATGATACATGTTTTAACGTAAGTATTTTGTTATTTAATTTAGACTATAGTTATTAATTAATTATTAAAACATGGACTTATAATTAATTAATAATTCATGACTTAGGTTATAATTAATAAAGTATTAATACATGATTAACCTATGTATTTTATTTAGACTAATTTAATTAAATCATACCTTTATTTAATTAAATCATATAACCTATAGTTTATTATATTACCATGACATTTAATTAATAAACTCTACTATTAATTACATGACTTATGACGTTTAACCAGTAAACTTTAACTTATATTATTAGCTTATTAATCCAGCTTATTTCTGAATATGGAAACTTTCTATTTCAGGAAACTTACTATTTTTGGAAACTTTCTATTTTTAGAAACTGATCTATTTTTAGAAAGTAATCTATTTTTGGAAACTTTCTATTTTTGGAAACTTTCTATTTTTGGAAACTTTATATTTTTGGAAACTTTATATTTTTGGAAACTTTCTATTTTAGGAAACCTGCTAATTTTTAGAAAGTTACTTATTATTACGCAACAAGTATAATAATACAAGAATACAAGATAACACTTATTCATAATACATGAAATACATGATTTATACAGTATACCATTTAAAATAGTAAATAAGACAAGAACATATAAGACAAGCTAAGAACATGTTATAACCAGTAACGTACTCAGTAATTAGACAACTTATACATGTCCCTTATTTATGTAGCATTAGTGAGGTCAGGGTAGGATTATTCATCCTTTCGTCTTTCCTCGTTCACTGGACACACGGTACGGATTTTCCGTCCTTCAGTATGTACATTCTTTCCTTATTAGGATTCCCCGTTTGCAGCCAACTGTTTTCCCAAGTATATGTTATATATTTTTTGATTACTTATGTTTAGTTTTAAATGCCTAAGCCATATACATGCATGACCAGTGTCACCTAGTTATGGAGGTACAATAATCATAACACTGGAGGCACCAGTGTTATGACTTCCCCAAGGCGGAGTGATTGCTCGTGGCGTCCCTTTACAGTTTTGGCCTTATATTTATATTAACATGTGGGGCGTATGGGTGCATCCTAGTTACATGTTTTACAAGATTCTCATGGTGAATGCGATGTGTGCCTTGCATCCTTCACAAGGAGTTGATCCCTCCTACCCAGACTAATTAGTTAGAGCCAACCCCTCTAATTGCATGATGAGGTCTCCTCTCCAAGTATTCAGGCACGGTGGAACCTCATGACCTATATGGGATATTTGCTAATTAATATAGTTTTCATATAAAAACATAAGTCTTTTCAAATTATAAAACTAGTTTTATGAACATGTTCTAGGTTATCTAGGACTTATACATTTCCGCTGCTATTAGTCTTTTATACTTATGTCATTTCATGCAATACTTGTATATCCGTTCATTGGGCGTTATGGTCAGCCGTTTTCCTTTCATGTTCCCAAATGGCAGGTACTCAATGGCGCTCGTAGACTTTAAGAGTATGTGCATATGGATTGGAAGCTATCTAGCCTTCATTACTTTATGCATTTTCCATACCTTACGCTACTTTATTTCTTTGGACATTGTTTAGTCCTTTCTCATTTCATTACTTATATTCATGTGTGTTGAGCTTATACTTGGACTACCGATGTTTGTTTCCCGTATTTCCATTCATGGTCATTTAATGTTTTTGAACATTTACCTTGCATGCTTTGATGACACGCCATATTACCTATGATATTCCATTTACCAAAATGGGGTGTTACAATTATGGTATCAGAGCCAAGGCTTCGACCTGTAGGCTCTTAAAACATGACCTATGATTAGTGGGTAATCACCATGGTCTTCCTAGAACTGACAGTTGTTTTCATGCATTTATTCATGTATCATTGTTACAGGAATTTTGACTAAGTAATGGTTGGTACAGGACCGGCCATATTTAGTCGCATGTGCTTTTAATCGAATCAATTTTTTTGATGAACTGACCCATATGCTTTCATCCTCGTCATATCATTTTGTTTAGGTGAACCAACCCATAGGCGTTCACCCAAACCCATGTCATTTCGTTATCATGCATTCATACACTGTTTTCATGCATAAAAAAATTTCATGTTTATATGCATAATTTTTTCCCATGTATATATGTTATGTTTTAATCAGTTTAATCATGCATTTTGTTTTATACTGTCAAATGGTTCTCACACGTGAACAAGAGAAACTGAATGCAGCAGTTCAAGTTGTTATGCAGCTCATGCTTCCTCAACTGAGGAATGAGATTCGAATCGAGGTGCAAGCTACCAGCAATCAGCACCAGCACCAGCATCAAAATCCTCCTCTTCCACCTCTAGCTACACTGATCACATGGCTGGAGCGATTCAATAAGCAGCATTCGAGGTCCTTCGAGAAGACTGACAGCCCCGATGAGGCTGAGAGCTGGTTAGCTCACATTAAGAAGATCTTTGACGTGATAGGATGTGACCATGTCTTTAAGGCGAGGTTATCTTATTACAAGTTTGAAGGAAACGTGCTTGCATGGCGGAAGGCAGTGAAACTGTCAGAGGGAGGCGACGATTAGGTGGCTGGCTTGACATAGGCACAGTTAAGGGAGTTGGTTATGAGACAGTTCTTTCCAAAAGCTGAGCAGGATAAGATTAAGAGGGAGTATCATGGGATTAGATAGAGAGCTGTGTAAAACATCAATGAGTTCATGCAGAGGTTTCTTCGTTTGGTTGGAATCCTTGGCGCAGCAGCTGGGACTGCAGAGGAGCAAGCGTATCACTTTCATTGGGCTCTTCGCACATCTGTCGCCAATAACATGGTGTTTGCTACATTCAATACTGTGGCACAAGTAACAAATGTAGCCCGTAAGTTGGAGATGTTCCAAGAGGGGGATGAGTTTGGAGAGGCAGAAAGACCCGACAAGATGTTTATTTCGTCATTCAGCGGTGATCATTTCATTTCATTAAGTACTATCCAAATATTTATCTTTCTCTATACAATTGCATCTTTCAGGAAGAAGACTGGGGACCAGTCCCAACCGGCCACTCAGCAGCAGAGTCAGCATAAGGATAACGGTCAGACCCAAGACCGTTCTACTTTGGATAGGCGTGGCGGTAATGAAAATTATTGTAACAACGCTAACAACTCCAACAGCAGCAGGTCCCTAAACTTACTCATTTCTTATGTTACATGCTTTATGATTCATAATTCTAACACTTCAGCATCTACTACCAGGAATAATGGCAATGGGAAGGGGCAGGACCGCAGAGGTTCACAGCCCAACCGTGCAGCTACATCTGGTATTACGTCTTACGATTTTCTGCATTGTCCTATTGGTACTCATTAACCATGTCTCATGTATACTTTTCTGAACAGGCTCCCAGCCAGCAAGGGCACTTGTTAGAGGGTATACTCACCCTCTCTTCACTACATGAAATCGTAGCTACCCAGGGCCATGTCGCCGTGATAGCGATGCTTGCTTCAAGTGTGTCCAGCCATGCCATCGCATGAAGGACTGTCGTAAGGGTGAGATTGAGGGCACTTCTGGACGTGCCGACTCCAAGCCACCTCCTACTACTGGACGGGTGTACACAAACTCGCGTGATCAGGACAACAAGTCAACGGGTACCATCACTGGAATCTTGTATATGTATGGTCAAGCTGCATGCGTCTTATTTGACACGGGTGTTACTCATTTAGTCATATCTACTGTTTATGCCAAGAGTATTAGGATATCCCCTATGCAATTAGAAAATGTCTTAAACATTTCCACGCCCTTAAGAGACTCTGTACGCATCACACATGGGTACAAGGGTCTTCCCCTCGAGTTTGACGACAAGATTCGTCCAGTTAACGCACTTCCATTAGACATGTGTGATTTTGACATGATATTAGGCATGGATTGGCTATCCAAAGATCACGCCACCATTGACTGCCATTCATATCGGGTCATCTTCGGTGATGTAAACGCACCCGAGTACATTTACAACGGTATTATACCCGGAAGGTCTGTACAAATAATTTCAACCTTACAAGCACGTGTATTACTGTCACATGGTTGCGAGGTCTATTTAGCTACTGTTCATGATATGGAGGCTGAATCTCCATCTATCCAGAATTAGTCGATCGTGTCAGAATTTCCCGACGTGTTTCCAGAAGAACTTCCGGGCATACCACTTGCTCGTGAGGTAGAGTTTAATATTGAGCTCATCCAAGGAGCTGAGCCAATTTCCTAGGCTCCTTATTGCATGGCTCCAATAGAGCTTAATAAGTTAAAGGAACAACTAAAGGAACTTTTGGAACGAGTTTTCATCCGGCCCAATACATCTCTATGGGGTGCACCGGTTTTATTCGTGAAGAAGAAGGACGACAGTATGCGTCTCTGCATTGATTATCGTGAGCTTAATAAGATCACCTAGGAATCGATATCCTTTGCCACGCATTGATGATCTGTTTAACCAACTCCAATGGGCCAAACATTTCTCCAAGATTGATCTGAGATCGGGCTATCATCAGTTACGGGTGAAAGAGAAGCTGCTCGCCAAGACTACTTTCCGTACACTTTATGGAAACTACGAATTTGTAGTCATGCCATTTGGCCTTACTAATGTTCCAGCAGTTTTCATGGACTTGATGAACCGTATCTTCAATGAGTTTCTAGAAAAGTTCTTCATTGTCTTCATTGACGATATTCTGATTTTCTCTAAGTCAAAGGAGGAACACGAAGACCATCTTAGTATTATAGATACTTCGCCAAAAGTAGTTGTATACCAAGTTCTCCAAATGCAAATTGTGGTTAAGTAAAGTGGCGTTCCTAGGCCATATAGTATCCACAGAAGGAATAACCATGGATCCTGCAAAGGTTGAGGCTATTACCAAGTGGCCAAGACCGACATCAACAACTGAAGTTTGCAGCTTTCTAGGCTTAGCTGGTTATCACCGTAGGTTCGTAGAGAACTTTTCCCCATTAGCACTGCAATTGACCAAACTGATGCGGAATGGGAGAAATTTGTCTTGACTGAAGAAAGAGAGAAGATATTTGAAGACCTAAAGCAGAGGATGGTATCTGCACCAATTCTTACTCTCCCATCTGGTACAGGTGGATTTCAAATCTATAGTGATGCTTCAGGGAAGGGACTTGGTTGTGTTCTCATGCAACATGGGAAAGTGATTGCTTACGCATCACGGAAGCTTAAGCCTTGTGAGGAGAACTACCCTACGCATGACTTGGAACTTGCAGCAGTCGTGTTTGCACTGAAGATATAGAGGCACTACTTGTATGGCGAATCATGTGATATCTTCACAGATCACAAGAGTCTAAAATACATCTTCACTCAACGTGAACTGAACATGAGGCAGAGAAGGTGGTTAGAGCTGTTGAAGGATTATGACATTAATCTGTAGTATCATCCCGGCAAGGCGAATGTAGTGGCAGATGCTCTTAGTAGAAAGTCGGGTATGATCAGCGGCATTAAGATAGATGTAGAGATTATACGAGACTTGGAGCGACTAGATATTGAGATCATGGTACGTGGACAACATGGTTGTTGGGCTAATCTTATAGTGGAGCCTGAGTTACTCTATAGGATCAAGGAATCTTAGAAGGATGATGGTGAAATATGGGCAATCATTCAAAACTTGGAGCAGCAGACGGAGTATCGCTTGGATGACGACGGTATCTTATGACAGGGCACTATACTTTGTGTTCCTGATGATCTTACACTCAGGGAAGCATTATTGTTTGAAGCTCATAGCTCCCCATTCTCCATTCATCCTGGTTCAACAAAGATGTACCACGAAATCAAGCAGTATTTCTGGTGGAGTTGTATGAAACAAGATGTTGTTACCTATGTCTCCAAATGTCTTACCTGCCAGCAGGTTAAGATCGAGCATCAACGGTCTAGTGGTCTACTACAACCATTAGACATTCCAGAGTGGAAGTGGGACAAGATCACCATGGATTTTGTCATCGGACTTCCGCAAACCAAGAGGAAGCCTTATGTAATTTGGGTCATCGTTGATCGACTTACCAAGTCAGCTCATTTCTTGCCCATCCGCAAGGATGATCCAGTTAGCAAATTGGTTGACACATATAAGAAGGAGATCATGAGACTTCATGGTGCTCCATCCAGTATCATCTCGGACAGAGATCCTCTGTTTACTTCGCGATTTTAGAGGAGTCTGCAGAAAGCTTGGGGTACTGATGAGACTGCATTTATACATAGTCTCATCGTTCTTTTTGGGCTTTAAATGCTAACAAATGTCATAACATGCAGTATTATATGCTTGTTTTTGTTACTTATGTATTTTTGGTATGGATATCGTGAAAAAGACAAAAGATCACAAGAAACAAGCAAAAAACGAACATGAGAAACGAAGCCGCACAATGAACCGGGTCCAGTTATGATTTCCCAAGAAAAAGTCCTTGAAGAATTGAAGATGTACAAGAAAGGTCCTTTATAATTGAAGAAATGACACTTTATACCCTTGTATTACGTACGTGTTATTACACGAATAAGAATTACAAGTATTACGTACGTGTTATTACACGATAAGTATTTATTACATATTAAGACATGATAATTATTATCAACAATAATCATAATCACGAACATGAAAATCATGAACGTAAATAATCACAAACTTATTATTACGTATTTACGTATATTTATTACAATTACGAATAAATATAGTTTACGACACGAACGATAACTAAATAAAATCACGTGGACACGACACGAGATCACGTATAATATTTAGACACGGATAACAGTGGGTTTCCCTTGTGGGCCCCACATACCCGCGGCAAGAATTAAGATAAAAGGCCAAGCCTATGTTGATTTTTTACCAAAACTAGAAAAAGGGAAATATACTTTTCATAATTACAAAAGTTAGAAAAATATCAAAACCCTAAATCTCTTTTTTCTCTCCTCTTGGCCGCCGGGTATAACATACCAAAAGGGTGTGATTGGTTGATTTTGGTGATCAATTCTTGCAAGGGTGTCCGTGTTTTCATTCTTCATCGTTTCACGTATTCGGTATCATTAAACACCTTTTCTTTTTATGTTTTTATTAAATAATAACACATGAAATCATAGAGTTGTAAAAAAAAGTTAACTAACATGTAATTAATCATGGGAGGGTAATTAATCATATTGTTTTAGGGGTGTTTGTTCGGCCGACGCAAGGAATCGAGACCCCATGGTCTCGGCTTGCTTTGCTGCGCATCAACCGAGACCCCATGGTCTCGGTGTGATGTTTTTGTGTCTCGGCCGCAAGAACAAGGGAACCCCGACATGCGTCGGGGTGTGTTTTGGCTTTTTGGGTCTCGGCTAAAAACAAAACATGCACCACCGGCTTAAGCCGGTGGCTCAATAAGGAATACAGGGGGACTTTTGCTAGCCGGCGGCTAGCCAAGACCGAGGGAACCACCGGCGTGGGCCGGTGGCTGTTTTGCGAAAATAGTGGCAACCGGCCAAGCCGGTTTGCCACTGTTAAGGATGCGTTTGTTTGACCGGTTCACGGGTCCGGTTCACGGGTTCACGAACACGGTTCATGACACGCTTAGTATATTAAAACACGGTTCATGACATGTTAGATTTAAACACCGGTTCGATTCACGACTTGATTTTTGACAAGTTAATTATTTTTATAAGATAAATAATTACAAGATTAATTATATTATTTAAACATGTACATAAATAATTTAATTTGGACATGACTTAGGCTATTATTATTATTAATAGTACATGGATTTTAACCTAAGTATTTATTTTTTAATTAGACTATATAATTAATTAATTATTAAACATGTCTTATAATTAATTAATTTACATGACTTAGGTTATATTAATATAAATATTAATACAGGTTTTAACCTAAGTATTTTAAACACTTTAATTTAATTAAATCATGATTATATTTAATTAAATCTTATAACCTATAGTTTATTTAATTTACATGTAATAATTAATAAACTATACTATTAAATCACATGACTTAGAATATTAATCAGTAAAACTTAAGCTTATATTATTAGCTTAATAATCCAGCTTATTTCTAATTATGAAAACTTTCTATTTTTAGAAACTTATTTAATTAAGGCAGCTAATCTATTTATGGAAACTTTCTATTTTTAGAAACTTATCTATTTTAAGCAGTAAATCTATTTTTGAAAACTTTCTATTTTTGGAAACTTTCTATTTTTTGGAAACTTCCTATTTTTGGAAACTTTCTATTTTAGGAAACCTGCTATTTTAAGAAAGTTACTTATTATTACATAACTAGTATAATAATACAAGAAACACAAGTTATACTTAATCAGTATAGACAGAATACATGATAAACACAGCATAACGTTAAAATCAGTAAAATAAGACATGAACATATAAAACAAGCTAAGACAGGATATAAAACCAGTTACGTATACAGTAATCAAAATACTTATACATGTATATTATTTATTTAGCATTAGTGATATCGAAGTAGGACTCTCTTCCGTTCGTCTTCTTCGTTCACTTGACAAAAGGTAAGGATTCTCTGTCCTTTCAGTATGGAAATTCTTTCCTTATTAGGATTCTCCGTATGCAGCCAACTGTTTTCCTAGTATATGTTTTATATGTTTTTGAATTGCTTATGTTTAATTAGATACCTAAATCCATATACATGCATGACTAGTTTCACCTAGTTATGGAGGTACCATAACCTTAACACTGGAGGCACCAGTGTTATGACTTCATCACGGCGGAGTGATAGCTCGTGGCGTCCCTTCAGCTTTTGGCCATATTATTATTATCATGTGGGGCGTATGGTTGCATCCTAGGTTACATGTTTTTACAGATTATTTAGGTTAATGTGGTGTGTGCCTTGCATCCTTCACAAGGAGCTGATCCCTCCTACCCAAAAACTTATATTAATTAGAGGCAACCCCTCTAATTGCATGACGAGGTCACCACTCCAAGTATTCATGCACGTTGATATTTAATGATCTATATTTTCTAATGGTAAACATGTTAAACAGATTTTATAAGATAAACATAAGGCTTTTCAAATTATAAAAACAGTTTTACTAAGCTATACCAGGTTTTCCAGGACATAGACATTTCCGCTGCTATATGCTTATATGCATATATTATTCATTCTATACTTGTATATCCGTGCATTGAGCGTTATGCTCAGCCGTTTTCCTTTCATGTTCCCAAAACGGCAGGTACTCAGGGACGCTCGTAGACTTTAAGCGTACGTGCATATGGATTAGAAGCTTCCTAGCCTTCATTACTTTATGCATTTCTTCATACTTTGATACTCATTTCTATGGACATTGTTTAGCCCTTTTCATTTATAGTACTTATGTTTTTGTGTGATGAGCTTTACTTTGGGGTACTGATGTTTGTTTATGGTATTTCTTTTATGGTCATGTGATGTTTAATACATTTATCCTTGTATGCTTTGATGACACGCTATAATCACGTGTGACATTACATTTACCAAAATGGGGTGTTACAACTATGGTATCAGAGCCAAGGCTTCGACTTGTAGGCTCTCAAAACATGACCCGTGATTAGTGGGTAGTTACTATGGTCTTCCTAGAACTGACAGTCGGTTTTCATGCATTCATCATTTTCATGCATACATATATATGTCATTGTCGCAGGTTTATGACTAAGTAATGGTTGGTACAAGACTGGCCCTATTTAGTCGCATGTGCTTTTATCGAAACTTTTAACTTTGGGATCAACCCATTGGCGTCCCCTCGCCATGTCTTTTGTTTTGAGTGAACTGACCAAAGGCGTTCACTCTCGCGCATATAAAAGTTTTCATAAAACTGCATCATGCATTCATGTACTAGTTTTTCTACATAATTTTTTTTTCTCATGATTTATTGGTATAAATTTTTTTCATGTATATACTTTATGTTTTGATCAGTTAATAATGTATTTTTATGTTATATTGTCAGATGGATCTCAAACGCGAGAAGGAACAACTTAGTGCAGCAGTTCAAGCTGCAATGCAAGCTATGCTTCCTCAGCTGAGGAACAAGATGAGGGCTGAGGTGCAGGCTGCCAACAATCAGCAACAACACCCAGTACCTCCTCCTCCTCCTCCAGCAACATTGGTCACATAGCTGGAGAGATTCAATAAGTTATGCCCTCGAGCTTTCGAGAGAACTGATAGCCCCAGTGAAGCTGAAAGCTGGTTTGCTCACACTAAGAAGATCTTCGATGCCATGGGCTGTGACCCCGTCTTCAAGTCGAGGTTGGCCTGCTACCGGTTCGAAGGTGATGTATTAGCATGGTGGAAGGCACTTAAGCAGTCTGAGGGAGGTGATAATTGGGTGGCTGGTTTAACTTGGGCTCAGTTCAGGGATTTGGTGATGGGACAGTTCTTTCCCAAGGCTGAGTAAGACAAGTCTAAGAGAGAGTACCATGGAATCCCACAGAGAGCTCGGGAGAATAACAACGAGTTCATGCAGTGCTTTCTTCGTTTAGCGGTTTTCTTGGTGCAGCAGCAGGTACTCTCGAAGAGCAAGCATACCACTTTTGGTGGGCTCTTCGTACATCGGTCGCAAACAACTTGGTGTGTGCTACGTTCAACACGGTGGCACAAGTAGTTGATGCAGCACGTAAGCTGGAGATGTTGTAGGAAAGAGAAGAGTTCGGGGAAGCAGAGAGACCCGAGAAGAGGTAAACATTCATCATTCAGCGGTGACCAAACCGTATTCTTTTCAACATATGTCAAAATTTACATCTCTTTTAAACTGAATCTTCTAGGCAGAAGACTGGGGGCCGGTCTCAGCCGGCTACTCAGCAACAGCCTACTCAGCCCAAGGGAAACGGTCAGACTCACGACCGTTCTACTACAGATAGGCGTAGTGGTAATGATAATTACCGTAATAACGCTGGAAAATCCAACAGCAGCAGGTCATTATACTTACTCATTTTCTTATGATTACATGCTATAGTTCTTAATTCTGACACATTAGAGAATCTTCTACCAGGAATCATGGTAACGGGGAGGGACCAGAACCAGAGAGGTTCACAGCCGAACCGTCCAACTATCACTGGTATTCAATCTTACGAATTATATGTATTGTCCTTGGTACCTATTATCATGTCTCATTTATATTGTTCTTATCAGGCTCTCAGCCAGCAAGGACGCCTGTTGGAGGATATACTCATCCTCTTTGCACTACCTGCAACCGTAGGCACCCAGGGCCATGTCGCCGCGACAGCAACGCATGTTTCATGTGTGGTCTTCCTGGCCATCGCATGAAGGACTGTCGCAAGGGAGAGATGGAGGGCACATCAGGACATGCTGATACCAAGCTGCCTCCTACTAGTGGACGCGTTTACACGACATCCCGCGATCGACCAACAAGTCTACTGGTACCATCACTGGGATCTTGTATATGTATGGTCAAGCTACATGTGTTCTTTTTGACACGGGTGCTACTCACTCGTTCATTTCTACTGCTTATGCTAAGAATGTTAGGATACTCCCCATGCCACTAGAGAATATACTGAATATTTCCACGCCTTTAAGAAACTCTGTACGCATAACCCATGTGTACAAGAGCTTCCCTTAGAGTTCGATAACATGATTTGTCCTGTTGACGCACTTCCGTTGGACATGAATGATTTGGACATGATATTGGGCATGGATTGGTTATCCAAGCATCACGCTACCATAGACTGCCATTCATATCGAGTTATCTTCGGTGATGTTAATGCACCAGAGTACATTCACAACGGGTTCATACCCGAAAGGTCTGTACAAATCATATCAAGCCTACAAGCACGTGCATTACTTTCACATGGTTGCGAGGGCTATCTAGCAACTGTTCATGACATGGATGCTGAATCTCCATCAATTTAGAATCAGCCGATAGTGTCAGAATTTCCAGATGTATTTCCAGAAGAACTTCCGGGCATACCACATGCACGTGAAGTAGAATTTAATATCGAGCTCATCCCAGGAGCTGAGCCGATTTCCAAGGCTCCTTATCGCATGGCTCCCATAGAGTTGAAGGAGTTGAAGGATCAATTGTAAGAACTTCTGGAGCGAGGCTTCATTCGACCGAGCGCATCTCCATGGGGCGCACCGGTCTTATTCGTTAAGAAGAAGGACGGTAGTATGCGTCTTTGCATAGACTATTGCGAGCTCAACAAGATTACCATCAGGAATAGGTATCCTCTACCACGCATAGACGATCTTTCTGACCAACTCCAAGGGGCCAAAAATTTCTCCAAGATTGATCTAAGGTCGGGCTATCATCAGCTACGGGTTAAAGAGCAGGACATTGCCAAGACTGCTTTCTGTACACGCTATGGCCACTACGAATTTGTAGTAATGCCATTTGGCCTTACCAATGCTCCAGCAGTGTTCATGGATTTGATGAACAGAATCTTCCATGAATTTTTGGACAAGTTCGTCATTGTCTTCATTGACGACATCCTGATATTCTCTAAGTCCAAGGAGGAACACGAAGACCATCTTCGTACAGTATTACAGATTCTTCGCCAGAAGCAGCTGTATGCTAAATTCTCCAAGTGTGAGTTCTGGTTAGACAACGTGGCATTCTTAGGTCACATTGTATCAGCAGAAGGAATCACTATGGATCCAGCAAAGGTTGAGACTATTACCATGTGGCCAAGACCGACATCAGCGACGAAAGTTTGCAGTTTCCTAGGCTTAGCTGGTTACTACCATAGGTTCGTGGAGAACTTTTCCCGTTTAGCACAACCATTGACCAAAATGATGCGAAAAGATTCGTCTGGACTGAAGAAAGAGAGAAGAGCTTTGAAGACCTAAAGCAGAAGTTAGTATCTGCACCGATTCTTACTCTCCCATCTGGTACAGGCGGATTCCAGATCTACAGTGATGCATCGGGGAAGGGACTTGGCTGTGTTCTCATGAAACATGGGAAAGTGATCGCGTACGCTTCATGACAGCTTAAGCCTTATGAGGAAAATTACCCTACGCATGACTTGGAACTCGCAGTAGTCGTGTTTGCATTGAAGATATGGAGGCTCTACTTGTATGGAGAATCATGTGACATTTTCACGGACCACAAGAACTTGAAGTACATCTTCACTCAACGTGAATTGAACATGAGACAGAGGAGATGGTTAGAGTTGTTGAAGGATTATGACATTAATCTGCAGTATCACCCGGGCAAGGCGAATGTAGTGCTAGATGCACTTAGCAAAAATCCGGAATGATAAACGACATTTAAATTGAGGAGGAAATTATAAGAGACTTGGAGCGACTAGACATTGAGATCATGGTACGTGGATAACACGGTTACTGGGCTAATCTTAGAGTGAAACCCGAGTTACTCTCTAGGATCAAGGAATCTCATAAAGATGATGGTGAAATCTGGGCGATAACTCAGAATCTGGAGAAGCAGACATAATTTCGAGTAGACGCAGATGGTATCATATGGCAGGGCACGAGACTTTGTGTTCCTGATGATCAAGAACTCCGGGAAGCATTGTTAGCTGATGCTCATAGCTCCCCATTCTCTATTCATCCTGGTTCGACCAAGATGTACCATGACATCAAGCACTACTTTTTGTGGAGTGGTATGAAACAGGATGTTGTGACTTACGTCTCCAAATGTCTTACCTGCCGGCAGGTTAAGATCGAGCATCAGCGATCTGGCGGTCTTCTTCAACCGTTAGATATTCCAAAGTGGAAGTGGGACAAAATCACCATGTATTTTGTTACTGGTCTTCCGAAGACAAAGAGGAAGCACGATACGATTTGGGTTATCGTTGATCGACTTACCAAGTCAGCTCATTTCTTACCGATCCATAAGGAAGATTCGGTCAGTAAACTCGACGATACTTACAAGAAGGAGATCATGAGACTTCATGGTACTCCATCCAGCATCGTCTCAAACAGAGATCCTCGTTTCACTTCGCGATTTTGGAGAAGTCTGCAGAAAGCTTGGGGTACAAAACTTAAGCTTAGCACGGCTTTTCATCCACAAACAGACGGGCAATCGGAGCGAATGACTCAGACATTAGAAGACATGTTGAGGTCATGTGTGTTGGAATGGACGGGAGATTGGGACGATTACATCTGTTTGGTAGAGTTTTCATACAACAACAGTTGGCACGCAAGTATCAAGTGTGCTCCGTTCGAGATGTTGTATGGTAGAAAGAGTCACGCCCCAATATGCTGGGATCAGGTTGGTGAGCGAACACTTGAAGGACCAGAAATGATTGAGTTGACCAACGAGAAGGTCGTAGTAGCTAAGAAGAAATTGCAAGAAGCACGATCACGTCAGAAGAGTTATGCCGACAAGCATCGTATGGACTTACGTTTTAACGTAGGAGATCACGTCTTCCTTAAGGTATCGCCGACACATGGTGTTAGACGTTTTGCAATCAAAGGTAAGCTCAGTCCTCAATTCATCTGACCGTTTGATGTCATTGAGCGAGTCGGTGAAGTATCTTATCGTTTAGCGTTACCTCCGTAGCTTTCTCATGTCCAAGATGTTTTCCATGTGTCCTTACTCAGAGGGTACAAGTATCATCCCCTTCATATGGTTCAGTATCCACTTGAACAGATTCGCGAAGATCTTACTTTCATAGAAGAACCCGAACGAGTTCTTGACACACAAGAACGAGTCATGAGAAGGAAGACGATTCCATTCGTCAAAATCCTTTGGAGGGATCATACCGAGCGGCAAGCCACTTGGGAAACAGAGGAGTCTATCTGGACTTCTTACCCTCATTTCATCTTTTGAATTCGAGTATGTTCTTCTTTTCCAGTTTACATTATCTATAATTCAGGGACGAATTATTCTTTTTAGGGGGGAAGAGTTGTAAAACCCGCATGCTTTTACCATGAATAGTACCCTTATGATCGTACGTACATGATTAGAACTTTCCTTATTTAGCACGTTTACGTTTCACGAATAAGAATTACAAGTATTACGTACGTGTTATTACACGATAAGTATTTATTACGTATCAAGACACGATTATTATTATCAACAATAATCATAATCACGAACATGAAAATCATGAACGTAAATAATCATGAATTTATTATTACGTATTTACGTATATTTATTACAATTACGAATAAATATAGTTTACGACACGAACGATAACTAAATAAAATCACGTAAACACGACCCGAGATCACGTATAATATTTAGACATGGAAAATAATGGTTTCCTTTGTGGGCCCCACATACCCGCGGCAAGAAACAAGAGAAAGGGCCAAGCCCATGTTGATTTTTTACCAAAACTAGAAAAAGGGAAATATACTTTTCATAATTACAAAACCCTAAATCTCTCTTTTCTCTCCTCTTGGTCGCCGGGTATAACACACCAAAAGGGTGTGATTGGTTGATTTTGGTGATCAATTCTTGCAAGGGTGTTCGTGTTTTCATTCTTCATCGTTTCACGTATTCGGTAAATCATTAAACCCCTTTTCTTTTTATGTTTTTATTAAATAATAACACATGAAATCATAGAGATATAAAAACAAGTTAACTAACATGTAATTAATCATGGGAGGGTAATTAATCATAGTGTTTTAGGGGTGTTTGTACGGCCGACGCAAGGAACCGAGACCCCATGGTCTCGGCTTGCTTTGTTGCGCATCAACCGAGACCCCATGGTCTCGGTGTGATGTTGTTGTGTCTCGGCCGCAAGAAAAAGAGAACCCCGACATGCGTCGGGGTGTGTTTTGTCTTTGTGGGTCTCGGCTAAAAACAAAACATGCACCACCGGCTTAAGCCGGTGGCTAAATAAGGAAAGCAGGGGGAACTTTTGCTAGCCGGTGGCTAACCAAGACCAAGGGAACCACAGGCGTGGGCGGGTGGCTGTTTTGCGAAAACAGTGGCAACCGGCCAAGCCGGTTTGCCACTATTAAGGGTGTGTTTGTTTGACCGGTTCACAGGTCCGGTTTACGGGACCGGTTCACGGGTCCGTTTCACGGGTTCACGAACACGGTTCATGACACGCTTAGTAAATTAAAACACGGTTCACAACATGTTAGATTTAAATACGGGTTCGATTCACGACTTGATTTTTACAAGTTAATTATTTTTATAAGATAAATAATTACAAGATTAATTAAATTAATTAAACATGTACATAATTAATTTAATTTGGACATGACTTAGGTTATTATTATTATAATAATACATGGATTTTAACCTAAGTATTTATTATTTAATTATACTATATAATTAATTAATTATTACACATGTCTTCTAATTAATTAATTTACATGACTTAGGTTATATTAAAATATAAATATTAATACACGTTTTAACCTAAGTATTTTAAAGACTTTAATTTAATTAAATCACGATTATATTTAATTAAATCTTATAACCTATAGTTTATTTATTTACATGTAATAATTAATAAATTATACTATTAAATCACATGACTTAGAATATTAATCAGTAAAACTTAAGCTTATATTATTTTTAGAAACTTATTTAATTAAAGCAGCTAAACTATTTATGGAAACTTTCTATTTTTAGAAACTTATCTATTTTAAGCAGTAAATCTATTTTTGGAAACTTTCTATTTTTGGAAACTTTCTATTTTAGGATACCTGCAATTTTTACAAAATTACTTATTATTACACAACCAGTATAATAATACAAGAAACACAAGTAATACTTAATCAGTATAGACAAAATACATGATAAACACAGCATAACGTTAAAATCAGTAAAACAAGACATGAACATACAAAACACGCTAAGACAGGATATAAAACCAGTTACGTATACAGTAATCAAAATACTTATACATGTATATTATTTATGTAGCATTAGTGAGATCAAAATAGGACTCTCTTCCGTTCGTCTTCTTCGTTCACTGGACACAAGGTACAGATTCTCCGTCCTTTCAGTATGGACATTCTTTCCTTATTAGGATTCCCTGTATACAGCCAACTGTTTTCCCAGTATATGTTTTATATGTTTTTGAACTGCTTATGTTTAATTAGATACCTAAAGCCATATACATGAATGACCAGTTTCACCTAGTTATGGAGGTACCATAACCATAACATTGGAGGCACCAGTGTTATGACTTCACCACGATGGAGTGATAGCTCGTGGCGTCCCTTCAGCTTTTGGCCATATTATTATTATCATGTGGGGCGTATGGGTGCATCCTAGGTTACATGTTTTTATAGATTATTAAGGTGAATGTGGTGTGTGCCTTGCATCCTTCACAAGGAGCTGATCCCTCCTACCCAAAAACTTATATTAACTAGAGGCAGCCCTTCTAATTGCATGACGAGGTCACCCCTCCAAGTATTCATGCACGTTGATATTTCATGACCTATATTGGCTAATGTTAAACATGTTAAACAGATTTTATAAGATAAACATAAGGCTTTTCAAACTATAAAACTAGTTTTACTAAGTTATACCAGGTTTTCCAGGACTTAGACATTTACGCTGCTATATGCTTATATGCTTATATTATTCATGCTATACTTGTATATCCATGCAATGAGCGTTATGCTCAGCCGTTTTCCTTTCATGTTCCCAAAACGGCAGGTACTCAGGGACGCTCGTAGCCTTTAAGCGTACGTGCATATGGATTGGAAGTTTCCTAGCCTTCATTACTTTATGCATTTCTTCATACTTTGATACTCCTTTCTATGGACATTGTTTAGTCCTTTTCGTATACAGTACTTATGTTTGTGTGTGATGAGCTTTACTTTGGGGTACCGATGTTTGTTTCCGGTATTTCGTTTATGGTCATGTGATGTCTAATACATTTATCCTTGTATGCTTTGATGACACGCCATAATCACGCATGACATTCCATTTACCAAAATGGGGTGTTACAAGTTTGGTCCCTAATGTTTGTCAAAAGTACAAAAAGGTCCCTTGAGTTTGAAGATTTGGCAAGATTAGTCCCTCTAATTTGACGACTTGTCACTTTTATTCCTCCTTAATGTCAACCATGCAAGAAAGGACCTTCAAGTATCAATAAAAGTCAAGTCTAGCCCTTTAAATATCAAGAATGTGCAAAATAAGCCTTTGAAAATACTTTGGAAAAGTATTTGTGGCCAAAGTATAAAAACTGAAACTTCATTTATAAAGGAAATGAGTTTATGGGCTGATTAAACTTGTTTTACATGTTTCCCCAAAATACAAGGACCAAAGTTGCCACATAAACTTTCATATACACAAACACGCGCCAAACAATTACCTTCCATCGTTTTCAGATCAAAAATAGTAACTATTCAGCCTCAAGAACCAAGTTACCACCCCCACTTAAACAAAGGGTTATTTTCAATTACCCTACCCAAAACTTGATTCACCCTCCCACGCTTCATCCTACACACGCACATCAACAATTCCATCACCCAATGGTCCCCACCATTCAACCTGTCCACCTATCACATCACAACTTAGCCTCTAAGGAATGCCACATGGCCAAATCAACGTCCCACACTCACTACTTGGTCCCCAAGCACAAAATGAAGGGTTTAAATCATTTTGGACAGCTTAACAACTCAACACGCATTCAAGCACACAAGGGCATTTTTGGGAATTTTTAGCTAGGGTTTATATGTACTATTCATTCTAGAATCATCATATGAGTAGTTTATAAGGAGACCTGAACTTGTGAGGGTCCCTTTGTTCCAGTTTTTGCTTTCTCTCTTGTAATTTCCTTTTAAATTAATAAAATTTGGTATTTTCTAAAAATTGAATCGTAATTCCTTTTTGTTGTTTGAAGTTTGTAAGGAAAACCAAAGGTTGAGTTCCATTAGTTGTTCTGAAAGTGTTTTGGTAGTTTGAAGAAGCCACTTTTTGGTTTAAAAAGGTTTTCAAGTTTTGAAAAGTTTTCAAAAAGGGTTTCTGTTTTGAAGTTTTTACTTGTGCTAACCCCTTCCAAAAGCTATAAGCTCTTGCAAGCTTGTTTACACCAAGCTTGTGAAGGTTTATCAACATTTAGATAGGCTATTTGTTGATTGTGTTGAAGATCAAAGGCGTTGAGGTTCAGCTGTTGAACCTTCAAACAAGGTTATACTCATTTCTTGTTCAATGTACCTTAGGTGTGTTCTAGCTGTTGAATCACACTCTAGGGAGCATTGATGACCTTCCGTAGGAAGTAAAGGGAAGAAAGTTCACTCTCTCTCACTTTTCTTTCTTTAAATTTTGGTTAAAAATCTGTTTGATTAAGTTGCTATGTGATTTGGTGATTTTGTGTTTGTGTTTCTTTTTTTATTGATTAAGTCTGCTTAGTGTCACCTAGTTGAGCTAATTAGGCTATAAAATAAGTAGGTTGTTTGCAAAAATAAAAAGTTTCTTTGAAAAAGTTCTAAAACAAGGCTGTTTGGGATTTTTAGGATCAAAAGGCCTTGTGGCATTTTGCCCTTGGTTCTTACGGTTGTTTTTTACTCAACAGGGTTTTAAGCAAGTTTTGGAAAAGTTTTTTCATGTTTTTGGAAAAATCTGTCTAAGTGTTCTTGAGTTGGTCAAACACATCAGAAGGCTGCAAATCTTTGTTTGTAGGAGTTAGGGTTTGATATCTGGTGTGCTAACAGCTTATGTGGTGGTCTATTTGTGATATATTTGGTTGCTGGAATTGGTAGCTTATTGAGTGGCTTTTAGCTTATTGAAAGTCACTAAAGTGGTCATTTGCATCAACAAAAGTGACCACTTGATTTGGACTTGCATTTGTTTCTCTAGTGTATGCCATGCTTTTTGGTTGATTGTTATTGGATATTTGGCTGCTTGTGAACTTGTTTTGATCTTTTGTTTGCTTATTTGAAGGGTAATAAGCTCACTAGCTTATAAGCTTTTACCTGCCAAAACACAAGTTAAGTAAACCAACTGGTTTGCTTGATTCACTGGTCTTGACCTTAAGACTTCCTCCAAAAAGGCTCAAAACAAGCCTATAATCATCCCAAAAGCAAGTTCTGAAAGGTTGGTTAAATTTGGTACGCGTTGACTTTTGTTGACCAAGCACATAATTGCTTATTGGATTAAATTGGCTTATTGGTACATGCAACAACTTTGCTTTTGTAATAGGTGTCATTTTTCTCAACTTAATATCAATTCTGGAAGGTTTCAGCTTATTTTGTTAAGGTTTTGCTAGAAAACCAACTTATTTGGCTTTTTCAGCCAGCTTATTAGCTTCTACAGCTTATTTCACTAGCCTTTTTGGATTTTTCTTGTTGATTATTCTTAGTTAAGCTATTTGTGAGCTTTTGCAAAAAGAATCAGCTTTTGAAACCCCCTAGAACTCAAACCCGACTATTTTGTCTGTTAGTAAAAAAGCTTAATTCAAGTTTCTGGCTTATTTCTTGGTCTTTTTCAGAATTTCTTTTTGCAAATAAGTTTAAAATCTCATAAGAAGGTTGTGTGTTTAAGCAGAGCTTATGGCATCAGCTTATTGCTCAATGGGCTTAATAGCCCAATAAGGATAAGATTATTGATTGATAAGCTGTGATGAGCTCATTTTCAGCTTTTAGGCCTTTAGACTTTTCTATTTAAAACTGAATTTTGATTTGGGATATGCTTTTCTAGAGCTTTTTGTGAACTTTTTGTTTTTGGGCTAAAAAGCCCAATCATTTTGGATTGCTTTTCATTTTAGCCCATTTGGGGGCCCAATAGGGGTAATTTGGTAATTTCACTTTCATTTTATGATTATTTAGGTTAAAATAAACTAGTTTGCAAGTTTTTATATTTTTTATAAATTTTTTATTTTTAATATTATTTTAATATTTTATTTTAGTTTTTAATTAATTTTAATTGATTTTAATACGTCTAAAAATTTGGAAAAATACTTAGCTTTATTAAGATATTTTTGAGGATTACAAGTAGAATAATCTTTGTTTGGGCTTTTTATTAATCTATTTGATTTTTAGGGCTTTAATTAGCATTTAAAAATTAAATATTAATTAATTAAAAAGTTTAAAAAAGTTTTGATCATTTGTAAACCTTAGATTTATTTTTAGGAATTTTTGATAATTTTTTGGGAATTTTTAGAGCAAGTTTTTATTTTGTCACTTTTTACGATTTTATGTGTTTACGTCTTAGCTTAATTTTATCGTATCCGTCATTTTTTTTTCTTCCTTTTTTCTTTCTAATCAATATTAATCCAAAACTTACATGTTTTTCACACACAATCAACCTCCTTGGGAAACGAACTTATCTTGGGTCGTTAGTGCTTGGTTTTCACAAATCATCACTTAATACTTACCGCTTTTATACTTGCTTTGTTTTTCCTAAAATAAAGTGAAGTGTAAAAATACCATAATCATTTTGACGCCGCTGCCGGAGAGGTGTGTTGTGATTAATTTAGGCAATTTTATTTTTAATATTAATCATAAATAGTATTTGTGTGATTAGCACTCTAATCATACGTATTATCGGTTTTAGTTTTCTTTGTAAATATTATTACTATATTGTATACGTATCAAAATAAATCCACAATATCTCCAAAAGCGTGAAACGCAACCTTAATTGGGATTTCATCACTCAGTTATTGTATTCGAATCTAAAACCAAAAGAAAAAGGATAAAATAGATAAATACTTTCTTTTAGCTCGATTTTGAAAAATACGAACTATACGGTGAATAGATAGGAGACGTGCTATAAAATGCCGTCAAAGGGAAGCTAGGTACTTAAATGCTTCACGCCACCCCATTCCCACTGTTCACTTGTGAGTATTTGATCTTCAAAGGCTAATCGAGGGTTTTGTCGCCAAAAGTATTATCTACGTATGTAAAACCCGCATGCTTTTACAATAAATAGTACCCTTAAGATCGTACGTACTAGATTAAAACTTTCCTTTTATAACATGTTTACGTTTCACGTATAAGAATTTCGAATATTACGTACGTGTTAGAACACGATGAGTATTTATTACGTATGAACACACAATAATTATTCAAATAATAATTATAATCACGAACATGCGATCATGAAATCATGAACGTAATTTAATCACGAGCTAATATTAGTTACATATATATATTTATTACGAACACGAATAAATATATTAAGTCACGGTTAATAATTAATTAAAACACGTAAAACACGAACACGATAAAACACAGGAACACACTAAAATATTTAGACTCGAGAAAAGTACGGGTAACCCCATGTGGGCCTCATGCCACGAAATTAGGAGAGAAAAAGGGTCTAGCCCAACAATTTTACTAAAGAAGAAAAAGGAGGAATCATGTTTCATTTTTGCAAAATCTAGAAAATAATTAAAATCCTAAAACTTTTCCTCCTCTTCTTTTTTCCTCTTTGGCCGCCACCTTCAAAAACACCACAAGGGTGTTCGGGTTGATTTTTGATATTGTATTTTGTGCAAGCATTCGTGTATGTTCGTCCTTGATTGATCCACACATTCGGTATAACCTTTTTAACCTTTTTCTTTTATGTTTTGATTTAATAAATTACATAAGATCATGATGTTTTTAAAAACTAATTAAAAACATTTATTAAACATGTCTATGATTACGGGGTAGATCAAAACAAGGGTTTTTAGGGGTGTTTGTCTAGCCGACGCCTAAACCGAACCCCTAAGGGGTCTCGGCTTGACTTGTGAACCACCACCGAGACCTCATGGTCTCAGTTTGGTGGTATGGGTCCCACGGCAGCAGCCAACTAGGGGAACCCCAAAGTGGTTCGGGGTATGGTATTGATTACGGGTCCGGTTCATGGTTTCTAATCACGATCCGGTTCATGGTTTATGTTAAGGATATGTTTTAATAATCATATGTTAAAAACTAAATTAATAAAATATGACATGATTAATTTAATAAAACATGATTTAGGTTATAATTTAATTATTAGATCATGGATTTTTAACCTAACTATTTATATTTTTCTAGACTTTATAATTAATTAATTATTAAAAATCATGGTATAATTAATTAATTAACATGACTTAGGTTATATTATTAATAGTTAATAATACATGTTTTAACCTAAGTATTTAACTTTATTTAATTAAAAACATGATATATTTAATTAAATATTTTTAACCTATAGTTTATTTAATTTACATGTAATGATTAATAAACTATACCTTATATCAATATGACTTAGAAAAATAATCAGAAAACACTTAAGCTTATATACTTAGCTTATTTAACCAGCTTATATCTAATAATAAAAACTTTCTATTTTTAGAAACTTATTTAATTAAGGCAGCTAATCTATTTATGGAAACTTTCTATTTTTAGAAACTTATCTATTTTAAGCAGTAATTCTATTTTTGGAACCTTTCTATTTTTGGAAACTTTCTATTTTTGGAAACTTTCTATTTTTGGAAACTTTCTATTTTCGGTAACTTTCTGTTTTTGGAAAGTTTCTTATTTTGGAAACTTACTATTTTAGGAAACCTGCTATTTTTATAAAGTTACTTATTATTAAACAACAAGTATAATAATACATGAAGTACAAGTAATACTTAATCAGAATAGAAAGAATATAAGATAAGTACAGTTTAAAAGCTTAAAACAGTAAAACATGACATGAACGTATAAAATAAGCTAAGACATGATATAAAACAAGTTACGTATATAGTAACCAGATACTTATACACGTATGTATTTATGTAGCATTAGTGATACCGAAGTAGGACTCTCTTCAGTTCGTCTTCTTCGTTCACTGGACATAAGGTACGGATTCCCGTCCTTTCAGTATGGACATTCTTTCCTTATTAGGATTCCCCGTATACAGCCAAATGTTTTCCCGTAGTATAAGTTTATATGTTTGACTTGCTTATGTTTAATTTAGAATACCTATAGCCATATACATGCATGACCAGTTTCACCTAGTTATGGAGGTACCATAACCATAACATTAGAGGCACTGATGTTATGACTTCACCACGGCGGAGTGATTGCTCGTGGCGTCCCTTCAGCTTTTGGCCATATTATTATATTTATCATGTGGGGCGTATGGGTGCATCCTAGCTACATGTTTTCAGCAAGATTACTCGGTGTGAATGTGGTGTGTGCCTTGCATCCTTCACAAGGAGCTGATCCCTCCTACCCAAAACCAGTATATTAAATTAGAGGCAGCCCCTCTAATTTGCATGATCAGGTCACCCCTCCAAGTATTCATGCACGGTGGATTTTCATGATGTAAAACCCGTAAAAATAAGGTCATAATTTAATTCTATTTTCAATTATTTTGAAGTATTTTATGACGTTAAATATTATTATGTTTAACGGTTTAAGTTGAAACCGATATTAAATATTATATTTTAATATTTTGACGAGCAACGAGGACTACTAGTGATCGCGATACCGACGGATGCCAAAAATTTTATATTTTATTATCGATAGTTTCGATAGTTAATACTTTCGACGATATCGTTTCAATTACGTATCGAGTCGTTATATCATTATTTTTCGTGTGCGTTTAAACTTTTAAAAAGTACAATCTAACATTTTCAGGTAGTGAAATATTTTCTCGTATAATATTTTGAAACTTATTTTTGTGTTGGTTGACGAACTCAAAATTTACGGATTTAAATTTGGGCTTACGTGCATAATTTAGCGTCCCTTACGACTAAACCAGAAACCTTAGGATTACGTATTTATGTTTTTGAACTCCGTTTTTGATGAGACAATTTTTATTGGATTCGTTTTGTGTCGTTGATTCATAATTTATAAAAACGTTTTTCTTAAAACGACCCGAGGGCACGCAAATCGAGAAAACTAGAATCGAGGAATACCCGTAAATTAGTGAGGTGGGACAAATTACATTATCCCACCCCACTAGCTAGCTTGGATGGCACCAACATGACACCACAACCATATGTGGCATCATGTTAGCTACAAACTTACAAGTGTAAGTAAGCTTACTCTTTAAGTTTACAACTTTCCCACTAACACAAAACCATTAACCACTTTTCACACATACCATTTACTTACATGCAAACAACCTCAAATCCTCTCAAAACCTCTCACCCTTGCCGTCCATATTGAAGCTACAAACACCCCTTTTGATCTTTTCTAGCCATGAAATACATGTTAACTAGCTCTATCATGGAGTTATCTTGAAGCCATGATCATTTGGTGGCCACATTAACAACATTGGAGATGATTTGCTTGTGTCCTAGTGCTGATTTCTCAACTATTGTTCTTGGTGTTTGATGATCGTGGAGTTATTTGTGGTGTTCATCAAGTTCTTGTCTTCCAAAAACAAGAAATACACTTGGTTGGTAAAGAAGATCATCCTCTCTATTTTCTCTTGTTATTTTTGTAAAGAAAAAATGTATTTTCTTTCATTTTTTATATGTATATGATGTATATATGATGATAAAAATGTTGTGTGGGGATCAAGTGTTGATAGATATGCTTAAAAAGGTTAATAACTATAAGAAATGAGGCTAAAATCATGCTTATTTAGTTGGCTGTATAAAAACAGTATATAACGAAAACTTGAACTGATAAAATTGCATGGTATGATCCATTTACAGTAAGTACAAGAAGTTATACACATGTGAGAGTTGGCCATGCAATGGAATCAATATAATGAGTGAGATATGATCAAAACAAGTTGGGTGTTCTAATCCGAATAAGCAGTTTTGTAGGGACTGTTATGGCAAGATAAACTTAAAATGAGCAGTAGCTATAACTACGTTAAATGTAGCACATAATATGAAGAACATGTCATCCAAAAATGAGCTTCTAATTCATTATAGAACTCTAGATATGATAAAAATGGTGAACATGAAGATAAAAATCAGATTTTGAGAATTAATGTTTATTATTATTATATAAGCACTCAAATTTTATTGTATAAAATGTAAAATAAAAACTCACTAACTTATGATACTTATTTATATAAATATGTAAAGGTTTAATTAAATGGATGACTTATATAAATGGTTGTGGAATAATACTTATAAGTAATAAAAACTATAAACTTGATTTTTTTTACGACTTTTTCGGCTATTACCGTAAAATTAACGTTTTTCGCCAAATAAAACTTAGACGATCAAACCCGTCTAATGTAAAGTTTATAAAAGTCATATACTGATATATAAGTAACTAATACAAGTAAAAACCGATAAACCCCGAACTATAGGACATAGGGACATTAACGAGCTAAATAAGCATATTGGACTAATAATTGGACTAAATAAGATAAACACTTAAAAAAAGAACTTATTGGGCTTAACCCATTTGGGCCCAACATGGAAAGTATAGATACTGATAATATAGGTATAAAATGGATTAAAACAAGTTAAAGAACTTATACTAAGCTTATTGGACTTAAAATAGGTAAGTAGGTAAAACTAGTAAACTAGTAAAAAGTTACCAAAACGTAAACACTAAAATGAGTAAACAAGGATATATAAACCCACTTGATCATCATCATATGTACAAAATCATCATATGTATATTGTTATTTTGATAAAAGTCATTAGACAAGAGTCTAAGACCGATTATTATTTATATAGGTTTACGTGACCGAAGCACGCCCATAGCCGATAATCCGCCTTTCATTATCAACGTGAGTCTATAGCCTCGCTTTATACTAGTTATTAAATGATTTTAAACCCGCGAGGGGAAATACATGTTTTTATAAACTTAGAACACAAGATTTTTATGGTATGCTTTATCCCTCTATGAATGGACCCGTGGTTGCCTTTAAATTGAATTAAGTGATTGCCTTTGTTAAAGCCTCAATTATGGACCGTTAACTAGCTTATGATGGGCTAGCCGCTAGTACAATTAATAGATCTATGGGGGAAGCCGCCCCGGTTCAGTTTTTGTGGACTTGTCATAGAAGCTTAGGCCCGACCTCCACACTGTTTGGACATATTGTATTGAGAAGTCAGGTATACGGCAATGTACCAAAAATCTAGAGGTAACCGACAATTAATAAATCTCTCGTCTTATTAGACTGATATGGGAGTGTTTAAGGGCTCGGTTCCATGAGCTTATTGCAATTTATGCTATATACAATTATCATTGTTGATGCAAATTATTATTTGATGCTTATAAGCATGCCACAAACTTATAATCTTTGCTTGTGTTCAAATTGATTTCATAAACCTATAGATTTACTCGGCATTTTTGCTGATTCTTTTACTCACATGTATTTCAGGTAATCAAGAAGTGGAAGCTTGGAGGTCACGGGAATGAAGTTGTGCACTGCTTTTGTTGTTCAAACTCTTTGATTTATTTATCGTTCCATTTTTAAAACAAACTAATATGTTGTTTTAACTTATCTTTTGGTAACGATTACTTGGGACTACGCTACTCTGACAAATGATTTAGGAACGATAAATCTAAAATGTCTCTTTTCGAGTCGTTCTTTATAAATTATGTGTTGTTGTATCATTGTTTAGCACCCACAGACGTATTCCGCTGCGTGTAAATTTGGGGGTGTTAAAGATTGGTACCAGAGCCATGAGTTATAGAGAACTAGGTCTTTTTTTAAAAAAAACCTAAACTGTAACTGTCAATTTTAATTTTCAAAGAGTCGGTGCACAAGACTTCGCGTGACTTCAGGTTCAAGCTACTTCTAGGATTACCACTTTAGTATGTGTTATTACGTATACCTTATTGCCAAGTATTTATAAATAAATACTATGATCCACTTATGGATATATATTTATATCTAGGATCCCTTTATCGATATATATTTATGTCTTTAAACTTTTCGATAAAAGTTTTATCATTTATTAATGATTAACTTAAATAAATACAATGAATTTTCAAGATCTTTCTGTATTTATTTTGAAGTATTTAAATTGCTTTTATTGCAAAAATTTTATATTATGACCTTACATACCTTCATATGCGCGCGTTACTTTCATTTTTTTTAACACTTTGATATATCTATAAATATCCAAATTGTTTTCCGGCTGTTTGTGCTTGGACGTCTTGAAGCGTAATCTCTAGACCAATGTGTAGCTCAATGTGTCCTTGGAATAGACTAACCGCTATCGTGTGAGTCACACATTTTGAAACATTTCTTAAAATCGTGTTGAATAATATCATGGTTTTTCATAATATTTTGTTAATTTTTTCTTTATCGTTTTATACGACATACGAAGATTAAATTCATTGACATTTATATGTATCGACTCCGAAGTGTATTGTTCGCTTATATCTCGGTAACGTCATCGTTATTTTATAAATATGGCACTAGAATTGGAATACGATTTTACTTATATAAAATTGTATCATTTGTTTTTCATTAACCTTCTCGCTCCCGGAGTGTAGCATGTTAATGTTCCATTCTTTTCTTGTTATGTTTTGTGTTTTTGACAATCGTGGCACCAAGGAGGTTTGCCTACTTTGCACCTTGAAACTTGAATTATTAACGTCATTCACCGTTTTGCTTCCAAAATTTTATGTTGGATACCTAGAAGCATCTTCTGTCATTTATTATGCTATATTTTTATTTGATGCTCATTATGAGATTTATTTTTCGTTGTTGTAAAATCCACAAGACATGTGTGTATATATATATATTTTGAGCCGTTAGAAAGTGTCGAGAAATATATTTAATGAAGAAACTGCAGGGGCAGTATAAACAGGTCACAACTTAAAAGTAAAACATGCTTTTTTTTTAAAAAAATAGTTAAACCTGCATAGAACTTGCAGGGGTATTTTGGTCAATTTCCATTAGGTTTCAGGTCTCGGGTAAAACTAGAAAGTCGTCTTAAACGTTGTTTTGCATCAAAATGCTTTAGACTTTGAGTCTTGGAGATGTCGTTTATCGGGTCAATTAATCGGCTCATATTTAAAAGTTAAATTTGATAAAAAAAAAATTTAGAACATGAGTTTTAAACGTTTCTAAGCAGTTTTAAGTTCATTTGGGATCGTAAAATTTTAACAAATATTATTTTACAACTAACTAATACTAGTTGCATGTGAAAATGTTTAAAAATAGAAACATTACAGGATTAATAATTACCGAATTAATGGTGTAATTTGAAAATGAATAATATACTTCCTTAAAAGCATGTTGTGTCAATTATCATACATAGAATACACATGTGGATTGTTTTATTCTTTTTATATACATGACTCATTCGTCATTCGATGTTATTTTATTTTCGTTTTCTTCTAACCTTCCACTGACCTGGGATGAGTTTTGAAGTTTTGTCTTCACATTCTTCGTCGATATTTTATCGCGTGTCTCATGGCGTTTTCGTCTAAACCTTATAACCTTTTGACACCTTAACAACTTGTAACCATTTCAATGGTTGTTTTATGAGCTACTATTTGCCACTTTTTGCAAACCTTTGGCTACTTTATACGTTGTCATAATGTCATATTATAAATAAATCTGATATTGTTTCACGATTATTTTCACCAATTATTTTTACTTTGGTCTTATAAAACACTTTTCGTGACATTCAAAGTTGCTTATTGAGTATTTCACAAATTACCTGTTTCCTATAAATTTATAAAATATTTTTTTTAAAATCACATTTTTCAAATGGCATGGTTTACATATAAACATAAGAAACGTAATACTTTTCGACGAAATGGAGCACTGCATTGCTAGCCCTAAATTATACATGGCCTGATCACCTATGTCTAATTTAGAAGGAGCCATGCTAGGCTGAATAGTAGTCACCTTAAAAATCTTGATAATAATCAACTTTTTACTTGTATTTATGATAAAGATAAATAAAATGAAATAAAGTGAAAAGATTTTTTGAAAACCTTTATTATTTATGCAAGTGGCGCAATTTCTATGCATCCGCATACGTTTTCTTACCTTTTCTTAAACGAATTACGCGCTTACGAATACGTTTTTACTCGACGATCGCTTTTTCACTTGTTACTTCATTTTGTCTAATAACTGATTTCTTTTGACCGTTCGTTTAATTACTGACTGTTGATAAAAGACTTGAAAGTCTCGATGTTTTATCCTTCCTTTTTGTCCAATGTTCTTTATGCGATTTTATAGATCTTTGGAATGTCTCCGCACGTGAATAATGAATTATCACTAGAGTGATTTCCGTATATCCGGGATGACGTCCGTCACTCTCGTTTGTCACGAAATTCACTCTTGTGAACCGCGCTTTGACTTCTCTCTTTAAACACTAACATCGTTCATTTGATTTGTTTTAATTACAAGTGATTATTAGGAATTTTAATTTATTAAAATTTTTGTATGGATCTTATTTCCGATCGTGTAACGACCACTGCTAACTTAACGAGCTGATATTGGTGAACCACCGACCGCACTAACAAAATTGACAAATTGTTTAATCTATTATTTCTTATCGTCTTACCATCAACGCCTTTATTTTATTATTCTCTTTTAGAATTCATACAACATTTGCTTCGTTCTCTTTTGTACCGTTGATTTCGTACTAATTGTTGACTATTATTTCCATTCGTAATCGTTTGTTATCTTGTCACATTTCGAAAACCCGAATGTAACCCATATTTATTTTGGAATGATAAACACCTTTATGTATTCCTACAAAGTATTATAATTTTTCTTTTTTGGAACTTGTCTACATTTTCTAATGATTTTCAATCATCGAAATAACCATCACAAGTAAAAGGTCAAATTTATACCCCATATTTTGTATAACTAAAACTAATGTTTAAAATAAAATTATGTTCTACCTTTTGAACTAATTGACTTATCATACTTTACTTTTAATATAATAAAATTACAGGTTTAATTTATATTTCTAATAATGATTTAATTTGGAAATTATATTTTCTAATTATAACCATCAATATGAGTTTAATTAATAAATTCATGTCATTCTTTCAAAGTTTCTTAAGACAACCAAAATAAATTAATTTAACTTCTATTTTTAATATATCATCTTTATCAAGAATGTACCTCAATTGAATTTTAAGGTAATACCAAATACGGGATGGGTAATTGTGACAAATGTTACTTTAATGTTAATATTTAATTCATTCTTCGCTCTTATTTTTCTAGTATTGTGAATAATTATGTTTTACGGTTACGTGAGTCGAGATCCCTCGTCGATCGTTAATCTTAAATCATTTAACCACATCTTGTTCGTTTATGCGTTTATTGAAGTCATTTTTTATCTCGTTCTGTTCCTCGTATTGAAGATCACTATTTTATTCTGAGTTTAAAATGCATCTCGGGAAGCAGTGTATAAGAATAAACGATAAGTGTCACCAGGATTTATGCGTGTACTAGTGGAATGATTGAGGACCGAATCTCTTAATGAATAGAGTTAATAAATTCGTTACAACCTCGAGGAGTAAGTTGAAGCCGACACCGCAAGTGGAAAGACTCATGAGATCAAGTAGTTATTATCAAGGGTTCTTTCAAGGTTTTCTCGATGATTAACGGTGGAGATCTATACTCGATGTTTATGTTCGACCTTTTCTTTTATGTACATACATGGTGTGTGATCTAGTCAAATGATCGTAAGTTGTGAGAACTTGAGACGGCATCACCCGATGACGTCCGATCATGTAGAACACATATTATGTAATATCTTTTGACTTTCAACGACGATATTTATTGAGACTTTAATGCGCGTTGGCGAAAGTGAGGCGAGTTGAGCGCCGGGACGTCGCTCCCTTAAGGTGGCGAGGATGTAAAACCCGTAAAAATAAGGTCATAATTTAATTCTATTTTCAATTATTTTGAAGTATTTTATGACGTTAAATATTATTATGTTTAACGGTTTAAGTTGAAACCGATATTAAATATTATATTTTAATATTTTGACGAGCAACGAGGACTACTAGTGATCGCGATACCGACGGATGCCAAAAATTTTATATTTTATTATCGATAGTTTCGATATTTAATACTTTCGACGATATCGTTTCAATTACGTATCGAGTCGTTATATTATTATTTTTCGTGTGTGTTTAAACTTTTAAAAAGTACAATCTAACATTTTCAGGTAGTGAAATATTTTCTCGTATATTATTTTGAAACTTATTTTTGTGTTGGTTGACGAACTCACAATTTACAGATTTAAATTTGGGCTTACGTGCATAATTTAGCGTCCCTTACGACTAAACCGAAAACCTTAGGATTACGTATTTACGTTTTTGAACTCCGTTTTTGATGAGACAATTTTTATTGGATTCGTTTTGTGTCGTTGATTCATAATTTATAAAAACGTTTTTCGTAAAACGACCCGAGGGCACGCAAATCGAGAAAAGTAGAATCGAGGAATACCCGTAAATTAGTGAGGTAGGACAAAATACATTATCCCACCCCACTAGCTAGCTTGGATGGCACCAACATGACACCACAACCATATGTGGCATCATGTTAGCTACAAACTTACAAGTGTAAGTAAGCTTACTCTTTAAGCTTACAACTTTCCCACTAACACAAAACCATTAACCACTTTTCACACATACCATTTACTTACATGCAAACAACCTCAAATCCTCTAAAAACCTCTCACCCTTGCCATCCATATTGAAGCTACAAACACCCCTTTTGATCTTTTCTAGCCATGAAATACATGTTAACTAGCTCTATCATGGAGTTATCTTGAAGCCTTGATCATTTGGTGGCCATATTAACAACATTGGAGATGATTTGCTTGTGTCCTAGGGCTGATTTCTCAACTATTGTTCTTGCTGTTTGATGATCTTGGAGTTATTTGTGGTGTTCATCAAGTTCTTGTCTTCCAAAAACAAGAAATACACTTGGTTGGTAAAGAAGATCATCCTCTCCATTTTCTCTTGTTATTTTTGTAAAGAACAAATGTATTTTCTTTCATTTTTTATATGTATATGATGTATATATGATGATAAAAATGTTGTGTGGGGATCAAGTGTTGATAGATATGCTTAAAAAGGTTAATAACTATAAGAAATGAGGCTAAAATCATGCTTATTTAGTTGGCTGTATAAAAACAGTATATAACGAAAACTTGAACTGATAAAATTGCATGGTATGATCCATTTACAGTAAGTACAAGATATTATACACATGTGAGAGTTGGACATGCAATGGAATCAATATAATGAGTGAGATATGATCAAAACAAGTTGGGTGTTCTAATCCGAATAAGCAGTTTTGTAGGGACTATTAAGGAAAGATAAACTTAAAATGAGCAGTAGCTATAACTAAGTTAAATGTAGCACATAATATGAAGAACATGTCATCCAAAAATGAGCTTCTAATTCATTATAGAACTCTAGATATGATAAAAATGGTGAACATGAAGATAAAAATCAGATTTTGAGAATTAATGTTTATTATTATTATATAAGCACTAAAATTTTATTGTATAAAATGTAAAATAAAAATCCACTAACTTATGAAACTTATTTATATAAATATTTAAAGGGTTAATTAAATGGATGAATTATATAAATGGTTGTGGAATAATACTTATAAGTAATAAAAACTATAAACTTGATTTTTTTACGACTTTTTCGGCTATTACCGTAAAATTAACGTTTTTCGCCAAATAAAACTTAGAAGATCAAACCCGTCTAATGTAAAGTTTATAAAAGTAATATAATGATATATAAGTAACTAATACAAGGAAAAACCGATAAAACCCGAACTATAGGACATACGTACATTAACGAGCTAAATAAGCATATTGGACTAATAATTGGACTAAATAAGATAAACACTTATAAAAAGAACTTATTGGGCTTAACCCATTTGGGCCCATCATGGAAAGTATAGATACTGATAATATAGGTATAAAATGGATTAAAACAAGTTAAATAACTTATACTAAGCTTATTGGACTTAAAATAGCTAAGTAGGTAAAACTAGTAAACGAGTAAAAAGTTACCAAAACGTAAACACTAAAATGAGTAAACAAGGATATATAAACCCACTTGATCATCATCATATGTACAAAATCATCATATGTATATTGTTATTTTGATAAAATTCATTAGACAAGAGTCTAAGACCGATTATTATTTATATAGGTTTCCGTGACCGAAGCACGCCCGTAGCCGATAATCCGCCTTTCATTATCAACGTGAGTCTATAGCCTCGCTTTATACTAGTTATTAAATGATTTTAAACCCGCGAGGGGGAATACATGTTTTTATAAACATAGAACACAAGATTTTTATGGTATGCTTTGTCCCTCTATGAATGGACTCGTGGTTGCCTTTAAATTGCATTAAGTGGTTGCCTTTGTTAAAGCCTCAATTATGGACCGTTAACTAGCTTATGATGGGATAGCCGCTAGTACAATTAATAGATCTATGGGGGATGCCGCCCCGGTTCAGTTTTGGTGGACTTGTCATAGAAGCTTAGGCCCGACCTCCACACTGTTTGGACATATTGTATTGAGAAGTCAGGTATACGGCAATGTACCAAAAATCTAGAGGTAACCGACAATTAATAAATCTCTCGTCTTATTAGACTGATATGGGAGTGTTTAAGGGCTCGGTTCCATGAGCTTATTGCAATTTATGCTATATACAATTATCATTGTTGATGCAAATTATTATTTGATGCTTATAAGCATGCCACAAACTTATAATCTTTGCTTGTGTTAAACTTGATTTCATAAACCTATAGATTCACTCGGACTCACATATATTTCAGGTAATCAAGAAGTGGAAGCTTGGAGGTCACGGGAATGAAGTTGTGCACTGCTTTTGTTGTTCAAACTCTTTGATTTATTTATCGTTCCATTTTTAAAACAAACTAATATGTTGTTTTAACTTATCTTTTGGTAATGATTACTTGGGACTACGCTACTCTGACAAATATTTTAGGAACGATAAATCTAAAATGTCTCTTTTCGAGTCGTTCTTTATAAATTATGTGTTGTTGTATCATTGTTTAGCACCCAAAGATGTATTCCGCTGCGTGTAAATTTGGGGGTGTTAAAGATGACATATATTGGCTAATGGTAAAATATGTTAACAGTTTTCATAAGATAAACATAAGGCTTTTCAAACTATAAAACCAGTTTTATGAACATGTTCCAGGTTTTCCAGGACTTATACATTTCCGCTGCTATTAAGTCTTTATTATGTTTTAGTCATTTATACTATGTTTATATCCGTGCACTGAGCGTTATCCTCAGCCGTTACTTTCATTTCCATGTCCCCAAAACGGCAGGTACTCAAGGACTGACTGGATCATTTGGAGGACACGCATAGGATGGGAGCTACCTTAGATTCCTTCTCTTATTGCCTTCATATTTATGCTTGTTTAGTTTTCGTTTTTGTTCATTTACTTTATTTATGTTTTGCGCTTATGTTGGGAACAGATGTTTGATTCCGGTTTTCCCTATGGTCATGTATGTTTTAGTACATATTACCTTACATGCTTTGATGAGACGCCATAACTACGCGTGACATTCCATTTATCAAAATGGGGTGTTACAATTATGGTATCAGAGCCAAGGCTTCGACCTGTAGGCTCTAAAACTTGACCTGTGACTAGTGGGTAGTCACCAGGAGCTTCCTAAGCCAACGTTTGTTATTCTACGTATTGATGTTTTCAGCGCATTGTTGCTTTAACCATGATGTTTTCAGCACCTTGAGGTTTTAACCTCGATGTTTCATCGATATTGTTTTACTAATATGGATGGACAACCGTCATTCATATTTAGTTATGTGTCATTGTTTCATGCATAATGTTCCTCGTGAACTGTGGCTATGTGGACTGAACCCCAGTAGTTCATAATTAGTCACATAAAATTTTTTTTCTGTTAAGTTTTGATAGATGAGTTTCATTTACCGCCATTATATATATTTATTACGAACACGAATAAATATATTAAGTCACGGTTAATAATTAATTAAAACACGTAAAACACGAACACGATAAAACACGGGAACACACTAAAATATTTAGACTCGAGAAAAGTACGGATAACCCCATGTGGGCCCCATGCCACGAAATTAGGAGAGGAAAAGAGCCTAGCCCATCAATTTTACTAAACAAGAAAAAGGAGGAATCATGTTTCATTTTTGCAAAATCTAGAAAATATTTAAAACCCTAAAACTTTTCCTCCATTCTTTATTTCTCTTTGGCTGCCAACTTCAAGAACACCACAAGGGTGTTCGGGTTGATTTTTGATCTTGTATTTTATGCAAGCATTCGTGTATGTTCGTCCTTGATTGATCCACGCATTCGGTATAACCTTTTAAACCTATTTATTTTATGTTTTGATTTAATAAATTACATAAGATCACGATGTTTTTAAAAACTAATTAAAAACATTTATTAAACATGTCTATGATTATGGGGTAGATCAAAACAAGGGTTTTTTGGGGTGTTTGTCTAGCCGACGCCTAAACCGAACCCCTAAGGGGTCTCGGCTTGGCTTGTGAACCACCACCGAGATACATGTTTTAACCTAAGTATTTAACTTTATTTAATTAAAAACATGATATATTTAATTAAATATTTTTAACCTATAGTTTATTTAATTTACATGTAATGATTAATAAACTATACCTTATATCAATATGACTTAGAAAAATAATCAGAAAACACTTAAGCTTATATACTTAGCTTATTTAACCAGCTTATATCTAATTATGGAAACTTTCTATTTTTAGAAACTTATTTAATTAAGGCAGTTAATCTATTTATGGAAACTTTCTATTTTTTGGAAACTTTCTATTTTTGGTAACTTTTTATTTTTGGAAACTTTCTATTTTTGGAAACTTTCAATTTTAGGAAACCTGCTATTTTTAGAAAGTTACTTATTATTACACAACAAGTATAATAATACATGAAGTACAAGTAATACTTAATCAGAATAGACAAAATATAAGATAAGTACAGTTTAAAAGCTTAAAATAGTAAACCATGACATGAACGTATAAAATAAGCTAAGACATGACATAAAACCAGTTACGTATATAGTAACCAGATAATTATACACGTATGTATTTATGTAGCATTAGTGATACCGAAGTAGGACTCTCTTCAGTTCTTCTTCTTCGTTCACTGGACATAAGGTACGGATTCCCGTCCTTTCAGTATGGACATTCTTTCCTTATTAGGATTCCCCGTATGCAGCCAAATGTTTTCCCGTAGTATAAGTTTATATGTTTGACTTGCTTATGTTTAATTTAGAATACTTATAGCCATATACATGGATGACCAGTTTCACCTAGTTATGGAGGTACCATAACCATAACATTATAGGCACTGATGTTATGACTTCACCACGGCGGAGTGATTGCTCGTGGCGTCCCTTCAGCTTTTGGCCATATTATTATATTTATCATGTGGGGCGTATGGGTGCATCCTAGTTACATGTTTTCAGCAAGATTACTCAGTGTGAATGTGGTGTGTGCCTTGCATCCTTCACAAGGAGCTGATCCCTCCTACCCAAAACCAGTATATTAAATTAGAGGCAGCCCCTCTAATTTGCATGATGAGGTCACCCCTCCAAGTATTTATGCACGGTGGATTTTCATGACCTATATTGTTTAATGGTAAAATATGTTAAACAATTTTCATAAGATAAACATAAGGCTTTTCAAACTATAAAACCAGTTTTATGAACATGTTCCAGGTTTTCCAGGACTTATACATTTCCGCTGCTATTAAGTCTTTATTATGTTTTAGTCGTTTATACTATGTCTATATCTGTGCACTGAGCGTTATGCTCAGCCGTTACTTTCCTTTCCATGTCCCCAAAACGGCAAGTACTCAAGGACTGACTGGATCATTTGGAGGACACGCATAGGATGGGAGCTACCTTAGATTCCTTCTCCTCTTGCCTTCATATTTATGCTTGTTTAGTCTTCCTTTTTGTTCATTTACTTTATTTATGTTTTTGGCTTATGTTGGGAACCGATGTTTGATTCCGGTTTTCCCTATCATGTATGTTTTAGTACATATTACCTTGCATGCTTTGATGACACGCCATAACTACGCGTGACATTCCATTTATCAAAATGGGGTGTTTCAATTATGGTATCAGAGCCAAGGCTTCGACCTGTAGGCTCTAAAACTTGACCTGTGACTAGTGGGTAGTCACCAGGAGCTTCCTAAGCCAACGTTTGTTATTCTACGTATTGATGTTTTCAGCGCATTGTTGCTTTAACCATGATGTTTTCAGCACCTTGAGGTTTTAACCTCGATGTTTTCATCGATATTGTTTTACTAATATGGATGGACAACCGTCATTCATATTTAGTTATGTGTCATTGTTTCATGCATAATGTTCCTCGTGAACTGTGACTATGTGGACTGAACCCCAGTAGTTCATAATTAGTCACATAAATTTTTTTTTCTGTTAACTTTTGACAGATGAGTTTCATTTATTTATGTTTCATGTATCATTGTTGCAGGGATTATGACTAAGTAATGGTTGGTACATGACTGGCCCTATTTAGTCGCATGTGATTTTATCGAAACTTTTAACTTTGGGACCGACCCATAGGCATCGCCTCGCCATTTCTTTTGTTTTGGGACCGACCCATAGGCTTCCCCTCGCACATATAAAGGTGTTATAAACTACATTACGCATTCATGCACTGTTTTTCATGCATAAAATTTTTCTCATGATTTATTGGCATAAATTTTTTTTTGTCCCCTCATAAGTTACTATGTTTTTTTATGTCAAGTATATTTTCATACTGTCATGGTTAAACTCAGTTTCATGCTGATTATGTTATACACTCCTTCATGTTAAATCGTTTCATGTTTCTTTAATGATAATTCCGTCTTCATGTTGATTACGTCTTATGCCTCTTTTGTTATTTATGCTTTCATGTAAGACACTGTTGGATTTCATTGAACCTTGCTTTCATGATAGTCATGGTTGATTTTCACTGATCATGCTGTCAGGCAAATCATCGCTGAATTTTGTGTAACCACACTTTAACGTTTTTCGATACAACCAGGGTGATGTCTATGCTAATATCGCCAGGTTATCGTAAATCATGAAAAATGATCGACCCCATACCGATCATTTCATGAGCATTCCATGTGTACTCCATGTACCGTATTCCATGTGTACTACACGTACCCAAAATCCATGTGTATTTCACTTGCAATACTTCACGAGTATTCGCTAGTCGATTCTGAATCATCTCAGACATATGTACACTTGCTGATACTCTACAAATTGTTGATGCGGCTCATAGCTTGGAGTTGTTACTAAAGGTTGATGCTGCTGATGTTTGGAGACGCTACGAGATGCGGATGCTGTTCACAACCTGGAGATCCTACAAGACAAAGACAAAGGCGTCAGAGCAAAGCAATTGGACGAGAATATGCTTCACCATCGGACGATTTCCATCAATCATTGTCCCTAATTCTTAGTTACATGTCACACGTCATTCGGCTGTCATTTCAGCCATATGAGTGCAAACCGGTACCAGCCGGCCACTCAGCTGAATAGTTACTTGAATCACGGTCATGAGAATGACCGTCATGGAACTGACAGACAGGACGATAGTAACTGTGACAATCCGTCAATTTACGATTGATATTTTATTCTCAAATATTATTTGAAAATATTATTTTAATATTACAATATGAACTCACATATTTTTGGGAAGAAATTTTGATTTACGTCTTGGAGTAGCATCGACTATGTCTAAACCGGAGGATTCAACGTTACATGCTTACGTTTACATACACCGTCTTTGGTGACAGTCCGACATCTCAGAAAATAAATTTGTCCGTGAATATTATTTTGGAGTTTTAAATTTGTGTTGGTTCATAAACTCACAAATTTACGAGAAGAGACTAGGACTTACGATTTTATTTTTAACGTCCTTTACGACTAAAACGGAAACCTTAGGATTACGTATTTACGTTTTCGAACTCCGTTTTTGATGAGACAATTTTTATTGGATTCGTTTTGTGACGTCGATTCATAATTTATAATAACGTTTTTCGTAAAACGACCCGAGGGCACGCAAATCGAGGAAACTAGAATCGAGGAGTACCCGTAAATAAATGGGATGAGACAAGTGGGACACTTGTCCCACCCCACTCCCAAAACCGGCCTAATTTAACTAACACACCAAAAGGTGTCATTTAGTTAGCTAGCTACTTAGACACTTGTCTAACTAAGCTTAAAACTTAAGCTTCCACTATCAAAACCATTTGCAACATACCACTCTCCTCATTTGCAACATGCAAACTACTCCAAAACCCTCTCCCTCTCTTCTCTATGCCGTCCCATATCATCAACCAAAACACCCCAATTGATCCAAATTTAACCACAAACATATGTTATAATTAACATATGTTAATCTCCATCCAAAAAGATGAAGATTGGTGTAAGTTATAACATCAAAGGAGGAGTTTCCATGGAGTATTAGGGCTGATTTTCCACAAGGTTTCTATGAGGAATGGTGGTCATGAAGATGGTCTTGGTGCATCATAAGTTTCTCCATCCAAAACCATGCCAAACTCATAACCTACATCAAGTTGGTGGTATAAAGATTGTCCTCCTCAACTTCTTGTTATTTTGATTATGTAAACATGTATTTTATTTCCTATTGTATATATTATGATGATTATATGATGATAAAAATGTTATGTGGGGATTTGTTGTTGATAATCATGGATAAAAAGGTGAAAAACCATAAGAAACAAGGTTAAAATCTTGGTTAAATTTGATGGCTGTATAAAACAGTAAAGAAGTAAGTCATAAACTGATAAAATGATGAAGTGGAATAGATTTACAGTAAGCTATGGGTCTTGTACACATGTGAGAGTTGGCCGTGCAATGGAATCAAAATAATGAGTGAGATATGATCAAAACAAGTTTAGGGTATAAATCTGAAGTTAAATGTAGCACATATCATTTAGTTTATGTGATAAAAATTTGAGCTTCTATATCCATATAGAACTCAAGATATGGCAGTTTTGGTGAAGATGAAGTTAAAAATCAGATTTTTGGAAATTAAAGAATAATACTATTATATAAGCACTCACATTTTAATATATAAAATGTAAAATAAAAACCCACTAACTTATAAAACTTATTTATATAAATATATATAAAAGGTTAATCAAATTGATAAATTATATAAATGGTGGTGAAATAATGTTTATAAGTAATAAAAACTATAAATATGATTTTTACGACTTTTTCGGCTATCGCCGTAAAATTAACGTTTTTGTTAAATAAAACTTAGATGGTTGGACCCGTCTAATGAAAACTTTATAAAACTTATATAATGATATATAGACATGTATAACAAGTAAAAACCGATAAAACCCGAACTATAGGGCATACGGACATTAACGAGCTAAGTAAACATATTGGACTAATACTTGGGCTAATAATTGGACTAAATAAGATAAACACCCATAAAAAGAACTTATTGGGCTTAACCCATTTGGGCCCAACTTGAAAGTGTATGTACTGATATAAAAGTACAAAATGGATTAAAATAAGTTAAATAACTTATAATAAGCTTGTTGGACCTAAAACACGTAAATAGGTAAGACGAGAAAACTAGTATAAAAGTTATCAACACATAACTCTAAAATGAGTAAACGAGAATATGTAAACCCACTTGATCATCATATATATATAATCATCATATGTATACATAATTGATATATTTATAAAGTCATTGGACAAACGTCTAAGACCGATTATTATTTGTCTAGGTTTCCATGATTGAAGCACGTACCGTACATCCAAATCGCCGATAACCGCCTTCCCATATCAACGTGAGTTCATAGCCTCGCACTCTTTTAAATGTTTTATAAATGCTTTATAAACCCGCGAGGGAGATAACATGTTAGTTTTTATAAAAGTTTGGACATCATTTGTCCCGATTGTTTGTTTATTGATTTTGGACCCGAATGATTGAATGACCCGATTGTATGACCCGATAAATGATTAATGGACCCGATAGATGAAATTAAATGGATTATTAAAGTTAGGTTATGTCACTAAAAGTCCCATTAGCATGAATTGTGAACTACCGGGAGTTGGTAGACGCTTATGCATTTAATAGTACTATTTGGGGACGATCACCCCAGTTCGCGCCTTGACGGTTGATCCCCGTCGTGCCACATTGATTGGTAAGCGAATTTATGTATGAGAAGATTTCCATAGCGTGACCTTTGTGACGACACGCTACTTTAGATGGGCAAAATTTGTATCGGGTTAGCTACCCGTTGTTGGTTTAGTAAGGTAAAAATGTCATGCGGCTTATAATAATCCAAGTTAACAAAATAATAATAGACGCTCCGAATTACGATGTATTGCCTGACTAGCAATACAGGGTCATACTATTGATATTATGATTGTATTTTGGTTTTCATAACCATACTCATATAACGGTTTTTATTTTCATACAACGTCGTAAGACGTATTGTATGACGTTTTTACGACATTGGCTCGTATAATGATTTTTAAGGCTTTTTATAACCATATTCATATAATGGTTTTATTTAATCTATACAACGTTGCAAAAACGTATTGTATGGTGTTTTTAACGATAATGATTCTTATAACGGTTTTTAAGGCAAATGCCTATATTATGATTTTCGATAAGGATTTATATAAAATGACTTTGGCTATTTTATGGCCTATTACAAAGATTTGTATAAAACGATTTTGGCTATTTTACGGCCTATTACAATGATTTGTACGAATTGATTTTTGGTACTAATTTTATACCAAAGTTATATTGATGGAATTTATTAAACTCTATGAATTCACTCGGCGTTATCGCTGACCTTTTCTTTTAACATGTTTTGTCTCAGGTACTTGAAGGTAATTCTCGGGAAGACAACAAGAATTCATGGCCCGCACTTAAACAATATTTTCCATTCAAATATTTTGTAAAACTTTATATGAAATGTAATGACTTGGGACCGATGTAACTTTGATGTTTATGAATGGAAATGATTTATTATTAAACGACGCGATTTTTATGCGTTGTCTATGATGTGAGTAATGTGCTATCCCGTAACACCAACGAGTCTTCCGCTGTATTGAGTTGTATAAATTTGGGGGTGTTACAGTTTGGTACCAGAGCTCTCGTTATAGAGAACGAAAGATTTTTAAAACTAAGGTTTTGAATAAAACATTTCAAAATCTTTTAACTATAAACATTTTTCCAAAAAAATGTCTAAAAATCTTTTGACTATAACGGTGCCGAAGAATTCCCGAGTTACCGACAAGGCCAAGACTAAGAAGTGTTATTTTAATATATATATAACTTGGATTATATATATATATATATGATGTAATTTTATTACATGATTGTTTGATGATTATTTTGATTTTTATACGAGGTATTTATACGACGTCGATTGTCACAAGTAACCCTAAATCCCCTAGTAAATTAATCGAAGCTATTCTCGTAGGAATTCTAGCTATCCTAGATCTAAACCAAGTTGTGGATATTTATGATCCCAACAAATGGTTGATATTCGTAGAAATGTAGATAGTAGTTGATTGTGATATTGAAAAAGAATTGGCGAGATTAAATCTGATATCGATGTCATGACGATCTTTCCTTATAGAGTGGAGTTTGACAAAATGTTATCACCTGGAAAGATGTCATCTGATTCGTTGTCATCCAATTCTTAAATTGAAATCGAAAGGGTGAATGTTGGACTTGAGGCTGTCATTGGAACCAGTACCCAAAAGCCTCATGCCACTAATACCTTTCCGAGAAGTCTAATTGAATGTATGGGTCATCTCATACTAGTGACTCATTTGATAATTGTTGTTGTAAGAGCTAATAGGATTGGATATTAAGTGTTGATTCATATTGAGATTGTATTGCCTTTACAAGGCCTAAGAATAAAGTTGAAAGTATTGGAATATGAGGTAGGATATCGAATTGAGTATAAAAGTGGTTGAAACTTGAATAAAGTAAAATTTAATCCGTATGGAATATGAGATTATTAATGGAAGTCGTTAAGTTTTGTGATTGAATTATAAGGATTTAAATGATTGTAGGTTCGTGTTAAGGGTTGTTCCTAGGCCATTGTCCACTAACGAGGAGCCCAATGTCCAAGAAATAAATTGAAGAAATCTTCTTCTGAATTGGGACCGATGGATCTTCTGGGACAGGTAGGACACCTAATGACTCTTGTAGATTAGTATTCATTGTGGTATCTTTTAAAAATCCCTAACTTAACTGAGATATCAGTTGGTAGGATGAGTTCTGAGAATTGTATGACATAGTGACACATAATGTGTTACGGTACAATTTTGACTTGTTTGTGATTAATGAAAAGACTACCTTTGATTGCTAAATTCTACATGTATCGATATTATCTATCTTTTATTGCTTCTCCCTAATGTTCGCATTAGTGATGCAACCATTGAACGAGTACTCATCTTGATTTGAGTTACGTTGTGAATTATTCTTTCTGAGTGCCATCGAGGTCATTAACCTCATGATTACTTGGCTAAGCTCATTTCCTATCTTAATGTAGTTAATTCTTGGTGAACAAGCTTTCATCACTCTTTTGCAGATCATTCATTGTTTTTATAAAATTAAAACGGTATCCTTTGAGAAAATTTAATTTTCATCACTATAAGGATTATTCAAAGTGAGATTTATAAGTGATTGTTATTGAAATGAGGTTGTTTATAAAATGCTTTGGAAACTTAATTGTTTTCATAACAAGGAAAATCTTTGTAAATTTATTTTGATTCTTATTTAAGAATTAAGCATGTAAATGTTTTTATTATAAACATGATGATAAAGTTTTGACGAACTGAGTATTGCATCGTTAATCTTGAAATTGTATATAGTTGCGCGCCTACATACAATTTGGAATGGACTATGCAAGACTGATTAGTAGTCACCATAAAACTGATTAATAAACACTAAATTTTCTTTGAAGATTGTGAAAGATTAAAAATTTATGAGATCTGCAAGAAGTGAAAAATAGGGACATAATGTTAGGGACACCTACATATGTGCCTGTAAAATCTATTCTTCTGAGTCGAATTTACTCATCTGTGGAAATTGTCTTATTTGACAATTGACAATTCTTTCTTGTCCAATTATCCCGTAGTGAGATTCTTAGGAAAAGTATTTGATTATCGAGTGTTGATACCCGAGTGGATGTATCGACGTTCTTATCATTTCTTATGATTTGATTTCATTTGAATGACCTGGGTAACGATCCGAGGAGCTTTCGAATGCGTACTCAAATTATGAAAACATGGGATATATTCATATTCGTCAAATGTTTTCGTCTGAATCTGATTTGAAATTCTCTCGCGTAGATTATGCGTTGACCTTACTCTTTGGATGGTAGTTATGTCTTCATATATTCTTGAATTTGTGAAGGATTATGAGTTATTATTAGACTTTTGAGAAGTTCACATCTTATCAACGGCAATAAAACTGAAAAGTTGATAGTGCCAGTAGAATGGATTGATTGATTATGACATGACGACATTGTCTTAATTGATGGGAACTTGGATTGAATTCCCCTAAATGATAAGATGTTGATTATCAAAAGTGATCTAAATAATTCTTGATGGATGACTTAGAATTATACCATGAATGGTTGTGAATTAGTCATAGATATTTAAATCTAGAAGAACCTAATATGAATTTATTAAAAGATATTTATGTTATCTGAACTTTAGGAGGTATTTGTTGGTGAATTACCTAGACTTTCGCCATTAAGGCAAGTAGAAATTGGTATTGATTATATTTCTGGTGCTGCACTTGTGGCTTGTGCACTGTACGTCAGCACCATCTAAATTAAAGGAATTACCGTACAACTGAGAAAGTTGCCGGAGAAAGATTTTATTATACCAAGCCTGTCATCCTGAAGAGCTATGGTGTTATCTTTCCTTATATTTATAGATTACTGTGACTGAGTAAATTGACAATCGAAAACGATATCCATAACTCGAAATGGAAGAATTGTTCGATCATTTACAAGGTTTTAGCAAATTTGATCCATAGCATGGTTATTATCAACTTCGAATCCGCGAAGAAGATTATTTATTCCAATCACTACATCCGGTACTTGTAATGAATATTATGAGTTTCACGTGATGTCGTTTGGATTGACTAACACACATGTAGTATTCATAATTATGATGAATCACGTGTGTAGGCTATAATTTGATAAATTCATGCTCGTGATCATTAAGGACCATTTATTTGTTTGTTTATAAGAATAAGAATGAGTTAATAATTATTCATAGATTGCCCTAAATTGGCTGAATAATGAAAACCTATACCTTAAATATTTAACACGTGATTAAAGACTTGAACCTTGATATGATTTAACTGTGTGATTAATAGATAATGCAAGCTATATTGACTTTCCAAAGATTAGAATCATTAACGCTTAGGGATTAAAAACTCAATCCTTTACATAAAATGACCATTGGATTAATAATGGTAAGATGTATGCATATAGACTCTTCAAAAATTAAGAGCCCTTTTAAGACTTTGGATTTTACCAAAAAGAAATGGAAATATGTTTTAACAAAGGATTTTCAAAGGGATTATTCCCTTATACACAAACCATTTAACTAAACTTCTGTTTAGGGGTAAATGTTTGTGTATACCTCAAGATAACTTAATAAGGATTGAGGAAATCATTTAAACCATAACTTGAAATTTGAAACGATAATTTCTGCCTTTTAACTAAGAAAACTTTGACCAAAGTATAAACAAAGGTTTTTCGAACATTTACGAAATCTTATTAAATATTTTCGATAATTCAACAAAAATTTTGTTAATTAAATTCAAATTATTTTTGAACATTTTATATAATTGGTCGAACTAAGAAATTTAAAACTTTTACGTTTACGCTTCATAAAAATTAACTAATAATTATTTAATTAATTATAATAATTATCGACGCTTTAGACGCCGGATTGAGAAAAACTGATAAAAATGATAGTTTAGACGAAACTGAAACATAAAGAATATGAAGAAAGAATTCTGAATAAATAAAGTTATGATATTTATTTCATCAGGAGAAAGTGAACGTAATTACTGACGCTTAATATAGAAAGAATATCTGAGTAAATTATGGACATGATACTTATATCATCATGTGAAGTGAATATAGATACCGACGCATTATGTATAAAAGATAAAGAACCAGTTAGGACGTGTTCCTTAATAATGAAGGTGCAACATAAATTGCCAAACGATATAAAAATAAACGATGTTCGTAAAAAGGATAATATAGATAATAAAAAGGGATTCACGACTAATATGAATCATTAAGATTAAGAAGCCAATGGCGTTAAATGTATAAAAGGCCACTTGTGGTTGTCTAAATATGGAGATTGTGAGATATAGTTATATTGGAAATTTGTAAGTATAAGTACTATATTTATGTCATTTATGACTAAAAGTATCTTTGTCTGAAGAAGTTGTACTAATGGTAATTATGAAGGCAGACATCGCCTCATACATTAGTAAATGTTTAGCTATTGCAAAGGTCATCATCTGAATTTGATTCGATTTGGGTCATCGTCGATAGACTGACCAAATCTGCTAATATCATTCCCGTTAATGATAAATGCAAAAAGAGTTATGTAAACATAGCATGCCTGTATCGAACATCTATATCAAGATCCTCGCTTCGCATCGAATTTCTAGAGATTTGCTTAGAAATCATTGAGAACGAACCTTGATGAGAGTATTATGTACCACCCCAAATCGAAGGGACGAGGTAAAGTAACGATACAAGGTAATATAAGTGTTGTTTTATGTTTGAATGATTGACCTTTGGTAATGAACCGTATAATCGTTTTCCTTTGGAGAGATTACCATTGATAATCATCGTATTAGGATTGAGATCGAATCTTGTTAGGATCTATATTAGAGCATCTGTAAGCAGGAGTTGAGATGAAGACACCCGACATACACCCACTGTGAGTTGGACATGTCTTTTAGGTTTAAGGTTTCCTATGATGGCGAACCTATCCCTGCAAAATACCCGAACCGCGAGATCTGAAATGATTGATGAAATTAGGATTTGATTATTAACCGCCGATAGTGGGCAAGAGGTTATATGAATGTGAAATGTAGATCTTGAAGTGCCAAATGGGTAGCGAAGTTATGCCACAATTTTTAACCTTGGAAAAATGAAATTCATGATCTGACAAATCATGGGATATAAGTCCCCGTTGTATGGGACCATTGAGATGATGTAAAAGTTGGGATTGAAAGGCATATAAGCTGGATCTACCCTAGGACTTCAAAGACTGCGTGAATTATGTTTCGTAAATCGAACTTGATGGAATATCTATCAAGTGAAAATCTGATTGTTCTTAGTAAAGCTTACATCGGCGAAAAGTTGCATTCATCAGAAACCCGTGAACATCATGGATAGAGAAAGTAAGTCAACATTAAGCCTGATCTTATTCCCGTAGTTATGTTTGATGACACTCGCGTATTGTAACGAATTGCAATTGTGAGAAAAGACCGAATGTGGAGGAAATACCCACATGGCTTTAACTCTATAAGAAGCGAGTAGTAAGATGATCTTTGAGGACAAAGATCCTGTTTAGGGGTAAATGCTGTGACAATCCGTCAATTTACGATTGATATTTTATTCTCAAATATTATTTGAAAATATTATTTTAATATTACAATATAAACTCACATATTTTTGGGAAGAAATTTTGATTTACGTCTTGGAGTAGCATCGACTATTTCTAAACCGGAGGATTCAACGTTACATGCTTACGTTTACATACACCGTCTTTGGTGACAGTCCGACATCTCAGAAAATAAATTTGTCCGTGAATATTATTTTGGAGTTTTAAATTTGTGTTGGTTCATAAACTCACAAATTTACGAGAAGAGACTAGGACTTACGATTTTATTTTTAACGTCCTTTACGACTAAAACGGAAACCTTAGGATTACGTATTTACGTTTTCGAACTCCGTTTTTGATGAGACAATTTTTATTGGATTCGTTTTGTGACGTCGATTCATAATTTATAATAACGTTTTTAGTAAAATGACCCGAGGGCACGCAAATCGAGGAAACTAGAATCGAGGAGTACCCGTAAATAAATGGGATGAGACAAGTGGGACACTTGTCCCACCCCACTCCCAAAACCGGCCTAATTTAACTAACACACCAAAAGGTGTCATTTAGTTAGCTAGCTACTTAGACACTTGTCTAACTAAGCTTAAAACTTAAGCTTCCACTATCAAAACCATTTGCAACATACCACTCTCCTCATTTGCAACATGCAAACTACTCCAAAAGCCTCTCCCTCTCTTCTCTATGCCGTCCCATATCATCAACCAAAACACCCTAATTGATCCAAATTTAACCACAAACATATGTTATAATTAACATATGTTAATCTCCATCCAAAAAGATGAAGATTGGTGTAAGTTATAATATCAAAGGAGGAGTTTCCATGGAGTATTAGGGCCGATTTTCCACAAGGTTTCTATGAAGAATGGTGGTCATGAAGGTGGTCTTGGTGCATCATAAGTTTCTCCATCCAAAACCATGCCAAACTCATAACCTACATCAAGTTGGTGGTATAAAGATTGTCCTCCTCAACTTCTTGTTATTTTGATTATGTAAACATGTATTTTATTTCCTATTGTATATATTTATGATGATTATATGATGATAAAAATGTTATGTGGGGATTTGTTGTTGATAATCATGGATAAAAAGGTGAAAAACCATAAGAAACAAGGTTAAAATCTTGGTTAAATTTGATGGCTGTATAAAACAGTAAAGAAGTAAGTCATAAACTGATAAAATGATGAAGTGGAATAGATTTACAGTAAGCTATGGGTCTTGTACACATGTGAGAGTTGGCCATGCAATGGAATCAAAATAATGAGTGAGATATGATCAAAACAAGTTTAGGGTATAAATCTGAAGTTACTGTTTTGGACGATTTTTAGAAAATATTTAAAAGACGATTAAACAGTAGCTATATAAGAGTTAAATGTAGCACATATCATGTAGTTTATGTGATAAAAATTTGAGCTTCTATCTCCATATAGAACTCAAGATATGGCAGTTTTGGTGAAGATGAAGTTAAAAATCAGATTTTTGGAAATTAAAGAAAAATACTATTATATAAGCACTCACATTTTAATATATAAAATGTAAAATAAAAACCCACTAACTTATAAAACTTATTTATATAAATATATATAAAAGGTTAATCAAATGGATAAATTATATAAATGGTGGTGAAATAATGTTTATAAGTAATAAAAACTATAAATATGATTTTTACGACTTTTTCGGCTATCGCCGTAAAATTAACGTTTTTGTTAAATAAAACTTAGATGGTTGGACCCGTCTAATGAAAACTTTATAAAACTTATATACTGATATATAGACATGTGTAACAAGTAAAAACCGATAAAACCCGAACTATAGGGCATACGGACATTAACGAGCTAAGTAAACATATTGGACTAATACTTGGGCTAATAATTGGACTAAATAAGATAAACACCCATAAAAAGAACTTATTGGGCTTAACCCATTTGGGCCCAACTTGAAAGTGTATGTACTGATAATAAAAGTAAAAAATGGATTAAAATAAGTTAAATAACTTATAATAAGCTTGTTGGACCTAAAACACGTAAATAGGTAAGACGAGAAAACTAGTATAAAAGTTATCAACACATAACTCTAAATTGAGTAAACGAGAATATGTAAACCCACTTGATCATCATATATATATAATCATCATATGTATACATAATTGATATATTTATAAAGTCATTGGACAAACGTCTAAGACCGATTATTATTTGTCTAGGTTTCCGTGATTGAAGCACATACCGTACATCCAAATCGCCGATAACCGCCTTCCCATATCAACGTGAGTTCATAGCCTCGCACTCTTTTAAATGTTTTATAAATGCTTTATAAACCCGCGAGGGAGATAACATGTTAGTTTTTATAAAAGTTTGGACATCATTTGTCCCGATTGTTTGTTTATTGATTTTGGACCCGAATGATTGAATGACCCGATTGTATGACCCGATAAATGATTAATGGACCCGATAGATGAAATTAAATGGATTATTAAAGTTAGGTTATGTCACTAAAAGTCCCATTAGCATGAATTGTGAACTACCGGGAGTTGGTAGACGCTTATGCATTTAATAGTACTATTTGGGGACGATCACCCCAGTTCGCGCCTTGACGGTTGATCCCCGTCGTGCCACATTGATTGGTAAGCGAATTTATGTATGAGAAGATTTCCATAGCGTGACCTTTGTGACGACACGCTACTTTAGATGGGCAAAATTTGTATCGGGTTAGCTACCCGTTGTTGGTTTAGTAAGGTAACAATGTCATGCGGCTTATAATAATCCAAGTTAACAAAATAATAATAGACGCTCCGAATTACGATGTATTGCCTGACTAGCAATACAGGGTCATACTATTGATATTATGATTGTATTTTGGTTTTCATAACCATACTCATATAACGGTTTTTATTTTCATACAACGTCGTAAGACGTATTGTATGACGTTTTTACGACATTGGCTCGTATAATGATTTTTAAGGCTTTTTATAACCATATTCATATAATGGTTTTATTTAATCTATACAACGTTGCAAAAACGTATTGTATGGTGTTTTTAACGATAATGATTCTTATAACGGTTTTTAAGGCAAATGCCTATATTATGATTTTCGATAAGGATTTATATAAAATGACTTTGGCTATTTTATGGCCTATTACAAAGATTTGTATAAAACGATTTTGGCTATTTTACGGCCTATTACAATGATTTGTACGAATTGATTTTTGGTACTAATTTTATACCAAAGTTATATTGATGGAATTTATTAAACTCTATGAATTCACTCGGCGTTATCGCTGACCTTTTCTTTTAACATGTTTTGTCTCAGGTACTTGAAGGTAATTGATATTAGTATTTTGCTAGGTTCAATTTTACTCTCTCGATATCCTCTCGAATTGATCTCAGTTAAAAGTGGAATGATTTGTTCTTGGTGACAAAAAGTGGATTTGGTTATCTAATCTACGAAACAGAGAAATGATTAAAAGGATAGTGATATAAACTTAAAACAATCAAAGATGAATAACTAATACAAGAATTGAATTAATACTGGAAAAACACCCTTACAGAAAAATACCCTATGCGGAATGTAAGTCTTATGCGGAAAGTATGGCCATTCGGAAAGACAGCTCTATTCGGAAAGTTGACATCTATGCGGAAAAATTGACTTACTCGGAAAACATGCCCTATTCGGAAAATGACTGCTATTCGGAAAGAAAAACTCTATTCGGAAAAATTACCTTATGCGGAAAAACTAAGTGCTATGCGGAAAGTTAAGGCTATGCGGAAAGTTCAGGTTATGCGGAAAATATGCTCTATTCGGAAAAGTAAACTATTCGGAAAAAGAATGCTATTCGGAAAAAAAGGCTTATGCGGAAAGTAGACTCTATGCGGAAAGTTATCCTTATGCGGAAAAATACATCTACTCGGAATATATTTCTGTAAAACCTCTATTCGGAAAGTTTTGAAGGGAAGCCTTACTCGGAATATTTTCTATTCCGAATAAACAAGAAATGGGAACACTACTCGGAATAATTTGAGAATTCCGAATAACCACAATCCCAGATTCCCTATTCGGAATCTGGGGAAACTCAGTTCAGTGGATAACGAAGAACAGGGGACACGGCTTTTAATCGAAATCAAACCAAAAAACTTAAAAAGGTTTTACCAAATTAAACACAAATCATCTAAATACCATAAATAACAAATTCCAACAACAAAAACACTAAATCAACAACTTTTTAAAATCAAACTTGAATCAAACAAGAACTTAAAAACTTGCAATAAAAATGGAGATGAACAAGATGAATGAAAAGATTGAAATGGATTAATTAATGGAAAAGTAACAAGAGTATTGAATCAAACTTACAAGATTGAAAGAAAGAAGAAAAATCACCAAACTCCCTAATGGAGTTGGTTAAGGAACGAACCTAAGATACTGGGAAAAAGAAAAATGAACTAACTCCCTAATTGTGTGAAGGGAGTATCTATTTATACTCCTAGTGGTTGGTTGGTGAGTGGGTTTTCTCCCTTTCTTCTTGTCTTCTCGTCTTTTCAGAAAAGTTGACGTTTTCGATTCTGATTCGGGATTTGTCGTCGATTAAATCCAACTCGTCTTTTAATTTCTTCGTTAAATAGACTCGAGTTTCTTCGACTTATGAAAATCTTCCGTCTTTAGTCCTTGTCTTCGATAAAACTTCGAATAGGCCCAGTGACTTCAAATCTTTTGCATCTCTTGGACAATAGACTTTATCTTGAGTCTTTTTCCTTGATAAAACCCGTGCAATCCCATGTTTTCTTTAATATTCATCCGGTTAGCTCTGAAATCACAATAAACACAAAAACCACGCATAATTCCAAACAAATGATATTAATTACGTGTTTTGGTCTTGTTTTAGCCAGAATTAAGTGGTAAAAGGATGGGTGTTTACACACCTATCAAATCCCCTACACTTAACCATTGCCATGCCCTCATGTAATGCTTAGTGATAAAGCAATTTTACACTTTTCTCATAATTAATCAACCTTGGCCTTATTTAAATTCTACTAAATAAGAATCAAATTACTAAGAGAAATAAAAACTTTAAAATAAACAAAAGGATGGAAATAACTTGTAAAGAAATCAAGGACTTACATTAGGGCTTTGGTGTTGCGAAGATTTATCACCCTCAAGTTTCACGTTCCCCAAACTAAGCTTGAAAACGAGATCATTGTTATTATAAGTTAGCAATTCAAACACTTACACACATGGCTTAATTAAATGCTTAAACTCCCTTATTCCTAGGTGTATCTCTTATATTTTATTTTTGTCTTAGAATGATCATGAAGATGCATTTTTGGACTTATTTCGATAGTTTATTAAGGCTGAAAGCAAAGTAGGACGATTTGATTAATAGTTAGCTAAAGGACAAAATCTCTTAAAACTGCTTCTCGGGATATCAAAAAGTTCATATCTTGGCATAACTTGATTCACGATTTGAGACCTTTCTCGGGCCGATATTTGGCATGTACTTCATACTTCATATCTTCGAGAGACGTTCTTGAGATAATGGTCTTCTCATCATAATAGAGTTTCTTCACTTGGAGACTTTTGAGGGGTACTCCAACTTTGTTGACCACGACTTCATGATTATTTCTTCAATCTCTAATTGGGATTTTGAGATACAACGATCCGCCTCCTTTTCGGACTTGGATCTATTTATCCTCATACCTTGTTAGGGTCTTTTCGGATAGACTTCTCCATGATCTTTATGGGAGTTGATTGCTTTTCGTCGTGAGTCTTGATCCTTCATATTGACTTTAGGAATAATGCTTTTCACATCACTTTGGATCTTCAGCAATAAAATTGAATCCTCATGCCTTGTTAGGGCCTTTTCGGACTCGCCAATCTTCGCGCCCCGCTTCATAAGTTATGCCTTGGCTATGAACTCTTATCATTGCCGAGCAACTTTTAAACGATCTTGGGCTAGAAGCTAAGTAACTTTTCAAATCGTAAGACCTTACTTATTGCAGATAAATTATTAGCAAGTGATGGGACAATAGGCAAATAATTACACCAAGTGAGCTTGCGCAAGAATACCGACTTATAATTGACTCTATCATTTCTCGTCCTCCACAATTTAAAATCTCAAATAATGAGACTCGTGGATACTTGGCCTAATAAACCGATTAAGGTCTACATGGTTAAGGATACTAGCTAGAATAAACTTAGATAAGTCTATTCGGGTTGAGTCAAAATAAACGCAACGGGCCTAATATGTCAAAGATTTCTAAACTAGCTACACCATTTTATTAATATTTTTGACTTTATTGCGGGATATATACATATGAAAGCAACGATAAAAATTTAAAAATTACGACTAAATGGCCAAAGTTAATAAAAAAATTTGAAAAATGTTGAAAAATAGGATTTTCCGGTTAAATGAAGGCATTTTCATGGAAAAGTCCACTTAAAACTTCGATTGAAGTCTCCCCTACACTTAAGATAAACATTGTCCTCAATGTTTAAGCATGTGGGAAAAGTCTCCCCTACACTTATGACATTGTGCACGTTGGTTAACTCGAGTTAAGGAAGAGACGACTAAAGTGATCAATTTCAAATGTGAGTATGAAGAAAACTGAATCACGATAGTTGAGAGATAGAACCGGATTTCGGATAACACGGGAGCACGGTTCTTCAAAGATTCCAAGATTGCAGTAATCCCTGTAATCACATCACCATACAAACACAAATGACCAAAATAGGTCCTCCCCTACACTTAGGGGGTTAAAGGGATAGATACTCGGGCTGCCTCCCGAGGAGCGCTTGTTTTTGATAATTGAGTCACGAGCCTGACTCGACCCAAATTTAGTTCATGGGGAACGTGGTGAGGGAAGGAATCACCTCCTGAGAGGTGTCCTCACCAAAGTACAACTTAACTCGTTGGCCATTCACCTTAAAATTTGGTCCATCAGGTTGAGCGAGCTCGAGAGTACCATATGGAAAAATTTGGGCAATGGTGAATGGGCCGGACCAACGAAATTTCAGCTTGCCCGAAAAGATTTTCAACCGAGAGTTAAAAAGTAAGACTTTGTCTCCAACATGGAACTCTCGGTTTTTGATCTTGGAGTCGTGAATGAGCTTAGTTCTTTCCTTATAGATCAAAGAATTTTCATAAGCCTCATTACGGAGTTCATTTAGCTCATTGAGTTGGATCTTGCGTAGGTCACCGGCTTTGTTTATATCAAAATTAGCCCACTTCAAGGCCCAATAAGCCTTGTGCTCCAACTCAATGGGGAGGTGGCACGCTTTCCTGTACACAAGACGATAGGGCGTACAACCGATCGGGGTCTTGTAAGCAGTACGGAAAGCCCACAAAGCATCATCAAGTTTATCAGCCCATGCGGCACGATGCTCTCCCACGGTTCTTTCCAAAATTCGCTTCAGTCCTCGGTTGGATATTTCAGCCTGGCCATTAGTTTGTGGGTGGTAGGCTGTGGAAAGACGATGATTTACACCGTACTTAGCCATGACTCTAGCAAATTGGTCATTGCAGAAATGAGTCCCATGATCACTAATAATGGCGCGAGGCACACCGAATATAGCGAAAAGAGCTTTCAAAAAGTTACAAACCACCCTTGCATCATTAGTAGGTAAAGCTTTGGCTTCAACCCACTTTGAGACGTAGTCAACGGCTACAAGGATGTATTTGTTTCCTTTAGATGAAGGGAATGGCCCCATAAAGTCGATACCCCAAACATCAAAGATTTCACACTCTTGAATGAAATTCTGAGGCATCTCGTCTTTATGTGTGATTTTGCCTTGCTTTTGGCAAACATCACATCGCTTAACCATATCGTGAGCGTCACGATATATGGAGGGCCAATAAAATCCCGAATCAAACACTTTCTTAGCGGTGTAGTTGGGACCAAAGTGACCACCGGTGGGTCCTTTGTGGCAAGCATTAAGGATTTCAGACGCTGCCGGTCCATCAACACATCGACGGATAATCAGGTCGGAACATTGTTTGAATAGGTAAGGGTCGTCCCAAAAGTAAGTCTTAATGTCGGTAAAGAACTTCTTCTTTTGCTGGGACGTCAACCCTTCCTTGAGAATTCCACCCGCCAAGTAGTTTGCAAAGTCCGCAAACCACGGGGTTTCATTCGGCTTCGAGTTTATAGACATTAAGGTCTCCAAGGGAAAAGAATCATTGATTTCTTTGGTCGGATGATCCCCTTGGTAAGGATCCTCAAGTCTGCTGAGATGATCCGCGGCTAAGTTTTCTGCTCCTTTTTTATCGCGAATTTCGATTTTAAATTCCTGGAGCAGCAAAACCCAGCGAAGAAGTCTTGGTTTAGAATCTTGCTTTGTCAACAAGTACTTCAGCGCGGAATGATTAGTATACACGATGGTGGTGGAAAGGACAAGATAGGGGCGGAATTTTTCAAAAGCATAGACAACTGCTAAAAGCTCTTTTTCGGTTGTCGTATAATGCAATTGTGCCCCTGTCATTGTCTTGCTAGCGTAATGGATCGGTTGGAAGTGTTTGTTCACTCTTTGTCCAAGAACCGCTCCAATAGCAAAATCACTAGCATCGCACATCAACTCAAAGGGAAGCTCCCAATTAGGGGTAACCAAGACGGGTGCCTTAGTTAGCTTATCCTTAAGTGAGTCAAAGGCTTCGAGACACTCTTTGGAAAAGATAAAAGGAGTATCTTTTTCCAAGAGGTGGGTCATCGGGCGAGCGATTTGAGAAAAATCTTTGATGAATCGACGATAGAAGCCCGCATGACCCAGGAAACTTCTCACACCCTTCACAGTTGAAGGTGGAGGCAACTTTGCGATAACATCGACTTTAGCACGGTCAACTTCAAGACCGGCTTTCGAGATCTTATGTCCAAGCACGACGCCTTCTTTTACCATGAAATGGCATTTTTCCCAATTTAGAACTAGGCGAATGTCTTCGCACCACTTGAGCATACGTTCCAAATTAGCAAGGCAAGATGAGAAGGAATCCCCGAAGACCGAGAAATCATCCATGAAGACTTCCATGGTTTGTTCAACCATGTCATGGAAGATAGCTAACATACACCTTTGGAAAGTTCCGGGCGCATTACATAAGCCAAAAGGCATTCTTTTGTAAGCGAATGTGCCATAGGGACAAGTGAATGTAGTCTTCTCTTGATCTTGGGGATCGATGGGTATTTGAAAATAACCCGAGAAACCATCAAGAAAGCAGTAATATTCATTACCGGCTAATCGTTCAAGCATTTGGTCCATGAAAGGTAGAGGGAAATGATCCTTTCTCGTGGCATCATTGAGTTTGCGGTAGTCTATACAAACTCTCCACCCAGTAACGAGACGAGTGGGAATCAACTCGTTGTGTTCATTGGGAACAACGGTTATTCCGCCCTTCTTAGGCACACAATGAATTGGACTAACCCATGGTGAATCCGAAATAGGGTATATCATTCCTGCATCAAGAAGTTTGAGAACCTCTGTTTTGATGACTTCATGTATTTTTGGATTCACCCTTCGTTGGCTTTGAATAGTGGGCTTGAAGTCGTCCTCCATGAGAATTTTGTGTGTGCAGAAGTGAGGATCAATTCCACGAATATCGGAAATCTTCCAAGCAATAGCCTTCTTATGATCTTTCAATACAGCGACAAGGCGAGTCTTTTCTTCATCTTTCAAATCCTTCGCAATAATGACGGGCGACTTTTTGTTGTCGTCAAGGAACACGTACTCGAGATGTGGCGGCAACTCCTTAAGTTCCAAATCCGGAGGATTTTCGACGGTAGGCGTTTGCAAAGTCGTGGCATCGATAGCAATGACCGTGGGAGATGGAGGCGAAGGATTGTCTTCGGTGAGAAGATTGTCAAAGAAATTCATGTCTTCATCCCCCTCGGTGGGAGAATCATTAGTAGCTAAATTCGCATCTCCCATGGTAGCTTCAAGATTGTTCCAGAATAAATCACTATCTCCAAATAGAGACAACGATGAATCAATAGAGGACACGGTCTCAACATTGGGAAGAGAGGTAGGAATACTTTTGCAAGCATCATTAAAGTGTTCTTCACAAGCCTCATCGAGAACGTCAATACAATTAACACTCTCATATGAATAAGGTTGTTTGGACAACTTTCCCATGTTGAAGACTACTTTATCGTCACCCACTCTCATGATAAGCTCACCGGCTTCAACATCAATAAGAGTGCGACCGGTCCTCAAGAATGGACGACCAACAATAAGTGGCACACGGGGGTCCATCTCGTAGTCGACGACAACAAAATCAGCAGGAAAGGTGAATTTGTCGACTCCTACAATGACGTCTTCGGCTATCCCCACTGGATAAGCAATCGTACGGTTGGCCAATTCCAAAGTCATCTTGGTGGGGACTAGCTCTGGGAGAGATAATTGCTTCCAAACACTTAGAGGCATGAGATTAATACTAGCACCTAGATCGGCTAGGGCCATGCAATTCTCTACTCCCAGGAAATTGCAAGGGATAAGAAAACGACCCGGATCACCAAGCTTGGTTGGCAATTTCCTTAAGAGGACTGCAGAGCAATTCTCATTAAGTTGGGTGTTGGCAATATCGAGGAGCTTTTCCTTGTCGCTCAAAAGATCTTTAAACATTTTCGCGTACTTGGGCATGTGAGCGAGAGCCTCAGCGAAGGAGATATTGAAATTCAGTTGTTTGAACATTTTAAGGAAATTCGAAACCTGAATATCATCCTTGCTCTTTTGCTTCTCTTTCCTCAACCTTGATGGATAAGGTATATTGGAAGAAGAGGAAGGCTTTGGGAGAATAGGATCACTCACAACCACGGGTGGAGGAGGGGTAGAAGGAAGAGGTGGAGAAATTGGGGAAGAAGAAGGAGGAGGAATAGGAGCAGGCGACTCGGTCTCCTTAGTCACAACCACCGGTGGAGCTATAGGAAGTTCGGGTTCCTTGGTACCTTTGCCACTTCGAGTGGTGATTGCTTTCATCTCCCCTCTTGGGTTCGCAACGGTGTTACTCGGAAGAGTACCCGAAGAAGAGGGTTGACTACTTTGGAAGAAACTAGCCATCATGTTCCTCAGATCATTAGTCTGGCTATCCAACGTGTTTCTCATGTCAGCTCTCAAATCATTTCCTTGTTTGACCAAGTCTGCCTTCAAATTGCGTACTTCCTCTTGGAGATTTCCCACTATCACATCATTGGTCCTCATATAGGTTGAAACCTCTTGGTGTAATGCAGTGGTGGCTTGGTTGGGAGGAGCATTGTATGCAGGTGGTTGGTAAGCTGGTTGTTGGTATACTTGATTGTTACGTTGAGGCGGTTTTTGTTGCTTGTGAGGAGGGATGTAAGGTTGACGAGGTTGTTGTTGTTGTTGAGGAGGACGGTTAAGGTTTTGTTGTTGGTTTGGGTTGGTGGGAGGAAAACCAGGTGGTGAAAGATAGTTGTTGCTGCGGTAGCTAAGCAAGTTACGGTCACCTTGGGGTCTAGCTTGATAAGCAGGTTGTTGATAGGTGCCATATGCCGCATTCACATTCTCAGCAGGGTAATCTTGGGTGGCGGTACAAGTTGTGTAAGAGTGGGGACCACCGCATATCTCACAAGGTTGGCTGACAGCGTTCACTTGAGCATTTTTGGCGTTGTTGCTGACGGTGTGGGTGACAAGCGATTCAAGAAGAGTAGTGATTTTGTCTAATCGCCTGTCGCTGTCATTAGTGCTAGCACTAGCAACATTGGTCCTAACACTCTTGGTTTGCACACGAGATATGTTCTCAATGATGTCCCAAGCAGCATTGGAAGTCTTAGCCAATAAATTACCCCCTGAGGCACTGTTCAGTGAATCTTGGTCACTCATGCTTAAACCATTGTAAAAAGTATTAATTTGATGTACTTTGGTAAAACCATGTTGTGGGCATTTTCTTAAAAGATCTTTAAAGCGATCCCAAGATTCACTGAATGACTCATCGTACTTTTGTTCAAAGTTTATAATCTCATTCCGCAATGCGGTAGTACGAGAGGGTGGAAAAAAGTAGTTGATAAACTTTGTTTCCAAATCCGTCCACGAGAGAATACTCTGTGGCGGTTCTTTAGCAAGCCAATGCCGGGCTTGTCCCTCTAAAGAAAAGGGAAAAAGTTGTAACCTTATAACTTCTTGTGGAACTCCATTGAACTTGACCGTGTTGGTGAGTTGTAGAAATCTCTTGATATGGTCATGTGGGTCATCAATGGTTCGTCCCAAGAATGGTTGAGCTGAGACCATCTGGATAAAGCCTGACTTGAGCTCGAAATTGTTGGCGGCAATTGGAGGTATAACAATTGGATCCGTGTTGCCATCAACATGAGCTTGGAGCAATTCAATCATGGGGCGGTTATCCGGAAGTGGCTCATTGTTGTTGTTATTCATGTTGTTGAAAGGTGGGTTGTTGTTGTTATTATTGTTGTTCGGAGGTGGTATGTTATTGTTGTTTTGGACACCAGCCATGTCTAAGTTATCGAGAGGCTCGGGCTCTTGATAAGACGTGGATCGAGTGCGCATACACCTGCAAAAGAACGAACAAAGAAAAACAAAGCAAAAATATTTTTGGTTTTTATGTTTTTTACTTTTTAGGATTTTTGAAAATTTTATATTTTTTAGTGTTTTTGAAAATTTTTAGGAAAAAGTAACGTTCACGGGGAACGGATCCCAAAATCCAAGTTCTCACAAAAAACTTTTGATCTTAACGAGAGGAGCCGGCAGCGGCGCCATTTGATATTAGTATTTTGCTAGGTTCAATTTTACTCTCTCGATATCCTCTCGAATTGATCTCAGTTAAAAGTGGAATGATTTGTTCTTGGTGACAAAAAGTGGATTTGGTTATCTAATCTACGAAACAGAGAAATGATTAAAAGGATAGTGATATAAACTTAAAACAATCAAAGATGAATAACTAATACAAGAATTGAATTAATACTGGAAAAACACCCTTACAGAAAAATACCCTATGCGGAATGTAAGTCTTATGCGGAAAGTATGGCCATTCGGAAAGACAGCTCTATTCGGAAAGTTGACATCTATGCGGAAAAATTGACTTAATCGGAAAACATGCCCTATTCGGAAAATGAATGCTATTCGGAAAGAAAAACTCTATTCGGAAAAATTACCTTATGCGGAAAAACTAAGTGCTATGCGGAAAGTTAAGGCTATGCGGAAAGTTCAGGTTATGCGGAAAATATGCTCTATTCGGAAAAGTAAACTATTCGGAAAAAGAATGCTATTCGGAAAACAAGGCTTATGCGGAAAGTAGACTCTATGCGGAAAGTTATCCTTATGCGGAAAAATACATCTACTCGGAATATATTTCTGTAAAACCTCTATTCGGAAAGTTTTGAAGGGAAGCCTTACTCGGAATATTTTCTATTCCGAATAAACAAGAAATGGGAACACTACTCGGAATAATTTGAGAATTCCGAATAACCACAATCCCAGATTCCCTATTCGGAATCTGAGGAAACTCAGTTCAGTGGATAACGAAGAACAGGGGACACGGCTTTTAATCGAAATCAAACCAAAAAACTTAAAAAGGTTTTACCAAATTAAACACAAATCATCTAAATACCATAAATAACAAATCCCAACAACAAAAACACTAAATCAACAACTTTTTAAAATCAAACTTGAATCAAACAAGAACTTAAAAACTTGCAATAAAAATGGAGATGAACAAGATGAATGAAAAGATTGAAATGGATTAATTAATGGAAAAGTAACAAGAGTATTGAATCAAACTTACAAGATTGAAAGAAAGAAGAAAAATCACCAAACTCCCTAATGGAGTTGGTTAAGGAACGAACCTAAGATACTGGGAAAAAGAAAAATGAACTAACTCCCTAATTGTGTGAAGGGAGTATCTATTTATACTCCTAGTGGTTGGTTGGTGAGTGGGCTTTCTCCCTTTCTTCTTGTCTTCTCGTCTTTTCAGAAAAGTTGACGTTTTCGATTCTGATTCGGGATTTGTCGTCGATTAAATCCAACTCGTCTTTTAATTTCTTCGTTAAATATACTCGAGTTTCTTCGACTTATGAAAATCTTCCGTCTTTAGTCCTTGTCTTCGATAAATCTTCGAATAGGCCCAGTGACTTCAAATCTTTTGCATCTCTTGGACAATAGACTTTATCTTGAGTCTTTTTCCTTGATAAAACCCGTGCAATCCCATGTTTTCTTTAATATTCATCCGGTTAGCTCTGAAGTCACAATAAACACAAAAACCACGCATAATTCCAAACAAATGATATTAATTACGTGTTTTGGTCTTGTTTTAGCCAGAATTAAGTGGTAAAAGGATGGGTGTTTACACACCTATCAGTAATTCTCGGGAAGACAACAAGAATTCATGGCCCGCACTTAAACAATATTTTCCATTCAAATATTTTGTAAAAGTTTATATGAAATGTAATGACTTGGGACCGATGTAACTTTGATGTTTATGAATGGAAATGATTTATTATTAAACGACGCGATTTTTATGCGTTGTCTATGATGTGAGTAATGTGCTATCCCGTAACACCAACGAGTCTTCCGCTGTATTGAGTTGTATAAATTTGGGGGTGTTACAGTAACCACTACTATGACAGAAACTATCCTAGAAATCGCAACCAAGGCTCCGGTCGCGGATGTGATCAGAAGTACGAATGATCAGTATTCCAACGGATCCGCCAATTCTGACATAATATTGTAGTTCTATTGTTTCACATCTCGAGACACATGTCAAGACATCAGTCAAGACACATGTCTCGCGTATACTTTCTGAAGACACATGTCAAGACACCAGTCAAGACATATGTCATGCTTATATTTCCAAGACACGAGTCAAGACACATGACTCACGTCCAATTATGGAACATTTCTAAGAAATTCAGGGTACCCTTCCAAGGGTATATCCATTTTTTTGTGCCATGTATTAATCAAGCCACAAGAATTTCAGTACCATTACCAGCGCATCGGTGGGAACTATCACATTTCTCGATGACACTTTCATTTCTTGTAACCATAGCTTAGATTCATGACCATGAAGGACGCCTTTCGTATTCCCACGTATACAAAGGTTTTTCTTCAGCTTAATGATGAGATCCAAGCTGATAACGCATTTCCTCGGACAGACACGAGTTGAATTTTATCCTAATTATGGACTACGAACAGCACACCATGCTACGATTCATAATTATGTACAGTAATGTTCAGGCTCCTGAATACATTCAGCTTGATTTTTCATCGGGAAAATTTGTACAAATTATCTATGCTTACAAGCATGTGCATTGTTAGCCATGGTCGCTAAAATTTTCTAGCTGTCAGTAAGACACGACCACTTAAGTCTTGTACGCATAGCCAATTGATTATTCCAAAATCTCCCTATACATTCCAGAAGAACCTACAAGGAGAAGGATGGTATCATGAGATTATGTGTCGACCACCGTCGATTTAAACAAATCACCATTCATGACCGTTATTCTCCTCCACGTATTGACAACATGTCCAATTGACCTTATAGTGTTAATCATTTTTCCAAGATCGAACTCATGATCATGTTGCCAACAGTGACGAGTGAAAAAGCAGGACATGTCCATGACTGCTATTCGTACACAACTCGGTCAAGCTAGATTTATGATTTTGAATTAGTCTCATAAATGCTCCAACGGCATTATAAGAATGAGTTTCCATGAACTCATAGCAAATTCATCAGTGTTTTCATTGAGGATAACCTAATTTCCTCTAAGCCTAGAGAAGAACAGGAAGACCATATCTGCACTATGTTGCAAATTCTATGACAAGAGAAATTTTACCCTGGAAAATTTTCCAATATCAATTCTGTTTGATTACAGTGACACGCTGAATCACATGGCTTTCTACGATTAATCTTACCATGACTAAGCTTATGCGTAAAGGAGAGAACCCTACACTACATTAGGTGCTCTAGAAAATGCTACGCTAGGAGAAGTCTAGATTCAGAGACTCGAAGTTTCGCAAACTCCTATGTATCATGTTCTACGAAGCAAGATACAGTTACGTTCATATCTAAGTACCTGACATACCAACAGGTTAAGATATGACACTAACAGACTGGGATGTTTTCATCATCTGAAATTGTGAATTGAAATGGGACAAGATCTCCACGGAATTTGGTTACCAGTTTAACGCAAATTCAGAAGAAGCATGATGCTATCTGGTTTATTGCAAACAGTTTGATCAAGTCTGCAGAATCCTTACATCCGTAAGGATTTCAGAACCAACAGATTGATCGGACATGTTCCAACCAAGGCTCATCCGATCACTTGGTAATTCCTTAGTTATCGGGTCAGACAAATATTCATAATTATGCTCCTTATTTACGTCACGTCCTTGTTCTAATTTCACGACTTGCTTTCGCGCTCGCGTTCATGACACTATTCACTTTCATGATGGCATCTCGGCTTACGATTTTTCGTTCATTTTTCTTATTCTGGGAAGTTTTGCAAGAACTTGAGAGACCAGACCCAAGTTTAGTATAACTCCCTATCCTCAGATAGACGTTCTCGTCATATTCTATGTCTCACCTTGTAGCGTTTGGCGTTACCGCCATTATATATATTTATTACGAACACGAATAAGTATATTAAGTCACGGTTAATAATTAATTAAAACACGTAAAACACGAACACGATAAAACACGAGAACACACTAAAATATCTAGACTCGAGAAAAGTACGGGTAACCCCATGTGGGCCCCATGCCACGAAATTAGGAGAGGAAAAGGGCCTAGCCCATCAATTTTACTAAACAAGAAAAAGGAGGAATCATGTTTCATTTTTTCAAAATCTAGAAAATAATTAAAACCCTAAAACTTTTCCTCCTCTTCTTTATTCCTTTTTGGCCGCCACCTTCAAGAACACCATAAGGGTGTTCAGGTTGATTTTTGATCTTGTATTTTGTGCAAGCATTCGTGTATGTTCGTCCTTGATTGATCCACGTATTCGGTATAACCGTTTTAACCTTTTTCTTTTATGTTTTGATTTAATAAATTACATAAGATCATTATGTTTTTAAAAACTAATTAAAAACATTTATTAAACATGTCTATGATTATGGGGTAGATCAAAACAAGGGTTTTTAGGGGTGTTTGTCTAGCCGACGCCTAAACCAAACCCCTAAGGGATCTCGGCTTGGCTTGTGAACCACCACCGAGATACATGTTTTAACCTAAGTATTTAACTTTATTTAATTAAAAACATGACATATTTAATTAAATATTTTTAACCTATAATTTATTTAATTTACATGTAATGATTAATAAACTATACCTTATATCAATATGACTTAGAAAAATAATCAGAAAACACTTAAGCTTATATACTTAGCTTATTTAACCAGCTTATATCTAATTATGGAAACTTTCTATTTTTAGGAACTTATTTAATTAAGGCAACTAATCTATTTATGGAAACTTTCTATTTTTAGAAACTTATCTATTTTAAGCAGTACTTCTATTTTTGGAAACTTTCTATTTTTGGAAACTTTCTATTTTTGGAAACTTTCTATTTTTTGGAAACTTTCTTTTTTTGGTAACTATCTATTTTTGGTAACTTTCTATTTTTGGAAACTTTCTATTTTTGGAATCTTTCTATTTTAGGAAACCTGCTATTTTTAGAAAGTTACTTATTATTACACAACAAGTATAATAATACATGAAGTACAAGTAATACTTAATCAGAATAGACAGAATATAAGATAAGTACAGTTTAAAAGCTTAAAACAGTAAAACATGACATGAACGTATAAAATAAGCTAAGGCAAGACATAAAACCAGTTACGTATATAGTAACCATATAGTTATACACGTATGTATGTATGTAGCATTAGTGATACCGAAGTAGGACTCTCTTCAGTTCGTCTTCTTCGTTCACTGGACATAAGGTACGGATTCCCGTCCTTTCAGTATGGACATTCTTTCCTTATTAGGATTCCCCGTATGCAGCCAAATGTTTTCCCGTAGTATAAGTTTATATGTTTGACTTGCTTATGTTTAATTTAGAATACCTATAGCCATATACATGGTTGACCAGTTTCACCTAGTTATGGAGGTACCATAACCATAACATTATAGGCACTGATGTTATGACTTCACCACGGCGGAGTGATTGCTCGTGGCGTCCCTTCAGCTTTTTGGCCATATTATTATATTTATCATGTGGGGCGTATGGTTGCATCCTAGTTACATGTTTTCAGCAAGATTACTCAGTGTGAATGTGGTGTGTGCCTTGCATCCTTCACAAGGAGCTGATCCCTCCTACCCAAAACCAGTATATTAAATTAGAGGCAGCCCCTCTAATTTGCATGATGAGGTCACCCCTCCAAGTATTCATGTACGGTGGATTTTCATGACCTATATTGTTTAAATGTAAAATATGTTAAACAGTTTTCATAAGATAAACACAAGGCTTTTCAAACTATAAAACCAGTTTTATGAACATGTTCCAGGTTTTCCAGGACTTATACATTTCCGCTTCTATTAAGTCTTTATTATGTTCTAGTCATTTATACTATGTCTATATCCGTGCATTGAGCGTTATGCTCAGCCGTTACTTTCCTTTCCATGTCCCCAAAACGGCAGGTACTCAAGGACTGACTGGATCATTTGGAGGACACGCATAGGATGGGAGCTACCTTAGATTCCTTCTCCTCTTGCCTTCATATTTATGCTTGTTTAGTCTTCTTTTTTGTTCATTTACTTTATTTATGTTTTGGGCTTATGTTGGAAACCGATGTTTGATTCCGGTTTTCCCTATGGTCATGTATGTTTTAGTACATATTACCTTGCATGCTTTAATGACACGCCATAACTACGCGTGACATTCCATTTATCAAAATGGGGTGTTACAACGTACCCATATATATTTTATTGGTTTCAAAGATTAAAACCTCTTGAACGTTTTGGTGTTCCACCAACGTTCTAAAGTCATCGAAGGCGTTCACTCAACGTGATCGTTTTCATTCCTTGAGGCTCCTTTAATCGAGAAATTGATTCGGGGAGAGATTTGTATATTTGAGTTGTTAAACACGTAATTATTCATGCATTTAGTGAGAATTTCCCTTCATTTTTCGCATAATAAATAGCAAAAATGTATTTTTAGTGCATATATTGTTTATATTTGCTATTTATTATTGTAGGTACGGATATGAAGAAAAGGAGAAAAAACGAAGCATTATTATACATCTATCAATACGCAGCCCAACTAGTGGAAGGCCCTGCCCAGCACCATATGACGCCAGCCCATCAAAAGGATGAAGAGATCAGATATTTGCTTAAAAGAAACGCAGCACACTTTATATTATTCATTGTCTATTTTTTGGGCGTTCAGTTTAAGCAACAAAACATTCCATATAACTCATTTTTTTATTTTTCATGCGTATACTTTTAGGTAGGAGGTTTGTTTTTTCCTTTTTCCTATCCAGTAAACAATAGATAGAGATCATATTTTATTTTTTTTAGTCAATAGATCTTCAATTATTATATTTTCTGCTGCGTTTTTTTTTTGTACTTTCTTTTTTCTTCTTTCTTATTTTAGGAAATGTTTTTTTTTAGATCTCATCTTCTCTTTTACATTTTTTCCTTCATGGGTTGTTGTATGATATATTTTAGGCAACACTCTTTTTATTTATAGCCTGTATTTTGATTTTTAAGATATGGAGCATGATACGCAGCAATACTTATCCAATGTCTGTATTTTCATTTATATAAAGTGGCGTATGTAGTAGGCTAATCAATATCCTCACTTGAATTTGTTACTATCCTACGTTTTTTTATTTAGCTTAGTTAGAGATAGAGCATCTCATGTTAATTTATTTTCCTGTATTAGATTTGTTTGAGATAGATACATAACAAATTTATCTTATCCTCATTCTTTTTATTTTCTTCTTATTCTTGCGTTAGATTTAGTAAATAGGATTAATTAGTTTTAAATTTTTATTTTTATTTTTATTTTTTTAATGTTTTAATTTAGTTTATTAAAACTTTGGTACTTTAGAAAATAGTCTTATAAATTAGATTTTAAAATAAAATAGCTTTTACAAATTGTCCTAAAAATGTCGTTCATCTTAACTGTCGTTAACGTTTTATGTTTTATGTTTTATGTTAGCTCGGCGTATCCGGGTCGTCATACGGGTTCGTTTCCTTTATCTTTATTTCATTAGCTCAAATATATAGTTTTAGTTATGCTTGTTTAGTTTAGCATTTTTATTGTCATTATTATTATTTTAGATTATCGGTTAAATTAGTAGTTTTTAATTTCAAAATCAAAATATCTCTTATTCGAGATCAAACTTGAGACATTAACGTGGATTTCCATTCACACTTCGCCGAGATTACGATAACTTTCGGGTTTATACTCAAAACGACTCAATCAAATGGCGCCGCTGCCGGCTCTGTGTGTAGCGATATTGGCGTTGTGTTTTTAGTTGGTGACTTGAAGATCCTTTCGTTTTGAAAGTTTATTTTCGTAATTGTATATATCTATAATAAAAAATATTTAAAAATCCATAAAAATATATAAAATTTATAAAAACCAAAAATATTTTCTTATTTTATTTTATTTTATTTATTACTATATATATCATATTTTAAAAAAAATTGAAAAAAAAAGTTTTAAAAATATTCTTCTTTATCCTCTATTGTGTTTAATTCTTTTTCTCAACCCCTCTTATTTTTAATTCTTCATGGATTCATATTGCATAGGGTGTGGGTCGTATGGTAGTCAATCATGTCATTGGTGTTCATGCGAGCGGTGCGGTATGGATATCCCTAATTATGAATTTGGACATTGTTCATTTTGCAATTCGACCAATTCATACTTCACCTCTAATGACACTATCTCACCCTCTTCAATATATGAAGATCCGTATCCGCAAAATGCACCGGGTTTTCTCAATACCCGTGTTGCGACAATTATGGGGGCCCTCACGATACTTTTACTTGTCAACCGATGAATTATTATGAGCCCGATCCGTGCTATAATTCCGGTTTTCATAATTTTGAGCCCCCACAATACACCCTCGATCATCAACCTTCTTTGAATCCGAATGACGTAACACAAGCACTTCTTTTGAAGCTTCATTACGGTGTAATTCAACTAAAACATGCATGGGAGGAGGAAAAGCGACATCGACAAGAGAAAGTATCTAATCTTAGTACTTATACCTCTACGCCTCGTGTGATTCCTTATTGTTATGATGATGACGAGGATAATATTTACGATCTCAATCCATCATGTGAGACTGCCACTCCTATTCTCGATTTTTCTACTACGGAGACCGATGCCTCTCTCATCATGGGGGATGAGGGTCTTACGACTATTCCTTGTAATGAGATACTTATTCCAATCCAAAGTGAGCCTACGGTTGCTTCCGATAGTGATAGTGAGTGTGAATCTATTTCTAGTGATGATTCATTACCTCCCACTGACATATTGGGAGATGATTCTTTGGCTTTCTCTAATCCTCTTTTTGATCTCGATGATGATTTTACTTCTAGTGATGACGAGTCACTATACGATGAAGATGTTCTAAAGGAAAATTTCAAGATTTACTCGAGTCCTTTATTTGATTTTGATGACGCCTACATCCCTAGTGAGGTGAATCCTCTCTTTGAAGAGGGGATTGAGGACATTGATAGCCCCGACTCTGTTGCTATTGATGAGCATTCTTTGTTAGCCATGCCACCTCCCATCATAGAGGAGGTGGAGAGATTTGAGCCTACCTTCCGTTTCATTCGTTCTGGAGAGGTGACGTGGGTGGTAGATATTTCTTCTGATATTTCTCATACTATTTTGCCACCCCGTCCTACCACGTGCACGCCCAAGCGGGTGATGTATCGCTTTTACTCTCCTCATTTCATACCGGGAAATGAGGATGAATGTTTTGATCCTATAGGAGACGTTGATGTTGCTATTTCTTGTGATGTTTTACCGGTTGTACCATCGACTCTTGCTTTCACTTTCTAAACGAGTGTCATCTGGTGACACTTTGATATCTTTTTCTCCCACCCTCCTGCCCTTGGCGAAGACGAGTATTCTTAAGGATCGCCTTTATACCTATTTCTCGTATGTTATAAGAATCCTTCTTCTTTTATTCACTTATACTGTGGATTCTTCTTCTTTATTCTCATCCGGTAATGAGGATAAGATTTTTGACCCTGGCATATATGTTTTGAGCCATTGGTGATTCTCTTGCTCCCCCATGGACCATTTAATTCGGGGCCGAGTCAGGCTTGTGACTCGGTTAACAAAAACAAGCGCTTCTCAGGAGGCAACCCGAGGATCTATCCTTTTTTTCTTTAATTTATAACATAAGTTTAGGGGCGTGCTTCTCTCCATGTGTGCTTGTTGGTATTTGTTTTTGTGTGTAGGGTTCCCTTGGATCGAGAAGACTTTCAGAGGGTTGATGTTGCTGTTTTCCATCATCTTCTTCATTCAGTTTCCGATCGATCTTCATGTTTATATCAGGGAAGTACTCAGTTCTGATCATTATTTATACATATCTGATTCTGTTCTCCTTCTCTTACTCTTGGAATTCTAGCATTAGCCTTTTGTGTTCTTAAGTGTAGGGGTAGCACCTTATCACTTTTGAACATTGAGGCCAATGTTCAGTTCTAAGTGTAGGGGGTTTTATATCATATTGATCATATTCATGCATACTTGTTTGCCCTCTTGCATCCTATTTTGATTAAATGTCTGATTTTATTTTATTTTAATTTATTAATAATAATAATAAAATGTTTTTGACCGTGCGTGATTGACTTGTCCCGTAGGCTAGAACAAAGGGGATCCAGACTCTGCCTAAGTGTTGATCTGGCTGCTCCCTTAACTTTTAGACTAAGCTTTTAGGAATTGTGCAAATAAAAATGCTAAACGTGGAGTAGTTGGTTCTCTTTAGAGCTTATATGAGTAACCTGTGGCTTTTCCTCCTAGATTATAGCTAGATTAAATAAGTGTGTTTTTTTTCAAGCCTTTGAACGTTAAAAAATTGTGTTGTTATGCAAAAATAAATTCTTATACAATTTTGATATTGAGTCCTAGTTCAACTTTTTATTTAAATTTGAGTGAAAGCATACTTTCTTAAATTTCAAATAATGTTGCGTGAATAAATATGTTGAAAAAAAGGAGAAAAAAAAACGAAAAACAAAGAAAAAAAAAATTTGAAAAACAAAAAATTGAAAAAAGAAAAAAAAAAGAGTGTGTTCAATAGCGTTAGAAGAGTAGAGTGAATGAATAACTGTTTTTTGTTGTTTTAATTATAATTGTGAGAAACTTGCTTTTTCTTAAATTTAAATCCGAAGTTGAACTAGAATTCGTCAATTTTGTATAAGAGTTTAGACGGTATTAGAGAGTGAAGAAGTCAAAGGTCCCGTGAGCTCCGATACTATTCTCGAGGGTGTTAAAACCTAGCCTCCTAAGCTTTGCTAAAGGACAAGCTGAGAAGAAAGTCGCTACATGGAGTGATCTCTCCTTTGAATCTTCATTCTCTAATTACCGTCGTTGTTTTTCATCTAAGTGTCTTTTATTAGCTTAGCGGTGATTTCAAGATCTTTGATTTCAAAATCCCGCCAATCCCGGTACTATTCTCCGTGAGGTGTCAAAAGCCCGGGAACTTAATCGATTAGGTTGGGACATCCCGAGAATAAATCCGCTACATGAGAAAGGCCATTTTTGAATCTTAAATCTCGTCATTTTGGTGAGTCTAATATCTTGGAGTTTTCTTTTTGAAAAAAAAAAGAAAAAGCGTCCCCCGCGAAAGTAAAAAAGGAAGAGCCTAAAATCATGCCCTTTTTCGAGCTTTCTGATAGTTAGTAGTACCTAGCCAAACCAAAGGCTATATTCCACTTAGATGATTAGCAACCATATAAAATGTCGATTTGAATGATCAAAAATTTGAAAATGAACGCTTGCCTAATCTTTTATAATTATAGGAGTGAAAAGTTATATTTACATAGGTTATTAGTATAAGTAGTGTTAGTATTTTGCCAAAACGTTTGTACACGGAATCTTAGCTTATTTGGGAGTAATAAAAAGAGGATGACGATATTTATTCCCTAGAGACACCCAGTTTGCGTGTTTCCCGTTCGATGATCCTTATATCTTGAATAAAAAGTCGAGCATAGCGGGTCACTATGTATTTTTATTTTTAAAGCAATTTCGAATAAAGTAGTTTTTAATTGTTTTTGAACTTAATGTTTGTGATAATAGTTGCTTGGGGGCAAGCAACGTGTTTAAGTGTAGGGGTGTGTTAAACAAGTAATTATTCATGCATTTAGTGAGAATTTCCCTTCATTTTTCGCATAATAAATAGCAAAAATGTATTTTTAGTGCATATATTGTTTATATTTTCTATTTATTATTGTAGGTACGGATATGAACAAAAGGAGCAAAAACGAAGCCAAAGAGCTAAGACGAGCACGAAAAAAGTGGAGAGAGCGCGGACGGTGCCTTCATATTTTAGTGGGTCGACCCGACACCATTTAAATGGGTCGAACCGACCCATTATTATACATCTATCAATACGCAGGCCAACTAGTGGAAGGCCCAGCCCAGCACCATATGACGCCAGCCCATCAAAAGAATGACGAGATCAGATATTTGCTTAAAAGAAACGCAACACACTTTATATTATTCATTGTCTTTTTTTTGGGCATTCATTTTAAGCAACAAAACATTCCATATAACTCATTTTTTTCTCCTGCGTATACTTTTAGGTAGGAGGTTTGTTTTTTCCTTTTTCCTGTCCAGTAAACAATAGATGGAGATCATCTTTTTCTTCCCATAAGATCAATGCATTAGGAATAAAAATAATTGCAATAAGTAAGGTCGTACGATTTGAAAGGTTACTTAGCTTCTAGCCCAAGATCGTTTAAAAGTTGCTCGGGGTTGAATAGAGTTCATAGCCAAGGCATAACTTATTGAAGCAGGACGCGAAGATTGGTGAAGATCCAAAAAGGCCCTAACAAGGCATGAGGAGCTCTATTTTGTTGCTAAAGATCTAAGATGATGTGAAGTATCATTATTCCTAAATCAATATGAAGGATCAAGACACACGAAGAAAAGCAATTACTCCCCTAAAGATCATGGAGAAAGTCTATCCAAAAAGACCCTTACAAGGTATGAGGATAAATATATCCATGTCCGAAAAGGAGGCGGATCGTTGTATATCAAAGTCCAAAATAAGTATTGAAGAAAAATGATGAAGTCGTGGTCCAAAAATGAAGAATCTCTCAAAAACGTCAAGTGAAGAAATTCCAAATATACGAAGAGAAGACCATAATTTCAAGAACGTCTTCCTAAGATTTGAAGTATGAAGTACATGCCAAATATCGGTCCGAGAAAGGTCTCAAATCGTGAAACGAGTTATGCCAAGATATGAACTTAAGGAGATACACGAGAAGCCGTTTTAAAATATTTTGTCCTTCGGCTAACTATCGATTAAATCGTGCTACTTTGCTTTTGGACTAATAAATACTCAAATAAGTCAATACGAATCACTTATGATCCATGAAAAATAGTTAAAAAATGCTAGTAACCCATTTCCTTTTATAATAACTAGGATTGCGGGGAGAAAAAGTATTACACAATTTGGACGTATGAGTAGTGCTAGCATTGTGACTTGTACCAACAATGATCTCGTTTTTGCACTTAGCATGGAATGTATGACAATCAAGGATGCCGAAGTTTACTCTATGAGACATTTACTTGTTTCTATTCGTTAACCCTAAAAGTCACATTCGTGATGAAAATCATACATTATGTCTTTACACATCTTTGTAGTATTGTTGCAAGTATTTTACTTTTCAATAAAGGATAATAAAATTGAACTTTGGTGATGCTTAGATACTTTATTCTAGCATTGCGTGAGGGCACGACAATGGCTTAGTATGGGGAAGTGATGAGATGGAATTTATACATGATCTCATCGTTCTTTTCGGGCTTTAAATGCATAAAAATGTCATAAAATACCATATATATGCTTCTGTTTGTTTACTTGTGTATTTTAGGTATGGATATCGTGAAAAAGACAAAAGATCACACGAAACATGGAAAAACGGACACGAGAAACGAAGCCGTACAAAGAACCGGGCCCTAGTTCATGAGTTATCCAAGATTAAACCTTGAAGACTTGAAGATGTACAAGATTGATCCTCAAAATATGAAGAATTGATACTTAAAACCCTTGTATATTCATAATTACAAGTTTGGTCCCTTAAGTTTGTCAACATTACAAAATGGTCCTTCAACTTTGAAGAAATGGCAAGATTAGTCCCTCATCAATTCTAATTTGTCAAATATGGTCCCTCATGAAGTCAAAGATACAATGAATACCTTTAAAGATCAAGAATGTCCAAAATCAGTCCTTCAAATATGCAAAAGTGGCAAAAACAACCCTTGAAACACTTTTGGAAAAGGAAACCAAGTTTTGTTGGCTGAAAACACGTTTTACCATCTTTCCCAAAACACAAGGACCAAAGTTGGGCATTTGAAACATTTAAAAAAGAAAAGCGTCAAACACAACTCCACTCCACCAAAAACGGATCAAAGGGGACCAGTATTCACCCCATGAACCCAGATTTTACTTTTTACTGCCAAAGGGTTTTTCCCAATTACTTTAACCAAAACTTAATTCACCCTAGCACGATTACATCCCACACATGTAACCTCACACCACTCCACTCAAGGACCCCACCCCATTTAGCCGTCCACCAACCACAAGCCAACTTAACCTCCAAGGAATGCCACGTGTCCAAATCAACAGCTGACACTCTTTGCTTAATCACAAAGCTAAAATGAACGTATAGGATGAATTTGGACAGCTAAACAACTCATTGCACTCAAGGGAAAATTTGGGAATTCTAGGCTAGGGTTTCTTATATTTCAGCATTCTAGAATCATCCCTTGTACTCTATAAAAGGACCCCCAGCCTGTGGTGAGGCCTTTGTTCCAGTTTTACCTTTTAAACATTGTAATTCCTTTTTAAAATTTATAAAAGTGGGTATTTTGAGAAAATTGTAATTCCTTTTTATGTTTTTGAAAGTTGGTGTTGTTTAAGGGTAATTCTGAGTTCCATTTGATGTTATAAGTGTACTTGAATCATTTGGTTCAAGGACGTTTATGTTTGGTAAGGTTTTCATGTTTGAAAAAAAGCTTGAAAAGAGGTTTCTGATTTTGCTATTTTTGTTGTACTAATCCTTAACCAAAAGCTATAAGCTCTTACAAGCTTGTTGACACCAAGCTTGTGAAGGTATTAGGGCCTTTGGTTGGGCTGTTTGTTCATTGTGTTGAAGAAATCAAGCCCTTGAGTTTCTGCTTTGAAACATCAACCAAGGCAGTCATCCATCTTTCTTGTTGAAGTACCTTGGTCTTGTTCTAGTTGTTGAACAAGGTCCAAGGAGCATTGCTGGTCCTCCTAGGATGTTGTGGAGGACAGGTATAAGCTCTTGTTTAAGTTTCCCCTAAAAATTACATAAAATTGTCTTTTTTATGATTTGGTATGTGATTTGGTGATTTTGTGTTTGTGCTTTGTGTTTTATAGTTGCAATATGTTAGTTGTCACCTAGTGTAGCTATTTGATCTATAAAATCAGTAGGTTGTTTGAAGGATTAAGAATTTTGTTTGAAAGTGTTTAATAAAGGATTGTTTGGGATTACTGGTTCATAAGGCCTTGTGGCCTTGTGCCCTTGGTACTTAGGGTTTGTGAAGTCTAATCAAGTCATAATATACAAGTTTTAGTCATTGGTTAAGTTTCTGAAAGTTTGGAAAAGGGATTTCAAGTTTTGCAAAAATCTGATAAAAGTGTTTTTGAGATTGGTCAAACACATCAAATCCAATAACTTCTTTGTTTGTTGGATCTAAGGTCCGAAATCAGGTTTGGGAATAGTTTGGGTGATAAGCTATCTATTGGGTATCTGGTTGTTGAATTTGGTGGCTTATTGAGTGTGTTATAGCTTATTAAAGTTGGTTGAAGTGGTCATTTGCATCAACAAAGTGACCACCTCATTTGGTGCTTGCATTTATATTTCTAGTGTAAGGCTTGTTGTTTTGTTGCTTGGATCCTGTTTATGTACTGCTTGTGAGGACATTTGGATACTTGGATTGCTTTGTTGATAGCTTATAAGCTTACTGGCTTATTGGCTTATTTGTGCCAAAACTCATCAAGTCTACCCAACTGGTAGACCTTGATTCACAAGGTTTGTACTCAAGCCTTGACCAGCAGGGTGAAAACAAAGTTTTAACACTTCATTAAGTCTGTCAACGTCCAAATTTGTGCTTGTCAGCGTTTGATTTACTCTTGTCAGCGTTTGACTTTTGGTCAAACTTGGTCATATAGCTTATTGAATCTGTTTTGCTTATTGGTACATGCAACAACTTGGTTTTTGTAATAGAACTCATTTTTCTCAGCTTAATAACAAGTCTGGAAGGTTACAAGTCTTTTGGTTAAGCTTTTGCTAGAAAACTAGCTTATTTGGCTTTTTCAACCAGCTTATTGGTTCTCACAGCTTATTCTACTTGGATTTTTGTGATTTTCTTGATTGATTATTCTTAGTTAAGCTATTTGTGATCTTTTGCACCAAACCAGAGCTTCTGAAACAGCCTAGAACTCTATCCCGACTATTTTGTCATTTTGTGGAATTGTTCTTGGCTTATTTCTGGCTTATTGAGTGAGCTTTTTCAAAATTTCTTTTTACAGATCTCTTTAGTATCCTAAAAGAAGGTTGTGTGTCAAATTAGAGCTTATGGCATTGGCTTATTACTTAATGGGCTTAATGGCCCAATAAGAATAAGCAGTTTGTTCATTAAGCTGTGATAAGCTCACTTTCAGCTTTTGGGCCTTCAGAGTTTTGTGTTTAGAATTAATTTTTGAGTCAGATAAGGCTTTTCCAAGTCATTTGGGCTTATTTTGACTTTTTGGGCTAAAAAGTCCATTAAGCTTGACTGTTTTTGCTTTTGGCCCATTTGAGGGCCCAATAGGGGTATTTTGGTAATTTCACTTTCATTTTCTGTTTACTTAGGTTAAAATAAACTAGTTTGCAAGTTTTTAGAATTCTTTATAATTTTTGGATTTTTAATATTATTTTAATATTATTTTATTATTATTTTTCAAATATCACATTTTTGCACTTTTTATATTTTTCTTAGCTTAAATACATTAAAAGAGGATTTTTGCAACTCTTAGATTAATTTTGTCATCTTTAGATTAATTTTTATAATTATTTTAAGTTTTAATAGTTTTTAAATCATTTTAAATAGTTTTTCTTAGTTTAAAAACTTTTAAAATTGATTTTAATCTTTTTAGGTCATTTTAGAGGTTTCCCAATTGAAAAATCTTTATTTAGGCTTTTTGATAATTAATTTGATTTTTAGGGCTTTAATTAGCATTTAAAATTTAATATTTAATTAATTAAAAGGTTTGAAAAAGTTTTAATCATTGGTAAACTCTTAGTTTATTTATTTTGATTTTTGGTGAATTTTTGGTAATTTTTAGAATTAATTTTTATTTTTGCTCATTTTACGGTTTTACGTTTAGTCGTAGTAGTAATTAATTTCACGTCTTCGTCATTCTCTTTTCTCATCCCCTTCTATCCAATATTAATCTCAAATCTTGCTACATTTTAGTCACACACATATACCTCCTTGGGAAACGAGCTTGGAATTTCATTAGGGTCATTAGTGTTTGATTTTCCTAAATCATCACTTAATACTTTCCCTATTTATGCTCTTTGTTTTCCTAAACAAGAGTTGTAATTTTACTCCAATCATTGCTCCTAATTGGGAATTACCCTTTGAAATCATGTGCGATGCAAGTAATTACGCTATTGGGGCCGTTTTGGGGCAACATCATGGAAAACACTTCTTACCTATCCACTATGCTAGTAAGACGATGACCGAGGCTCAAATGAAATACACTACAACGGAAAAAGATTTACTTGCTGTGGTGTATGCTTTTCAGAAATTCCAACCTTATCTCGTCTTAAAGAAAAGCATAGTGTATACGGATCATTCGGCTATCAATTACCTCTTCTCTAAGCTTGATGCAAAGCCGGGATTGCTCCGTTGGATTCTCCTGCTACAAGAGTCTGATGTCATAATACTTGACAAAAAGTGAGCCGAGAATCTAGCGGCCGATCATCTCTCTCGTTTGGAAGATCCTCACAAACATATATTCGAGAACAAGGAAATTACCGAAACATTTCCTCTCGAGACTCTTGGTGTGGTGAATTCTAAAGACGACACCTCATGGTTTGCCGACATTGTAAATTACCATACGGGTGATTTCATAATCAAGGGTATGACGACACAACAAAAGCGAAAATTCTTTCGTGACGTCAAGTTCTATTTTTGGGACGACCCTTACCTATTTTGGGTTTGTGCGGATCAACTCGTTTGACGTTGTGTTTTTCGCACCAAAGCTACTAATATCCTTAGAGCTTGTCACGAGGCACCCACGGGTGGTCACCACGGTGCTAACTTCACGGCTAAGAAAGTTTTCGATGCCGGCTTCTTTTGGCCTACGATCTATCGTGATGCACACGCACTTGTAAAGTCGTGTGATTCTTGCCAACGTCAAGGAAAATCCTCTCAAAAGGATGAAATGCCGCAAAACATAATTCAATTGTGTGAGATTTTCGACGTCTGGGGCATTGACTTTATGGGGTAGTTCCTATCGTCTCATGGAAACAAGTATATCCTCGTCGCCGTCAACTACCTATCTAAGTGGGTGGAAGCTAAGGCTTTGCCTACAAACAATGCTCTTGTGGTAGTTAAGTTCTTGAAGCAATTGTTCTCTCGGTTTGGAACCCCTCGTGCAATTATAAGCGAACGTGGAACCCATTTTTGTAATGACCAATTCGAAAAGGTTCTAAAGAAATATGGGGTTACACATCGTCTTTCTACGGCTTATCACCCGCAAACGAGTGGGCAAGTCGAGGTTTTAAACCAAGCTTTGAAGAGGATTTTGGAAAGGTCGATTGGAGAACATTGTGCTTCATGGTCCGACAAACTTGATGACGCTTTATGGGCCTTTCCCACCACTTATAAGACCCCAATTGGGTGTACTCCGTATAAGTTGGTGTATGGGAAGAATTGCCATTTACCTATTGAACTTGAACACAAGACATATTGGGCACTAAAACGTTTCATGATTCAAAGATTAAAAACCGAGTTTTTAACATTGGTGATCAAGTGTTACTTTTTAACTATCGTTTGAAGATATTTTTTGAGAAGTTGAAATCTCGTTGGTCGGGTCGATTCACCATAACACAAGTTTTTCCTTATGGGACCATCGAGCTAGCTCAAATTGATGGACCTAACTTCAAGGTGAATGGACATAGGCTTAAGCACTACTTCAGTGGTGAAGTCCCTTCTTTGGACTACCTCGACCAAGTCACCTTCCCCAATGATAATTAGCATTGGGGGGATCGAGTCGAGCTCATGACTCGGTAATCAAAAACGAGGTGCTTCATGGGAGAGTTCCCATGCTTATCCATGTACATATTATCGCTTTCTAATGTAGTTAATGTGAGGGGATTTGTGCCCTTCCAACTCATTGTCTCGTGGTTGTTTGTGAATGTGTTATCTAGATCATCATCATCACCACGGTTGAAGACTGTAAAACCCGCATGCTTTTACCATGAATAGTACCCTTAAGATCGTACGTACTAGATTAAAACTTTCCTTTTATAGTACGATTACGTTTACGTATTAGGATTTTACGTATTACATACGTGTTAGAACACTATACGTATTTATTACGCACGAACACACAATAATTATTTAAACAATAATTAATCACGGACATGCTATCATGAAATCATGAACGTAATTAAATCACGGGCTAATATTAATTACGTATATATATTTATTACGAACACGAATAAATATATTAAGTCACGATCGATAACTAATTAAAACACGTAAAACACGAACACGAGAACACACGAGAACACACCAATATTTTAGACACGGAAAAACATTCGGGTTACCCCTTGTGGGCCCCATTACCACGAAATTAAGGAGGGAGGATGGGCTTAGCCCATCAATTTTTACTAAAAGGGGTTAAATATTTTCTTACACTACTCATTTTTAGTTTTACAGAAGATTTTAGAAAAACCCTAAAACCCTTCTCTCTCTTCTCTTTTGGCCGCCACCCTAAGAACACCACAAGGAGGTGGTTTGTGATCTTGGATCTTGGAATTTTAGTTGGTGATCGTGTTTGTTTGTCATCCTTTTGATCCACGGATTCGGTAAATCCTTTTTAAACTTTTTCTTTTGATTTGATCTTTTAATAAATCAAGAACATGTTATGTTTTTTTACAAAAACCTAATAAATAAACATAGATCTAACATGATTTGGGGTTTGTTAAAATCAAAAGTATGTTTTTAAGGGGTGTTTGTTTTGGCCGCATGTTGCACCGAACCCGAAGGGGGTGTCGGTTTGTTCAAACCGACCACCACCAAGACCATACGGTCTTGGTTGGTGCGTGTGGGTCCCACGGCAGCAGTAAAACACGGGGTACCCCGAGTTGGTTTGGGGTATGGTGTCGATTTCATGTCCGGTTCAAGGTTTTGATTCTAGATCCGGTTCATGGTGTATTTTTAGTTTTTTTTTATGTTTATGATCTTATGTTAAAAATTAAATTAACAAAATGATATGATTAGTTTAATAACATGACTTAGGTTATTTTAATTATTATAATTATGAAATTAATTAACCTAAGTATTTTATATTTTAAACTTATAATTAATTAATTATTTAAAAACCATGACAATAATTAATTAATTAACATGACTTAGGTTATATTATTAATATATAATAATACATATTTTAACCTAAGTATTAAACTTATTTAATTAAAAACATGTTATACTTTAATTAAATATTTTAACCTATAGTTTAATTTAATTACATGAAATAATTATTAAACTATACATTATATCATATGACTTAGAAAATAATCATGAAAACACTTAGGCTTATATACTTAGCTTATTTAACCAGCTTATTTCTAATTATGGAAACTTTCTATTTTTGGAAACTTTCTATTTTTGGTAACTTTCTATTTTTGGAAACTTTCTATTTTTGGAAACTCTCTATTTTTGGAAACTTTCTATTTTTGGAAACTTTCTATTTTTGGAAACTTGCTATTTTAGGAAACCTGCTATTTTTGGAAAGTTACTTATTATTACACAGTAAGTATAATAACACATGAAATACCAGAAATACTTAATCAGATTAAACAAAATATAAGATAAACACAGTGTAAGGCTTAAAAACAGTAAAACATGGTAAGAACACATAAAATAAGCTAAGACATGACATAAAACCAGCTACGTATTTAGTAAGCAGATACTTATTCATGTATGTATTTATGTAGCACTAGTGATTCGGAAGTAGGATTCCTCTCAGTTCATCTTCTTAGTTCACTGGACATAAGGTACGGATTCCTGTCCTTTCAGTATGGACATTCTTTCCTTATTAGGATTCCCCGTATGCAGCCAACTGTTTTCCCAGTATTTGTTTTATATGTTTTTGAATTGCTTATGTTTAATTAGAATACCCAAAGCCATATACATGCATGACCAGTTTCACCTAGTTATGGAGGTACCATAACCATAACATTGGAGGCACCAATGTTATGACTTCACCACGGCGGATTGATTGCTTGTGGCGTCCCTTCAGCTTTTGGCCATTTATTATATTTATCATGTGGGGCGTATGGGTGCATCCTAGTTACATGTTTTCAGTCAGGATTTCATGGTGAATGTGGTGTGTGCCTTGCATCCTTCACAAGGAGCTGATCCCTCCTACCCAAAAACCAGTATATTAAATTAGAGGCAGCCCCTCTAATTTGCATGATGAGGTCACCCCTCCAAGTATTCATGCACGGTGGATTTTCATGACCTATATTGGCTAATGGTATAATATGTTAAACAGTTTTCATAAGATAAACATAAGGCTTTTCAAACTATAAAACCAGTTTTATGAACATGTTCCAGGTTTTCCAGGACTTATACATTTCCGCTGCTATTAAGTCTCCATTATGTTTTAGTCACTTATACTATGTCTATATCCGTGCACTGAGCGTTTTGCTCAGCCGTTACTTTCCTTTCCATGTCCCAAAACGGCAGGTACCCTAGGGAAGACTCGAGCATTTGCAGGACATGCATAGGATGGAAGCTGCTAGAGACTTCTTTTCCTTTTTGCCTTCATATACTTATGCTTGCTTAGTCTTTCATTCATTTCTTTTGCTTTATTATGTTTGGGCTTATGTTTGGGAACCGATGTTTGATTCCGGTTATCCCTATGGTCATGTAATGTTTTATACATTTATCCTTGTATGCTTTGATGACACGCCATAATTGTTGTGACATTTCCATTATCAAAATGGGGTGTTACAATTATGGTATCAGAGCCAAGGCTTTGACCTGTAGGCTCTAAAACTCGACCTGTGACTAGTGGGTAGTCACCAGGAGCTTCCTAAGCCAACGTCTGCTATTCTACGTATTGATGTTTTCAGCGCATTGTTGTTTTAACCATGATGTTTTCAGCACATTGAGGTTTTAACCTTGATGTTTTCATCAATATTGTTTTGCTAATATGGATGGACAACCATCATCCATATTTAGTTATGTGTCATTGTTTCATGCATAATGTTCCTCGTGAACTGTGGCTATGTGGACTAAACCCCAGTAGTTCATAATTAGTCACATAAATTTTTTTTCTTATAAGTTTTGACATATGAGTTCCATTTATTTATGTTTCATGTATCATTGTTGCAGGGATTATGACTAAGTAATGGTTGGTACAGGACTGGCCCTATTTAGTCGCATGTGCTTTTATCGAAACTTTTAACTTTAGGACCGACCCATAGGCGTCCCCTCTCCATGTCTTTTGTTTTGGGACCGACCCATAGGCGTCCCCTCGCACATATAAAAGGTTTTTATAAACTACATTACGCATTCATGCACTGTTTTCATGCATAAAATGTTTCTCATGATTTATTGGCATAAATTTATTTTTTTTCATGTCCCCTCATAAGTTACTATGTTTTTATGTCAAGTATGTTTTCATACTGTCAATGTTAACTTCGGTTTCTTGCTGATTATGTTATACACTCCTTTATGATAGATCGTTTTATGTTCCTTCATGATAATTCCGTCTTCATGTTGATTACGTCTTACGCCTCTTTTGTTATTTATGCTTTCACGCAATACATTGTTGGATTTCATTGAATTCTGCTTTCATGATAGGCATGGTTGGTTTTCATTGATTATGTTGTCAGGCAAATCATCGTTGAATTTTGTGTAACCACACTTTAGCGTTTCTCTATGCAACCAGAATGAGGTATATACTGGCATTGCCAAGTTATCATGATGGTTTTCTTAACCGTTTAACCGATATACTTTCCTTAAATCATGATAAATGATCGACCCCATACCGATCATTTCATGTGCATTCTACGTGTACTCCACGTACCGGATTTCATGTGTATTACACGTACCTTAATCCATGTGTATTTCACTTGCAATACTTCACGAGTATTCGCTGGTTGATTCTAAATCATCTCAGGCGTATGTTCAATTGCTGATATTCTACAAGGTTGCTGATGCCGCTCATAACTTGGAGATGTTACTAAAGGTTGATGCTGCTGACATTCGGAGACGCTACGAGATGCAGATGCTGTTCACAACCTGGAGATCCTACAAGACGAAGACAAAGGCGTCGGAGCAAAGCAATTGGACGAGAAGATGCTTCACCATCAGACGATTCCCATCAATCATTGTCCCTAATTCTTAGTTACATGTCACACGTCATTCGGCTGTCATTTCATCCATATGAGTACAAACCGGTACCAACCGGCCACTCAGCTGAATAGTTACATGAATCACCGTCATGAGAATGACCATCATGGAACTGACAGACAGGACGATAGTAACCACTACTATGACAGCAACTATTCTAGAAATCGCAACCAAGGCTCCGGCCGCGGACGTGATCAGACATACAAATGATCAGTAGTCCAACCGATCCGCCAAGTCTGGCATAATAACCTAATATTGTAGTTCTATTGTTTTACGTCTCGAGACACATGTCAAGACATCGGTCAAGACACATGTCTCACGTATTCTTTCTGAAGACACATGTTGATGGTTGTAAAATTAGATACTTGCTTTAGGAAAAACAAGCAACTAAAATATAGGGTAAGTAGGCACGACGATTTAGGAAAACCGTGTGTAAATGACCCCAATGAAGTGAGTTCGTTCTCGAGGAGGCACGTGTGTTGTGTTAAGAATTGATTAATGATGATTTTATTAAGAAGAAAAGAAAAGAAAATAGAAATGAGAAAGAAAGACGGTTACGAAGACGGATCGAGCTAAGACGAAAACGCGTTCACGTAAAACCGTAAAAAACTACAAAATTAAAATTTTAACCTAAAAATTCCTAAAAATCACTAAAAATCCACAATAATATTCTAAGAGTATACAAAAAATCCAAACTTGCTAAAACCTTTTAATTAATTAGATAATGACTTTTTAATGTTAATTAAAGCCCTAAAAATATTTGGAAAGTTACAAAATTCCTAATTATGTGTCTACAATATAGGAAAAATGAAAAAAGTAGAAAAAACAAACTTTCTATTTTTAGTAATAAAGTAATAATAAAATAATCAAAAAAATAAAAAGTTTATAAAATAAATCTAAAAAAAATTACCAAAAATCTTAAATAATGTAACTAAGACAAAAATGTAATTAAAAGTTTCTAAAACCTATTCATTAATTTTATATTAAATTTCAAAGTTGGTAAAAAACCCTAAAATCAAATAAATTTAAAAATAAGACTTTTTGAAAACTTTTTGGGCTGTAAACCTCAAATAACTTAAATAAAACCTAAAAACATTTTTTATAAAAATTAAAAGCTATTTTAGCTATTTTTAAACTAATTATCTAAATACGGCTAAATAAAAAATGATAAAAAATAATTAAAGAAAGAGAAAAATCAAAATTCTAACTAGAAAAATCCCTAACTAAATTACTAACCTAGGAAAAATACAAACTTGGAAATAAGCTAAGCCAATAAGCCTGGAATGGCTTATTTAGCTACGGCTTATTTTTGAAAAGCCAAAACAAAACCCCTTTAAATAACTATTGAAACCAACCTTGGTCAGTAAAAGACCCAAGGGCGTAACGGTATGTTGTGTGTGTTGTGAGGAGGATGGCGCAGGTTCGAGTCCTGGCCAGTCCTTTTTGCACTTTTTATTATTATTTTTTTTTAAACTTAGCAAACTCAAGCCTGATACTCTTTTAATCACCAAAACACAAACACCAATCCAAAATAACAAAGATTAAGTCCACAGAATTGAAAAACGTGCCTAGATTTGGTTTTAACTTGATGAACACAAACCTGTTTCTTCACAAGTGAAACAATGAATCAAGAGGGCTTGATTCTGGTCTTTGGTGGTGTTTTTGTTGGACAAAAGGCACCCTTATACTCTGTTGAGTATAAGGAGTCAACAAAACACAAAATCACACAAATCACTTCACAAAAATCAATCAAACATGCATACAAATGTTTCTGATATATCTTGCACTGGTCTGGTGGTACTATGCTGGTTTTACTTGCTCAAAAGTGAAATTCAAAACCTCCAATCTTGCATACAATCTCACCAATTTGCATATAACTGATTTACAATCCTAGAACAACCTTATATCTAACAAAGATCAAAAGATGAGGCACAAATTCTCACAAAAGTATGAACAAAATGCAGTTTCTGATTTTAGAACATATTATCCACTTTTTAGCATGCACAAGTGTTCAATGTTCTTCCAAACTGAAACCTTATTGCCTTTATCACATAACCATAACCAAAGAAGTATGTTTGAACAGGTTTAAAGCAATCTTGAAATCAATAAACCCTATTTAAGCCCTAATCCAAACACCCGTTAAAAATTCTGAAAATCAATTTTTCAAACAAAATCATAACAACTCTCAACCAAACTGATTCTAATTACTACCCATATGCATATTAGGCACTAATATAGCAATATCATACCATTTAACAAACTCTTAACAACTTTTCACAAAAATCATATCAAATCAAATCAAAACTGAAAACTGAAACTGAACAAGGAATTTACCTTGTTGGACCTACATCCAGGCCCAACAATGGTTGCTTAACCACTTCCAATCGGCCTGGGCCTATGCTGATCCTTTGACAAACAACAAGCAAACCTGCTAAGAAAAAAAATGAACAAGCAACAAAAATCCAACTTTCTGATTTTTCTTTCTATTTTAAAACCTTTTCAAAAACTCTCCAAATAATCTTCTTTTTAAAACACTTAAACAATCACAACAAAAACCTGGAAATCCAATCTTGAAACAAGATTTCACCCAAGAAATCAAAATTTCAGAAACTTGAAATTAATTTTGAAAATTCAAATTTACTTCAACAATTTTTAATGGAACTCAGAATTAAGCATACATGATACCAACTTTTAAAAACAATAAAAGGAATTACATTTATATAAAAATACCAACTTTAATTTCTTAAAAAGGAATTACACTTGAAAAATGCTTAAAACTGGAACAAAAGTAATACAACCCACATACGGGTGTATTTATACTAGGCTATAGAACAAACTAGAAGACTAAACCCTAGAAGCCGAAATCTCCAAAAAGCCCTTTGAAAAGTCTTCAAAATCAGTCAAAAATGGATTCATGTGATCTTGTTGTTGTAGCCAGCTGTTGTAAAGTGATCTTGGACGTTAAATTGGACTTGGGGACCAAGGAGATTCATCCAGTCGTTCATCTTGTCTGCTTGTTGGTATTGAGGAGAAAGTGACGGGTCAGGGGACCATGGGGGAGGCACATGGGGTGAGTGTGAAGGGAATATGGTGGGTGGGTTTTGATGTGGATGGGACGAATTACCCATTTGGAAGAGTAGGGTAAAAACCCCTTTGTTTTCATCGTGATTGGGACTGGGGAGGATTAGGGTTTATGGGGGATAAACATAGGTTTTAATCTGAATTGGGGGTTAAATATTTTTAAATAAGTGTTTAGAGGGAAGTTTAGTGGGAGGTTTGACTAATTTGACTGAGTTTATTTAATAAACTCAGTTAGTGGAAGGTGACGTGGGGATGGATGATGAAGTGGAGGTCTGTGATTGGTGGTGGTGGGTGATGTGTACACATGATTGGCTGGGAGAAGTTTGATGGTCTGGCAGTTTTGGTCCCCCAAGGTTCACACTTCCTTCATGTTGTGAATAATAGCCAACAATGCCTTTTTTCCATGTAACAACTTTGGACATCTTGTCAAAAATGGCACAACATGTTTCTAAACTTTGTATCAAGGACCTTTAATGCATATTCTTCTTTTTCCAAGGGCTTTTCTTGTACAATCTTCATTCCTCAAGGACCATTCTTGCATAACTTGATTTCTTCAAGGTCTTAACTTGCCAAGTCTTTAAAAAATGAGGGACTAAAGTTGCCAATCTTCAAAACTTCAAGGGCGTTTTTGTAAATTCCATATTTGGGTCCGGTTCATTGTACGGCTTCGTTTCCCGTGTTCGTTTTTGAATGATTCTTGTGATATTTTGCCATTTCCTCAATATCCGTACCTAAAAATACACAAGTAACAAACACGAGCATATATTTGGCAGTTTTAATGATATTTTATGCATTTTAAGCCCGATTTGGACGATGAGACCATGTATAAAAGCAGTCTCATCACTCCCCCATACTAAACCATTGCCGTGTCCCCACGCAATGCTAGAATTAAGTATCATAGCACTTCCAAAATTTATTTTATGATGACATTTATTGAAGACATAAACTTAAATAAACTACTACACGCGTTTTAGACATAATGTATTGTTTTCATTACAATAAAGTGACTTTTGGGATCATAGAACAAGAACACGTGAATGCTTCGTTAGAAATAATTTCATCGTCCTCGATTTTCGCCCAATTCCATGCTAAGCGTGTAACAAGATCATTGTCATTATAAGTTAGTAATGCTAACACTACTCATATGCCCTAATCACGTACTTATTCTCCCATTATTCCTAAGTTGTATCTCTTATATTTTATTTTTTGTCTTGAATGTTTCACGAGGATACATTGTTGACTTATGCGATAATAGAGATTTAGGTCTAAAAATAGAGTCCTAACGGTGTAACTAAGACCATCAAATCAATAACCCCCCTAATAGACAACGATATCAAAAAATTAAGTTGACAAGAAGAATCGATAAACACGGTTTTATAACGGTTTTGAACATGAGACTTATTACCAAGACTTTTATACGCCCCCTAACAGAAGGGCCTTATTATCTTTGGTTTACCTCCATCTTTTATTCAACTTCGCCATGAAGCTTTTATTATGACTCCGGTCTTGCCTTGCCTTTTATTATCCGCCTCATCGGTGGTTTTATTAGCCAAAGACGTATATCCTCACGCTAATGCGAATTTTGGATCTTTAAAGCTTCGAAGATTAAGGCTTGATTCACTTTCAATTTTGCATAGATTTTTCGGCCTTGTGAGCTTCAAATTTTTGCTTAATTTAGGTGAGCACTTGAAATCTTATTATTAGGTGAAGCTTTCGATTATTCGGGTGCCAATACTTCAAAACCGTGACGCTGGCGATACCTTAATGTCTTCCCAATTTAATTACACGGAAGCTACTAGAAAAGACTAGAAACCCAACAATCCTAACTAAACCGCTAAGTCAATATTTATTAAGCAAAAAATATTTACAAGCGAAGGGAGAATAAGCAAACAACGAGAACACATGAGTTTTTGAAAGAATACGAGTACTCTACGTTTAGCATAGTAACTTATAATTAACTCTATCATTTCTCGTCCTCATTTAAGAGACTTAGCCTAATGTGTAGTTAAGGAACCAAAGCTATGTGCTCAACACGCACGGTCGAGTCAAAAATTACTCTTATTCTCGCCATCGGAAAACCTACATTCGTGTCTTCAAACACTTATAAAACATGAGAAAAATTTTAAAAGTTGGCCATTTTTAGCCTTATTTTGCAACAAAACGATAACAAAAATATAAACTTTGGAAAGCGTGAAGGTTTGGCAAGGCAAGTATCTATTCACCCCCCCATACTAAAGTTAAACATTGTCCTCAGTGTTTCGAGTCTAGGGGTGCAAACACCCTCATACTAGAGACGTAGTCGAATGCCTAATCTAGCATGGAAAAGGTGTAACCAATAAATTAATAGCCGTTTATGAAGTGTGCTAATAACCTAAGGTTAGAACATCAAAGGATATATCATGGATAATGAGAAAGTCTTCAAAGCAAACGATTGAGTGCTCCCATAAAACGAACACGAGAGGCTCCAATCGTGAAGATCATGATCTAAAAACCACAATGCACAAACAAGCACGGAACAAAGGTTGGAAGGGCACAAATCCCCTCACATTAAACTAATTAGAAAGCAATAATATGTACATGGATAAGCATGGGTCTCCCCCACGAGGCACCTTGTTTTTGATAACCGAGTCAAAAGCTCGACTCGAATCCCCATAAATGTGATCATTTAGGGATAACATGGTGTGGTCAATTTTTGGTGGAGCTTACATGACAAACAAGGCCCAAAAACAACCGTGTATAAAGGTAAAACCTCTATACCGGGATCGAAGATGGCGTTCTCGTTTTCATTGGAAAAACTAATCAACGCCACTTCATCAATAGTCAACAAAAACTCAAAGAGTTTCAAGAAAATAGATGAGAAGAAATAGAAGGGTGGGACAATGGGTAAGTCATAGAAACATTGAGCTACTCGAGGTAGACTCGCACCAATCAAAGAGAAAGATTTTCCATTTATTGCATCGGTGGAAGACCGAGATTTCCCTTTATAAGCAATTCCAGGATCAAATATCTCGTCCTCGGTGGAGAAAGGGGAGGGAACATAAGGGGCTTCCCCCACACTAGGTCCACACAAAGCATCGTCAAAAGGAGAAGACGAGCTTGTAGTACTCAAAACACGTGGTGATGACGGAGTTAGAATTGTAGAAAAATCTTTTAATTTCAATTCAAAATCTTTTCCTTTTTCATCTTTTAAACTCTCCTTGTGAAAACCCGATTTAATTATGTCAAAAATATTTGGTGTATCTAAAGCAATGTTAGTCACACTAAAAATTCTCACATTTTGAAATCTTTTTGGTTTAGGTGGTGGTAAGTTTTCAAATCTTTTGTCAACAAAGAAAACTTCCCCATCAGGATCAACGTATTCATCATCCGAAGAATCACTCGAGATTGGAATTGTAGGCTTAACACTCTTAACCTCCACCGGCGGAGGGGACGGAACTTCATTTTTCTCAACTCCTAAAACTCTATTTGAAATTCTTTTGCAAATGTTTTTGATGGGATTGACATTGTACAAAGACGTGATAGAATACACATGAGAAAGTGTGGAGTTTTGGGTTGCATTAATGACGAGTTCTTCCTCATTGAAACGAAGAGTGATTTTTCTTGCATGCACATCGATAAGTGCTCTCGAGGTATCCAAAAAAGATCGACCTAAAATTAACGGAACTTTAGGATCGATGGGAATATCAACAACAATAAAGTCTACAGGATAGTAGAACTTTCCAACTTTCACAAAGACGTCCTCGGCTACTCCACAAGCTAGAATCGTAGAATGATCGGCCATTTCGATTGACATTCTTGAAGGAGTGAGATTTGGAAGATTGAGCGATTTAAAAATCTCAAGAGGCATCAAATTAATACTAGCACCAAGATCGGCCAAGGCGTAGCATTCTTCCATGTCTTGTATAGCACATGGGATTAAAAACTTTCCAGGATCACCGACTTTTTGAGGTATGCGGCTTAGAAAAACCGAAGAACAACTAGACGATTTTTGCAATTTGTCTTTGTTATTCAACATACTTTTGAAGTTCGCGGCAAATCGAGGCATCATGACTAAGGCGTCGGCAAAACTTATATTAAAATGCAAGTCACGAAACATTTTCATAAAGAGTTCAAATTGATAATTATTTCGTTCTTGTGCCTTTTCCTTGTCTAGTCTTGAAGGGTAGGGTAAAGGTGGTGTGGGTTGGGGCATAGGCATAGGCATCAGCCTTGGAATCTCGGGTTCCATGATTGGTGTTGGTTCAACCGTAGGTGTGGTTTGAGCGGTACTTTGTGGGCTTGGAATTTACTCCTTTTCGACCACCACCTCGGGTTCTTTCTCTTTTTCCTTTTCCATAGAAGTACTTGGACGAGAAATGGGTTCTTTGAAAGTTTTACCACTACTAGTAGTAATAACCTTCAACTCTCCTTTCGGGTTCACGATGGTATCACTAGGAAGACTACCCGAAGAAGAGGGCTTACACATGATAGCTTCAAACATTTTAGCCATTCGGTCTTCAAATTTAGATTGCCTAGCATCCGCTTTTAACAACTCTTGCTTAATCTCATGTTGTCCTTGCTCCATTTTTTGTTGATTTTGTTGGAGTCGTGTGACATTTCCTTCCATTTTGTTAGCATGAGTTTTAAGTTCATTAGCAAGTTCGTTTTTAAGCTCGTTTTTCAACTCGGATCTTAAGCTAACCATTTCACGTTGCATGTTGTCAAACTTAGCATCATTTGCCTTTGCATAATTCAAAAATTCTCCTTGAAGATTTTTGGTGTGATCATTTTGAAAACCTTGAGTAGAAGTTTGAAAATCACGGTTTTGGTTTTGGTTTGAAATTTGCCCATTTCCACTTTGATAATTACCCTTGTTGTAATTCCTTTGATTTCCTTGGTAATTTCCACCTTGGTTGTTGTTTCGATAATTATTAGCATTTTGATTTGGTGGAGCTTGATTTTGGCGAGAACCTTGACCGATTTGGTTATAAGTTCCCGTGGCTACATAAGCACTCGAAGTGTTACCATCCGCGGTAATGCACTCGGAAAGATCATGAGCTCCACCACACGACAAACAACTCTTAGAAACCGCTTTAACCGAAGCGGAATTTAAAGCTTCTTGGGCTTTCCAATGGGACATAAGGCTAGCAAATCTATCAAAAAATCGATTTTCTTCATTTGCTTCATCATGTAAAGCATTAATGCTACGAGACGATGACGAGCCCAATTTGGAAACACTCGGTGTGTTACGAGGGCTATAAACCTTAGACCTATTCTCAATTATGACCAAAGCTTCTTCAACCGTTTTACACAAAAAATTACCACCCGCGGCGGCATTTAAATAATCTCTTTCATGATCATTAAGTCCATTGTAAAACGTGTCAATTTGGTGCAAGTCGGAAAAACCGTGATGCGGACATTCATGTATCATCTCCTTAAACCTATTCCAAGCCGTAGAAAAACTTTCATTTGATTCTTGTGAAAATTTAGAAATCTCATTTTTCAAATGCGTAGTCTTAGAGGGCGGAAAAAATTGGTTCACAAATTTCGAAACGAGATCCTTCCACGTCAATATAGAATTGGGTGGCTCTTTCTCTAACCAAATTTTAGCGGGCCCCGCTAAGGAATACCGAAAAAGCATCATCTTAATCGAGTCATTCGAGACATCCTTAAATTTGCAAGTGGCGGTAAGACGATTAAATTGGCGGATATGGTTGTGGGGATTCTCCTTCTCATCACCACGGAATTTGTTGTTTTGGATCATCGACAACAAACCCGTTTTCACCTCAAAATTCTCCGCAAGGATTGCGGGAATCACAATAGCTTCTCCATAACCCTCGGTGGGTGCTTGAAGTAATTCCATCATAGTTCGATTCGCCATGGTTGGTGCTTCTCGTACAATGGGTTCGTCAATAGTAGACTCCTCACTAGAATGAGTTGGAGTGGGAGTTTTGTTCTTTCGTCTACCTGCACGTTTTGCTTGATTACGAGTTAGCATAAACGTCACGTACAACGAGGAGACGAGCAAAGAAGATTCTTTTTGGTGTTTTGTATTTTTCAATTTTTTTTGTGGTTTTTGATGGTATTAACCTTTTTTGGAAATTGGTGAAATGTATTAAGTAGACACAAATCTACAAATCTCCTCCTTAATCAAATCTCTTGATTAAAGAAGCCTCAAGGAATGAAAACGATCACGTGAATGAACGCCTTCGATGACTTTAGAACGATGGTGGAACACCAAATCGTTCAAGAGGGTTTAATCAATAGAAACCAAGAAAATATATATGATATGTAATAATACTTTGGGCGGCAAAACCCTCGATTCGCTCTCAAAATCAAATACGCACAAGCAAGCGGAGGAAACGAGGCGGCGCGAAGCACTTAAGAGCCTTTTTCCTTTAGGTTGTTAAATACAACCGCCTTATACCCACCTTATAGTTTGTATTTTCAAAATCGAGCTTCACGAAATTATTTATCTATTTTTGCCTTTTTCTTTGGTTTGAGATTCGAATACAATGATTGGGTAATGACCTCCCAAGTCAAGGTTGTGATTTCTCACGTATTTGGAGTACTTGTGAATTTATTGTTCTACGTATACAATATATTAATAATATTCACACAAAAACCGAGAAACGATAATACGTATTAGTAGAGTGCTACTAATACAAATACTAATTATGGCTAGTATAAAAACAACAATGGTTCAATCAAAACACAACACGCCTCCCCGGCAGCGGCGCCAAAAATGATGGTTGTAAAATTAGATACTTGCTTTAGGAAAAACAAGCAACTAAAATATAGGGTAAGTAGGCACGACGATTTAGGAAAACCGTGTGTAAATGACCCCAATGAAGTGAGTTCGTTCTCGAGGAGGCACGTGTGTTGTGTTAAGAATTGATTAATGATGATTTTATTGAGAAGAAAAGAAAAGAAAATAGAAATGAGAAAGAAATACGGTTACGAAGACGGATCGAGCAAAGACGAAAACGCGTTCACGTAAAACCGTAAAAAACTACAAAATTAAAAATTTAACCTAAAAATTCCTAAAAATCACTAAAAATCCACAATAATATTCTAAGAGTTTACAAAAAATCCAAACTTGCTAAAACCTTTTAATTAATTAGATAATGACTTTTTAATGCTAATTAAAGCCCTAAAAATATTTGGAAAGTTACAAAATTCCTAATTATGTGTCTACAATCTAGGAAAAATGAAAAAAGTAGAAAAAACAAACTTTCTATTTTTAGTAATAAAATAATAATAAAATAATCAAAAAAATAAAAAGTTTATAAAATAAATCTAAAACAAATTACCAAAAATCTTAAATAATGTAACTAAGACAAAAATGTAATTAAAAGTTTCTAAAACCTATTCATTAATTTTATATTAAATTTCAAAGTTGGTAAAAAAACCTAAAATCAAATAAAATTAAAAATAAGACTTTTTGAAAACTTTTTGGGCTGTAAACCTCAAATAACTTAAATAAAACCTAAAAACATTTTTTATAAAAATTAAAAGCTATTTTAGCTATTTTTAAACTAATTATCTAAATATGGCTAAATAAAAAATGATAAAAAACAATTAAAGAAAGAGAAAAATCAAAATTCTAACTAGAAAAATCCCTAACTAAATTACTAACCTAGGAAAAATACAAACATGGAAATAAGCTAAGCCAATAAGCCTGGAATGGCTTATTTAGCTACGGCTTATTTTTGAAAAGCCAAAACAAAACCCCTTTAAATAACTATTGAAACCAACCTTGGTCAGTAAAAGACCCAAGGGCGTAACGGTAGGTTGTGTGTGTTGTGAGGAGGATGGCGCAGGTTCGAGTCCTGACCAGTCCTTTTTGCACTTTTTATTATTATTATTAATTTTTTTTTAAACTTAGCAAACTCAAGCCTGGTACTCTTTTAATCACCAAAACACAAACACCAATCCAAAGTAACAAAGATTAAGTCCACAAAATTGAAAAACGTGCCGAGATTTGGTTTTAACTTGATGAACACAAACCTGTTTCTTCACAAGTGAAACAATGAATCAAGAGGGCGTGATTCTGGTCTTTGGTGGTGTTTTTGTTGGACAAAAGGCACCCTTATACTCTGTTGAGTATAAGGAGTCAAGAAAACACAAAATCACACAAATCACTTCACAAAAATCAATCAAACATGCATACTAATGTTTCTGATATATCTTGCACTGGTCTGGTGGTACTATGCTGGTTTTACTTGCTCAAAAGTGAAATTCAAAACCTCCAATCTTGCATACAATCTCACCAATTTGCATATAACTGATTTACAATCCTAGAACAACCTTATATCTAACAAAATCAAAAGATGAGGCACAAATTCTCACAAAAGTATGAACAAAATGCAGTTTCTGATTTTAGACCATATTATCCACTTTTTAGCATGCACAAGTGTTCAATGTTCTTCCAAACTAAAACCTTATTGCCTTTATCACATAACCATAACCAAAGAAGTATGTTTGAACAGGTTTAAAGCAATCTTGAAATCAATAAACCCTATTTAAGCCCTAATCCAAACACCCCTTAAAAATTCTGAAAATCAATTTTTCAAACAAAATCATAACAACTCTCAACCAAACTGATTCTAATTACTACCCATATGCATATTAGGCACTAATATAGCAATATCATACCATTTAACAAACTCTTAACAACTTTTCACAAAAATCATATCAAATCAAATCAAAACTGAAAACTGAAACTAAACAAGGAATTTACCTTGTTGGACCTACATCCAGGCCCAACAATGGTTTCTTAACCACTTCCAATAGGCCCGGGCCTATGCTGATCCTTTGACAAACAACAAGCAAACCTGCTAAGAAAAAAATGAACAAGCAACAAAAATCCAACTTTCTGATTTTTCTTTCTATTTTAAAACCTTTTCAAAAACTCTCCAAATAATCTTCTTTTTAAAACACTTAAACAATCACAACAAAAACCTGGAAATCCAATCTTGAAACAAGATTTCACCCAAGAAATCAAGATTTCAGAAACTTGAAATTAATTTTGAAAATTCAAAATTTACTTCAACAATTTTTAATGGAACTCAGAATTAAGCATACATGATACCAACTTTTAAAAACAATAAAAGGAATTACACTTATATAAAAATACCAACTTTAATTTCTTAAAAAGGAATTACACTTGAAAAATGCTTAAAACTGGAACAAAAGTAATACAACCCACATACGGGTGTATTTATACTAGGCTATAGAACAAACTAGAAGACTAAACCCTAGAAGCTGAAATCTCAAAAAAGCCCTTTGAAAAGTCTTCAAAATCAGTCAAAAATGGATTCATGTGATCTTGTTGTTGTAGCCAGCTGTTGTAAAGTGATCTTGGACGTTAAATTGGACTTGGGGACCAAGGAGATTCATCCAGTCGTTCATCTTGTCTGCTTGTTGGTATTGAGGAGAAAGTGACGGGTCAGGGGACCATGGGGGAGGCACATGGGGTGAGTGTGAAGGGAATATGGTGGGTGGGTTTTGATGTGGATGGGACGAATTACCCATATGGAAGAGTAGGGTAAAAACCCCTTTGTTTTAACCATGATTGGGACTGGGGAGGATTAGGGTTTATGGGGGATAAACATAGGTTTTAATCTGAATTGGGGGTTAAATATTTTTAAATAAGTGTTTGGAGGGAAGTTTAGTGGGAGGTTTGACTAATTTGACTGAGTTTATTTAATAAACTCAGTTAGTGGAAGGTGACGTGGGGATGGATGATGAAGTGGAGGTCTGTGATTGGTGGTGGTGGGTGATGTTTACACATGATTGGCTGGGAGAAGTTTGATGTTCTGGCAGTTTTGGTCCCCAAAGGTTCACACTTCCTTCATGTTGTGAATAATAGCCAACAATGCCTTTTTTCCATGTAACAACTTTGGACATCTTGTCAAAAATGGCACAACATGTTTCTAAACTTGGTATCAAGGACCTTTAATGCATATTCTTCTTTTTCCAAGGGCTTTTCTTGTACAATCTTCATTCCTCAAGGACCATTCTTGCATAACTTGATTTCTTCAAGGTCTTAACTTGCCAAGTCTTCAAAAAATGAGGGACTAAAGTTGCCAATCTTCAAAACTTCAAGGGCATTTTTGTAAATTCCATATTTGGGTCCGGTTCATTGTGCGACTTCGTTTCCCGTGTTCATTTTTGAATGATTCTTGTGATCTTTTGCCATTTCCTCAATATCCGTACCTAAAAATACACAAGTAACAAACACGAGCATATATTTGGCAGTTTTAATGATATTTTATGCATTTTAAGCCCGATTTGGACGATGAGACCATGTATAAAAGAAGTCTCATCACATGTCAAGACATCAGTCAAGACACATGTCTCACGTATACTTTCTGAAGACACATGTCAAGACACCAGTCAATACATATGTCATGCTTATAGTTCCAAGACACGAGTCAAGACACATGACTCACGTCCAACTATGGAACATTTCTAAGAAATTCAGGGTACCCTCCAAGGGTATATCCATTTTGTTGTGCCATGTATTAATGAGGCCACAAGAATTTCAATATCATTATCGGCGCATCATTGAGAACTGTCGCGTTGCTGTTTCCACTTTTATTTCTTTCACCATATTTCATATGATTCATGAACATGAAGGACGCCTTTCGTATTCCCACGTATACGAAGGTTTTCCTTCAGCTTAATGATGAGATCCAAGCTGCTAACGCATTTCCTCGGATAGACACGAGTTGAATTTTATCCTAATTATGGACTATCAACAGCACACCATGCTACGATTCATAATTATGTACAGTAATGTTCAGGCTTCTGAATACATTCAGCTTGATTTTTCCATCGGGAAAATCTGTACAATATATCTATGCTTACAAGCATGTGCGTTGTTAGCCATGGTCGCTAAAATTTTCTAGCTGTCAGTAAGACACGACCACTTAAGTCTTTTACGCATAGCCAGTTGATTATTCCAAAATCTTCCCATACATTCCAGAAGAACTTACAAGGAGAAGGGCGGTACCATGAGATTATGTGTCGACTACCGTCGGCGTAAACAAATCACCATTCATGACCGTTATTCTCCTCCACGTATTGACAACATGTCCAATCGACCTTATAGTGTTAATCACTTTTCCAAGATTGAACTCATGATCATGCTGCCAACAGTGACGAGGTAAAGAGCAGGACATGTCCATGACTGCTATTCGTACACGACTCGGTCATGCTAGATTTATGATTTTGAATTAGTCTCATCAATGCTCCAACGACATTATAAGAATGAGTTTCCATGAACTCATAGCAAATTCATCAGTGTTTTCATTGAGGATAACTTGATTTCCTTTAAGCCTAGAGAAGAACAGGAAGACCATAGCTGCACGATGTTGCAAATTCTATGACAAGAGAAATTTTACCCTGGAAAATTTTCCAATATCAATTCTGTTTGATTACAGTGACACGCTGGATCACATGGATTTGCATGGTTAATCTTACCATGACTCAGCTTATGCGTAAAGGAGAGAACCCTACACTACATTAGGTGTTCTAGGAAATCCTACGCTAGGAGAAGTCTAGATTCAGAGACTCATAATTTCGCAACCTTCTATGTATCAAGTTTCTACGAAGCAGGATACAGCTGCGTCCATATCTATGTACCTGACATATCAACAGGCTAAGATAGGACACCAACAAACTGAGATGTTTCATCATCTGAATTTGTGAACTAAAATGGGACAAGATCTCCATGGATTTTGGTTACCAGATTAATGCAAACTTAGAAGATGCATGATGCTATCTGGGTTATTGCAAACAGTTTGATCAAGTCTGCAGAATCCTTACATCCACAAGGATTGCAGAACCAACAGATTGATCGGACATGTTCCAGCCAAGGCTCATCCGACCACTTGGTAATCCCTCAGCTATCGGGTCAGACAAAGATTCGCAATTGTACTCCTAAATTACTTCACGTCTTCATTCGGATTCTACGACTTGCTTTCGCGCTCGCGTTCATGACACTATTCACGTTCATGATCGTATCTGGGCTTACGATTTTACGTTCATTTCGTTCTGGGAAGTTTTGCAAGAACTTGAGAGACCAGACCCAAGTTTAGTATAGTTCCCTATCCTCTGATAGACGTTTCGCGTCATATTCCACGTCTCACCTAGTAGCGTTTGGCGTTACCGGCATTATATTCTATGTTCACGATATGTTTCACATGTCATGTTCATTCCACGTTCCTCATATCATGATCAAGATATGTTACACGTATCATGGATCACGATATGTTTACTCATACTACACTCGCCATATCTCCACGTAGCACGTTCAAAATTTTTCACGTATCACGTTCAAAAATTTTCACGTACTACGTTTCTGTATGTCTCGCGCATCGTTTCTAATTATCAGTTAAGTCAGATTGTCTTGCATCGTAACGTTTCAGTTACCCTAGCACGTTAACTCTTATTTTCCTCGATCGAATTTAGGGGTTCTACCTTACGTTGATAACCAATAACTTCTTTATAATTCAAGTCAAGGCCAGGAGGACCGGGACTTATCATTCGGGTCAAGATCTTGTAGAGGAACCGTTCCAAGAGGGAGGCCACTTGGAAACGGACAAGTCCATCCGGACTCCCTATCCGTTTTTCTCTTATCAATTAGAGATGTCCTTTCAGTCACGTCACGTTTCATGTCCTTTCAAGACATGTCACGTTCCACGTTCCTTCTGCCAGGTCACATGTACGTTCATTTACCTTACATACCCTCTCAGTTTGATTCGGGTATGTTTCTCTTTCAGTTACGTTATCTATAATTCGGGGACGAATCATTCTTTTTAAGGGGGAAGAGTTGTAAAACCCGCATGCTTTTACCATGAATAGTACCCTTAAGATCGTACGTACTAGATTAAAATTTTCCTTTTATAGTACGATTACGTTTACGTGTTAGGATTTTATGTATTACGTACGTGTTAGAACACGATAAGTATTTATTACGCACGAACACACAATAATTATTTAAACAATAATTAATCACGGACATGCTATCATGAAATCATGAACGTAATTAAATCACGGGCTAATATTAATTACGTATATATATTTATTACGAACACGAATAAATATATTAAGTCACGATCGATAACTAATTAAAACACGTAAAACACGAACACGAGAACACACGAGAACACACCAATATTTTAGACACGGAAAAAAATTCGGGTACCTGTTTTATTAAATCTACAAAAATAGACAAAACTACAAAAAAACGCAAAATTCTAAAGCACACTTTCGTAGGCACCACGATTGCATTTAGCGTATGCAACAAGCCTTTAAACCCCTCGGTGTACCGAGTGGACGAGTTATAGTCTCGTGAGGGATTCCAGGAAACACGCACAAAGTTCGTGATTTTTTTTGGTTGCAATAGTCATGGTACAAAACGTAGAGGCCTCACACACGTCATACTCAAAAATGCAAAGTTTTTCGTTTTATATTTTTTATACTTTTAATTGAAAATTTTATTTATTTACATTTTACTAATAAGAACACACAAAACACTACGAAATAAAAAATAAAAGAGAATATAAAATCTTTTTGATTTTTTGTTTTATAGACAAACACTCATCAAAAAAATATTTATTATTTAATATAGAAAGATGTAGCATACAAGACAATCAAACAAACACATTGGATAAAACAAAACGATATTTTTGTGGACTAATGGAGAAAGTACGTCGTGCTTTAAGGAAAGTGAGGCGAACTTCTAACAAAATTTCATTTTTATATTTAAACATCGCTAGACCAAAAAAAGCAAATATACAAACTCAAGCACGTAACAAAGAACTAATAAGAAAACTAAGTTACAACCAACTAATAAAAAAGTACATAAAACATCTAACAAAGATAATCTATAACGAAAAAAAAAGAAAATATTTTTTAGGTTTTCAAATTTTAGAATTCATACAAAAAAACTGAAGATCACGAGCACATATTTATCTAAGATATTTATTTACTATAACGTAGTACTTACACAATCTAAAAGAATGAAAAAAATAATATTTTTACTGACCAGAAAGTGCGTCGCACTTCGACAAAGTGCGGCGTACTTCGAACCTATTTTACAAAAGTGCGCCGCTCAAACCAAATGTGCGGCGGTTTTATTATGCCAAAAAACCAATTTTAGTTTTTATTTATTTATTACATTTTAATTATTACGAAAACATATATAAACATACAATAGATAAAACGAACACATAGACACTTAGATTAGATAGATTACAAAAAAAGAAATAAGAAAATCTTTTTTTTATATAAGTTTAATTATGTTTTTAAAATTTTTAGCTTTTTTTAGTTTTTATTTTTATGCATATATACATTTCAAAACAAAATATGCAATGGTCACATACAAACAAAATTCAAACACTCATGCACAATAAATTGAAGTAACAAAATAAATAAGCAAACTTTTTTTAGATTTTATAGTTTTATGTGTATATATATATATATATATTTTTTAGATTTGAACATTATTATGCAATCAAACACAAGAAATATATCTCACACATTCAAACACACAAGAGTATACTAAAATGATTATAAAATAATCTATATGATAATGATACGAAAAAGAAAAATATTTTTGATTTCACCCTAGAAGTGCGGCGCACAAATCAAATGTGCGGCGTACTTTCTGTATGATTTTTTTTAGAAACTTTCTTATAACATAAAAACTAACAACTTTTATAAAAAGACTTTTATCAAAATCATTTGGATATATATAAACTATCTTAATCCAAACGCACCCTTAAGAAACATGAAAACACATAATGCATGAAAAAGAAAAATGAACACAAAACAAAAAGGAAAGACTAATAAGCTAGAAAGACAAGTAAAACCACTTATCACACAACATTCTAAAAAAAATAAGACATAACATAATGCACATCTAGCACATAACATGAAACAAATGGCAAAAACTAGATTTCTATTTTTTTTTCATGTATTTTCAAAACAATTTTTTAATTTTTAATTTTTATAAATATGACTTAAGGCATAAAATATCATATATCCTAATGAAAGGAGATTTTTTTAATGATCAAAATCGTTAGGAAATGAGTAATCTAAATGCCCCCTTAAACTAGGAAAAAGAACAAAAATGCATACAATGGATGAAATGCAAACAAGCACACATAACACATGCGAACTAAAATGCAAGAAACATATTACAAGTATTCATAACACACAAATAAAATAATCATGTTTTTATTTATAAATAAAATTAACCTTTTTTTAATAAATATTTTAAGTTTCTTTATTATAGTTACCAACAAACTCAAATGATTCATATCGAAAAAAAGCAAATAAGCAAAACTATAGAAGTCTTTAAACAACAAAATCAACAAGAGAAAAATAAAAGATAATATATTTGGTTTTCATTTTTTAGTTTTTTTTTGTTTTTCATTTTAATGTATATTATACACAAATGCAAAAATTTAACAAGTAAGGGCATAAAGAAACTAATCCATATGTTCTTATAAGTAAACTTAGGCATTAAAATGTTTGAGGGGTTTTTGAAATTGACTCGGTTGACGTTTTGAAAATTTTTCCAGAAAGTGCGTCGCACATTGCTACATGTGCGGCGTACTTACTAGTTCGCCAGAAATTGCGGCGCACAAAACTAAGTGTTCGGCGTACTTTCTCCAATTTTTTGAACAGAAAGGTTTGAGATTGCCAGAAATCTCTACGCTAAAATGGTTTTTTTAAAAGTATCTTAGAATGTTTTAACAATTAACGAAGACAATCCCCGGCAGCGGCGCCAAAAACTTGATGTGTGTTTCGCATAGTCTTAACAAAGGGCCAAAAAACTTGATGTTGCGAAAGCGAGTTTTAAATTTATATTACTAGATGATTACCAAACAAGGGACTAAAAACACAACACGGGCAAGTATACCCTTTCGTGTATAGCATAGTCTAAAGGTAAAGTCCAGGTCGATCCACGAGATTGGTGTTAACAAGTTAAAACATTTATCTTTAGAGTGTCACAAGTTCTAAAGACTTAAGCTTATCCAAATGATGATTCAAAGAACATAGAAATGATATATAGCTAAGATGAATTACAAGCACATAAACAAGGTAAGACAACATGTGGATTACTAGTCGCACATGAAACATCTATTCAATATAACAAAAATCCGACTAAAAATCATGTCATACCAAAAGCATTAAGAATGGTTTATGCTTGATTTCAATAATTAAAGTAATAGATAAGATTATGTAAGAGTTGTTATGCATTTTATTCCACTAACCACGACAAAAGCGAATAACAAGATTCATTTACTAGATGACAAGAAATCTATCCACTCACATGAGTACTAGTCATGATCATGAATAAACCCAACACATAACAATGGTCTTACACAATAGCATCCAATACAAAAGCATTTAGATAATACTTATAAACACGAACCAGGGAAAAAGTGCGCCACACAAAACTAATTGTGCGTCGCACTTCGATCCTGTGATGCTAATATAACCAATTTAATAATCAATATCACAAGCATCAATAAAATAAGAACATATCAATATGATCAACAAAGAAATGTACCCAATCCATTTATGCGAGCGGTTTGATGACAAAGTACAAATCGAATATTATGATTACAACAACCATAATCTAAAACCAATAAGTCCATTATCAACCAACATCCAAAAATGCTACTGAATATGCCCAAGGAAGGTGGTAAATTCGTGGGTTATGATGATGGTAGTGATATGGTGATTCTCCATAGTTTAGAAGATTGATTGGATCATTGGATCCTAAGATCCTCACCTAAGCTCTCCTTCTCAGATTGAGGTTTTTGATATAATGCAAGTATATATGAGATGGATGTTTCTCTGTGTTTTTGGGGTGTTTATATAGTGATTCTAACACTTTCGGACCAAGGATAAAGTAACTGATCGGATTAACAATGAATGGGAGTCATAAATATGACTTTTGAGCTGTGGAGAAGGAAAGTGCGCCACACTTTTTCATTTGTGCGCCGCACATTTGCCTGCAGAAAAGTGCGCCGCACTTTTTGGATTGTGCGCCGCACTTTTGGTCATTTCCAGTTTTGGACCAAAAGTCTAAGTTGTAGATAATTCTTTCCTCTTTCCATGGCCGCTTGAACCAACTAAAACGGAGTTCGTATGCTCAAGATATGGCCAAAACAGTGACAGGTGTCAGGAGATCAGAAGCTTCACTTTATTTCTTCGTCTAAGCTTCATATCTTCGTGTTTTCTTCTATTTCCTTCCACGACACATCCTTGGAACCTATACATCAAATATTGTTTATTAAGTATCGATAGTTCACATAATTAACCTAACTATATACAGATAACGCACACGCAAATATGTATAATTAGAGCGTTATCACCGATTATCGGGTATATGGATCGAGCTTCAAAGTCAAGTTAGCTAGACCACGTTGACGACTTCTCAATTTCTAGTCATCGTCGGTTTCTCAAGTTAACTCAACAAACAAACATGACACATTCAAACAAACACAACACACATAATAAACACGACAAAAACAAATAAACACCAAAACGATCCTTTTAAGATTCACTAAAATTGTCAAAACGGCTAGTATAAGGTGCAAAGAATGTCAAGTGATTACGAAATAGATTTGGTATTTTTTATTTGAAGTTGAAGTGGAATTTCATGTAGGCGTCAACTTATTTCATCATCGAGCCTTCTCACCCCCTTCTACCCCTTTTTCTCCAAACCCAGTCTATCGATTGATGACTTGCTTGAGCGTTTATGATTGAGACTTGATTTATCTAGTTTCCAATGTCAAGGGGTGGATGGTCGATGACATGGACAACTATCACTTAAAGGAGTTATATTATAGTGTTCAGTGTCACACTCACCTGTAGTTGTGGGTATTTCAAGTGGTGTTTTACATCTTATACTTCTCTCTTCTTTTATGTATACGGTACTAAGAGACTTTTCTCTGCACTGTTCGTCAATCAACAAAAGTGCTAAGCGTAAGTAACAAATTTGAGGGATTATACTTCAGTTTCAAGTTTGGAATATCAGGTTTACTTCATCAATGGTCACTACAGATAGCCGAAAGAATACGAGGTTGATAAGTTTAGCTAGAGAGTAAATGAGTAGAGATGTGATCAGCAAATATTCTCACGAAAAACTTGAGCTACAGAACATCAACAAAGATTTCTACTTCAGATACAAACATCTCGTGATTTTGATTGTACTCGTCAGATGATGCTTCCGAGTGCCCTTAACCACCATACTTTTGACAAGAACATCTCACGATCCTGAGCATACACGTCAGATGATGCTTTCGAGTGTTCGTAACCATCATACCTTTGATAAGAACATCTCACGATTCTGAGCGTACACGTCAGATGATGCTTCTGAGTGTTCGTAACCACCATACTTTCGACAAGAACATCTCACGATTTTGATCATACACGTCAGATGATGCTTCCGAGAGTTCGTAACCATCATGGGAGAAGAACATATATTTTGGTGTACTTAGTTCAACTTCCAGGGGGATGTATTCTACAAAGTGAGAAGATTTGTTGCTGATTTCTTGCATGTTCCCCCAAACACATATTCATATAGACCAAAAATGACAAGGCAGCAGTTACTTGGTGTGGTTTGCTTCTTCTTCTACAAAATTCCGCTGTGCACTTTAAGTATCAAAGATAGAAGATTGCTCAAGCTACAAGATCTGCTCTAGACAGGGATATTGGTTTGGGGGGAAGCTGATTCAGAAGCTTCGTCAAAAAGAAGTCTATGAAGAAAGCTTTTCAAGACATGTAGTATGAATTGGGGGGAAGTTAATCCAGTTCATACATGATACAATGGTTCCTCAACAAGCAAAGACAAAGAGGATTCAAATTGGGGTATAAGTTTTTCTAAAAGACTTGAAGACAACGACGTCATCCTTAGCATTGGAAGCAAACTTAATACTGTCATATTTTTGTTGTATTTTCATTTGTTAGGAACATTGTAAGTAGTTCGGTATGTCTCCACATTCGGGGAAGATTGTTAGCCTTAAAATGTGTGCGACTAACAGAATTACATTAGTTTGATAGCTGGGACTTGCAGAGACTATTATTGTCGTATATAAGTAGTCCAAGTCCCGTGCTATATATACCCCTACATACTTCCATGAAGGGGCGAGGCGTGTCATTTACTTTCTTTACTTTCTCTCTCTAATAAAACATACATAAGAGTATCTCTCTCTCTTTCTCTCACTAACAATAGCTAAACATTTATATCACCCTCTCTGACCTCCGGATCGAACCCGTGTTTATAGTGAATCCAAGATTAACAATACATAAATATCCTTTTGATAGCATGAAGATGACACTCTTCGGGATTCACTTAATGACGTGCATATGCGCACATAACAAACATGATGTCAGGTCTAGAGGCAGTGAGATACATCAATGATCCAATCATTGACCTATAATGCCTAACATCAACATCCTTTCCATCACCAATCTTTCCCCAGTGGTGTTCCATGTCCATGGGGGTGCTAGCCCGTTTTTCATGTGGGGAGAAGCCAAATTTCTTCAAAATTTCTTCTACATACTTGTCTTGAGAGATGAATATACCATTTTCTTTCTATTGTACTTGTAGACCTAGAAAGAAGTTCATCTCTTACATTACATTCATTTAAAATTTGTTTGTCATAAGTTTGGAGAATTCTTTACTTATCTTTGGATTAGAGGATCCAAAAATGATATCATCAATATAGACCTAGACAAGCAGACAATCTTTTCCATTCTGCTTGGTAAAGAGAGTTTGGTCTATGGTGCCCCTCTTGAAACCATTTTCTACAAGATAAGTGAATAAAGTAGCATACTATGCTCTAAGGGCTTGATGAAGGCCATACATTTCCTTTTTAACTCTATATACCTTGTCTGGATGCTATGAATCCTCAAAACCAGAAGTTTGTATAACATACACTTCCTCTTGAATTGTTCCATATAAGAAAGCACTCTTGACATCCATCTGGTAGATTGTGAAACCCATTCAAGAAGCATAGGCTTGGAAATCCTTATTGCTTCAATCCTAGCAACAGGTGCAAAAACCTCTTCATAGTCAATGCCTTCTTCTTATGTGTAAGCTTGAGCAACCAGTCTTGCCTTGTTTCTAATCACAATACCTCTCTCGTCTATCTTGTTCCTTATAACCCAACGTGCTCCAACTGGTCTTACATGCTTGGGAGAATCTACAAGTTCCCAAACATCCTGTATGGAAAACTGATGAAGCTCATCCTATATTTCTTTAACCCAGCTTGGTTTATGAAGAACATCAAAAATCTTCTTGGGCTCATTCTATGACATAAAACAAGCAAATAAACATTCTTGAACCAAAGGGGTATCTTCCTTTTGTGAATATTGGCAATGAATCCTCCTTGAGGATTCTTCTTTCTTCTTGTTTGAACTAGTGAATTGAGTGGGAGGATGAATTTTGGATACTTTAGTAACAATTCCTCCCCCAAACAAAGTGTTGTCATGCATTCTAGACTCTAAGGTGCCATTATCCCCATCATCATAATTTCCATACCTACTTGAACTAGGAGACATGTTGTCAGCGTTTGGATTGATGACGCTGACACCTTCATTAGGTATGGGATCTTCAACAAGTTCAAATACCTCTATGTCAGCGGATGAATGCAAGCTGTCAATGGCTGGATCGGGCGTGTCAGCGGCTGGATCAGGCGTGTCAGCGGCTGAACTACTTTTATCAGCGGATGAAATACCTTCACTGACTTGCTCTTCTTGTTGCTTTCTCTCCACTTCTCTTTCAGCAGCAGATGCTTTAATGAATTCTTCACTCCAAATAGGTTAGTCTACAAAGAAAAATGTGGGAGAGAACTCATCTGCTTGTGATACTGTCACCTTTGAAGCTTGTGTACATGCATTATCAACAATAGATTCTTCCACAATCTTTGGAGAATTCTCCAAGACAACTAGATTATTAACAGGCAACTAATTCATGGACCTATATAATGGCTCTAAATCAAAAAGCTAATCTGGTCCATTTGTAGGATCACTAGGTTTATTCTCCAAAAAGTCAACATGTACGTTTTCTGTTATGACTTTATCCATTTTGTGGTAAACCCTATACCCTCTGATGTTCATTGAATAACCCACAAAATATCACTCATCACCTTTGTAATTAAACTTACCTAGGTAATCACTAGTATTTAGAATTACTACATGACATCCAAAGGGTCTAACAAAATCTATATTAGGTTTTCTATTCCAAAAGAGCTCATTGGGGGTCTTGTTGTGAATTTTGTTGACCAAGGCTCTATTATGAACATAACATGAAGTATTCACAGCCTCATCCCAAAAAGCAATGGATAACTTAGCATCTACTAACATGGTTCTAAATAGGTCATTTCTAAACTCACCACCATTATCACTTCTAAGAATGTTAACTGTAAACCCTGATTTCTTTTCCATTTGGTTAATAAAATTAATCAAAGTTTTAGAATTATCACTCTTCTTGACTAAAAAGAAAGTCCATGTAAACCTAGAATGGTCATCAGTAACCATAAATTAATAAGATTTACCATTTAAACTTTCTATATTAGTAGGTCCAAATAAGTCCATGTGAAGCAAGTGTAGGGGTTTAAAACTGGAATGAAAACGCTTAGACTTAAACGAGGCCTTGTGTTGATTTCCCTTAAGACATGCAACACAATTATGATCATTGTGGAGTGATTTTGAAGACAATCATCTAACAATATCATGCCTTACAAGTCTATCCATGTTCTTAAAGTTAATGTGCCCTAACCTTCGGTGCCATAAGTTACTCTCATCTGCTGAAGCTTTAGCATATAGACATGACAAGTTATTACTCATTATAATCCCTTGTAGATTGACATTATAAATGTCCTTATGTTTAGGTGTTCTAAATTCAATAAACTTATCAACAGGTAACACATAGTCTTTACTCAACACTAAACCTTCAGTATCAGTAAAAAGAACTTTATTTTTGTTGTCACAAACTTGTGACACACTAAACACGTTATAGTCAAGTTCGTTTACCAGAAAGACTTCATCAAACCTTAAGTTGTCAGTGCTGAGAGTGTCCTTGCCAAATATTGTCCCAAATCCTCCTCCAAAGTATACTCTATCACCATCTGGAATAGGAGTAAAGTTTGTCAAATAGTATTCTGATGAGACTGCTTTTATACATAGTCTCATCGTCCAAAATGGGCTTAAAATGCTATAAATATCATGAAATATGCCAAATATATGCTTGTGTTTGTTCCATGTGTATTTTAGGTACGGATATTGAGAAAATCACAAAAGATCACAATAATAAAAGAACGAACACGTGAAAAGAAGCCGCACAATGAACCGGACCCAAGTGTTGATTTTCTAAGAAAATTCCTTGAAGAATTGAAGATTGTACAAGAAGTGTCCTCCAATATTGAAGAATTGACACTTTAAACCCTTGTATATTCATAATTACAAGTTTGGTCCTTAAAGTTTGTCAAATTTACAAAAAGGACCCTCAACTTTGACGAACTGGCAGGAATGGTCCCTCATATTTGAAGACTTGTCATTTTTAGTCCTCCAAGAAGTCAACAAACAAGTCAAGACCTTGAAGAATGAAGAAAATGCCAAAATCAGTCCTTCAAATATCATGAATTGGCAAAACAAGTCCCTTGATAAACTTTTGCAAAAGTTTTGTGGCCAAAATCAAAGAAATGAAACTTGTTTAACAAAGGGAATTCTGTTTGTGCAAGTTTAAACACAAGTGACAACAAAGGAAGAATGGGAGGGTTAAAGCTGGCAGACAAGAAACCTTACCTTAACCAACCACAACCCACCACGTGTCCCACTACCTCCTCTCCACCAATCACAAGCCACCAATCCTCCATGTCACACATCCACTCACACCGGTTTTAACTTAATATTAATTAAGTTTAAACTCGCGTCTAAACACCTATTTAAATATAAAATAAGATCCAATCCCATGTTCTTCACGTTCTTAATAAAAACTGGGGATTCCTTAATTATTATGAATTAAGTGTTAATCTCTTCCAGATTAATGATTAAGGACCTTATTAGCAAAAACCCAACCTTAAAACCCTTTGCCACATCATTCACATGCTCACATGAGACCTCCCCTGACCCACGAACTCGCATGAAGACAAAGAATAGCCAGAGAATTAACGTACCGTGATCATGCTTCATTCCTACGTACTATTTGAACGTCCAAGATCATATAACAACAAGAATGGTTACATGTATCAAGCTGCCAAGTCAAATTCAGTCAACACATATTCAAAAGTTCAAGGGAAATTTTGGGACATCACTACATTAGGGTTTATAGTTTTTTCAGCTTTTCTAGTATTCATGTAGCCTATATAAGGCATAGCACTCACAACATTAGTTTTTGTTCTTTGTTTTCTTTGGTCAAGTTTCTATAAAGCCTTCGTTTCAAGTGAATGAAAAAAGTGTTTGAAAGCTTTGACGAATTCCAAGTTCCACTCATTTAATCTTGTTGTTTATGTTCCTAGTTTATGTTTTTGAATTTTGAAAGATTGGTTTTAAGGATTGTGTAAGTTTGCAAAAGTTTTCTAAAAACCTGATTTTTTTCTAAGTCCTTGCTCAAACACTTGAACTTTTTGGGCTATAAGTTGATCATAGCACCCTGATAAAGAGTTTATCAAGGTGTTGTGAGGCTTGTGGTTTGGGAAGCATCAAGGGGTGGGGATCAAGCTTGAAAAGATCTTGGTCATTTTCCATTTTTGTTCATATAATCTGTTTTGTTCTAACCTTGGTGTTCTTAGCAGCTTGTTGGAAGCTTGTGGTTGTTAAGCTACCACATAAGCTCTCAAATTCGTGACTGTGGATGTACATTCATTAGGTTTGTCATATTTTCCCAAAAATATGATAAAATCTTGGTTCTAAGTAATTTTTGTGATTCTGCTGGTGTATGTGTGTTTTTATGCATGCAACTTGGTTCTTGATTCACATATTGGATGTTATGATGCTTATTTGGGCTTAATTTAGTCTTGAGAATACTTTTACTTGTTTAAAATTGGATTTAAAAAGTTAAAAGGGTGTTTTAGATTGTCTGTGGTTCAAATCTGCATGAGTTTGAGTAGGGGTTTGTGTATTGTTTAAGTTTATATATGTAATTAAGGTGCTTGTGGTCTGATATTTACAACTTTTGTGCTTTGAAACCTAAAATCTAAAATCTTGGCTTAATGAGTTTGTTCTAGGCTGTTTTGCTTTGAAAGCTTGTGCACACCTAGTTTGCATGTTAATCTAGGGCTAACAATTGATTAATCATATTTATTACAACCTGAGTAATATATCTGAGGCTTTGAATTTGGATTTGGTGTCAAGTAGTTCAGCAAAAAATGTTCTTGTCTTTTCTTTGTTCATCAGTAACCTGTTCATGCTTGAATCTTGTTCTAAACTTGGAATTAGTTTGTGAAATGAGTTAAGTTGTGTGTCATTAAGTTGTATTGAGCTTGTGTATGCATTTGGTGGTTTGCGGTTAGCTTATACTAGGTTAAACATTAGCTTATATCACCAGACCTGCCTGTTTCATATCTGGACCATATCTGAGCATAGATTGATTAAACTGTATTATTTGACTAAGTGATTTTGTGTTTTTCTTCTTGATTGTGACTCCCTACAACTCACTGGTTGTAGGGGTGACCTTATTGTCCAAAATCACCAAGTGAATCTCTCTAAAAAGCATTATCAAAAAGTCAAAGCAATGGGAACTCCTTTCCCCTGTTGCTAGCCACTGCTAGTGTAATTTGGTCATCAACTTATTTATAAGTCATTCTAGCTTATTCTAATGTGCAACAACTTATCTTTTGTGATAGGTCTTATTATTTTGAGTTTATAAATCATTTTTGAAGTTTACAGCTTTTGGTTTTAGCTTTAGACTAGAAAACGACTATTTTATCTTTTTCAAAAACACCTTATTGCTTATTTCAGCTTATTGAGTGTGCTTATTGGAAAACTTTTTCTTGATTAAGCTTAGTTTGGTCATTTAAAACCTTTTGCAAGTTGAATCAGCTTTTGAGGTGGCCTAAAACTAAAAAACAACTATTTTGTCGTTTTCTGTAGAGAGGTTTTTCTTATTTCAGGCTTATTTCTTGGGCTTATTCAAAAATTATTTTTACAAACAGCTTAATTAGGTCAAGAGAAGGTTGTGTGTCAAATTAAAACTTATGGCATCAGCTTATAGCTTAAAGGGCCAAAAAGCCCATTAAGAATAAGCTGTTTTGAAATAAGTTGTGATAAGCTCACTTTCAAGTTTTGGGCCTTTGAAATTTTGTGTTTAAAATTGAACTTTAAGTTTAACTGGAAGTTTTGGGCCATTTTTGTGAACTTTTTCTTATTGGGCCTTAAAAAGCCCATTAAGGGTCTGTTTCACTGTTTGACCCATTTGGAGGCCCAATAGGGGTACTTTTGGTATTTCAAGTTCTTTTTATGTTTGATTAGGTTAAAATAAACTAGTTTGCAAGTTTTATAATTTTATATAAATTTTGAATTTTTAATAATATTTTATTATTATCTTATTATTAAATTTATATTTAAGATTTTTGCAAGTTTTTCATTTTTCATAGCTTAAATACATTAAGTTAGGAATTTTAAAACTTTTAGATTAATTTTTTTGTCATTTAAATAATTTCTAGAATTATTTTAATATTTTAATAGTTTTTAATCATTTTTAAATAGTTTTAATTAATTTTAAATTTTTCAAAAATAGTTTTTAATTTATATAAGTTATTTTAGAGGTTTACAAAGTGAAACATCTCATAATGGGCTTTTGGTTAATTAAATTGATTTTTTGGGCTTTAATTAGCATTGAAAAATTATTATTTAATTAAATAAAAGGTTTGAGTGATTTTTGATTTTTTTTAAAACTCTAATTACATTTTTTTGGATTTATTGCAATTTTCTAGGAATTTTTAGGATAATTTTAAATTTTAGTCATATTTTACGGTTTTACGTGCACGACTTTTCGTCTTAGTGTAATGTTATCGTAAACGTCATCCTTTTCTATTTTCTTTCTTCATAATCATAATCACAAACAAATTAATCATATCTTTACACTACACAAAAGCCTCCTTGGGAAACGAACTAGAACTTAATTTGGTCATTAGTGCTTGGTTTTCCTAAACCGACACTTAATACTTGCCGCTTTTACGCCTTTTTCCTAAAAGTGTGTAAAAATCCTAGAATCATTTTGGCGCCACAGCCGAGAGACGTGTTGTGTTTTGATTTGAAAAATTGTTTTTTTTATATTAGCCATAATATCTATTTGTATTAGTAGCACTCTACTAATATGTATTATTGGTTTTTCGTTTTTGTGTGAATATTATTACTATATTGTATACGTAGAACAATAAATCACAAGTACTCCAAAAGTGTGAAAAGACAACCTTGATTCGGGATATCATCACTCGATCATTGTATTCGAGTCTCAAACAAAGAAAAAAGGCAAAATAGATAATTACTTTCGTGAAGCTTAATTTTGAAAAACACAAACTATAAGGTGGGTATAAGGCGGGTATTATATAATATACCCTATAGAAAAAGGCTCTTAAGTGCTTCGCGCCGCCTCGTTTCCCCGCTTGCTTGTGCGTGTTTAGATAAAAAGGGCTAATCGAGGGTTTGCCAACCAAAGTATTAACTACATATCATATATATTTTCTTGGTTTCAATTGATTAAACCCTCTTGAACGTTTTGGTGTTCCACCAACGTTCTAAAGTCATCGAAGGCGTTCACTTCTGTTGGGAATAAATTAAGGCCCGATCACTTGAGCGCTGACAAGAGTAAAACAAGCGTTGACAGGAACAAAACAAGCGCTGACAGTTCAAGCGTTGACAAGATAAAGTCAAGCGTTGACACATTGAAGACAAGCACTGATGGGAAGATATACTTTACGCGTTTATTGTATTCTAGATTACTTCTAGTAAAGATAGGAACAACAATGTATTTTCTATATTTATCTTCACCTAGAATAGCTGATACGTAGATTATTGTACAAGGCTTCTTATGTCTATAAAAGAAGACCTTTAGGTTAATATTAGATATAAGTTTTCATTCGTAAACTACTTTCATTGTAAGCAAGTTTGATATTATTAATCAAAGTGAAAGTTTGTTTATATCATTGTGTGTTCTTGTTTAAGTGTTAAATTCCGCATAACACTTAACTTCATAAGCATATACAAAGGTTTCTCTAAGTGTATTACTTGATCTAATCTTGTATACATAAAGCTAATCGATCTAAGTTTGGGATCAACAAGTGGTATTAGAGATTGTTGAGGAACTTTTGATCTAAAAGAACACTAGAACCCTAAAAATCACCAAAACCCTAATTTTCTCAAAAACCCTAACAACATCATGTCTGATGCAATAACCTCCTCCTCCCCAGCTTTACCAAACATCAAGATTCCCATGCTTGATGCAACCAACTTTGACTTGTGGAAGTTCAACTTTGAACAATATCTGGGGATCTATGACTACACACTCTGGGAGATTATTTAATATGGAAACACATTCAATAAAGCCCAAAAGATTGCTAATGCCATTGCTTCAAGAACAGCTGTTGTTGGATGTTCTGAAGAGGATAAGAGAGAAAAACCTAGAGATGGTAGAGCTGTGGCTGCTGATGACATAGCAAAGAAAAGGGTTGACATGAAAGCCCTAAATATTCTGAAAGTCTCTTTGGGACAAGAAAACCAGCATAAATATAGAGGCTATGAATCTGCTAGGGATCTTTGGGAAGCTCTTGAAGTTGCATATGGTGGCAATGCAGACACTAAGGAAGAAAAGAAAAAGCAACTCATGCATGATTATGTTGTCTTCAAAGCTCAACCCACTGAGAAACTGAGTAGTGTGAGAAGCAGACTGCTTGACATTACAAGCAAGTTGTCCTTCATGGGGACACAAGTTGGTGATGTTGACATTAATGCTAACTTTCTTAAAAGTCTTGGTGAGGCATGGAAGATTGAGGCAAGATCTATTCTTGCCAACAATACTTACAAGAGCTCCTCCTTTGATGACATCTACAACAAACTAAGGCTGTTGGAAGATGAAACTCTTTTAGAGCATGGAAGCAAGTCTACCAACAGTAACATGGCCTTCTTCTCTCATAGTGAAGGTCAACTCAATCAGAAGGACTCTTACATGCATCCAGTTACTGGATCATCATATGTCAGCGCTGGAACAAGTCCTGTCAACGTCTCCTATTCAGACGCTGACACATTCAAAAGTGACTCCCCAAGAGTTAAACCTGATGGTTTGGATTTGGATACTGTTTGTGCTTACATTGCTTCTTTGCCCAATGGTTCAGTGATTACATATGAGGACCTTGAGCAGATAAGTGATGAGCACTTGGAAGAGATGGACATTAAGTGGAACATGGCTCTTGCTAGTATAAGAGCAAATAGGTGGAATAGAAGGTTTAAAAAGAAGATGACCTTCAATGCTAAAGACACAACTGGATTTGATAAATCCAAAGTTGAATGCTACAACTATCATCGTATGGGGAACTTCATGAGGGAATGCAGATCTCCTAGAAGATCTGATGCTGGTAAACCCTCAAGTCAGGTTGTTAAAGCTCAGGATTCCAAAGCCATGGTTGCAGTTCAAGGAATGGATGGTATGGGATGGGATTGGAGCTATCTGGCTAAGAATGTTGAAGAGGATAAAGCTTTGGTTGTTGATATTAAAGAAGAAGAGCATGTTAAATATGCTCTCATGGCACACTCCTCCTCTTCATCTGATAATGAGGTATATGATGACGCTTTTTGTAGCAAAGGTTGTAGGTTAAATACTGAAAGACTTAACAAAGAAGTGTTAAAATTATTAGATGATATGAGTACTGAAAGATGTAAACTGTCTAATTACCAACTAGCTCTCACTGAAACTGAGAAAACCGTTTCTGAATACAAGAAAATGGAATTTGACTTAAAAGATAAAATCAATATCTTAAAACATGAGTTAGATGCAAGTATGGATATTAGAAATATCATGGAAATGGTTAATGGTGAGTTACAGGCTAAGTTAGATGAAGCCATTAAGAATAAAGATAATGTTAGCCTTAAAATTCAAAGATTTGATAGAGCCACCCAAACCCTAGGAGACTATGTGGGTAAACAAAGGGATCCTAAGGACATGACTCGGATTGGGATGAATGATTACTCTTTGGTTCCACACCAGCTGGTGACTTCTATGGTGTCCAACAAAAGGACCTATCTTGGACTGGTTTGCCAGATCTCCAAGAGGAGGAATTCATTCCTCCACCAAGAGTTGTCACTCCAGTTGAAGAGTATCAACAAAAGCTGACTGACCTGAATGAATGGAAGAAAGCTAACCCTACTTTATTTGTTAAAGGTGTCTTACTATGTGAAAGTCCCAATGAGTGAACACCCATTAAGGTTACTAACCCACTCACTGGTAAAGTTGTTGACCTAGGCTCAAACACTGATAGAAAACCTAGCATTAAATATGCAGAGATGTATAGGAATACTAGGTCACCCAAGAGCCAAGTTAGCAATCATGGAACAGGCTTCTTCTCTTCTAGACCTAAGGTTGTGTCTAAGAAATCTTGTTACACGTGTGGTAGCTTTTCACATTTGGCATACAAGTGTGTCAACGCTCCCAAAGCCAGCGCTGACAGGAACAATTTCAGCACTGACAGGAACAAAGTCAACGTTGTTAGAAAGTCAAACGTTGTCAGAACCAAACCTTGTGTGTACAAAGTCCACAAGTGATTAGACCTGCCCCATTCTTTACTAGAGGGTCTAACACTCATGGACAAATACCATTTCAAAAGACAAACACCTGGTCTAATAGGCAATGGGTTTCTATAGCAAACCCTAGATTCAACGCTGACAAGGGTAATTTCTGCGTTGACAAGACTAATTCAAACGCTGTCAGAAACGTGACTAGACCTAAATATTTGCAACCACAGGGCAAGGTGTCTAAAGCTTCTTCCAGCTTAACATGGAGACCCAATAAAGATCAAAACCCTAGTGATAATGGGATTTCAATGACTTGCAATAGATTTAATTACATTTCAAAGGTCATTACAAAACTTATTGGGGTTAACTGGGTATTTCATCCTAAGAAGGATGAGAATAGGGTTGTTGTGAGAACTAAGTCTGTTCTTATTGAACAACCAGACGAATCCAAGTCTTTTAAGACTTGGGTTCCCAAAGAAAACTAATTTGTTTTCTTTATGTGTAGGGCATTCAAAGACAGGTCAATGATTATGGATATTGGGATAGTGGATGCTCAAGGCACATGACAGGGAAGGAAGACTATCTAACGAACTTCACTCCCATTAAAGATGGTGATAAGGTTTACTTTAGAGGCGAATATGGTACTATCATAGGCAAAGGAACCCTTCTCACCAAGAATTTACGTTTTGAGAACGTATTTTTGGTAAAAGAACTTGATTACAACCTTTTTAGTGTATCACAAGTTTGTGATAACAAAAATAAAGTTCTTTTTACTGATACTGAGTGTTTGGTGTTATGTAAGGATTTTAAGATCCATGATGAGAAATATATTGCGTATAGAACACCTAGGCATAAGGACATATATAATGTGAATTTGAATGGGATTAAAATGAATAATAATATGTCCTGTTTTTATGCTAAAGCCTTAGTAGATGAGAGTAATTTGTGGCACAGGAGACTAGGGCACATAAATTTTAAAAATATAAATAGACTTGTGAGACTTGGTTTGGTTGATGGTCTTCCTGAGAAGTCCTTCCACAATGACCACTCTTATGTTGCATGTCTTAAAGGCAAGCAGCACAAGGTCTCATTCAGGTCCAAACAGGTGCACACTAGTTCTAGACCTCTTCATATGCTACACATGGACCTCTTTGGTCCAACCAATATAGAAAGTTTGAATGGTAAGTCATATTGCTTTGTCATCACAGATAACTTTTCTAGGTTTACTTGGACATTCTTTCTAGCTATGAAGAGTGACACAGCTGATATTCTAATTGATTTTATCACTCAGATTGAGAAGAGGTCTGGTAATGAGGTTAAAATGCTTAGGAGTGATAATGGTGGAGAATTTAGGAATAAGAAGCTAGATGATTTCTGTGCCAGGAAAGGAATTACTAGGCAATTTAGTATTGCTAGAACCCCACAACAAAATGGGGTTGCTGAGAGGAAAAATAGAACCCTAATTGAAGCAGCCAGAACAACGTTGGCTGATGCTCATTTTCCTATAGCCTTTTGGGCTGAGGCTGTTAATACAGCTTGTTATGTTCAAAATAGATCATTGGTTAACAAAATTCAGAACAAAACACCTTATGAGTTACTTTGGGGTAGAAAACCTAATATTGGCTTTCTCAGACCTTTTGGTTGTCATGTAGTAGTTTTGGATACTAGTGATGCCTTAGGGAAATTTAGTGCAAAAGGTGATGAGGGTTACTTCATTGGGTATTCAGTGCAGAGCAAGGGATATAGGGTTTATCTTAAAGAAGAAAAACGTATACTTGAAAGAGTACATGTTAGGTTTTTAGAGAATAAACCTAGTGATCCTGAAAGTGGTCCTAATTGGTTGTTTGACTTGGAACCTTTATCTAGAACTTTAAATTATATGCCTGTCACTAATCCAGACATTGTGAAGGTAACTTAAAATGTTATGGAGGAACAAGTTGTTGATGTTTCAGGTACTCAGGTTTATGAAAATGTTGGATCACAAGCAGAAAAGGCATCTCCTATACAAGAATATGTCATAATTCCTATTTGGACAGATGCTTTTGCTGCTGCTGCTGTTGGAAAAGATAATGGTGGTTTCCAAGTACCACCAGATACAAACATGCATGGTCCTTCAGGTGCTGACAAAGGCAAATCTAGCGCTGACAAGACCACTTCAGACGTTGATGGAACAAGCGTTGACAACAACAGTTCAAGCGTTGTTAGCCCAAGCGTTGACAAACAAGTTTGAGGTGTTGACAACAATTCTGCACATCTTTTCTCTTCCATTTTTGAACAAGGTGAACCTTCCAATATATATGCAGAGGTTCATCCTCATGTTGATGAAAGAAAGTCTGATGAAGAAGATATTGGCAACATGGAGCCTGAGGTTGAGGACACTAGACTTTTTGAAGGAGGGGTTCTCACTTCCACAATGAAGAATCACCCCACTTCTCAGATTATTGGTGATATTATGACTCCAGTTCAGACTAGAAGATCTCATCAAGGTCTTGGTGGGTTTATTGCCAATATACACAAGAAGGTTTATACCCCTCTTGTGCAAGCATGTTTGTTTGCCTGTTTTCTGTCACAACAGGAACCCAAGAAAATATATGATGCTCTCAAAGAACCAAGTTGGGTGGAAGCAATGCAGGATGAGCTTCACCAATTTGCAATTCAGGATGTTTGGGAGCTGGTTGATTGTCCCAGATATGTCAGACCTATAGGGAAAAGATGGGTTCTAAGGAACAAGAGAGATGAAAGAGGCATTGTGGTCAGAAACAAGGCAAGGTTAGTGGCTCAGGGATATACACAAGAGGAGGGGATAGACTATGAGGAGGTCTTTGCACCAGTAGCAAGGATTGAAGCTATTAGGATTTTTCTAGCCTATGCATCCTGCATGGGCTTCACCGTCTATCAAATGGATGTCAAGAGTGCTTTCCTCTATGGAACTATTGTTAAGGAAGTTTATGTGATGCAACCTCCTGGTTTTGAGGATCTAGTGCATCCAGATAAAGTGTATAGAGTCAAAAAGGCTATGTATGGCCTTCATCAAGCCCCAAGAGCATGGTATGGTACTTTGTCTACTTATTTGGTGGACAATGGATTCAAGAGGGGCACCATAGATCAGACATTGTTTACAAAGAAGAAAGGCAAGGATGTGTTGCTTGTCCAGGTCTATGTTGATGATATCATTTTTGGGTCTACTGATCCAAAGATGAGTGAGGATTTCTCCAAGCTTATGACATACAAATTCAAGATGAGTGCTATGGGGGAGATGAACTTTTTTCTTGGTTTACAAGTTCAGCAGAAAGAAGATGGTATCTTCATCTCCCAGGATAAATATGTTGTTGAGATCTTGACGAAGTTTGGCTTTTCTCCACATGAAAAGAGGGCTACTACTCCTATGGATAGAGAACACCCTTGGGGAAAGATTGGAGATGGGAAAGATGTTGATGTCAGGCACTATAGATCCATGATTGGATCCTTGATGTATCTTACTGCCTCCAGACCTGACATCATGTTTGCTTTGTGTGCTTGTGCACGCCACCAAGTGACTCCCAAAGAATGTCACCTTTATGCTGTGAAGAGGATCTTTAGGTACCTAAGATGCTATCCTAGTCTTGGTTTGTGGTACCCAAAGGATTCACCATTGGAGCTGATTGCATATTCAGATAGTGATTATGGAGGTGATAAATTTGATAGGACATCCACAACTGGTGGATGTCAGTTTCTTGGGAGCAGGTTGATATCTTGGCAATGCAAGAAACAAACAGTGGTGGCTAATTCTACAACAGAAGCTGAGTATGTGGCTGCAGCTGCTTGTTGTGGCCAAGTTTTCTGGATTCAGAACCAGCTGTTGGACTATGGGTATAATTTCATGCATACCAAGATATTTGTTGACAATAACAGTACTTTATGCATCATTAAGAATCCTGTACATCATTCTAAAACTAAACACATAGAAATTAGACACCATTTTATAAGAGATTGCTTTGAAAAAGGTTTAATACAACTAGATAGGGTTGACACTGAGGAAAATGAGTCAGATTTACTAACCAAACCTTTTGATGCTGGGAGGTTTCAATACTTGGTAACAAGTATTGGAATGGTCAATCTCACATAATATGTGTTTTATAGTCCTTTTGTAAAAGTATGTACAGGATGATGCATTGTTATTCGTCTTATTGATGATTTAGATTTTCCACTATATTTTTCTAACACTGACAAAGGTTGCTTGAACACTGATAAGTGTTTTTGTAACGTTGTCAGCAATATAATTGTCTAACGCTGACAAAGCTTCCCTCAACGCTGTCATGTGTTATCGGGGCGTTGTCAGCAACAATGTTAGTTTTGTGGTTTTCAATCTAAATGTGCAAATGGTGTTAGAAGTATACCATTGGATACAGAGTTGCTTATGGATCAATGGAGAAGCATTTGAACAAGTTTTTTGTTTATGGATGATGGTTGGAATTTTCAATTCCTATCTTGACATAAATTTTTATGTTTATGCATATTTTTGGCAACTCATGTATCATAGTTTAAGGGGAGGTTTTAGGAACCTTTAGGATGCTTGGGTATCCATATGATACTCTTATCACAATTCTAGATTGTGTCCACAGGTGAGTATGAGTTAGTTTTACTAAATCATGAGGCACTGTAGCATGCAAAGTTGATATACTGGGAGACTTGGGAATAATTTTGTTATGGGATTTACCTGGGAGTAACAAGGAATTTTGTAAGGTAACTTGGTTGTTAAGAGTTTTGGTTAGCAAGGGACACTAGAGGACTGTTATGTCTATCTTGCTTAAGCAAGTGTGCATAACTGGACAGTGCTTGCCGCCCTATAATAATTATCAGCTTTTGGTTATCTTCTCTAGGATAAATTACTTGTTAAGGTCATTTTTCATTTTTAAAACATTTTTATTTTTGGAAGCTGACAAGAATTTTCCAAGAGTTATTGTGACCAAATTAGACGCTGACATGGCTATAGGCAAACATTGACAAGATTATAGCCGTTGGGCGTTGATAGGTTATTTTTGACCGTTGACACTCAATGGGACCTACCCAGTTGTTATTTTTGACATATTTTTAGGCCGTAATTTTGGGAGTGGTTACTTTTCATTTAATGCATGAGATAAACTTATACTTTTTCAATATTTTCATGATTGATTTTTGAAAATAGTTGCCTATTTTTGGTCCTATCACATGAATTTTATTCTCCTATAAATTTGGCTCCTATTTTAAACAGGGTATCTATAATTCTTGTCTAACACAATTTTCTCTTATCAACTTCATCTTCTTCACTTAAATTTCACAAGCTTTCATCAATGGCACCAAAGTTTAAACCATCAGACTTGGAATTGGGGTTCAGAAGTCAACATAACATGATTGCGTATCTTGAAGCTGATGATGCTCTGTTTCCCTAATACACACAAATGGTGGCGTATTTGAACGCATCCCCATTAAGGTATGCTCTTTCTCATGCACCACTCATTCTAGTCACACATATTAAGCAGTTTTGGAACACTGTCAATTCCTCAACAGTTAATAGAGTGCCTACATTGACTTCTATTGTTCATGGGAGACCTTGGGTGGTCACTGAGGCTTTGGTACGCCAAGCCTTGCATCTTGATGATGCTGATGGTATAGCCACCCTTCCCATTAATGAGATAGTACAAGGGCTTAGGGCTTTGGGATATCCTTTCCCTGATGAAGGTACCTTAAACAAGTATCATAAGCAGGAATTTCCCCCAGCCTGGAAGTACCTCATACATGTCCTCCTTCAATGTTTGAGTCCCAAATGCACTACACACAATGAGATCAATAGATCCATTGCAAGTGCTATTGTGTGCATTGCAACAGGGCAAAAATTTAATTATTCTAAAATGATTTTTGAGGGCATGTGTAAAAACAAGGGGAACAAAATGACTTTAGCTTATCCCCGTTTTCTCCAAATGGTTTTTGATGTCCAAGGTTACTGCACAAGGGATCATAATGATTTTTATAAGACCCCTAAGCAAAAGAAAGCTATTTTTATGAAGATGAACTCACCACCCCATCGTGACCTACCTTTAACTCAAGCTATGCTTGCTGTTATTGTAGCAGCACAACCCCAAATTGACCCCCAACCACAAATTGACCCAATCCCTGACCCAATACCTTCACCTGAACCTATGCAACTTGACCAAGCTTCCTTCAACACTGACACATTAAATGTTGGCGTTGACGTGCCTATTTCCAACGTTGACACACAACCTTTACAAACCCAAACACCCCTTAACCAACCCACATCCACCCATTCTTCCACACCATCTTCCACACCCCCTGAATATAGGTTGATGAAACGCCAAAGGACTACTGGAGTGTTCTCCTCTGGTGGTCCTAGCCATGTAGCAGAGAGAACCACCACCACAAGTGTGGCTGGTGACCTGGATGAGGCCGGGACTATTGGTTCTGGCTTAGAAGCTGGCCAAGGCAGTCCTACCATCATTAAGTCCTCATCCTTGCCCAATGAATCTGACTTGGGAGGTCAAATCCCCATTTCAGAAGAGGGCAGACTGGAACCAATAACTCTTATGGAATTGACGGCAGTCTGCATGAGCTTGCAAAAGCAAAATGCAGACTTAGTACAAGTTGTCAGCTCACAAGGCCTTGAACTCAACCAATTGAGGGAGAGGATTGTTGTTTTGAAGAGTGCTAGTGCAAGGAGGGGTATGGAGGAATCTTCCAAAGGGGAGGAAGATCCAATAAATCTAAGTGATAAGGGCAGTCATGATGGTCAGTCATTGGATGTTGCTGAGGCCCTTACAACTTTGAAGAAACAAACAGGTTTTGATACGTCCTTAGTTTCTCCTACCAACTTGAATTTCTCATTTACAGCTATGTTGGAAGAAGTTACAAAAGGCGCTGAGACATGATATTTGGGCGTTGACAAGGAGAAATTGGACGCTGACAGAAATATTTTGGGCGCTGATAGAACAGAGTTGAGCGTTGATAGACCTGCACATGAAGGTGATGTATCCCAGTCATCATGTATCATCAAGGAAGTTTCTACACAGGTATCACCATCTCCCTTACCAACCATTGCACCATCAGATAAGGGTAAGGGTATAATGGTAGAAGAGATTGTTCCAAAGGATGCAGCTCAAGTTGAATTTGATAGAAGATTGGATGCACAAATCATGGAACAAGATAAAAAGGAGGAGTCACCATTTGTTGTGACTTCAGAAGAGGAAAGTGATGGAGCTAGCTCAGACTCAAGTGTGATGATTATAGAACCAGAAATACTTGAGTATGGTGATGAGTTGGCTAAGGAGAAGCTGAGAGAGTTGAAATTGCAGGTTGACTTTGACATGCCAGAGGTGGTTCAAATGTACAATGCTGGGAAGAAAGATGTATAGAGAATCCAGACTTGACCATTTCAGATCAAATATGGGGTTTGGAGATTCTTCTTAGAGTTCAGAAGGATTGTCAGGTAATTTTGAAACACAAGGCAAGTAATATTCTCTCAGAGTTGAAAAGGGATAGAAGGGAGCTATACTTCATGTTGCTCAGATGTCATGGAGTTGGATGGACTTATCAGAAGTTGAGGGTGTTGACATTTAATGAGTTGGAATGCAAGGCATATCCCATTTGGGTGAGAGTGCAGGAAGCAAACACTCTCAGACTTCTTTCAGATGAAAGAAAGGAAGAACTTGCAGAAGAAATGGAGCTCAAGAAAGCTATGTTTGTTCCCAGGCCAGTGAAGAAGGGAATTTCTCTTGAGTTTCCCAAAGATATGGATCCACTATATCCAAGTGAAGCTGTCATCAGAAAGAGCCTCAAGCTCTCACCTTTAGAAGCTTCAGATATGGTGCAAGTGTTACCATTAGATTCCAAGAACCCAATTGTGAGCTATGAAGAAGATGAATGTGGGTTTTGGAAGATTGGCAGATATGATAAAGAGGTACACACTTTTACCACTCTCATATCTTTATTTGCAAGTTGTGATAGAGAAGACTTGGTTGATCTATGGAGATTACTGGAGACCAAGTATGAGGCTGAAGCACCAACTTCAGCTAATGGAATAAAACTTTGGTCCACATTCAAAAGAATGTGTGGACCAAAGGATGAGGATCCTGCTGTTTGGAAGGATCTTGAAGATGACCTCAGTGGTCTTCAATGGAGGTTATATTCAGCTGTTGGTGTTTACCATTTGAGTTCTACAAAGTTTGCTGAGTATCTACTTGTGGATGGTTAGTATTTCATATCCAAGGCTATTTTGGAGAAGATGAAGGACACTCAGCTGGAGATTGATTATTCAAGTGACGTGGCAAAAGATTTGATCAGATTTATTCATTACCAATATGAGAAGGTTTGTAAGATTCCTCCTAGTCCTTAATGCTTATTCAGAAACTTGATCATAAGAGTGGATATCAAGTTTAGGGGAGGATTGTTGGGAATAAATTAAGGCCAGATCACTTGAGCCTTGACAAGAGTAAAACAAGCGTTGACAGGAACAAAACAAGCGCTGACAGCTCAAGCGTTGACAAGATAAAGTCAAGCGTTGACACATTGAAGACAAGCACTGATGGGAAGATATACTCTACGCGTTTATTGTATTCTAGATTACTTATAGTAAAGATAGGAACAACAATGTATTTTCTATATTTATCTTTACCTAGAATAGCTGATACGTAGGTTATTGTACAAGGCTTCTTATGTCTATAAAAGAATACCTTTATGTTAATGTTAGATATAAGTTTTCATTCGTAAACTACTTTCATTGTAAGCAAGTTTGATATTATTAATCAAAGTGAAAGTTTGTTTATATCATTGTGTGTTCTTGTTTAAGTGTTAAGTTCCGCATAACACTTAAATTCATAAGCATATACAAAGGTTTCTATAAGTGTATTACTTGATCTAATCTCGTATACATAAAGCTAATCGATCTAAGTTTGGGATCAACAACTTCACATGATCGTTTTCATTCCTTGAGGCTCCTTTAAGCAAGAGATTTGATTTGAGGAGAGATTTGTAGATTTTTGTCTACGTAATACATCACCAAAATCTAAAAAAAGTAAAAACAATCAAAAACCACAAAAATTGAAAAAGTTAAAAACACCAAAAAGAATCTTCTTTGCTCATCCCTACGTTGTACGTGACGTTTATGCAAACTCGAAATCAAGCAAGACGTGCACGTAAACGTCGTAATCGAAAGGAAAACACACCAACACCTTCTAGTGAATAGTCTCCAAGTGAGGAACCTATTGTAGAACAAGAAGCTATCATGGCTAATCGTACTATGATGGAATTGCTTCAAGCACCCACCGAGGGTTTTGGAGAGGCCACTGTGATTCCCGCCATCCTTGCGGAGAACATCGAGATCAAGACGGGTTTAATGTCTATGCTTCAAGCCAACAAGTTTCACGGACATGAAGAAGACAACCCATATTATCACATTAGGCAATTCAATCGTCTCACCGCGACTAGCAAGTTTAAGTATGTACCCCACGATGCCATTAAGATGATGTTGTTTACATACTCGTTAGATGGACCCGTCAAGATATGGCTCGAGAAAGAACCCCCAAATTCGATTTTGACGTGGGGTGATCTCGTTTCTAAGTTTGTGAATCAATTTTTTCCACCAACTAAAACAACACATTTGAAAAACGAGATTTCACGATTTACTCAAAGGTCTAATGAGAGTTTTTCTATGGCTTGAGAAAGATTTAAATAAATGTTACATGAATGTCCTCACCATGATTTTTACGAATTGCATCAAATTGGCACTTTTTATAATGGGCTTAATGATCATGAACGAGATTACTTAAATGCCGCCACGGGTGGTAATTTTTTGTGCAAAACGACCGATGAGGCTTTGAAAATAATTGAGAATAGGTCTAAGGTTTACAACCCTCGTTACACACCGAGTGTTGCCACTAGGGGTGTCGAAAAAGTTGACCCGACCCGAACCCGACCCGAACCCGAACCCGAATAATCATATTCGGGTCGGGTCAATCGGGTCCAAAAGTGTATTCGGGTCAATTCGGATTGACCCGAATTGACCCGAGTTCTAATTGGCTCGGGTTCGGGTTATATATTTTTTACCCTTGACCCGACTTGACCCGACCCGAATTGACCCGAACCCGACCAACCCGACTTGACCCGACTAAAATTACATTTTTTACATTGTATTAGTACTTAATTTAGCCACTTTTTACACATTTTCCTTAAACTCGGGTTGACCCGAACCCGAGTTGACCCGACTCGAGTTGACCCGACCCGAATTGACCCGAACCCGAGTGACCCGAGTTCTAATTAGGCTCGGGTTCGGGTTATATATTTTTTACCCTTGACCCGAGTTGACCCGAACCCGACCGGGTCAACCCGAATCACACCCCTAGTTGCCACTATGGGTTCGTCATCGTCGTCTCGTAACATGAGTGCCTTGCAAGATGAAGCAAATGAGGAAAATCAGTTTTTCGATAGGTTTTTGACGCTTATGACTCATTAGAAAGCACAAGATGCTTTGAATTCCGCTTCGATTAAAGCGGTTGGAAAGAATTGTATTCCGTGTGGTGGAGCTCATGATTTTTCCGAGTGCATTACCGCGGATGGTAACACTTCAAGTGCTTACGTAGCCACATGAACTTATAACCAAAACGGTCAAGGTTCCCGCCCAAATCAAGCTCCACAAAATCAAAATGCTAACAACTATCGAAAAAACAATCAAAATGGTGCTTATCAAGGAAATCAACGTAAGTTTAACAAGGATAATTACCAAAGTGGAAATGGGCAAATTTCAAACAAAAACCGTGACTTTCAAAATACCACACAAGGTTTTCAAAATGCTCACACTAAAAATCTTAATAGAGAATTTTTAGATTATGCAAAGGCAAACGATGCTAAGTTTGATAACATGCAACGTGAGATGATTAGCTTAAGATCTGAGTTGAAAAAAGAGCTTAAAAACGAACTTGCTAATGAATTGAAAACTCATGCTAATAAAATGGAAGGAAATGTTCAACGTCTCCAACAAAATAAACAAAAAATGGAGCAAGGTCAACATGAGATTAAGCAAGAATTGTTAAAAGCGGATGCTAGGCAATCAAAATTTGAAGATCGAATGAGTAAAATGTTTGAAGCTATCATGTGTAAACCCTCTTCTTCGGGTGGTCTTCCTAGTGATATCATTGTAAACACGAAAGGAGAATTGAAGGTTATTACTACTCGTAGTGGTAAAACTTTCAAAGAACCCATTTCTCGTCCAAGTACTTCTACGGAGAAGGAAATAGAGAAAGAGCCCGAGGTGGTGGTCGAAAAGAGCAAATTACAAGCCCACGAAGTACCGCTCAAACCACACCTACGGTTGAACCAATACCAATAGTGGAACCGAGATTCCAAGGCCGTTGCCTATGCCCCAACCCACACCACCCTTACCTTACCAATCAAGACGAAATAAGGAAAAGGCACAAGAACGTAACAATTATCAATTTGAATTTTTTATGAAAATGTTTTGTGACTAGCATTTTAACATATGTTTTGCCGACGCTTTGGTCATGATGCCTCGATTTGCCGCAAACTTCAAAAGTATGTTGAATAACAAAGAAAAATTGCAAAAGTCGTCTAGTTGTTCATCGGTTTTTCTTAGTCGCATACCTCAAAAAGTCAGTGATCCCGGTAAATTTTTAATCCTATGTGCTATCCAAGATATGGAAGAATGCTACAGGCACATATGTAGGTGTCCCTAACACTATGAGTAAAGCTACAGGCACATATGCAGGTGTCCCTAACACTATGTCCTTATTTTTCACTCCTTGCAGATCTCATTAAAATTTAATCTTTCACAATCTTCAAAGGAAATGTGGTGTTTATTAATCAATTTTATGGTGACTACTAATCAGCCTTGCATAGTCCATTCCAAATTGTATGTAGGCGCGCAACTATATACAATTTCAAGATTAACGATGCAATACTCAGTTCGTCAAAATTTTATCATCATAAAAACATTTTCATGCTTAATAAGAATCAAGAATAAATTTACAAAGATTTTCTTTATCATGAAAACAATTAAGTTTTCCAAAGTGTTTTATAAACAACTTCATTTCGATAACAATCACTTACAAATCTTACTTTGAGTAATCCTTTTAGTGATGAAAATTTAATTTTTCTCAAGGAATACTGTTTTATCTTTATAAAAACAATGAGCGATCTGCAAAGGAGTGATGAAAAGTTGTTCACCAAGAACTAACTACAATATGATAGGAAATGAACTTAGCCAAATAATCATGAGGTTCATGATCTCGATGGCACTCAGAAAAGAATAATTCACAACGTAACTCAAATCGAGATGAGTACTTGTTCAATGGTTGCATCACTAATGTGAACATTAGGATGAAGCAATAAGAGATAGATAACATCGATACATGTAGAATTTAGCAATCAAAGGTAGTCTTTTTATTAATCACAAACAAGTCAAAATTGTACCGTAACACATTACGTGTCACTATGTCATACAATTCTCAGAACTCATCCTACCAACTGATATCTCAGTTAAGTTAGGGATTCTTAAAAGATACCACAATGAATACTAATCTACAAGAGTCATTAGGTGTTCCACATGTCCCAGAAGATCCATCGGTCTCAATTCAGAAGAAGATTTCTTCAATTTATTTCTTGGACACTGGGCATCCTCATTAGTGGACAATGGCCTAGGAACAACACTTAACACGAATCAACAATCAATTAATACCTTATAATTCAATCACAAAACTTAACGACTTCCTCTTAACAATCTCATATTTCATACGGGTTAAATTTTACTTTATTCAAGTTTCAAACAATTTATACTTAATGCGATATTCTACCTTATTTTCCAATACTTACAACCTTATTCTTCGGCGTTGTAAAGGCAATACAATCTCAATATGAATCAACACTTAATTTACAATCCTATTAGCTCTTACAACAACAATTATCAAATGAGTCATTAATATGAAATGACTTGATCATTCCACTAGACTTTCTCAGAAAGGTATTAGTGGCATGAGGCTTTTGGGTAATGGTTCCAATAACAGCCTCAAGTGCAACATTCACCCTTTCGATTTCAATTTAAGAATTGGATGACAACGAATCAGATGACATCTTTCTAGGTGGTGTCAAACTCCACTCTATAAGGAAAGATCGTCATGACATCGATATCAGATTTAATCTCGCTAATTCTTTTCCAATATCACAATCAACTAATATCTACATTTCTACGAATATCAACCATTTGTTGGGATCATAAATATCCACAACTTGGTTCAGATCTAGGATAGCTAGAATTCCTACGAGAATAGCTTCGATTAATTTACTAGGGGATTTAGGGTTACTTGTGACAATCTACGTCGTATAAATACCTCGTATAAAAATCAAAATAATCATCAAACAATCATGTAATAAAATTACATCATATATATATATAATCCAAGTTATATATATATATTAAAATAACACTTCTCAGTCTTGGCCTTGTCGGTAACTCGGGAATTCTTCGGCACCGTTATAGTCAAAAGATTTTTAGACATTTTTAGAAAAATGTTTACAGTTAAAAGATTTTGAAAAGTTTTATTCAAAACCTTGGTTTTTAAAAATCTTTCGTTCTCTATAACGAGAGCTCTGGTACTAAACTGTAACACCCCCAAATTTATACAACACAGTACAGCGGAAGACTAGTTAGTGTTACGGGATAGCACATTACTCACATCATAGACAACGCATAAAAATCGCGTCGTTTATTAATAAATCATTTCCATTCATAAACATCAAAGTTACATCGGTCCCAAGTCATTACATTTCTTACAAAGTTTTACAAAGTATTTGAATGGAAAATATTGTTTAAGTGCGGGCCATGAATTCTTGTTGTCTTCCCGAGAATTACCTTCAAGTACCTGAGATAAAACATGTTAAAAGAAAAGGTCAGCGATAACGCCGAGTGAATTCATAGAGTTTAGTAAATTCCATCAATATAACTTTGGTATAAAATTAGTACCAAAAATCAATTCGTACAAATCATTGTAATAGGCCGTAAAATATCCAAAATCGTTTTATACAAATCTTTGTAATAGGCCATAAAATAGCCAAAGTCATTTTATATAAATCCTTATCGAAAATCATAATATAGGCATTTGCCTTTAAAATTATTATACGAGCCAATGTCGTAACAACATCATACAATACGTCTTATGACGTTGTATAAAATCCAATAAAAACCGTTATATGAATATGGTTATGAAAACCAAAATACAAACATAATATCAATAGTATGACCCTGTATTGCTAGTCAGGCAATACATCGTAATTCGGAGCGTCTATTAGTATTTTGTTAATTCGGATTATTATAAGCCGCATGACATTGTTACCTTACTAAACCAACAACGGGTAGCTAACCTGATACCAATTTTGCCCATCTAAAGTAGCGTGTCGTCACAAAGGTCACGCTATTGGAAATCTTCTCATACATAAATTCGCTTACCAATCAATGTGGCACGACGGGGATCAACCGTCAAGGCGCGAACTGGGGTGATCGTCCCCAAATAGTACTATTAAATGCATAAGCGTCTACCAACTCCCGGTAGTTCACAATTCATGCTAATGGGACTTTTAGTGACATAACCTAACTTTAATAATCCATTTGATTTCATCTATCGGGTCCATTAATCATTTATCGGGTCATACAATCATTCGGGTCCAAAATCAATAAACAAATAATCGGGACAAATGGTGTCCAAACTTTTATAAAACTAACATGTTATCTCCCTCGCGGGTTTATAAAGCATTTATAAAATTATTTAAAAGAGTGCGAGGCTATGAACTCACGTTGATATGGGAAGGCGGGTTATCGGCAATTCGGATGTACGGTACGTGCTTCAATCACGGAAACCTAGACAAATAATACTCGGTCTTAGACTCATGTCCAATGACTTTATAAAAATAACAAGTATGTATACATATGATGATTATATATATATATGATGATCAAGTGGGTTTACATATCCTTATTTACTCATTTTTGTGTTATGTGTCGATAACGTTCATACTTAGTTTACTAGTTTTACCCGTTTATGTGTCTTAAATCCAATAAGCTTATTATAAGTTATTTAGCTTATTTTAATCCATTTTGTACCTATATTATCAGTATGTATACTTTCCAAGTTGGGCCTAAATGGGTTAAGCCCAATAGATTCTTTTTACAAGTGTTTAACTTATTTAGTCCAATTATTAGCCCAATGTGTTTATTTAGCTCGTTAATGTCCGTATGCCCTATAGTTCGGGTTTTATAGGTTTTTACTTGTCATTCATGTCTATATATCAGTATATAAGTTTTTATAAAGTTTTCATTAGACGGGTCCAATCATCTACGTTTTATTTAACAAAAACGTTAATTTTACGGCAATAGCCGAAAGAGTCGTAAAATCATGTTTATAGTTTTTATTACTTATAAATATTATTTCACCACCATTTATATAATTTATCCATTTGATTAAACTTTTATACATTTATATAAATAAGTTTTATAAGTTAGTGAGTTTTTATTTTACATATTATTTATTAAAATGTGAGTGCTTATATAATAGTATTATTCTTTAATTTCCAAAAATCTGATTTTTAACTTCATCTTCACCAAAACTGCCATATCATGAGTTCTATATGGAGATAGAAGCTCAAATTTTTATCACATAAACTACATGATATTTGCTACATTTAACTCTTCTATAGCTACTGTTGAATCATCCTTTAAGTATTTTCTAAAAATCGTCCAAAACAGTAACTTCAGATTTGTATCTTAAACTTGTTTTGATCATATCTCACTCATTACAATGATTCCATTGCATGGCCAACTCTCACATGTGTACAAGACTCATAGCTTACTGTAAATACATTCTACTTCATCATTTTATCAGTTTAAACATATGGTTCTTTACTGTTTTATACAGCCATCAAATTTAACCAAGATTTTAACCTTGTTTCTTATGGTTTTTCACCTTTTTAATCATGTTTATCAACAACAAATCCCCACATAACATTTTTATCATCATATAATCATCATAAATATATACAATAGGAAATAAATACATGATTACATAACCAAAAATAACAAGAAGATGAGGAGGACAATCTTTATACCACCATGATGATGTAGGTTGATCAAAACATGGATTTTGATGGAGAAACTTGTGATGCACCAAGACCTTCTTCATGACCACCAATCTTCCTAATCTCCTTGTAGAAAATCAGCCCTCCTACTCCATGAAAACTCCTCCTTAGATGTTATAAGTACCACCAATCAATAAGGTTTCAAAAGGACTTCAACATGTATATGAATAACATGGGATTTTGTGGTTAATTTAGATCAAATGAGGGTGTTTCATGGTGAAAGTGGACGGCATTAATGGATTTAGAGAGAGAGAGGAGAGTGTTTTGCATGGTTGAATATGAGAAGAGTGGTTTAAGCTAATGGTTTTTATGTGTTAAAGCTTAACTTGTAAGCTTTGCTTACAAGTGTAAGGCTTCTAGCTACACTTGACACCTCAAGTGTATAAACTTGCTAGTTAGGGCCGGTTTTGATGTGGGGTGGGACAAGTGTCCCACTTGTCTTATCCCATTTATTTACGGGTACTCCTCGATTCTAATTTCCTCGATTTGCGTGCCCTCGGGTCGTTTTACGAAAAACGTTTTTATAAATTATGAATCTACGTCACAAAACGAATCCAATAAAAATTGTTTCATCAAAAACGGAGTTCGAAAACGTAGATACGTAATCCTAGGGTTTCCGGTTTAGTCGTAAAGGTCGTTAAAATAAAATCGTAAGTCCTAATCTCTTCTCGTAAATTTGTGAGTTTATGAACTAACACAAATTTAAAACTCCAAAATAATATTCACGGACAAATTTATTTTCTGAAATGTCAGACTGCCACCAAAGACAGTGTATGTAAACGTAAGCACGTAACGTTGAATCCTCCGGTTTAGACGTAGTCGATGCTACTCCAAGACGTAAATCCAAATTTCTTCCCAAAAATAAGTGAGTTCATATTGTATCATTAAAATATTATTTTCAAATAATATTTGAGAATAAAATATCAATCGTAAATTGACGGATTGTCACACTTTGAATTTGGATTTGGTGTCAAGTAGTTCAGCAAAAATTGTTCTTGTCTATTCTTTGTTCATCAGTAACCCGTTCATGCTTGAATCTTGTTCTAAACTTGGAATCAGTTTGTGAAATGAGTTAATTTGTGTGTCATTAAGTTGTATTGAGATTGTGTATGCATTTGGTGGTTTGTGGTTAGCTTATACTAGCTTAAACATTATCTTATATCACCAGACTTGCATGTTTCATATTTGGACCATATTTGAGCATAGATTGATTAAACTGTATCATTTGACTAAGTGATTTTGTGTTTTTTTGCTTGATTGTGACTCCCTACTACTCACTGGTTGTAGGGGGTGCCCTTATTGTCCAAAATCACCAAGTGAATCTCTCTAAAAAGCAAAGTCAAAAAGTCAAAGCAGTGGGAACTCCTTTCCCCGGCTGCTAGCCACTTCTAGTGTAATTTGGTCATCAACTTATTTATAAGTCATTCTAGCTTATTCTAATGTGCAAAACTTATTTTTTGTGATAGGTCTTATTATTTTGAGCTTATAAATCAGTTTTGAAGTTTTCAGCTTTTGGCTAGAAAACGACTATTTTGTCTTTTTCAAAAACAGCTTATTGCTTATTTCAGCTTATTGGAAAAAATTTTGTTGATTAAGCTTAGTTTGGTCATTTAAAACCTTTTGCAAGTTGAATCAGCTTTTGAGGTGGCCTAGAACTCAAAAACGACTATTTTATCGTTTTCTATAGAGAGCTTTTGCTTAATTCAAGCTTATTTCTTGGGTTTTTCAAAAATTATTTTTACAAACAGCTTAATTAGGTCAAGAGAAGGTTGTGAGTCAAATTACAGCTTATGGCATCAACTTATAGCTTAATGGGCCAAAAAGCCCATTAAGAATAAGCTGTTTTGAAATAAGCTGTGATAAGCTCACTTTCAGCTTTTGGGCCTTTGAAATTTTGTCTTTAAAATTGAATTTTAAGCTTAAATGGAAGTTTTGGGCCGTTTTTGTGAACTTTTTCTTATTGGGCCTTAAAAAGCCCATTAAGGCTCTGTTTCACTGTTTGACCCATTTAGAGGCCCAATAAGGGTATTTTTGGTATTTCAAGTTCACTTTCTGTTTAATTAGGTTAAAATAAACTAGTTTACATGTTTTTAGAATTTTTTATAAATTTTGAATTTTTAATATTATTTTATTATTAAAAATAAGATTTTTGGAAGTTTTTCATTTTTCATAGCTTAAATACATTAAGTTAGGAATTTTAAAACTTTTAGATTAGTTTTGTTGTCATTTAAATAATATTTAGAATTATTTGAAGATTTTTATAGTTTTTAATTAATTTTAAATAGTTTTAATTAGTTTTAAATTTTTCAAAAATAGTTTTTAATTTAGTTAAGTTAATTTAGAGGTTTACAAAGTGAAAAATCTCATTTTGGGCTTTTTGTTAATTAAATTGATTTTTGGGCTTTAATTAGCATTAAAAAATTATTATTTAATTAAATAAAAGGTTTGAGTGATTTTTGATTTTTTGTAAACCCTAATTACATTTTTTTGGATTTATTGAAATTTTCTAGGAATTTTTAGGATAATTTTAAATATTAGTCATATTTTACGGTTTTACGTGCACGACTTTTCGTCTTAGTATAATTTTATCGTAAACCTCATCCTTTTCTATTTTCTTTCTTCATAATCATAATCACAAACAAATTAATGATCTTTTTACACAACACACAAGCCTCCTTAGGAAACGAACTTGAACTTCATTTGGTCATTAGTGCTTGGTTTTCCTAAACCGACACTTAATAATTTCCGCGTTTACGCCTTTTTCCTAAAAGTGTGTAAAAATCCTACAATCATTTTGGGTGAATAGATACTTGCCTTTCCAAACCTTCACGCTTTCCAAAGTTTATCTTTTTGTTTATCGTTTTGTTGCAAATAAGGCTAAAAATGGCCAAATTTTAAATTTTTTTCTCATATTTTCATAAGTGTTTGAAGACACGAATGTAGATTTTCCGATGGCGAGAATAAGAGTAATTTTTTACTCAACCATGCGTGTTGAGCACTTAGCTTCGATTCCTTAACTTTACATTAGGCTAAGTCTCTTAAATGAGAACGAGAAATGATATAGTTAATTATAAGTTACTATGCTAAACGTAGAGTACTCCTATTCTTTCAAAAACTCATGTGTTCTCGTTGTTTGCTTATTCCCCATTCGCTTGTATATATATTTTGCTTAATAAGTATTGGCTTAGCGGTTTAGTCTTGATTGTTGGTTTCTAGTCTTTTCTAGTAGCTTCCATGTAATTAAATTGGGAAGACATTAAGGTATCGCCAGAGTCACGGTTTTGAAGTATTGGTAGCCCGAATAATCAAAAGCTTCACCTAATAATAAGATTTCAAGTGCTCACCTAAATCAAGCAAACAATTTGAAGCTCACAAGGCCGAAAAATCTATGCGAAATTGAAAGTGAATTATGCCTTAATCTTTGAAGCTTTAAAGATCCAAAATTCGCTTTTAGCGTGAGGATATACGTCTTTGGCCATAATAAACACCTCATGGCTAGGATAAATAAAAGGCAAGGCCAGACCGAAGTCATAATAAAAGCTTCATGGCGAAGTTGAATAAAAGATGGAGGTAAACCTATGATAATAAGGCCCATCCGTTAGGGGCGTATAAAAGTCTTGGTAATAAGTCTCATGTTCAAAACCGTTATAAAACCGTGTTTATTGATCCTTCTGGTTGACTTAATTTTTTGACATCGTTGTCTATTAGGGGGGGTTATTAATTCGATGGTCTTGGTTACACCGTTATTACTCTATTTTTAGACCTAAATCTCTATCATCGCATAAGTAAAAAATGTATCCTCGTGAACATTCAAGACAAAAATAAAATATAAGAGATACCACTTAGGAAAATGGGAGTCTAAGTACGTGATTTGGGCATATGAGTAGTGTTAGCATTACTAACTTATAATGACAATGATATCGTTGCACGCTTGGCATGGAATTGGGGTGAAAATCGAGGACGATGAAATTATTTCTAACGAAGCATTCACGTGTTCTTGTTCTATGAACCTAAACGTCTCATTTTGCGATGGAAATCATACATTATGTCTAAAACGCAAGTAGTAGTAGTGGTAGTGTAGCTAGTTTATCATTCAATAAAAGTGAATAAAAATGAATATTGGAGGTGCTACGATACTTTATTCTAGCATTGCATGAGGGCACGGCAATGGTTTAGTATGGGGAGTGATGAGACTGCTTTTATACATAGTCTCATCTTCCAAAATGGGCTTAAAATGCAATAAATATCATGAAATGTGCCAAATATATGCTTGTGTTTGTTGCATGTGTATTTTAGGTACGGATATTGAGAAAATCACAAAAGATCACAAGAATCAAAGAAAAACGAACACGGGAAAAGAAGCCGCACAATGAACCGGACCAAAGTGTTGATTTTCCAAGAAAAAACCTTGAAGAATTGAAGATTGTACAAGAAGGGTCCTCCAATATTGAATAATTGACACTTTAAACCCTTGTATATTCATAATTACAAGTTTGGTCCTTAAAGTTTGTCAAATTTACAAAAAAGACCCTCAACTTTGAAGAATTGGTAAGAATGGTCCTTCATATTTGAAGACTTTTCATTTTTAGTCCTCCAAGAAGTCAACAAAAAACTCAAGACCTTGAAGAATGAATAAAATGCCAAAATCAGTCCTTCAAATATCATGAATTGGCAAAACAAGTCCCTTGATAAACTTTTGCAAAAGTTTTGTGGCCAAAATCAAAGAAATGAAACTTGTTTAACAAAGGGAATTCTGTTTTTGCAAGTTTAAACACAAGTGACAACAAAGGAAGAATAGGAGGGTTAAAGCTGGCAGACAAGAAACCTTACCTTAACCAACCACAACCCACCACGTGTCCCACTATCTCCTATCCACCAATCACAAGCCACCAATCCTCCATGTCACACATCTACTCACACCGGTTTTAACTTAATATTAATTAAGTTTAAACTTGCGCCTAAACACATATTTAAATCAAAAACAAAATCAAATCCCATGTTCTTCATGTTCTTAACAAAATTTGGGGATTCCTTAATTATTATTAATTAAGTGTTACTCTCTTACAGATTAATGATTAAGGACCTTATTAACATAAACCCTTTGCCACATCATTCAAATGCTCACATGAGACCTCCCCTGACCCACGAACTCGCATGATTAACGTGCCATGATCATGCTTCATTCCTACGCACTATTTGAGCGTCCAAGATCATATAACAACAAGAATGGTCACATGTATCAAGCTCCCAAGTCAAATTTAGTCAACACATATTCAAAAGTTCAAGGGCAATTTTGGGACATCACTACATTAGGGTTTATAGTTTTTTCATCTTTTCTAGTATTCATGTAGCCTATATAAGGCATAGGACTCACAACATTAGTTTTTGTTCTTGGTTTTCTTTGGTCAAGTTTCTTTAAAGCCTTTGTTTCAAGTGAATGAAAAATGTTTTTGAAAGCTTTGACGAATTCCAAGTTCCAATCATTTAATCTTGTTGTTTATGTTCCTAGTTTATGTTTTTGAAGTTTGAAAGATTGGTTTTAAGGATTGTGCAAGTTTGCAAAACTCCTGGTTCAAACACTTGAAATTTTTGAGCTATAAGTTGATCATAGCACCCTAATAAAGAGTTTATCAAGGTGTTGTGAGGCTTGTGGTTTGGGAAGCATCGAGAGGTGGGGATCAAGCTTGAAAAGATCTTGGTCATTTTCCATTTTTGTTCATATAATCTGTTTTCTTCTAACCTTGGTGTTCTTAGCAGCTTGTTGGAAGCTTGTGGTTGTTAAGCTACCACATAAGCTCTCATATTCGTGAGTGTGGATGTACATTCATTAGGTTTGTCATATTTTCCCAAAAATCTGATAAAATCTTGGTTCTAAGTGATTTTTGTGATTTTGCTGGTGTATGTGTGTTTTTATGCATGCAACTTGGTTCTTGATTCACATATTGGATGTTATGATGCTTATTTGGGCTTAATTCAGTCTTGAGAATACTCTTACTTGTTTAAAATTGGATTAAGAAAGTTAAAAGGGTGTTCGGGATTGTCTGTGGTTCAAATCTGCATGAGTTTGAGTAGGGGTTTGTGTATTGTTTGAGTTTATATCTGTTCTTAAGGTGCTTGTGGTCTGATATTTAAAACTTTTGTGCTTTGAAACCTAAAATCTGAAATTTTGGCTTAATGAGTTTGTTTTAGGCTGTTTTGCTTTGAAATCTTGTGCATACCTAGTTTTCATGTTAATCTAGGGCCAATAATTGATTAATCATAGTTATTACAACCTGAGTAATAGATCTAAGGCTTTGAATTTTGATTTGGTGTCAAGTAGTTCAGCAAAAACTGTTCTTGTCTATTCTTTGTTCATCAGTTACTTGTTAATGCTCGAATCTTGTTCTAAACTTGAAATCAGTTTGTGAAATAAGTTAATTTGTGTGTCAGTAAGTTGTATTGGCTTGTGTATGCATTTGGTGGTTTGTGGTTAGCTTCTACTAGCTTAAACATTAGCTTATATCACCAAACCTGCCAGTTTCATATCTGGACCATATCTGAGCATAGATTGATTAAACTATATCATTTGACTAAGTGATTTTGTGTTTTTCTACTTGATTGTGACTCCATACGACTCACTGATTGTAGGGGTACCCTTATTGTCCAAAATCACCAAGTGAATCTCTCTAAAAAGCAAAGTCAAAAAGTTAAAGCAGTGGGAACTCCTTTCCCCTGCTGCTAGCCACTACTAGTGTAATTTGGTCATCAGCTTATTTATATGTTATTCTAGCTTATTCTAATGTGCAACAACTTATTTTTTGTTATAGGTCTTATTATTTTGAAGTTTACAGCTTTTGGTTTTAGCTTTTGACTAGAAAATGACTATTTTTTATTTTTTAAAAACAACTTATTGCTTATTTCAGCTTATTGAGTGTTCTTATTGGAAAACTTTTTGTTGATTAAGCTTAGTTTGGTCATTTAAAACCTTTTGCAAGTTGAATCAGCTTTTGAGGTGGCCTAGAACTCAAAAACGACTATTTTGTCGTATTTGTAGAGAGTTTTTGCTTATTTCAGGCTTATTTCTTGAGCTTATTCAAAAATTCTTTTTCCAAACAGCTTAATTAATTCAAGAGAAGTTTGTGTGTCAAATTACAGCTTATGGCATCAGCTTATAGCTTAATGGGCCAAAAAGCCCATTAAGAATAAGCTGTTTTGAAATAAGTTGTGATAAGCTCACTTTCAGCTTTTGGGCCTTTAAAATTTTGTGTTTAAGATTGAATTTTAAGCTTAGCTGGAAGTTTTGGGGCATTTTTGTGAACTTTTTCTTATTGGGCCTTAAAAAGCCTATTAAGGGTATGTTTCACTGTTTGACCCATTTGGAGGCCCAATAGGGGTATTTTTGGCATTTCAAGTTCATTTTCTGTTTAGTTAGGTTAAAATAAACTAGTTTGCAAGTTTTTAGAATTTTTTTATAAATTTTGAATTTTTAATATTATTTTATTATTATTTTATTATTAAAAAATAAATTTAATATTTTTGCAAGTTTTTCATTTATCATAGCTTAAATACATTAAGTTAGGAATTTTAAAACATTTATATTAATTTTGTTGTCATTTAAATAATTTCTAGAATTATTTTAAGATTTTTATAGTTTTTAATCATTTTTAAATAGTTTCAATTAATTTTAAAATTTTCAAATATATTTTTTAATTTAGTTAATTTATTTTAGAGGTTTACAAAGTGAAAAATCTCGTTTTGGGCTTTTTGTTAATTAAATTGATTTTTTGAGCTTTAATTAGCATTAAAACATTATTATTTAATTAAATAAAACGTTTGAGTGATTTTTGTTTTTTTGTAAACTCTAATTACATTTTTTGTATTTATTGCAATTTTATAGTACTTTAGGATAATTTTAAATTTTAGTCACATTTATCGGTTTTACGTGCACGACTTTTCGTCTTAGTGTAATTTTATCGTAAACGTCATCCTTTTCTATTTTCTTTCTTCATAATCATAATCACAAACAAATTAATCATCTCTTTACACAACACACAAGCCTCTTTGGGAAACTAACTTGAACTTCATTTGGTCATTAGTGCTTGGTTTTCCTAAACCGACACTTAATACTTGCCGCTTTTACGCCTTTTTCCTAAAAGTGTGTAAAAATCCTACAATCATCTTCCATTCCATCATGTGCCTTGAGCATCCACTATCCCAATATTCATGGTCATTAACCTGCTTTGGAATGCCCTGCACAAAAAGAATATAAATCAGTTTTCTTCAGGAACCCAAACCTTAGTAGACTTGAATCCATTAGGTTGTTCAACAAGAATGGACTTGTTTCTAACAACCCCCTGTTCATCCCTTTTAACCTTAAACACCCAGTTTGTCCCAACATACTTTTCAAGATTTTTAAACCTATTACAAGTCAGGGAGACACCATTAAAAGTTGATGATTGTTCTTGTGTTGGTCTCCATGTTAAGTTGGATGATGCCTTAGATCCCTGTCCTTTGGGTTGTAAATACCTATTATTACTAGGTCTAACATTGGGTCTGACAGCTGCTAATTATGGCATTTTCATACCAAACCTAGTTCTGTCAGCGGCTTGTCTTGCCCTATCAGCGGATAAGTTATTTCTGTCAGCAAGTGAATTAGGGTTTGCTACAGGAACCTACTGTTTGTTAGACCAAGTGTTGGTCTTTTAGAAGGGTCTTTGGCCTTGGGTATTACCTGCCTTAGAAATGTAAGAAGCTGGTCTAGTGGCCTGAGTTCTAGTATGAACATAAGGCTTAAGGTTTACTAGAGTTGACCTATTGTCAACGATTGGTTTGTATCCGCTGACACACTTATAGGCCAGATGTAAGAAGCTCCCACATGAATAACAAGCCTTTCTAGACATAACCTTAGGTCTAGGTTCATAAAATTGAGTCCAATTAACACTAGCTTGGCTCTTTGGTGATCTAGGTTTTCTATACATTTTAGCATACTTACACTAGATTTGCTTTTAGGTTGTGAGCCAAGGTCAACAGGTTTGCCAGTAGTAGGGTTAGTTATAACAATGGGTTTAAGGTCAGTTTGTTCATCACTAAGAAGTCATCCCTTAACAAAGAGAGTAGGGTTGGCTTTCTTCCATAGGTCAAGGTCAGTCACCCTTTGCTTGTATTCCTCAACTGGTGTGAGCACACGTGGTGGAGGAATAAATTCCTACACTTGGAACTCTGGAATACCAGTCCATGACAAGTCTTTCTTAGAAACCTCATAGAAGTCACTTGTTGGGGTTGGAACAACAGCATACTCCTTTGCATGCATCCCAATCCCATACATGTCTTTAGGGTTTCTCTGTTCACTTATAACCTTTTCTAGGGTGTGACTAGATTTTTCAAACTTCTCAATTTTAAGCCCTACATTCTCTTTAGCTTGAATGGCCTCATTTAGCTTAAGTTTCAATTCAGTTTTAGCTTCTATGTAAGACGCTTTGGCCTCATAACTAAGTGCTAGATCCCTTTTTAGAACACTTATTTGATCTTTTAGATTAAATTCCATGTCCTTATATTCTTGCACCATCCCATCTGATTTTGCAAGCCCCCTTTTGTAGTTTGAAATAGTGATATTTAACCCAAGAATCTTAGATTGTAACTTTAAAACTTATTTGTTAAGCTTATTAGTGTTAAGTCTACAACCCTTACTACAAAATGCATCATCATACACCTCATTATTTGATGAAGAAGAAGATCTGGCCACAAGAGCATATTGTACATGCTCTTCATCCTTTTCAGCAACCAAAGCTTGCTTCTCCACCTCATTCTTGTCTAGAAAGCTCCAATCAAATCCAACACCATCAATTCCTTGCATAGCTACCATAGCTTTAGGTTCAACATCTTCAACCTTGATGGTCTGTCTAGGATTATGTACTCCATCATTCCTCTTAGGAGATCTACATTCTCTAGCAAAGTGTAACACCCCATTTTGGTAAAAGGAATATCACAGATAATATGGCGTGTCATCAAAGCATGCAAGGTAAATGTCCAAAAACATTAAATGACCATGAATGGAAATACCAGAAACAAACATCGGTAGTCCAAGTATAAGCTCAACACACATGAATATAAGTACTGAAATGAGAAAGAACTAAACAATGTTCAAAGAAATAAAGTAGCGTAATGTATGTAAAATGCATAAAGTAATGAAGGCTAGATAGCTTCCAATCCGTATGCACATACTCTTAAAGTCTACGAGCGCCCTTGAGTACCTACCGTTTGGAGCATGAAATGACATAAGCATAAAAGACTAATAACAACGGAAATGTATAATTCCTAGATAACCTGGAACATGTTCATAAAACTGGTTTTATAGTTTGAAAACACTTAGTTTTTATATGAAAACTGTATTAATTAGCCAATAGCCCATATAAGTCATGAGGTTCCATCGTGCATGAATACTTGGAGGGGAGACCTCATCATGCAATTAGAGGGGTAGCCTCTAATTAATTAGTCTGGGTAGGAGGGATCAACTCCTTGGGAGGGATGCAAGGCACACATCGCATTCACCATGAGAATCCTATAAAACATGTAACTAGGATGCACCCATACGCCACACACGATAATATAAATATAAGGCCAAAACTGTAAAGGGACGCCACGAGCAATCACTCTACCGTGGGGAAGTCATAACACTGGTGCCTCCAGTGTTATGGTTATGGTACCTCCATAACTTGGTGACACTGGTCATGCATGTATATGGCTTAGGCATTTAAAACTAAACATAAGTAATCAAAACATATAAACATATACTTGGGAAAAAAATTGGCTGCAAACGGGGAATCCTAATAAAGAAAGAATGTTCATACTGAAGGACGGAAAATCCGTACCTTGTGTCTAGTGAACGAGGAAAGACGAAAGGTTGAATAGTCCTACTCCGACCTCACTAATGCTACATAAATAAGGGACATGTATAAGTTGTCTGATTACTGAGTACGTTACTGGTTATAACATGTTTTTAGCTTGTTTAATATGTTCTTGTCTTGTTTATTGTTTTAAATGATATCGTGTATAAATCATGTATTTCATGTATTCTAATTAAGTGTTATCTTGTATTCTTTTATTATTATACTTGTTGTGGAATAATAGGTAACTTTTTAAAATTTACTAGAATTCCCAAAATAGAAAGTTTCCAAAAATAGAATGTTTCCAAAAATAGAAAGTTTCTAAAAACAGACCAGTTTCTAAAAATAGGAAGTTTCCAAAAATAGTAAGTTTCCTGAAATAGAAAGTTTCCATATTTAGAAATAAAACGGATTAATAAGCTAATAATATAAGTTACAGTTTACTGGCTAAACATCATAATTCATGTAATTAATAGTATAGTTTATTAATTAAATGTCATGGTAATATAATAAACTATAGGTTATATGATTGAATAAAATAAAGGCATGATTTAATTAAATTAGTCTAAATAAAATACTTAGGTTAATCATGTATTAATACTTTATTAATTATAACCTAAGTTATGATTTATTAATTAATTATAAGTTCATGTTTTAATAATTAATTAATAACTATAGTCTAAATTAAATAACAAAATACTTAGGTTGAAACATGTATCATTTATTAAAAATTAATATAACCTAAGTCCATGATTAAATTAAATTAATTATTAGTCATGTTTAATTAATTTAATTTTTCCTTGTAAAAATATACCTTGTAAAAATAATCCCGTGACCGAACCCATGTTTTACATATAAGCCGAAACATAACCCGAACCAAAACAACTCCAAAAGTGGCTAACCCGGTATAGTCGGTTGCCACTGTCGTGGCTCGACTAGCCACTGCTGAACCGAGTACACCACTCGCTGTTGCCGGTGGTTCCCCCTATATGGGCCGCAGTTCCCACTAGACGAACAAAATAGCCACCGGCTGATGCCGGTGGTGCTTGTTGCTGCTGCGCCGAGACCCAACACAAACCAAACGGCATCCCGATTTGAGTCGAGGTCCCTTGTCCCTGCTGCCGAACCACCAAGGCCACACCGTAACCTTGGGGTCTCGGCTGTTGGTGATCGCAAGACCAAGCCGAGAGCTTGGGCTCTCGGTTGTGCGTGTCGGCCGAACAAACCCCACCAAAACCCCACTTATTCATGTTTTCTTGATTTGATCTACATGTTTTTAATTATGTTTTTAATATTAGTCACATGAACATAATTAAAGAAAAATAAAAATAAAAGATGAAGGTTTTTGATGATACCGAACACGTGCTTGAAAAAGAACTAAGAACACGAACACGTTTAATCCCGAAATCAACAATCAAAATCAACCGAACACCCCTTGGTGTCTTGTATAGCCGGCGGCAAGTGCAGAGAAACAAAGCTATGGTTTTTAGTTTTTTGTTAAAATTATGAGAATGAAAACTCTGTGTTTAGTTTTCTTTAGTTAACCAAAAATAAAATGGGCTTGGGCCCCCTCTTGCCTCCTTGTGTCCGCGGCAACCATTAGCCCAAAGGGCTTTCGGGCTTTGTTCGTGTTTAACTATTTACGTGTTGGTTCGTGTTTATTAAATGTTCGTATTGGTTCGTGTTTTAATATTCATGATATATATATATATATATGTATATATATATATATATATATATATATATATATATATATATATATATATATATATATATATATATATATATATATATATATATATATATATATATATATATATATATATTATACGTAATACTTGTTTATCGTGTAATAATATATAATACGTAGTTCACGTGTTCATGTTTTAATGTTCGTGATCAAATGCTCGAGATTATAATTATTATAATTAATAATTATCGTGTATTACCACGTACTTAATAATTATCGTGCACTAACACGTACGTAGTTTCAGAAATTAATATTCATGACACGTGTTCATGACATAAAAGGAAAAGTATTAATTGGTTCGTATGTTTACATAGTGTACTGTTCATGAAATTTATATGCGAGTTTTACAACTCTTCCCCCCTAATAAGAATAATTCGTCCCCGAATTATAGATAACGTAAACTGAAAGAGGAACATACCCAAATCAAAACTTGAAATGAGGGAAAAAAGTCCGGATAGACTCCTCTGTGTCCCAAGTGGCTTCCCGCTCGGTATGACCCCTCCAAAGGATTTTGACGAATGCAATCGTCTTCTTCCTCATGACTCGTTCCTGTATATCAAGAACTCGTTCCTGTTCCTCGATGAAGGTAAGATCTTCACGAATCTGTTCATGTGGATACTGAACCATGTGAAGGGGATGATACTTTTACCCTCTAAGTAAGGACATGTGGAAAACATCATGAACGTGAGAAAGCTGTGGCGGTAACTCTAAACGATACGATACTTAATCGACTCGCTCGTTGATATCAAACGGTCCGGTGAGTCAAGAACTGAGTTTTCCTTTGATTCCAAAACGTCTAACACCACGTGCTGGTGATACCTTAAGAAAGACATGATCTCCCACATTGAAATGCAAATCCCTACGATGCTTGTCGGCATAAATCTTCTAACATGCACGAGCTTCTTGTAATTTCGCCTTAGATACAACGACCTTCTCGTTGGTCAACTCTATCATCTCTGGTTCTTCAATTGTTCGGTCACCAGCCTGATCCCAGCAGATTGGGGCACGACACTTCCTGCCATACAACATCTGAAACGGTGCACACTTGATGCTGGCGTGCCAACTGTTGTTGTATGCAAACTCTACCAAGCAGATATAATCGTCCCAATATCCTATCCATCCTAAAGCACATGCTCGAAGCATGTCTTCTAATGTCTGAATGGTTCGCTCCGACTGCCTGTCTGTTTGAGGATGAAAAGCCGTGCTAAGCTTAAGTTTGGTACCTGATTGTGGTATTTTTACACTTTACTTTATTTTTGGAAAAACAAAGCAAGTTTAAAAGCCGTAAGTATTAAGTGATGATTTGTGAAAACCAAGCACTAATGACCCAAGATAAGTTCGTTTCCCAAAGAGGTTGATTGTGTGTGAAAAACTTGTAAGTTTTGGATTAATATTGATTAGAAAGAAAAATGGAAGAAAAGAAAATGACGGATACGATAATTCCCAAAAAATTATCAAAAATTTTTAAAAATAAAACTAAGGTTTACAAATAATCAAAACCTTTTTAAACTTTTTAATTAATTAACATTTAATTTTTAAATGCTAATTAAAGCCCTAAAAATCAAATAAATTAATAAAAAGCCCAAACAAAGATTTTTCTACTTGTAAACCTCAAAAAAATCTTAATAAAGCTAAAAAGTATTTTTCCAAATTTTTAAACCTATTGAAATCAATTAAAATTAATTAATAACTAAAATAAAATATTAAAATAATATTAAAAATAAAAAATTTACAAAAAATTCTAAAAACTTGCAAACTAGTTTATTTTAACCTAAATAATCAGAAAATAGAAGTGAAATTACCAAATTACCCCTATTAGGCCCCCAAATGGGCTAAAATGAAAAAAGTCTAAAATTATTGGGCTTTTCAGCCCAAAAACAAAAACTTCACAAAAAGCTCTAGAAAATCACAGCCCAACTTAAAACTCAATTTTAAACAGAAAAGTCAAAAGGCCCAAAAGCTAAAAATGAGCTTATCACAGCTTATCAGTCAATAAGCTTATCCTTATTGGGCCATTAAGCCCATTAAGCAATAAGCTGATGCCATAAGCTCTGCTTAAACACATAACCTTTTATGAGTTTTTAAACTTATTTGCAAAAAGAAATTCTGAAAAAGACCAAGAAATAAGCCAGAAACTTGAATTAAGCTTTTTCACTAAAAGACAAATAGTCGGGTTTGAGTTCTAGGGGGTTTAAAAAGCTGATTCTTTTTGCAAAATCTCACAAATAGCTTAACTAAGAATAATCAACAAGAAAAATCCCAAAAAGTCTAGTGAAATAAGCTATAGAAGCCAATAAGTTGGCTGAAAAAAGCCAAATAAGTTGGTTTTCTAGCAAAACCTTAACCAAATAAGCTGAAACCTTCCAGAATTGATATTAAGCTGAGGAAAATGACACCTATTACAAAAGCAAAGTTGTTGCATGTACCAATAAGCCAGTTTAATCCAATAAACACTAATGTGCTTGGTCAACAAAAGTCAACGCGTACCAAAATTTAACAAAACTTTCAGAACTTGCTTTTGGGATGATTGTAGGCTTGTTTTGAGCCTTTTTGGAGGAAGTCTTGAAGTCAAGACCAGTGAATCGAGCAAACCAGTTGGTTTACTTAAATTTTGTTTTGGCAGGTAATAGCTTATAAGCCAGTGAGCTTATTAGCCTTCAAATAAGCAAACAAATGATCAAAACAAGTTCATAAGCAGCCAAATATCCAATAACAATCAACCAAAAAGCATGGCATACACTAGAGAAACAAATGCAAGTTTAAATCAAGTGGTCACTTTTGTTGATGCAAATGACCATATTAGTGACTTTCAATAAGCTAAAAGTCACTCAATAAGCTACCTATTCCAGCAACTAAATATAGCACAAATAGACCACCACATAAGCTGTTAGCACAACAGATATCAGACCCTAACTCCAACAAACAAAGATATGCAGCCCTCTGATGTGTTTGACCAACTCAAGAACACTTAGACAGATTTTTCCAAAAACTTGCAACAACTTTTCCAAACCTTTTGAAACTTAACCAATGGCCAAAACTTGCTTAAAAAAACCTGTTGAGTAAAAAACAACCCTAAGAACCAACGACAAAAGGCCACAAGGCCTTTTGATCCCAAAAATCCCAAACAGCCTTGTTTTAGTACTTTTTCAAAGAAACTTTTTATTTTTGCAAACAATCTACTGATTTTATAGCCTAATTAGCTCAACTAGGTGACACTAAGCAGACTTTTCAATAAAACAAGAGACACAAACACAAAATCACCAAATCACATAGCAACTTAATCAAACAGATTTTTAACCAAAATTTAAAGAGAAAAAAGTGAGAGAGAGAGAGAGAGAGAGAGAGAGACTGAACCTCCTTCCCTTTACTTCCTAGGGAAGGTCAGCAATGCTCCCTAGAGTGCCTTGAACAAGAAATGAGTATGACCTTGTTTGATGGTTCAACAGATGAACCCTAAGGCCTTTGTTCTTCAACATAATCAACAAACAGCCTATCCAAAGGTTGATAAACGTTCACAAGCTTGGTGTAAACAAGCTTGCAAGAGCTTATAGCTTTTGGAAGAAGTTAGCACAAGTAAAAACTTCAAAACATAAACCCTTTTTGAAAACTTTTCAAAACTTGAAAACCTTTTCAAACCAAAACGTGGCTTATTCAAACAACCAAAACACTTTCAAAACAGCTAATGGAACTCAGCCTTTGCTTCTCCTTACAAACTTCAAACAACAAAAAGGAATTACGATTTAATTTTTAGAAAATACCAACTTTTATTAATTTAAAAGGTAATTACAACAGAGAAAGCAAAAACTTGAACAAAGGGACTTTCACAAGTTGAGATCTCCTTATATACTACTCATATGATGATTCTAGTATGAAAAATACATGTAAACCCTAGCTAGAAATTCCTAGAAATGCCCTTGAGTTCTTGAATGTGTTTTGAGTTGTTGAGTTGTCCAAAATGATCTATACTATTCATTTTGTGCTTGGGTACCAAGTAGTGAGTGTGGGACGTCGATTTGGTCATGTGGCATTCCTTGGAGGCTAAGTTGTGATGTGATAGGTGGACGTGTTGAATGGTGGGGACCATTGGGTGATGGGATTGTTGATGTGAGTGTGTGGGATGAAGCGTGGGAGGGTGAATCAAGTGTGGGTTAGGGTAATTAAAAATAACCCTTTGTTTAATTGGGGGTGGTAACTGGGTTCTTGAGGGTGAATAGTAACTATTTTTTATCCGAAAAAATTGGAAGGTAATTGTTTGGCGCGTGTTTGTGGATTTGAAAGTTTAGTGTGACAGCTTTGGTCCTTGGATTTTGGGAAACATGTCAAACAAGTTTAATCAGCGCATAAACTCATTTCCTTTGTAAATGAAGTTTCAGTTATTATACTTTGGCCACAAATACTTTTCTAAACTATTTTCAAGGGCTTGTTTGCACATTCTTGATATTTGAAGGGCTAGACTTGACTTTTCTTGATACTTGAAGGTCCTTTCTTGCATGGTTGACATTAAGGATGATTAAAAGTGACAAGTCATCATATTATAGGGACTAATCTTGCCAAATCTTTAATCTCAAGGGACCTTTTTGTACTTTTGACAAACTTTACTGACCAAACTTGTAATTATGAATATACAAGGGTATAAAGTGTCATTTATTCAATGATGAAGGACCTTTCTTGTATATATTCAATTCTTATTGACTTTTTCTAGGGAAATCATAACTTGGGCCCGGTTCATTGTGCGGCTTCGTTTCTCGTGTTCGTTTTTTGCTTGTTTCTTGTGATCTTTTGTATTTTTCACGATATCCGTACCTAAAATACACAAGTTACAAACACAAGCATATAATATGGTATTTTATGACATTTGTTAGCATTTAAAGCCCAAAAAGGATGATGAGACTATGTATAAATGAAGTCTCATCACTCCCCCATACTAAACCATTAAAGTGCCCTCACGCAATGCTAGAATAAAGTATCTAAGCTTCTCCAAAATTAACTTTTATTAACCTTTATTGAAATGTAAACCTACTATAGTACTACTACCATGTGTTAAAGACATAATGTATGATTTTCATCACACGAATGTGACTTTTAGGGTCAAAGAATAAAAACAAGCAAATGTTCTATAGAGTAAATTTCGTCATCCTTTATTGTCATACATTCCATGCTTAGTGCAAAAACGAGATCATTGTTGGTACAAGTCACAATGCTAACACTACTCATACATTCAAATTGTGTAATACTTTTTCACCCCGTAATCCTAATTATTAATGAAAGATATCTAGAATTTTTTAACTATTTGTCATGGATCACAAGTGATTCATATTGACTTATTTGAGTATTTATTAGTCCGAAAATAAAGTTGACATGGTTTATTTAATAAGTAGCTAGAGGAAACGATCTTTTAAAACGTTTATTATAATCATAAAAAGTCCATATCTCCTCATAACTTTGATCACGACGTGGGACCCTTCCCGGACCGATATTTGGCATGTGTTCCGCACTTCATATTGAGAGACGATCTTGAAATTATGGTCTTCTTCATATATTGCATACATATTCTTCTTGATATAACTTGATACAAGATGCTTCATAATGGACCACGCCTTCATTCACTTGCCTTTCTTCCTCATTTTGGGATTTAGATTATGCAATGATCCACCTCCTTTTTGGACTTGGCTTCATAAATTCATCCTCATACCTTGTAAAGGTCTTTTTGGAATCATAGACTTTTCCACAACCTTATTGGAGTATTTGCTTTTCGCCGTGTGTCTTCATCCTTCATTTTAGATTGAGATTCGTGAACTTCACATCTTTTTGGATTTAGCAACAAAAGGTAATCCTCATGCCTTGTAAGGGCATTTTTGGATTCGCCAATCTTCGCATCCCGTTTTGATAAGTTATGTCTTGAAAATATACTTTGTTACAATCATAATTAACTTTCAAAAGATCTTGTTCTAGAAGCTAAATACCTTATAAACCGTATAACCTTATTTATTTCAATTTATTTGTCCTAATGCATTGATCTAATGGGATAAAAAGCCACAATTAAAAACATATGAGTTTTTGAAATAACATTTTCATGTTCTACTTGTCTAACTCTATCACTTCTCGTTCTTCACTATTTAAAGACCTCTAATTAAAGAGACTCGTGAATACTTACCCATGCAAGTCAAAATTTAGCCAAATTGGATTAGCTTCATTAAGACTACATTAAATCGAAGTTTTGGGTTTTCAAGTCATCTATAGGAGCTTGCAAGTTCTTAGACTTAGAAAGTTTAGAAAGTGCATTTTAAACTTCCAATGATAAGTGACTTTCTAGGATCAATTATAGGAACTTGCGAAAATTTCTTATTCTTAAGCCGAATGAGTTAAGACTTTGCGTTCTAAAGTTCCCTATATAAAAGTCTAGCAAAACATGATTCAAGCGGGTTAAGGAATGTAAAGGGCTCCAAATGCCCATCAAGTCAAAAATTAATTCTTATTCTACCCAGCAGAAAATATACATTTGTGTCTTAAAAACACTTATGAAAACTAATAAATTTTTTAAAATTTGGCCCTTTTTAGCCTTATTTGCAACAAAACAAAACAAAACGATGAAAATTGGAAAGCATGAGGGCGTATGCAAGGCAAGTATCTATTCACCCCCATACTAAAAGTAAACATTGTCCTCAATGTTTCGAGTCTAAAGGTGGAGCACCCCCATACTAGAGACGAAGAGTCGAATGCTTAGGATCTAGCATGGAAAGGGTGATCAACAATATATCTAAAGCCGTTTATGAATTATGCTAATAGATTATCGTTAGAACAATAAAGGATATGTCATGGATTCGTTAAAAACTTCTTCAAGAAAACGATCGAGGCTCACGTAAACGAACACGAGAGTCTTTGTAACACCACATTTTGATAATGGAAATGTCACAACAATTATGGCGTGTCATCAAAGCATACAAGGCTAAATGTATAAAACATTACATGACCATATGGATAACCGGAATCAAACATCGGTTCCCAAACATAAGCCCAAACATAATAAAGCAAAAGAAATGAATGAAAGAATAAGCAAGCATAAGTATATGAAGGCAAAAAGGAAAAGAAGTCTCTAGCAGCTTCCATCCTATGCACGTCCTCCAAATGCTCGAGTCTTCCCTAGGGTACCTGCCGTTTTGGGACATGGAAAGGAAAGTAACGGCTGAGCAAAACGCTCAGTGCACGGATATAGACATAGTATAAGTGACTAAAACATAATGGAGACTTAATAGCAGCGGAAATGTATAAGTCCTGGAAAACCTGGAACATGTTCATAAAACTGGTTTTATAGTTTGAAAAGCCTTATGTTTATCTTATGAAAACTGTTTAACATATTTTACCATTAGCCAATATAGGTCATGAAAATCCACCGTGCATGAATACTTGGAGGGGTGACCTAATCATGCAAATTAGAGGGGCTGCCTCTAATTTAATATACTGGTTTTTGGGTAGGAGGGGTCACCTCCTTGTGAAGGATGCAAGGCACACACCACATTCACCATGAAATCCTGACTGAAAACATGTAACTAGGATGCACCCATATGCCCCACATGATAAATATAATAAATGGCCAAAAGCTGAATGGACGCCACGAGCAATCACTCCGCTGTGGTGAAGTCATAACATTGGTGCCTCCAATGTTATGGTTATGGTACCTCCATAACTAGGTGAAACTGGTCATGCATGTATATGGCTTTGGGTATTCTAATTAAACATAAGCAATTCAAAAACATATAAAACAAATACTGGGAAAACAGTTGGCTGCATACGAGGAATCCTAATAAGGAAATAATGTCCATACTGAAAGGACGGGAATCCGTACCTTATGTCCAGTGAACGAAGAAGATGAACTGAGAGGAATCCTACTTCTGAATCACTAGTGCTACATAAATACATACATGAATAAGTATCTGCTTACTAAATACGTAGCTGGTTTTATGTCATGTCTTAGCTTATTTTATGTGTTCTTACCATGTTTTACTGTTTTTAAGCCTTACTGTGTTTATCTTATATTCTGTTTAATCTGATTAAGTATTTCTGGTATTTCATGTGTTATTATACTTACTATGTAATAATAAGTAACTTTCCAAAAATAGCAGGTTTCCTAAAATAGCAAGTTTCCAAAAATAGAAAGTTTCCAAAAATAGAAAGTTTCCAAAAATAGAAAGTTACCAAAAATAGAAAGTTTCCAAAGATAGAAAGTTTCCATAATTAGAAATAAGCTGGTTAAATAAGCTAAGTATATAAGCCTAAGTGTTTTCATGATTATTTTCTAAGTCATATGATATAATGTATAGTTTAATAATTATTTCATGTAATTAAATTAAACTATAGGTTAAAATATTTAATTAAAGTATAACATGTTTTTAATTAAATAATTTAAATACTTAGGTTAAAATATGTATTATTATATATTGATAATATAACCTAAGTCATGTTAATTAATTAATTATAGTCATGGTTTTTAAATAATTAATTAATTATAAGCCTAAAATATAAAATACTTAGGTTAATTAATTTCATGATTATAATAATTAAAATAACCTAAGTCATGTTATTAAATTAATCATATCATTTTATTAATTTAATTTTTAACATAAGATCATAAATATAAAAAAAACTAAACATACACCATGAACTGGATCTAAAATCAAAACCTTGAACCGGACATGAAATCGACACCGTACCCTGAACCAACTCGGGGTACCCCGTGTTTTACTGCTGCCGTGGGACCCACACGCACCAACCAAGACCGTATGGTCTTGGTGGTGGTCGGTTTGGCCAAACCGAAACCCCCTTCGGATTCGGTGCAGCCTGCGGCCAAAACAAACACCCCTTAAAAACATACTTTTGATTTTAACAAACACCAAATCATGTTAGATCCATGTTTATTTATTAGGTTTTTGTAAAAAAACATAACATGTTCTTGATTTATTAAAAGATCAAATCAAAAGAAAAAGTTTAAAAAGGATTTACCGAATCCGTGGATCAAAAGGATGAAAAACAAACACGATCACCAACTAAAATTCCAAGATCCAAGATCACAAACCACCTCCTTGTGGTGTTCTTAGGGTGGCGGCCAAAAGAGAAGAGAGAGGAGGGTTTTAGGGTTTTTCTAAAATCTTCTGTAAAACTAAAAATGAGTAGTGTAAGAAAATATTTAACCCCTTTTAGTAAAAATTGATGGGCTAAGCCCATCCTCCCTCCTTAATTTCTTGGTAATGGGGCCCACAAGGGGTAAGCTTGGTGTGAATTGGTGATAACTTATCACTTGGGTATATGACATATCTATTTTGATCGGTGTATAATACTACATATTGTTGAATTCACATGCTTGTGATGGCGCTCCATTTTGCGCTAAATTTTCCGAATTTAACCGAAGAACTTATGAGCACCGGGAAGTCTCGTTTCTCTTATATTTGTTTTTCCCACTTGTCCTACTTTTGAGTTATTTTCTAAATTATGCATATTGCTAAACTTAAGTGTGGGGGGAAAATAAATTGGAAAATGTGACTCTTTACTTAATATAGACAGTTGTTCGCCCTCGGTAATCTAAAAATCAAAATTGTTTTTCTTTTTTTGCCACTTAGGATAATATATTAGAATAAAACTTAGAAAAAATGGTTGGTTGCTAGTCACCCAGATCGAATGGTTGATTTTTGCTAATAGTTGGTTCGCGGTTGGTTATGATTATTATAACATTTCTACGAAGACGAGGGTTGAAAACTTTGTGCTTCATATTTTTTGTGGTGAACGCTTATATCAAGTGTGAGGAAATTGTTAGTTATGAAGGGCGTGATGAAAAAAAAAGAATGAAAAAAAGAGAAAAAGACGAAGAAAAAAAATGGAAAAAGTCATATAGAAAAAAAAGTAGAAAAAAGTAAAAAAAAATATGTGATAAAAAAAAAGCCAATGAGCTATATGTATAAATATGAAGATGAAGGAAGACGAAGTTTTGTTTGAGATATCGATTAACGAATGTGCTAAGACGTGATATATCTGTATGTTGTTCGAATTGTGATTGAATAAAAAAATATTTATAATTCATGGTTTGTGGTATGTTTGGTGGCGAGCAACAAGGGTAAATTTTAAACATGTAAATTATTATTTTTCCTTTTCTTGCTTGAGGACAAGCAAACCCTTAAGTGTGGGGGAGTGTTTGCTCTTTGAGCAAATTTCTTTTTAAAATCGAAAAATATTTGCAATTTCAAATTTTTTTTTAAAAAACTTTATTTTCTTTTGGCACTTAGGTAAATTTTATTTTAACTTTCTTTTTCTTAGCATTGCTTGAGGGCAAGAAATAGTTTAAGTGTGGTGGATTTTGATAATGCTCTAATTATATATGTTTGCGTGTGCGTTATCTGTATACATTTCGGTTAATTATGTGAACTATCGATACTTAATAGACTATATTTGATGTATAGGTTCCAAGGATGTGTAGTGGAAGGAAATAGAAGAAAACACGAAGATATGAAGCTTAAACGAAGAAATAAAGTGAAGCTTCTGATCTCCCGACACTTGTCACTGTTTTGGCCATATCTTGAGCATACGAACTCCATTTTAGTTGGTTCAAGCGGCCACAAAAAGTGGAAAGAATTATCTACAACTTAGATTTTTGGTCCAAAACTTGAAATGACCAAAACTGCGACGCACAATCCAAAAAGTGCGGCGCACTTTTCTGCAGGTAAATGTGCGGCGCACAAATGAAAAAGTGCAAAGCACTTTCCTTCTGCACAGCTCAAAAGTCATATTTATGACTCCCATTCATTGCTAATCCGATCAATTACTTTATCCTTGGTCCCCAAGTGTTAGAATCACTATATAAACACCCCAAAAAACACAGAGAAACACCCATCTCATATATACTTGCATTATATAAAAAACCTCCATTGGAGAAGGAGAGCTTAGGTGAGGATCTTAGGATCCAATGATCCAAACACACTTCTAATCCATGGAGAATCACCATATCACCACCATCATCATAACCCATGAATTTACCACCTTCCTTGGGCATATTCAGTAGCATTTTTGGATTGTTGTCCCAAATAATATGATGATAAATTAAGAAATGAGATGGAAAAGATATGAATCCTAGAGAGAGAAAGTAGTGAGAGAAAGTAGAGAGAGAGAGATGATTAACTTGGTGAATATTAGATTAGAGAGAATTAGAGTTACAAATTGATCATCCACCCTTCCTAACATGCTAGGAAGGGCCTTATATAGCCGGGCTTACATGTAACCATAATAGGCTATATTGTTTGGACCAGGCTTGTCTTTTGGGCTTTAAGTAGCTTAAATCCAAGCCCGTGAACCACGACTATTTAACTATCTATTACAATATTCTAATAATTATTACAATAGAAACCTATGACCGAACATTCTTGTTTGACTCAATATTTTGAGGCTAACAATCTCCCCCAATGTGAGGTCATTCCTCTTTGATATTTGGAGTCCAATAGAGATTTATGAATTTCATCATAAATGAGTCTTGAATGTGTAATGGTAGTGTTGTTCCTTCATGTTGTGATCTTTAAGCCTTTGTCATTGTCTTTCGACTTTGTCTTTTATCTTGAGATCTTCAAATCATTCTTGACTTGTCTTTGCCATCTTGCGATCTTGTGTCTTTTTCCACATGCTCACACTATTAATTGTTGAATAAGTGTTTGGGCATGAATATGTGGTTGTGAATCTTTGACTTTGCTGAGTACACCTTGACGCCACCTTCTCGAGAGAAAACATAGACACGGACCGAATGGCTTTGACATTCGTCCTAAATCAGTAGCGTTTTACCTCCGGTCGGTGAAGACCATTATACGATATTAACTACCGTACCTGTGATTAGGTAGATTCAATTAAGAATCTCCTTGACAGGGTTTCGCGGTTGAACTAGCCGTTCTCTTTACTCGAACGTCTCAAAGCAAGACTGCGAACATAAAGAGTGAATCAATTGGATAAATATCCTCTTGATTAAAGTCGTCAATTCAAATTCCTGGAACAAGTTTGATTCATTAATAATCTTACCATTGTTGCTTTCCAGTTGACACAAGTTTGATTCATAAGAATCTCACAAGTCACCTACCGTAGCGCTGTTTGATGTTGACGCTAGAAGGATTTCCATTTTTCACTGTAAATATTAATGAATATCACTCTGAATATTCTGGCAAGACCATAAAGATATTGTGTAGAAACCTGAAACGAGTTTCAATCAATTCAGAATCAAACCACTGTTACTTTTCAGTTTTACATATGTTCAATTCATAAAGAATCTTGCATATGACCTACCGCAGTGCTGTTTGATGTTAACACTAGAAGGATTTCCACTCATCATTGTGAATACTAAGTAGTATCACTCTGAGTGTTCTAGCAATATCACAAGGATATAGCATAGGACTCTCTTGATCTTCATCCGTGTGTCCTAACGAGATTTGATTGATCTCTTGGCTCTAGACTCGATTTGTGCACTTTTAGTGGTCGGAGGATGGAGCAGAAGCAACCTATTTAATATCAACTATCTCGGAGTGAGAGCCAATAGAAGTCATGTTGATCTCCGTGACTATAAAACAAACTTCTTTTGAGAGAAGCCTGAGTAGCGAGGAAAGGGTTGTGCTTCACATCACTGGGTCCATGATGAGTTGTCTCATGATGTGTTGACCCGGTTTTTGCCTAAGTTGTTTGGAGGGCTTATTTCTTTACACCCTTTATCCTTACATTTCTTTTTCATTCTTCAACCCCTTCAATGCTTACCAAGACATCATTAATAGCACCTTGTTGTGATTGTTCCAGTGCTATCATCATTACTTAGTCGGCATTCAGCTGCGTTGACATTCTACTCCATCTTCCCTAAGGACTTCTAATAATCTATTGGATTGTCCCTAGGAAGATCCGTCTTGTTCTGGTTGGATCATAGGACTTAAACCTAACCACCCTTTTGACACCAATAACGTCGTGAATTAAAGATGTTGTGGGTATTTGATCGTCACCATGAGTGCTTGAGTCTTTAGATCACATTTTAATCACATTTTCTCCCCCTATCTCTAATATATAAAATCTTTTTATATTAGAGAAACCAAATTTGATTAAAATATATTTTGAAAAATAGTCTTGAAATCCTTCGGGAGAAAGATGTGTCAAACTTAGCATGAATTTTGGAACGCTCCCCCTCAAAAATTGATTCAATGGAATTGTCATTATGAGGATATGATACACATTAAAATTTTGAGGATAGGAGTTGTTGAACACACAATTTTTTGAAATATTTTGAATATCATTGAGAAATTCTTGAAAAAATTGTGTTCAACGCTTTTTGAAAAATCAATTCTTTTTGGCGAAAAGGTTTTTCTAAAGCATAAACTTGAGTTCATAGACGTTGAATGTCTTAACGAATCCATTCAAGTGTAAGAAGATTTAACTTCTTTTGCTAAGGGTAAGAGCATGAATCGTACACTCCCCCGTGAATATAGTTCCGGGTTGCAATCTAAAAGTGATTACAAGCCATTGTGTTGAGCTCAAAACGTTAAATGTTTTATGACAAGCTCAACCCAAGATAGATTGCTCTACCCATTGTTGGAAATATTGTCGAAAATAGACAATTTCCTTTAGAAAAGATAGAAATAACATGTTTTGAAAAATATTTACAACTTTAATTCGAGCTTTATGTACACACCCGTGTCGTTATTGAGCGACATTTCTAGGTACGTCCATATTATCGATACTGAATGACATGTCGAGAAGAATATTTTTGGATTTTCAAAGATTTTTAATTTTGTATTTTTCTTTTTCATTAATATTTACAAGTAGATGTTTAATAGATGAATCAAGCAGGCTTCTTTGCCAGAACCTCCATTTCTACTGGAGTCAAACATCTCATACCAATTTGCCTAATAAGATACGCAAACCTCTCTTTCGAAAGAGCTTTTGTAAACAAGTCAGCCAATTGGTAATCAGTTCCAATAAAGTATAATTCAACAATACCCTTTTCAACTTGTTCCTTAATGAAGTGATATCTGACATCAATGTGCTTCGTGCGGGAATACTGTACCGGATTGGAGGAGATGGCTATGGCAGACTTTGAATCACAGTATATAGGTACTTTATCAAAGTGGAAGCCATAATCCGTGAGTTGTGTTCTCATCCATAGAACTTGATCACAACACGCAGATAGAGACACATACTCTGCTTCGGCTGACAAAGGTGACGTGCAATCCTGCTTCATTGAAGACCATCCCACAAGCTTATCTTGACCTAGAAATTGTGCACCACTAGAAGTACTTTTACGTGTATCAAGATACCCTGCATGATCAGAATTTGAATAGGCCGTTAGAAAGAAACTGGTTTCCCTCGGATACCAGAGTCCCATGTGAATGGTATTCTTAAGGTACCAAAGATCCGTTTAACCTCCTTGAGGTGCTTTTCAAGGGGTCGTGCTTGATATCGTGCACAATAGCATGTAGCATGATGAATATCAGGTCGGATTGCTGTTAAATACATGAGGGACCCGATCATGGAACGATATCTTGTTTGATCTATGGGTAATCCCTCCAAATCAACATCTAGGGATGTGGTTGATAATGGTGTCCCAACGGGGTCACATGATGTCATACCATGCTTTTTGATTATCTATTGACAATACTTAGCTTGGTTAATGAAGATACCACTTGGGGATTAGTGAACTTGAATTCCTAGAAAGAACTTTAGTTCGCCCATCATAGACATTTCAAATCTGTTGTGCATTACTTTTTCAAACCATTTTGAAAGTTTTGGGTTTATAGACCCGAAAATAATGTCATCTACATAAATCTGCACAAGAAAAATGTCATCCCCATATTTATAAGTGAACAAAGTTAGATCAATGGAACCTTTTGAGAAACCTTTGGAGACTAGAAATTTCGAGAGCTCGTCGTACCACACCCTTGGAGCTTGCTTGAGTCCATAAAGTGCTTTGTGGAGACGATACACCTTGTCAGGATAATGAGGATTGGCGAATCCTTCCAGCTGTGTGACATAGACTTCTTCCTTCAAAGGACCGTTAAGAAACGCCGTCTTTACGTCCATTTGATAGACAATGAATCCCTTATGTGCAGCTTAAGCAAAAAAATCCTGACTGCTTCCATTCGAGCTACTGGTGCAAATGATTCTTCAAAATCAATACCCTCTTTCTGTCCATACCCTTTAGCCACTAGCCTAGATGTATTCTTGATGATCGTGTTCTCTTCATCCATCTTGTTTTTCCAGATCCATCGAAGATTTAATGGTATTACATCATATGGTCTGTCAACAAGTTCCCAGACTTTAAGTCATTCAAATTGTTGAAGTTCATCCGTCATCCATTCAATCCAAGCGTGATCAGCCATGGCTTCATTGATGTTTTTCGATTCAGCTGAACTCACGGCGAGTGCGAACATACAAGCATCGCCATCGGTGTGAAGTTGTCGTCTTGTACGAACGGGTTGTGAAGGGTTTCCAATGACATGAACCAAAGGATGATCTCGGGTCCAATGATGTGTTGAAGGATGTTGTTGGTAGAACGTATGCATATTTGACGGATCAACATGGCGAGTAGAAGACTCTCTAGTTTCGTGTACCGGTGTACCGAATGGGTTGATAAATTCGTCTTCGTCAGATAATGCATTGTCTGCTTGATTTGTGTTCTCTGGAGCAATGACTGTAGTTGTTGATGTTTTAGGATCAATTGTGGAAGTGATATTCTGAGGAAGTAACTCTACAACAACCGGTGTTGAAGTAGATGAAGTTGTATCCTTTTGTTGACGATGATCGGTATCATCATTCTTATCAGGAGTGACAGCGGAAGACTTCGATACAACTTGTTTCTCCCCCGTGAAATATTCATCATACATTGGTCCATATAACATTTCCAACTCTTCAATTGTCGTGTCGACTGTCATATCAGCTCTAGGAACATTTTCTGGAACCAGCGTTGAACTTGACGGTTCATTGCTGTGGTCTTGAGTTTCGAGTTTCGTGCGGTTGTGAACGGAAGTCGTATGTTGTTGTGGATCGGGACTTAAACTGTTTTGTTCAAGTGCCATTTCTTGTAATTCATCAAATCGGATATGAATAGTCTCGACTATCAATTTTGTTCTCTTGTTGTACACTTTATATCCCTTAGACTGAGTTGCATATCCTACAAGTATACATGCATCACCTTTCTCTTTCATCTTATCCAAGTTTTCACCATCGCGAATAATGTAACAAGTACATCCAAAAACATGAAGGTGTTTGAGTGAAGGTTTTCGATCATGAATTATGTGATATGGTGTCTTTTCGTGTCTGGGGATAATTAAGGAGCGGTTTTGTGTGTAGCATGCGGTTGACACGGCTTCGGCCCAAAAGTATAGTGGAAGTTTTGAAGCGGATAATAATGTTCGAGCAGCCTCAACTAAAGTACGGTTTTGTCTTTCAACAACGCCGTTTTGTTCGGGTGTTCGAGCAATAGATGTTTCATGTTCAATCCCTTCGGCTTCAAAATACTTTCTCAGATTTGAATTCAAACATTTTGTACCTCTGTCAGTACGAACAACTTTAACTTGAGCTTGAAGACCACGTTGTATCAGTTTAAGGAAGTTGATGAGAACTTCGGGTGTTTCATCCTTGGATCTCAAGAAGTGAGTCCATGTGTACCTTGAGTAATCATCAACAATTACTAGAATATATTTCTTTCCATTGATACTCTGAACACGCATGGGACCACAGGGATCCATATGGAGGAGATCTAACCGTCCTTTAGAGCTTGGTGTGGTCTTTGTTTTGAAGCTACAACGTTTAGCTTTACAAAGTTCACAAGAAGAACAAAGATGATCTTTGATGAATTTCTTTCTTGGAAAGCAAGTTAATGGTATCAAAGTTGAGATGAGAAAGACGTTGATGCCATAACCATGCCTGAGTCGTTGAAGCTTTAGCCATGAAGCAAATTGGAGTTGATGAAGTTGTGTCTTGAAGTGAAATTGTGTAAAGATCAGTACCCCGTGTACCGGTAAGTAAGTCATTCCCATCATAATCACGTACAAAACATGTCTTCTTTCTGAAAGCAACCTCTAAATCCACATCACAGAATTGACCAACCGAGAAAAGATTGTGATTGAGCCCTTCGACATAGTATACCCTTTTGATCGTGATATTCCCTTGAACTAAATCTCCATATCCTAGGATCGGTGCAAATTGATCATTTCCGAATCGGACCATACCCAGGAACTTCTCCATGGAGTTAATTAGAAGCTTGAGATTCCCCGTCATGTGCTTCGTGCATCTGGAGTCCAGTATGAAGAGAATTATTTGTATCACCTGTAGAAGAGTTAGAACACGATGGAGCAATTGCTAAAGTGGATACCACAGTAGTTGTGATAGTAGAATCATTAGTGTCCTTATCAACATTTAAAGGAAAACTAGCACTTGTTTTCACATTTTCTGTCCTAGCTTTCGGCATCCATTTATATCCTGGAGGACATTGATTAGAAAACCACCATTTCTAAGACTTGCTAGCAGACTCATATAATTCCTTAATTTTGCTTCTAGGATTCTTAGTGGTGGAGTCTGAGGCATTACTTTTCTTAGTGAGGGTAGCACCAGAATGGTTCACTTTGCGTTTGGGTTTACTAGCTCTAATAGGCATCGCAACGTGCTTCTTAGTTCTAGTATCTACTCCTTTGACATTATTCATATCACACATAGAATGATTAGCATTAGCACACTTTCCACATTTGACACAAACAAATTTCACATTCATAGCATTCAAATCAGTCACATCATTCAAATCGTCATTACAAGCGATTATAGACTTTTTATTCTTAAAAACATTTAAATTCCTAGGGTGTTCTTCTACTGTCTTCGTCTTTCCTTGGTTCTTGTGTTTCCAGACCTTATCATTCACTTGAGTGCTCTTAAGCTGAGGCCGGCTAACACTAGTCGTGGAGACTATTCCTGTAGTAGAAGATACACGAATATTAGTGTTTCTAGAAGTCGGAGGCGATTGAGTAACTTTGTTTGTGGGCTTAGTGGTCATTCTATACATCCCTGGTTTAATCACTTTATTGTTCCTAACGCTTGGTGCGATGACATTCCTTATGGGTTGATTATGTGGTAACCTTTCCTTTCCATCCATCTTGGGGGCAAACACAGGTTTTGCAAACGAAGAATTCGATAAAGCAGATGGTTTTCCCAAGATAGAGGATCTATTCTCTTTAGAGGCATTGGGTTTTCTAACAACATGTTTCTTAATGCTAGGTTCCACAATTTCCCACCCATTTTAGCAACGACTTTCTGCAACTCTGCTATCGCTGTGTCCCTGTCTTGTAACTGAGCTTTCAACCCTTTAATTTCCAAATTCTGTTCATTCATTTCTCAAAATGTTTGGGAAAGTTTTTCTTGCAAGTTATTATCATGTGGAAAACTACCAACGTCTTTTTGCAAAGCAAGTTTAAGAGAATGACAATGTTTTTGAAGAAAATCAGTTTTGTGTTGAAGTAACTCAAAAGCCTTTTTATCAACATTTTCTTTACGTTTCAGAAGCTCAATTTCAAGATGCTCACATTCTTTGATCTTATCAAGATATTTGCATGCAACATCAGAATATTCATCAATATCAACACAAGATGTAAAACAAGCACACCTAACATCTTTAGAAACGCACTCTTGCAAGAGTAAATCATATTCATCTGAAAAAACAGACTTCTCCATTTGAAGATCATCAATGTGTTTCTCAAGAGATTCAACATATTTTAAATCATCATACATTTCAGTCCGAATGAACTCCTCAAACTGAAGAACAGTTTCTTTAATTAATGTCGTATTTGGGATTAATAGTTCTTTCACAAGCAAGGTAATATCTTGAGGAATCGGGCGTGTCCACTCATCATTTTCACGTTTTGCCCAATCTCTTTCAACAATGGATTTCACATTATCTATGTGGTGTTTAAGAATACCTAATGTTTTTCTTCTTTTGCTTTTAGATTCGTCTAGAGGGAGGTAGTTTATGTATTTATAAACATTAGGTTTCTTAGGGTCAAATGCTTTCTTTCGTTGAATTCTCTTTTGTTTGCATTCTAAAAACACTTCCTCACGGGTTTTCTAAGTTTGTTTGTTGAAAAGACCATAGAGACTATTCATGTAAGCATAATTATATGGTTTCACAAACTCCTTATTGACAAGTGGACGACTATCATCATCCAAAAGGGCAGTCTCATAACTATCGACACTAACAGGCATGCAATCAAGATCGGTCCTTTTAGTCTCATCAAGATAAATACACGGGTTCGCAGCTTGAGCTTTGGCAAGGTACTCAAGACTTGCAAAGCTAGCTTGACCCTTAAACATCGACGGAGGTGCTAGCATTCTAACGGTTTGAATAGAATCATGCGTTTTATAAACGAGTTTCTTCAAAAATTCGACTTGTTCTTCTAGTTTTGTTACTTTTTCAGTTTCTTTATCATATCTACTTTTGAAGTCTTGTTTTAACGCATCTACCTCTTGTTTCTGAACCTCTAGAATTTTAGCAGAATCGGTAGTGGTCATACAGAGCTTTTGTTCAAGTTCAATAACTTCGGTATTGGCAAGGTACGTTTTTTGAAGTTCATCCTTTAAGAAAACATTATATTGACGCTTCTCTTTGGCTAATAACTCAAGATTTGTATTATATTTGTTTTTAAAATCGTCCTTTTGACTTTTTAACGCACTACCCTTGTACCCCTCAAGCTCTTTGGTTTTCTGAAGGAGTTCATCTCTATAGTTTTCAGTCATCTGACTCGATTTGATTAGAGCAGCTTTGCATTCTTCAAAATTTTGAGTGAGCGTAGCGTTTGCCTTCTTTAATTGCTTTTGACTCTTTTTATTTTCAGTGACATCTTTTTGTGAAGTAGCAATTAAATTAGCAAGCACAATGCGTTCCTCTTCATCATACTCATTTGCATGTTGATCATCCTCAGACTCATTATTGCACATGTCTGATGAATCGGGTGTGGTATTGCTATCAACCGTTTCCATCATACACGTGTCATTAATGGAATTGGGTAGATCACAATGCTCATGAATATTACCAAACACATTATATTCATCAGTATTGTGTACCTTATCGATTGGCTCAGTGTCAAAGATAGGTCCATTGTCATCTTCAGTGACTTTGAGAACTTCTTCAACCTTTGCCATGTACGAGTAATGTGCATCGAGCTCTTGATCAGAATCTTCATCATCAGTGTTATCAAGCATTGCTCCTTCCTCAGCTGACAATTTAACCCCTGCTTCCATCTTCTTGTATAGCAGCATCTTTTCCTTATGATAACCAGAGTCTCTAACCCTTTTTGGCTTCCTGCATTCCTTTGCCATATGCCCATAACCTTGGCAATTAAAACACTGAATCCCACTCTGCTGAACCACTTGACTTCCAACAGTTTCCCTCTTCCCAGTAGCAGCAGCAATCCTCTGATTATCATACTTGGCAGTTTATCGATCATACCTTGCAGAACCCTCAACATGCGTTGGATTATGTCGATCATACCTAGAAGGACATTCACCATGTCGACGTGTGTCATACCTTGGAGGACTCTCAACATATCGGTTCTTTGTGTTAGATGATGTACGAAGATTGTTGTTGGTGGGTTTGTAGATTTTCTTGTAAGTCTTCATTATGAAAGCAATTTGTTATTTCATCTCTCGGTTCTTTTGAGCTTGGTCTTCATCACTATCTTCTTCAGATGATGACTCAGATGGTGGTGATGGTTCTCTTGGCACTTTACCTCAAGATCTTGTGGATGATGAAGACTTAGATGATGTGGAAGATTGTGGTGAAGATGATGTAGTGGAATATTACTTAGGAGCACGAGAGTGATGACCTTGAACATGTTGAGTTGTAGTCACTAAAGCAAGTGGATTAGCCGTCCTTGCAACACGTTCAGCTCGAATCTCATTTGCTTCATTCTAAGATTGCTTCAAGATATCAAAGAGTCGATGATATGAGACCTCGTCTAACTTTTCTTGTTGTTTCACTAAAGTGACGAATCGTGTCCACTCGGGTTAAAGTTGTTGAAGAAATTGAAAATTGACTTACATGGTGGAGACTTGCAGATTATTTCTTCTCATGTCATTCATCATTTTATAAAACCTAGAGTAGTAAGAGTCAATTGATTCTCCATCCCTTGAAGTAAACTTGCCAAAATTCCAAAACAATTTTGTTTTGACATCTTGTTTGTTGAGTGATTCTCCTTGTTGCAAGCGTTCAATAGCAGTCCACATTTCATGTGTTGTAGGGCATGCATCAACCATGGAAGAAATATCATCTCCAATCCCACTCAAAACCATGTAGATGGCTTCCTTCTCCACATCATTCCAAGCACAATTTTCAGGTGTGAGATCGGATCTTGTTTCATTGCGTTCACTTGCGGGTACTGCATCAGTAGTATCCGTGATTGGTCTTGGAGGAATTGAGATCTTCTTGAAAACATATGGTCCATGAGTAATACATTTCCTCAAGGCATCACCATTAGGTCTTGTATCAAGGTATCGTATGAAACGTAATTGCCATTGAGCATACCGACCAGACACGAGCATTGGTGGTCTCTCTTTGTTACCCGCCACCATGATATTGTTGTTTGTGACACGATATTCTTGAGTAGAATCCATATAAAAAATGATGTGAAGTGAGTAGGATCTTAAGTAGATGAAGTTGTGAGAAGAATGTGGTTGAAATTTCAAGATATTATGAAAACTTGTATCCGGAATAATAAGCACTACAAAATTCGAAATGACAAAATTGGAATCTCTAAAACTTGCAATCCGGAAAAATACCTTAGTTTTATCCGGAATATTGTTTGTGTGATAGTCCGGAATCTCAATATGGTAGCTTATCCGGAATCCTTGAGAGAATTCTTATCCGGAATCTGTTTATTCTCTTATCCGGAATCAACCCTTATCCGGAAAATTACCAAAAAATCCTTATCCGGAATGCTTGATCTTTTTCTTAGCCGGAATACATGTAGTTACCTTTATCCGGAATATGAGAAGTTACCCTTATCCGGAATTCGTGAAAGAACCTTTATCCGGAATCAGTTTATCATTTTATCCGGAATCCTTCCTTCTTTTGCTTATCCGGAATATATCTGAGTGGTTATCTGGAATGTTGAAGAAAAACGTGTTATCCGGAATGAACTGGTGCTTCTTATCTTGAATCCCAACCTTTTGAGACTTATCCGGAAAACACTTCTTATGCTTCTCCGGAATTGTGTTCTCATGCTTGTTATCCGGAATCCAATCTTCTTCTTATCTGGAATAAGGAAACCCTCTTATTCCGGATATCAAAACTTCTTATCCTGAAAACGTGAAGCCGCTATCTTATCCAGAATCCACCAACAGCACTCTATCCGGATTAATAAAACCCTCTAATTCCGGATAGTATAACTTTTAACCCGGATAACGAAAATGATAAAAACAAAATTCTGAAGCTAGTAAATTTATCCAAGAATCAAGCCAAAATTACCAACTTTTGCATGAAAATCAAGAGAATGATAAACACAAATTCCTACCACAACTTTGTAGGTAATTTGTATATAACTTTTAAGCTTGAAAAAACAAAACTTTTTGATACGAGATGATTTTTAAGATGAATTACACGAAATCAAAAAAGTGATAACCACAAACTAAACACAAATCTACCCCATGGCGATTTATACCAATAGTTGTCCCAAATAATATGATGATAGATTAAGAAATGAGAAGGAAAAGATATGAATTCTAGAGAGAGAAAGTAGTCAGAGAAAGTATAGAGAGAGAGAGATGATTAACTTGGTGAATATTAGATTAGAGAGAATTAGAGTTACAAAATGATCATCCACCCTTCCTAACATGCTAGGAAGGGCCTTATATAGCTGGGCTTACATGTAACCATAATGGGCTATATTGTTTGGACCGGGCTTGTCTTTTGGGCTTTAAGTAGCTTAAATCCAAGCCCGTGAACCACGACTATTTAACTATCTATTACAACATTCTAATAAATATTACAATAGAAACCAATGACCGAACATTCTTGTTTGACTCAATATTTTGAGGCTAACATGGATGTTGGTTGATAATGGAATTACTGGTTTTAGATTATGGTTGTTGTAATCATAATATTCGATTTGGTACTTTGTAATCACACCACTCGCATAAATGGATTGGGTACATTTCTTTGATGATCATATTGATATGTTCTTAGTTTATTGATGCTTGTGATATTGATTATTGAATTGGTTATATTAGCTTCGCAGGGTCGAAGTGCGTCGCATAATTATTTTTGTGCGGCGTACTTTTTCCCTGGTTCGTGTTTATAAGTATGATCTAAATGTTTTTATATTAGATGTTATTGTGTAAGACCATTGTTATGTGATGGGTTTATTCATGATCATGACTAGTACTCATGTGAGTGGATAGATTTCTTGTCATCTAGTAAATGAATCTTGTTATTCGCTTTTGTCGTGATTAGTGGAAAACAATGCATAACAACTCGTACATAATCTTGTCTATTACTTTAGTTATTGAAATCAAGCATAAACCATTCTTAATGCTTTCGGTATGACATGATCTTTAGTCGGATTTTTGTTATATTGAATAGATGTTTCATGTGCGACTAGTAATCCACATGTTGTCTTACCTTGTTTATGTGCTTGTAATTCATCTTAGCTATATATCATTTCTATGTTCTTTGAATCACCATTTGGATAAGCTTAAGTCTTTAGAACTTGTGACACACTAAAGATAATTGTTTTAACTTGTTAACACCAATCTCGTGGATCGACCTAGACTTTAACTTTAAAATATGCTATACACGAAAGGGTATACTTTCCTGTGTTGTGTTTTTAGTCCCTTGTTTGGTAATCATCTAGTAATATAAATTTAAAACTCGCTTTCGCAACATCAAGTTTTTAGGCCCTTTGTTAAAACTATGCGAAACACACATCAATCGGGCACTTTGACAAATCCGTCTTAATACTATCAAAAACCAACGCCATGCCTTAGTTTACTCGGTCCACAAGGATTAGTAAATAATTCGGCCCATATAAATTATTCCAACAGATACATGCTACAATAGCAAACTATTGGATAATAAAAGAAGTAAGCCCAATTAGTTTGATGATGCGTCCAAATAACCTTGGGTGCAGATATATAAGAAGCACCTGCCCTAATTTTAATCATACCTAATCATTCATCTTATAACTCCGCCCCCATTTTCTTTCAACAACGAAAAAAGAAGATCACTAAACTTCAACCAACACAAAGCCATGATCAATCCATCTTCAAATGTAAATCATAACATACCCTTATTACACCATAAGATGAAACGAAGGGAACCAAAACCTACTAATGAATGTTGTTTCAGGCTATACGACGGCATCAAGATCTCTTTGAGGTCTAAGGTAGGTTCGATCGATCAAGCTGGTGTATGTGAGTCTTCCAATCGAAAAAAATGAAAGAGTATAACACCGTTGTAATAGATCTTGTCAGTATTAGTTTTGAATATTTTAAAAAGAAGATGAACTCCTCATAGATCTATGATGAGTAGTTTTTCATGCAAATAAAATTCTATATTGATTTCATTTAGTGAACACGATCTGAGATCATTTGATTATGATTTTTGCATGTCAGTCAAGATTTATTTAGATTAATTGATAGATGGTTTGAAATCAGTGAGTTAATCCGGTCAACTCGGTAAATACCAATTGTTAATCTTGGATTCACTAAAACACGGGTTCTATCCGGAGGTCGGGGAGGGTGATATAGATGTTTAGCCATTATTAGTGAGAGAAAGAGAGAGAGAGAGAGATACTCTAATGTGTGTTTTATTAGAGAGAGAAAGTAAAGAAAGTAAATGACACGCCTCACCCCTCCATGGAAGTATGGAGGGGTATATATAGCACGGGACTTGGACAACTTACATATGACAATAATAGTCCCTGCAAGTCCCGAATATGAAACTAATGTAATTCCGTTAGTCGCACACATTTTAAGTCTAACAGGTATCTTAGGTGCTATCCTACCCTGGGATTATGGTACCCTAAAGATTCTCCATTGGAGCTTGTGGGCTATGCAGAAAGTGATTATGGAGGTGATAACAATGATAAGAAATCCACAACTAGTGGATATCAATTTCTTGGGAACAGACTTATCTCTTGGCAATGCAAGAAACAAACAGTGGTGGCCAATTCAACAACTGAGGCTGAATATGTAGTTGTTGCATGTTGTTGGCAAGTGCTATGGATTCAAAATCATCTTTTGGATTATGGGTACAATTTTATGCATACCAAGATATTTGTAGATAATAACAATAAACTTTTCATTATTAAAATTCCTATACATCATTCTAAAACTAAACACATAGAAATTAGGCATCATTTTATAAAGGATTGTTTTGAAAAAGGTTTAATACATCCAGATAGAATAGACACAGAAGATAATGTGGCTGATCTTTTGACTAAACCTTTTGATGTTAGGAGATTCTAGTACTTGGTAACATGTTTTGGAATGATCAATCCATAAAATATGTGTTTTTGAATTTAATGTATGGTATGTACAGGATGTGCACTGTTATTATTACTTGTAGAAGTGTTAGATTTTCCAAATATATTTTCTAACCGCTGACAAAGGCATTCTATTCGCTGACACGTGGAAAGAAGCCGCTGACAACCTATGTTAGTTTTTGTGGTTTTTCATCTAATCATGCAGGCATGTTGAGCAATGTGCAATAGGATACATAGTTGCTTATGGACTACAAGGTTATGACAAGTAGTTATTTCTGATGGTTGGAATGTTTACATTCCTATCTTGAAATAAAAATTTGCCATATATTTATTTTTGCAAACTGTGTATGTTTAAGGGGGTTTAGGAAACCTTTAAGTCTTTGGGTACTCTTAGAGTGCTCTTATCATAATTCTAGATTGTGTGCACTGGTGAGTGAGAGTTAGGAATAGTGAAGACTTTTCTTTTTAAGAATTGTTGGAATTTCTAATTCTTGTGGCACTGTAGCATGCAAAGTTGATATAACTGTGCATGTTACCAAGACTATTTGGCGTTTGGACTAGATTTGGGATTGGTAGGTTGGGAGACTTGGTGTAAATAAAAATGGGCTTACCTGGGAGTTACAAAGTGTTTATATGAGATAACTTCACTCCAAATGACTTACTTTAACAAGGTTCACTTGAGGACAGTTATGTCTATCTTGCTTATGCAAGTGTGTATAATTGGACAGAGAATGTTAATTTCAGTCTGTGTCAGAGGAAGATTTATCTTCATTAGAGTAAACCTCTTTGATAAGGTCTTTTTATTTTATTACTTTTTATTTTTGGCCGTTGACACATAAGTGGTTTAGACGCTGACAAGCACATTTTTAGATGTTGACATGGAAAAATTTACACGCTAACAAATATAGCCGTTACCCATTGCCAAATTCTTTGACCGTTGAAGGACACTGGGTCTGACCTAGTTGTTACTTTTGCGATATTTTGGGTCGTAATTTTATGAGATTTCATAATTTCTTTTAAAGCAAAGAGATAAGTTATTGTTTTTAGAAGATCACCATCATTACTTTTTGAATAACTTACCTATTTTGGGCCGTAATTTTATGGGATTTCATAATTTCTTTTACCTCCTATATATACGACTCATTCTTTTAAACAAGGTAATTTGCTTGTTTGTCTATAATTTCTCCATAACCAAAATTCTACATTTTCTTTCATCTTAAAGCTTTCACCAACACTTTTCATGGCTCCATTGTTTATACCTTCTGTTGCTACATTAGGATTCAGGGATCACCATGATATCATTGCTTATCTTATGGCTGATCATGATAATCATCCCCAATACACTAGAATGATTGAGTATCTCTTGGCATCCAACTTAAGGTTTGACTCATGCTCCTCTCATTCCTATCACACACATCAAGCAGTTTTGGAACACTGCTCGTTCTGAAACAATTGATGGAGTGATTACATTATTTGGGACTGTTCATGGGACATAATGGGTTGTTACTGAAGCACTTATTCATCAAGCTTTACAGCTTGATGATGCTGATGGTGTGACTACCCTTCCCATTGAATAGATAGAGGAAGGACTTCGAGGCTTGGGACATGATTTGTCCCCAGAAGGGCGTATTAATAAATATTCCAAACAATAATTTCCCCCAGGCTGGAAGTTCTTAATACATGTCCTCCTTCAATGTCTTAGTCCCAAGTGTACATCTTTCAATGAAATCAACCGTTCATTCGGGAGTGCTCTTGTCTGTATGGTCATTGGGCAAAAATATAATTTTTCTCATATGATTTTTGAGGGCATGTTGCACAACAAAGGTAACAAGATGACACTTTCTTACCCTAGGTTTTTACAAATGGTTTTTGATCTTCAAAGATACTGTTGAAGGGATCATGTCAATTTATATAAGATCCCTACACAAAAGTCAAAAAAAATTCTGCCCATAAACACTACACCATTTAGGGATCTACCTTTGACCCCTCCTATGCTGGCTGTTATTGAGGCAGCCTTACACCCTCACCCACAACAACAACAACCACACATTAAACAACCTCCACCTACCCCTCATCATGAAGAACACATGAACATTGACTCCCATCCGTCAGCCACTGACACTCCTATTTCAGCCGCTGACACAGCCACTACACCCGCTCACAACTCTCCACCTCACCGTTCACAAGTTCCACATTCCACCTCATTTTCTGAACCCTTTGATTTTAGACTGGAGAAACACCAAAGGACTACTAGAGTGTACTCCTCTAGTGGTCCTAGCCATGAAGCTAAGAAAATTTTGCTTGATGAATCCATCTTGAGAGTCAAACCCAATTATGGATGAGGGCAGTCTATAACCACTAACAAATTTAGAATTAACGGCTATCTGCATTGGCTTGAAAAAGTCTAATGCAGAACTTGCATAAAAAGTCACTGAACAAGGCCTTCAACTCAATCAATTGAGGAGAGGTTAGTAGTTTTGGAGGATGCTGGTTCTAGGTAAAGGAAGGCTATGGTGATGTCCTCAGGAGATGATTCTTACAAAGGGGAGGTTGCACCTACTGAACCATAAAATGTAAGTGATAAAGGGTCCCAAGAAGGTTCATATGGGACAAATGAGGTAGCTGAGGCACTGACAGGTTTGAAGGAACAACAACCTTTCAATCCTTTTGAGGTTACTCCTATTAAGCAGTCTTTCACAGAGATGATGCTACAAATGAGTGGGATTTCAGCCGCTGACAAAGGTACTTCACACGCTGACACATATATTTCAGCCGGTGACAGAACTTCTTCTATGATTGGTTTATCCCAACAACCTTTCATGATCAAGGAGACTTCCACTCATGTAACAACTAAGTTTCCCTCACTGGACTATTGGATAAGGGTAAATCAATTTTGATAGAATAACAGGTTCCTAAGGATACAACCCAAATTCAGTATGATACTATGGTTGCTCATCAGCTACATGAGCAAGAAAAGAAAGGTATTGAGAAGGGAAGTCTTGAAGCTCAGATTCTTTCATCTGAATCTGAGAGTGATGAGATTGGTGATGATGATGATGGAAGTTCACACAGCTCAAATGTTGATATGAGCAATTTGGTGGACTTGGAAAAGTTGGAGTATGGAGATGATGAGCTCGCAAGGGAAAAGCTCAAGGAATTGAAGAAGAAGGTTAATTTTGACATCCCTCATGTTTCTGCCATGTATTTTAGATGGGAGGAAGTCTGTGCAGAAAATCGAGACATAACATTAATAGAACAAATTTGGGGTTTGGAGATTCTACTAAGAGTTCTGAGTAATTGTAAGGTTATTTTTAAGCACAGGGCAAACAAGGTACTTTCTGAGAACAAGACAGCAAGAAGGGAGCTCTATTATATGCTTCTTAGATGCCATCAAACAGGGTGTACCTATGCAAAATTGAGGAAGCTTTCTTTTGACCAATTGGAGTACTTTGCTTATCCCATTTGGAAGTATGTGTGTGAGGCAAACACATTTAGGTTGCTGTCTGCGGAGAGACAGGAAGAAATTGAAAAAGAGCTAAAGATCAAGAAGGCTTTGGTTGTGCCTAAGCCAGTGAAGAAAGGGTTCAAGTTGGGGTTTCCAAAACATGACCAAGTGCACCGAACTAAAGAAGTTTTAAAGAAAAATATGGTGCTTTCTCCATCGATGGCTTCTGATTTAGCTGTTGTTGTACCTTTGAACTTCAAGAATCCAGTCATCAAATATGAAGAAGATTATGTTGGTTTTTGGAAGATCACCAGGGCTGGTGATAAGGTACATACTTTTTCTTCCTTGGTGTCATTATTTGCTAGCATGGACAGGGAGGACATAGAAACTCTTTGGAGTTTAATGAAGGAGATGTGTGAGGCTGAAGATCCTTCATCAATAAATGGAATAAAGATCTGGACAACATTTAGAAGAATGTTTGCCCATGATGCTGCTGATCCAGTATGGTTGGATCTGGGTGACTTAAGTGAGTTGAAGTGGCATTGTATTCAGCTGCTGGAGTTTACCATCTTAGTACTACAAAGTTCTGAGAATACTTGTTGATAGATCAAGAATATCCTCTATCACAAGAATTGTTGAAGATGTTGGTCTGCACCAAGCTTGAAGTTGGTCTGCACCAACCTTGAAGTTGAATACACCAGTGACATTAGCATGGACTTTCTAAGGTTTATATATGCTCAGATTAAGGAGTAGGTATTATTTGTAAGAATCCTCTCTTGTATTTTGTTTTTATTCAGACACTTGAATATTAATATAAGTAACAAGTTTAGGGGAGGATTGTTGGGAATAAAAAATAGTTAAGTCACTAAGCCGCTGACAAAGGGATTTTGGACGCTGACAAGAGTAATTGAGGCGCTGACAAATTAGGCATTGACAAGACAAATCTAGGCGCTGAAAAAGGAAATCCTAGTTACAAGACAACTACTTAGGCCCTGTTTGGTTCGCAAAATGCTTTTAAGGGAATTGTAATCTTTGGAAGGAATTGTAATTTGATGTAATTGTAATTGAAAGAATGGGAATGTGTTGGAATTGTAATGTTATGGAATTGTAATGAATAAAATCTGAGATGTGTTTGGTTGAGTTTAACCGTAATGTAATTCAATTTTTTTATAAAACATAAAAAATGATTAAGAAATAATAGATAAAATAAAATAGAATAATAAAAAAATAATAAAACATAAATAATTTAAAATAAAATAAACTTGTTATTTTAATAAAAGATTTTCTTTTTATAAACTTATTATTTTAGTAAAACTTATCATTTTAATAAAATTTATTATTTTAATAAAAAAAATTAATTTAATAAAAAATATTAATTTAATAAAAAATATTATTTTTTATTAAAATAAAAAAATAATAATTTATATTATTTTAATATTTCAAAAGTATAATAACAAGAAATATTTATATTAATAAAATATTAAATAAATAATAATAACAATAATCAAAAAATATAAATATTTAATTAAAATATAAAATTATAAAATTATAAAAAATAAAAATGAAAGTAATAAAAAATATAAAATAATATAAAATAAAAAATAAATTAAATAAACTAATAATAAATAAATATTATATAAAATAAATTCAAAACTTTTAAAAATATAAACTAAAAATTTATAAATTTATAAATAATAATATAAAAATAATAATAAATAATAGTAATTAATAATAAAAAATATTATTATTAATTTTTTAATTTTTTATTATATAATAATAAAAATAAATTTATTATTATATTATTTTAATATATTAATATAATAATAAAAATATTTTTTTTATTATTATATTATTTTAATATAATAATATAATAATAATAATAATAATAAAGTTGATTATTAATAATTAATAATAATAGTAGTGGTTTAAAGTATAAAATTACGAATTACGACGTAATTCAAAACATTCCATCCAAGTTCCTATGTAATCTGAAATATATCATTTGATGTAATTGTGATGTCCCAATTACAATTACGTAGTATACCAAACACCATATGTAATGTAAAGTGAATTACATTCCCTTCATTATATGAACCAAACAGGTTATGTAATGTAATTATATTACAATTACATCAAATTACATCCAATTACAACGAACCAAACGGGGCCTTAGTCAACACGTTTTGTATGATTAGGAAAGATATATTCAATATTGTATTTTCTATAATTATCTTTCCCTTGAATAGTTGATTAGTAAATTATTGTTCAAGATTGTTGGGTCCACTAGGTGTGGATCTTGCAGCCTGTTAAGGATGGTGAACGACTTCTATAATCACAAGTCCATTCACAGAGAGACTCTTAATGTAACACACAGTATAAGTGCGGAATACAAATATTATGAACAAGAAGAAACATAATAACTAAATAACTTGATCCTTACTAAGGATTTCTACTATTAATATGAAATGAATAATGATGATGAAGGTGTCTAACCCTTCTGCCAATGGGTTCCTTTTATACTACAAGGAAACCCTAATACTACATTAAACCAAAACGTGTAACTTCTGATATGCATATCCTTTCCTAACATATCTCATGCATATCCTAACAAACTACTAGGAATAATAATGTTTGACTTTCTACTAGACCAGGAGCACGTATTGCTCCTACTACTACTAGGACCAGGAGGAACTACATACCTCTTAGCTTATCTATTACAAATATCTATTCCAGAGGTCCTAAAAAATCCTCCCCTAAACTCTAATTTGACTGGTTGAGTTCAAGTTTTTTGGTAGATCTTGCAAAACAGCGTGAGGATTGAGACAGCAGCACAAACATCAACAATAGAACCATCAGCATTGAAAACACAAAGACTGTTACAACGAGTAACACCGAGAAGCTTCTTGAAAGCTTGAAACAGATCTGCACCTTGTTGAATCTTTACAGCAACATGAGCAGATTTGATGAGCCTTTACCAAGTAGCTTCTCGTTCTTGGGCTAGCTAGTCTTTGTGGTGGAATAAGCATCACCCTGGGAGACCAAAACCCAGCCCAACTCTTAGAACGTAAATCAATGGTGAGTGGGGGTAACCTAATGATTTTGGTCAAATCATCACAGCCATCAACGGATTTGATTAAGATCTTTACCAGAAGTCGTACCCTTCCAGACTAGCCAACTCTTAGCAATAAAGCATCGGTTAGCTGAAAACCCTAAAGCTTTGAGCAAGCTATTACAGCTATCAACGAATTTGATATGAGTCTTTACCAAGATCCGTACCCCTTGGACTAGCCACTTTTCAATCTAAGACCAAGGCAAGTGAAAACCATCCAATTTTGGGTAAACTGGCAACAATCAACGGATTTGATAATCACACCAGAGCCGTACCCTCATGGTGAATCAACTCTTTCTTGTCTACAAGACATGGTGAGTTGAGCACCATTTGTTGTGTGGACTAGGTCCAACACCAGAAGTACTTCTCATGACAGCCCAAGTGTGAAAGAGTATAAGCAGATATTATATGATTTACAAGTTTTGAAATTCCATCATATGTTAAAAGTAGAAGCAAATATTATATAAAAGTATGTTTTTTATAACAACTAACTAATGTAAAATGAGAGTCATCAATCAATGTACATATTGGTGAAAAGAATGTATGTATATCAAAAAGATAGAAGAAACAAACCAATCACATACCAGAAGCAGCAACCTTGTCTGCATGCAGCCGAGCTTGAATTCCCTCAACTAAGGTAGTGGCCATGGCAGACTTGTAACCAGAAGGAGCATTAGACACCAATAGGTGTCACTCTAGCATTGCTTTCATGATAGCAATGGTCAACGGATACTCCACATCAACAAGCATAAACACAATAGCACCAGACTCAAGTTCCAACACATGAAGACCACACCCAACATATAACTTCCACCTCCTTATCACCCAGCGAGGTTGTTACTTCCATACGCCCGCATGAGGAGAATCAGGAGGGCAATCTAGCATTAACTTCAAGTCTCCCCAAATTGTCAACCCAGGCCAGTAGCAAGGGGGATGGGAAACGTATCCCAACTCCCAGATTTTGGACTCAAACAATGAATCAAAAAGTGAACCAGCAGCTTCCATTAAGGGGCAAATCTATTTTTCTGGAAGTTAAACTTCCCCTCATGATTATAACCTATAACAGCCATACCATCCAACACCTCCGCGTTGGGAAGAGAGATAATGCCATCTTCATCTTGGAGATGAAGGGCGGACCTAATGGATGCCACAGTCACCACATAGGAACGACCATCTATAGTAGCATGGAGCTCTAATGGGCGACCCAAAACAGCATTGGTGTTGGCGCTTGCCCAAAACTGACGGATGACAGTATCATACACAGTGGGGCAAACAGTAAGAGCATACCTTAGATTTGAAGCTTCAATGTATTCCAGGATGTCAGTGAACTCGTCTCTTTTAGGGCCTTCTCCAAGATAGGCCACCTTGTTGTGATCGGGCTTGTATAGGAGTGATGCCATTGATGATGATTGAAACAGTGAAAGAAGATTGATAGAAGATGGTGAAGGGTATGAGCGAATGTCTGTGAGTTTATGTTTTGATAATTGAGTCAAATGAGTCATTTGACCATACATAATGGTCACAAAAATTGTTCATTGACCCCTAATTATTGGGGTTTCCCTTTCAAAATTAACTCATTAATGCTTGAGTAACCACTTGCCATTTAAACCATTATTAGCGAATCCTAGTTACCAAAGATAAAGAATTATGTTCACGAGAAGTAACTCGCGTTGACTGAAAGTCAAAACGCGTAACGGTCAACACTAGGAGCAGCGAGTGGTCAACAAAAGTCAAAGAAGTGAACAATGACCCAAAATTGATACTAGAAGCCAACCCCAAGTGGATAACAAGCGTTTGTACCCACTAGGAGTAGAAGACTACCACTAGGAGTAACCAAAGTCTTCCACTAGAAGTTGCACACATCGCGGATACCCATGAAAACTGTTGTTAGAAGCTACCATGTATAAGTTTGTACACGTAATTATGTATAATAAGCCTCCTCTTAGGCTCAGCCTCCCCTTAGGCTCAGCCTCCCCTCAATCCTAGGCCTCAAGGATTGACCATACCAATGTGAACCACCAAGTGGTTGAACCTTAGACCATTAAACGCTTTAGTCAACAAATCAGCAACATTATCATCCGTATGTACTTTAAGAACCTGTATTAGCTTCTTCTCATTGGCATCCCGCATAAAATGGTGCCTAATCTCGATATGCTTGGTTCGTTGATGAAAGACAGGATTATTCACAATGCAGATAGTGCTTTGATCGTCGATGAAAATTTTGGTGTTCATGAAGTTGAACCCATAATCCAACATTTCATTTTGTATCCACAAGACTTGTCCATAACAACTAGCAGCAGCTACATATTCAGCTTCTGTGGAAGAGGTAGCTACTATTGTCTGTTTCTTACATTGCCATGAGATAAGTCTTCGACCCAAAAAATGACAACCACCAGTAGTAGACTTCCTATCATTATTAGCACCTGCATAGTCGCTATCACTATAGGCTTCAAGAACAAAAGGTGATTCCCTTGGATACCACAAGCCTAGCTTGAGTTATTCCTTGATATACTTGAAGATTTTTTTGACTGCATTCAAGTTAGACACGGTTGGAGCCACCTGATGTCTAGAACAAGAACTTACTGCAAACATAATATCCGGGCGTGATGCAGTCAAATACATGAGTGAGCGAATCATGGACCTGTACATGTGAACATTTACCGGAGGATCTGGCTCATTCTTGAGTTTGACTTTAGTGACTTCATAAGGTGTTGTTGCTGGTCTAAGAGGTTCCACATCAAACTTCTGAATGATCTCATGAACATACTTGTCTTAACTAATGAAGATACCATCCGACTGCTGCTTGACTTGAAGACCAAGGAAAAATGTGAGTTCTCCCATGGCACTCATCTGAAATTCGACTTTCATTAGTTGTTCAAACTCATCACACCATTCCTTCCTAGTAGAACCGAAGATAATGTCAGCCACATATACTTGAACCAGGATGATGTCTTTGGCATTCCTTTTAAGGAACAGTGTTTTGTCAATAGTGCCTCTTCTATAGTCGTGTTTCAACAAGAAAGTGGACAGAGGCTCATACCAAGCTCTAGGAGCCTGATGAAGTCCATAAAGAGCTTTGACCACCTTGTAGACTTTCTTGGGATGAAGTGGATCCACAAAGCCCTTAGGTTGAGTGACATAAACTTCCTCGTCAATCTTGCCATAGAGAAACACACTCTTGACATCTATCTGAAAAATCGTAAAGCCAACATAAGAAGCAAAAGCCAAAAATAGACGAATGGCCTCAATCCTAGCAACAGGAGCAAAGACTTAAGTATAGTCAACTCCTTCTAGTTATGTGTGACCTTGTGCAACTAGCCTAGCCTTATTTCTCACCACAATACCCCTGGCATCTTTCTTCTTTTTGAGAATCCATTTGGTACCAATTGTTGTCTTTCCATCTGGTAAGTCAACTAGGATCCAAACATTCTGAAACAAGAACTGCTGCATCTCCTCCTGCATAGCCTCAACCAAAATTTGATCCTCAAGAGCATGTGAGACTGGCCTAGGTTTCACCTGTGAAAGAAAACACGCAAACAAAAAGAAAATCTGTATGATTATTACGCTTTTGGTCTTCAATGTAGCTCACGAGAGCATTATGACCAGACGTTGCTTTCTTATGCATGCGGCAAGTCTTGACAGTAGAACCAGGATCCCCTATGATTTGAGTAGTAGGATGGTCTTTATTGATCTGCTGAACAGGAGTAGGAGCTACATCCACTTCTGATGCCAAGTTATTAAGATCCCCAACAAAGTCATCATCATATGAAGCAGATTCGAAAATGCCATCTATTGGTTGCTTATGAATATCATACATGTTAGTAGAAGTCTTCTTTTGATAGTTTCCCAAGTCAGAAGAACCGGAGAACCTAGTTGTGGAAGCAGGATCACTAACCGGACTACCAATAGTTGTTAAACTTGCACTAGGAGTAACACTAGAATCACTAGGAGTAACTGGTACAACAGGAGTACTCAAGGGAAACTCAAAGCCTCCTTGAGTAGCCGTTGTAGTAGCATCTTGTTGTTGCTTGAGCAGTGTGTCAAGAGTTCCTTGTGAGTCCATGGTGTCTGATGAAGAAGCATCAATAGGAGTAGCATTGGTGTTGGGAGAGACTATGGTGGAATAGGATGGTACAACAAAAATGTCATCATCCTCATCTGAGTCCGAAAAGCTAGAAGTAGCACCTGCACTAGAAGTTGCAAACACTTGTGGACCTGCATCTTGGTTAGTTTTGAAACGAAAATATCCTAATGAGTCACTAAGATAATCAAGATCAAAATACCATTCAAGACCTTTGCCTTGGATGTTTGTCTTCTCCTCAAAGTACCTGAGAGTTATGGTTTCGATGACACGCTTGGCATGGGGATTATAAACTCGATAAGATCTTGAGTGAGCTAAATATCCCACAATGTAGCCTTCATCTGCCTTGCCATGAAATTTCCCCAAATAGTCACTAGTATTCAGAATGGTGACATGACAGCCAAATGGCTTTAAATGAGTAATGCTTGGGACTTTGGTTGTAAGTAGCTCATAGGGAGTCTTCTTATGGGGATTCGTAATGGAGAACCTATTCAGCACATAACTTGTAGTGTTGACAGCTTCTGTCCAAAACATAGTTGGAAGCTTGGAATCTGCAAGCATGGTTCTTGCAGCTTCTATAAGAGTCCTGTTCTTCCTTTCTGCAACACCACTCTGATGAGGAGTCCTGGCAGCACTATAATCTCTCTTGATACATTTGGAATTGCAAAGTTCTATGAGGTCTGCATTTTTGAATTCGGTTCCTGTAAAATCCATGATTTTACCATGATAAAATGTAATAAAAGTCTACCCAGTTATACCAAAACATTCCTCAACCTAGTAATAGTAATCGAGTTTCAAGGACGAAACTCAAGATGGCATTGGATGGTGTAAAACCCGAGATTTTTCGTTCATTAAATAATAATGAAGTATGTATCAAAACCCATTTTGAACAATACAAAAGTTATTGGAATTGAAAACAAGACAAAAGTCGTACAACCCGCGTACCGACAATTTAATAATTTAATTACATAAATTATTGTCGAGAGATACTTGAAAAACGAATTGATTAAATTGTTTAATATTTAATTTATCTACGGCGAGGTTAAGTGAGAAGTATCTGTATTAAATGTAACACCCCAAAATGTGATATGCGGAAGCGGTGAAGCTCGGGGGCTGTTACGTCATTGTATCATAGTTCAAGGTACAAGAGAACGACTCTAAATGAGACGTTTTATAAATATACCTCGTTGAATTTAAATAAAAGCATCACATTACAAAAGGTCTCAGTTTCAAAAGATAGTGCAGCGGAATATAAAAGTTTTAAACATCAACGAGATAATAGTTCAAAAGCATAAGTAAATAAATGTCCGAAGATAGCCAAGAAATGCATGCGGACTCCAAGTACTTCACACAGCAGATACAACTCATCATCAATTACCTGAGATAAATGCTAAATTGGGTCAACATAAAGTTGGTGAGAATATAGGTTTCAAGTAAAAGTTCATTGTAATTCAATTTCAGAATTCATTTCATGTACACGTGCAACTATAGGAGATATAATGCCAAGTGTAGGATAAATTGGGTGTTCACAATATTTATGATAGCTAAGCTCGTGACATCAAAACTAGTGATCCAGTGCATACAATAGATTGCATATATAAATTTTGCCCCAATGGAGTACCTAGCCAAGATAACTCCGTTCATACAAATGGTACACACTCGTCCGGCGCCAGAATGCCCGAGTGGAGGTTATCAACCCTAAATAGATCTATCCGTAACATAAGAGCTTACTCTAGCAGAGTAACTAACGATTCATGATAATGGGGACTATGGCTAAAGCAACTTAAGCTATCTCATAAATAGTGTTCACAAAGCGTTCACATAAATCAAGTTTTACTTGCGTCCAAAAGCAAGCATCAAAGCACTTATCACATCCCAAAACATTAAACATACAAAAACAGTTTAATAGGGATCTATAAACTCGGCTCAAGCAACGATTCAAACCGCACAAGTATGATCAAATAGTAGCGAGCAACTCTAGCAACAACCTAAATATAATACTATAGTTTAGGCGCTAGCAATTAAGTCACAATAGTCCGTCACGTACGTTACTCATCAGTCATGTATATATTTTGTTGTTAACATCGTGACTTGTAAATATCATATCGTTATAGTATTATAGTATATATATATACTTAGACAAAAATATTTATTTTTGACTCGACGAAATTTCGACAGCCTTTCGGCGTAAATTTTAATTTACCAAAATTTATCTTAACAAATTTTCCAACACGATTTCTAACGAAAATTCGGCAGCCTTTCGGCGTCACGTAAAAATTTGCCATTTTTAGTAAGTACTCAAATCTCGTCCTAAAACCCCTATTTTCAACACTTTCTCAATCGCCAATATTTCAACAAGTCATTTTCCGCAATAGTATCAATTTCCACTTCCAACGTTCAAACTTTTAATGTTACACCAAGTATTCACATTTCGCGCTAATACCCTTTTACAAAACAAGTCCAACATTTATACACAACTTTTAGTAACCATTTCGACACTTAAAACAACTCCGTTTGACTCGAAAACGTCGTTTCGACCACTTTAAAAATCTAGACAGCAAACACCTTATAGTGTTTTTCACAAAAATTAAGTTTTCCGACAACGAAATTTAAACGACAATATCTTACTCATTTCAGCTCCGTTTTTAGCCCATAATATATCGAAACGAATGTATTGACTTATATTTTCATAATATCGTAGTAAACTAGTGTCAAAACAATTTTTACGACCCTCTACGCCTCTTATAAAAATCGGACAGATTGTATGTTTTTCGTAAAAACTCGTTTTCGACCATTTTCAAGCGTAACCACTAGTAGTAACACTACTAGTTCCCACCAATTATTCATAAACACCAACAAAATCAAAGATTTTACTTCAAGTTCACAAATCTAAAAATATACATACTTATATTTTCACAAGTCTTTCAATTAAACCATTTTCATGCATGGATCTAATAGATCCACATATAATTTTCATAGATCTAAAATATTTCATGACCAAAAATAGTTTTTCTTATTTTATTTCAAGAAAATAGTTGATGAGTAACATGCATGCATAGATCTACAAAGATTATGCATGAAAAATGAAAAGATGAAAAAGGTTTAAGAAGTAACCTTGAGTAACGACTCTACGTAATCACAACAACCCGATCTACACTCTAACCCACTAATAATCAACAAGAACTCTACTTCTATAACTTCAAACAAAAACTACTCAAATCAACAAACCAAGAAAAACCATTCTTCTTTATGCTTGTACAACCTCTAGGATGTATTTATTTTGTGTTCATTCTTCTTAAAATGGAGCTTTAAGAAAATCAACAATGGTGGAAAATGGTGTGTGCTTTGTGCCGTGTGTTTTGAGAGAGAAAGAGAGAGTGTGTTTTTTTTAGTGAAGTGAAAGAGTGAATAATGGTGAGGTGATATTAAGGTAAATAAGGTAATAAGTTAAAAGATGTAATGTCATTGTTCTTCACAGTCAGGTTCCACAGTTTAATTTCCATTTTCTGAATCTCATTACGAGGACAGTACACTAGGAGGTTCCAAGAATTGTGTTTGTTATGTCCTGGAATGGTTCCAGATGAAGAAAAGAAGGTTGAGCGCTATATTTGGGGTTTACCTGGTAGAGTTCAAGGGAATGTGACATCGTATGGACCGAAAAAAGTTAGTGATGCTATAAGGATGGCTCACAGTCTGATGGACCAAGTTGTTCGAGCAAATGTTGGGAATGCCGCGGACAACAAGAGAAAATGGGGGAATAACCAAAGGAACAACCATGGGAACTATCCGAATAAGAGGCAAGAAACTGTGAAAGCATACACTGCTGGTACTGGGGAAAAAGGAGTATACAATAGGACGTTACCTTTGCGCAATCGATGCAATCGTCACCATAATGGACAATGCAACGTACAGTGTCACAACTGCAAGAAAACTGGACACATTGCTAGAGATTGTAAGTGACCACCCAACACGAAAGCCAACGTCACTTGCTTTGAATGTCAGCAAAAGGGACACTGCAGCAATGAGTGCCCAAAGAAAAAGAACAAGGACCAAGGAAAGATTGCTAAAGCTGGAGAAGCTCGTGGAAGGGTCTATGTGATAGGAGGAGGAGAAGCGCAACAAAACCCCGACGTCGTGACGGGTACGTTTCTTCTCAATGGTCGTTATGCTTCTATTTTATTTGATACTGGAGCCGATAGGAGTTTTGTGTCGACTATTTTTAGTGTTTTACTTGATGTGACCCCTTTGCCCTTAGACACTAAGTACACTATTGAGTTATCTAATGGAAAGTTGATAGAAGCCGACACTATACTTCGTGGATGCACTTTAAATCTTCTAGGTCATCCTTTCGTAATAGACCTTATGCCTGTTGAGTTAGGGAGTTTTGACGTGATTGTCGGAATGGATTGGTTGTCGAGATATCATACTACGATTGTATGCGACGAGAAGGTCGTTCGCTTACCATTTGGTGATGAAGTTTTGGAGGTACAAGGGGATACAAGTAACGGAAAAGGGAAGTCACGACTGAACATTATCTTGCGTGTCAAGGCTCAGAAGTTGTTATCGGAAGGTTGCCACGTATTTATAGCCTGTGTTACTGAAAAGCAGACGGAAGAAAAACGGTTGGAAGATGTACCTATCGTACGGGATTTTCCGGAAGTTTTTCCTGAAGATTTGCCTGGATTACCGCCGGCCAGACAAGTTGAATTCCAGATCGATTTAATACCGGGAGCTGCACCTGTTGCTCGAGCGCCTTACCGTTTAGCACCGTCGGAATTGCAAGAACTAGTGACGCAACTACAAGAGTTGACTGATAAAGGATTCATAAGACCGAGTTCTTCACCCTGGGGAGCTCCAGTCTTATTTGTAAAAAAGAAGGATGGGAGTTTTCGGATGTGTATCGACTATCGTGAGTTGAACAAACTTACCATCAAGAACCGTTACCCGTTACCTAGGATCGATGATCTGTTTGATCAGTTGCAAGGATCGAGCATGTAAAACCCGTATTTTAAATCAGAAGATTAAATATGCGGTTTAATTTAATAAACTATTTTTTTAAACAGAAATAGCACGCGGGAATAATATATACAACTACGTTAAAAAAAAATAAAGGGTCCGGATTTACACATTTATAAAAAAAAAGAATTAAGGAAAGAGGCCAAAAGGGCCGGTTTTGGTTTATCGGAAAAAAAAGGAAAGAAGAATGAAGTTGGGCCAAGCCCACTTGTACACAAAATATACCGAGACTTAACCCTCTCCCATAATCAGACGAAAAAATAAAACAGGAAGAACTAGGGTTCTTGAGGGACGCCGGCTGTAGAGAAAAAAAGGAATTTTGGGTTCAATTCGTCATTGTTAATCCGTGTGTGATCATCCATCTCTATAATCAACGTAACGATAATCACACTCTTTTTCTATCTTAAATTATGTCACGTTTTTCATTTAATCCTTGTGTTTTCAAAAGAAATCAGTGAGTAATCTTATAAATTCAACAAGGTGATCCGGGTTAGTTTTTGTACAAAGGAAACCGAGAGCATGAAGCTCTCAGTGGGCATTTGGGTGTACAACCGAGAGTTTAAGACTCTCGGTGATGGTTCCTAGCCCAGCCCCGATCATCAAACAACCACAAACAAGGGTGTAATGCATGTGTATGTGTGTCGGGTTTTGCTTGGTTAAGGAAACCAAGACCTTAAGGTCTCGGTGATCCTTTCTCTTGTGCTCAGCCGCGAACCAAATCAAACAGGGGGGTAACGAGCACTAAGTGAGAGTTTGGTTTGAAAACAGTGGATAAATAGCATGGTTCGGTGGTGTTGTTTATACAACCACAACAAAACAAATAGCCATCAGGAGTGGTTAGTTCGTAACAGGGGGTGTTTGGGATTAATTCAAAAAAGGGGTGTTTGGGTCTGATAACAAAACACTAACAGTGGGAACTCTGAACTAACAGTGGGAACCATGAACTAACGGTGGGAAACATAACACAAGCAGTTGGAAAACTGCATTGGCAGTGGGAAAATAAACAAAACAGTGGGAACCACAAATTATTCAAATAGGTAAATTATTTTATAAATGAGTTTTATAAATAAATTAAATATATTGTCTAATTTTATTTATCTAATTAATAAAATCAAATTAATTCTAGCTTTATCATATTTTATCCTATTAAAAACTTATGACATATAAATAATTTAATTTAAAGATATTAAATTGGTAATATTTCTAAATTAGGAAACTTTCTAATTATAACGAGTTACTATTATAGTAATGCCAGATTATACATTATACAGTAATCAGAAATACAGAGTACATTAAATCAGTAATACTTAGGAACAGTCAGAATTTAGTAGATTATATACAAATAGTAATACAAGTATAAATTAAATCCAACGAAAACAGTTAAGAGCAGTAAAATATATAACATCAGTCAACTTATTTTCGCGTACGTTATTTATGTAGAAACCATGAAGTCGGATGGATCTTTCAGCTTTCAGTCTTATTTCATTACTGGACACGAGGTACGGATTTTCCGTCCTTTAAGTAAGGACTTCCTTTTTATGCATGATTAGGATTCCCCGTCTTCAGCCATATTTTTTTCCCCAGTATATGTTTAAGTTCATCAGTAATCATGTTAATAACTAAATAAATTTCCTGAGCATTATATACAAGCATGACCAGTTTATGTACTAGTTACGGAGGTAGCGTAACCATGGCACTAGAGGCACCCGTGTCGTGACTCACATGCAGGAGAGTGATATCCTGCATCGTCCCACTCATGTTCAGTTTGGCCATTTTTATAAGTATGGTTAGTGGGGCGTATGGATGCATCCTAGGCTTATCAGTTTACAAGTTATCAGGGTGAATGTGGTGTGTGCTCTACATCCTTCACATTGGAGCTGATCCCTCCACCCAGCACAGTATTTAGAGGTCACCCCTCTACAGCATGACGAGGTCACCCCTCCAGTTATTCATGCACCGTAGTTACATCACATGACCTATATAAGCTCTGGCAATTAAAATACAGTAAATGCATGTTTTCAGATTTAACAGATAACAGTTCATCTTTATTATTTTATAAATCAAACTTTATAGATTATACACAGATTTCCGCTGCGACTTTACTTATCAGTCTTACAGCTCCAGTATTTTATCATCTGTTTCATTTCAGTAATTCCTTATCATGCTTTATATCCGTTCACTGAGCGTTATGCTCAGCCGTAGTTCTTTCATCTTCTAACGGCATGTACACCAGGACGCTCTTAGGATTCTGAGAGCACATGCATTGAATGGAAGCTATCCGGACTTTTTACTTTATGCACTTACATTATTCTGCTTATTTGGACATTGTTTAGTCCTTTCCTTTAGTATTTTACTTTTCATGTTTTGAGCTTATGTTTGTATTACCGATGTTTGATTCCGGTATTTCCTTTATGGTCAGTTAATGTTTTAGGACATTTACCTTATGCTTTGATGACACGCCATAAATACACGTAACGGTCCACTTATCCAAGTGGGGTGTTACAATTATGGTATCAGAGCTATAGGTTCGACCTGTAGGCTCTAAAACTTGACCTGTGACTAGTGGGTAGTCACCAGGAACTTCCTAGATTTTGGCGTTTTTTATCTTTCATGTTTCTCATGCATTTGTCAGTCAGTTTTCTTTAGTTATTAGTCGTTTTCTTAAAGTTTTTGACTAAGTAAAAGGTTGGTACAGAAATAGCCATATTTAGTCGGAAGTGCTTTTCTGCGAATTTTGTTTTGGTGAACCGACCCATAGGCGTTCACCCTTGCCCGTTCAGATTTTGTATTGGTAAACCGACCCATATGCGTTTACCCTTACTCACGTCAGATTCATGTTTTCAGTCAAATATTAGTTAGTGAACCAGCCATAAACGTTCACCATCTTTCAGGTCCAATTTTCATGCTTTTCAGTCGAATGATGTTTTGTTAACCGATCCATAGTTTCTCAGCTTTGTCATATCAGGACATTTCATAAACTTTGACAAGTATGGATTGGACTACAGGCAACCATATTTACTTCTAGATTGTAAATTTGCTATATGTGACAGTCCTCATGAAATTTTGACAAGTATGGATCGAACCAGAATCGACCATACTTAGTCACATGTTTTCTTCTTTGAATTATGAGGATTGAACTATAGCCATCCACACCAGTTGTTGTTAAACCTCAGTTGATCATACGCTTATGTTCTTTGTAACAATCCAATTTTCACAATCTCAAGTTGATGTCGCCTTCAGGCGGGATCAATTTCATTGTCCCTTGCAAGGATTATGTTTTCAGCAGCGTGATAATGTTTCGTGCTAAGATACAGAAGGATTACAGTAGATTCCTGTTTTCATAATAATCATGTTCGATCTTCATCAGTCATGTCTTCATGCTGACCATTGTTGAAATTCCATTTAATCATATTCTTGAAACTCTATATACCAGTAGTAAATCGACGCAGGAATTATCAGCCTATCATTTTAACCGTTTCAGTTAAGTTTACTACCGTTTAAACCAATTTATTCCTTGATAATGTCAGACAAGCGACACCAGTATCGATCATCCCATAATATTTCCACCAGCTCCATGTATAGTATTCCATATGTACCCCATGTACAGTGTCTCAATTATACTCTATGTACAGTATTTCATGTGTACTCCACGTATAGTGTCTCAGATATGCTCCATGTGTTGTATTCATTTTGTACATCATGTACAGTAGTCCAGGTGTACTCTAGGTACCCTACTCTATGGATACTTCTAATCGATCCTTAATCATCTCAGGCGTTTCCGCTTTTCGATATTCTACCAGGTGCTGATGCTGCTCGTGAGTTGAAGATTTTGCTAGATGCTGATGCCGTTAACACTTTGAAGACCTCACAAATGCTGATGCTGCTGATACTTTCGGAGATTTCTCAAGATGCTGATGTTGTTTATACTATGAAGACTCTGCAGAACAAGGACGAAAACTATAATTTGAAATTTCTGACGAGAATAAACTTCTACCATCTGACACTACCATTCTATTCCAGGCTTTTACTTTCTCAGCTAGATGTCACACTTCACTCAACTAACCGTTCATTCAGAAGAGTGGGAACCGGAACCCAGCCGGCCACTCAACAGAATAGTTACATGAATCACGATCATGATAATGACTGTCATAAAGTGACAGATAAAGCAGTAGTGACAACCATGATACTTATAATTAATCAGCCAGTAACCATCGGAACTCCGACACAGACGTGACCAGAAATACAAGAGGTCAGTAGTCTAACTGGTCCGCCAATCCTAGCAGTTACCAAAAATTTTCCGCCTTGTCCAGGTTCATCCATTAAAATACATGTCCAGACAACAGTCAAGACACAGTTCTCAAGTATCGTTTCAGAAGACACTAGGACACCAGTCATGATACACGTCATACGAATATCTTCTCAGAGTACGAGTCAGAACTCCTAACTCTAGTATGTTCCAAGCAAGACCCTCAGTAATTTAGGGTACCTTTAGAAAGGGGTATACCCATTCTATTATGCCACGCATAAATCAGATCATTTAAAATTCAGTCACCACCACTAGAATGTTATTCAGATTAAACAAACAGTATTCATTCTGTGAGATTACGAACGAACACATTCAGTGAAAAGTCTCCATGTTCACTTCACGTATTCCTATGTCAGCTTTATCTTAAATCAGGTAGTCCCCTACCTCTAAGCCAGAAAGGACTCAACAGTATCACCATATTTATTAAAGCCTTATTTTCAGTTAACGACGAGATCCAATTTACTAAATCCCAAATATATTCATTATACTTTCCGTCAGAAAATCAGTACAAATTGTTTCTGCCTTACAAGCGCGTGACTTAGCAGTCAATAGCTACGAAGACTGCCTAGCCACCAGTTATAAATTCACTTCCGAAATTCCTTAAACTCATGACCAGCAAATTACTCCAGAGTTCCCAGACATAATCTCAGAAAGTTTTTCAGAAATTCCTTTTTAACCACGAAACAAAATTCTATATCGAGTTTGTCTCAAGAACAGAACCTGTTTTCAAAACCCCCTTGTTGCTGGACTGCAGCTACGTTAAAAGAGTTGTTGTAGTTGTTGCAAGAAGTACCGGAATGAGGCTTTATTCGCCCTGGCGCACCACCAGGAAGTGCACCGTTTCTGTCTATCAGGGAGGAGGTCGGTATCATGACATCATGCATCGACCACTGATTTTTTTTACAAGATCATCATTCTTAATCAATGTTCATTCCATAAATAACATGTTTAACTGATCTGCTACGAGGTCTTAAACATTTTCCAGAACAATTTCCGATCATGCTACCATCAGTGGTGAGAGAAGAACATGATGTTTTTCAGATTTCTGTTGAATACGTCACAGTGTCTATAAAATTTTTACTTATACGTCTGGGTTCCCTAATGCCCCAGCTATAGTATGAAATTTAGGAATAAATTTTTTTTTACGACTTCGCAGAAAAAATCGTCAGTATATTCATTGATCACATTCTGATCTGCTAAATTCTAGACAAGAACACGAGAATCATCTTCACACAGTTGTACAGAATCTTCGATAGGAGAAAATTTTATATACAGCTTTCTAGATATGAATTCCAATTGAACAAAGTGGCAATTCTGAGCCATTCTACCTTAGTAGAAAGAATTTCAAACAATGCTGCGAAGGTGAAGGCCATCACCTGATGGTCCCGACCGACGACTGTCAACGAAGTACAAAATTTTCTAGAACTCAATTGACTACTACTGCAGAAATTGCTGACAGTCCCCACTAAATATTTTTTTTCCATGACTACTTAACCAGATTTCCACCAGAATGTACCAAAATTCTAGGCAGGACTTTGATAGAAACACTATAACACGTTGAGACAGCTATGTTCGTATCTAATGCCTGCCATGCTAGCAGGTTTAAGACAGAATGCCGTAATGCTATCGAGTTATTACTACCAGTAGAAATTCTGGACCGAAAGGAGACAAGACTCCATGGAGATTGTTACCATTTTACCACAGACTCAGAAAAAGTATGATACTATAGAAGTCATTGTCGACCATGTAATCAACCTACGCGTTTTCTTTCATTCGAAAGGATTACGCAGTAGCGGACATGTAGTAAATCGTATGATTTCAAGGTATTCCATCGACCATCATATTAGACAGAATTCATGTTAACGATTCCGTGTATGTTTACGTTCACTTTGCGTTCACGTTTATTTTCACTTTCACGTTTACGTCTCATTCGCAGTATGATGCTGTTTCAGTTCATCTTTTATGCTATCACGTGATTTAAGCTCACGTTTATTTTCATAACATTATTCACGATCAAGTTCGTATGCCATTTCACGATACACGTTTCTCAGTTTATTACTGAATACAGTTACAGATAGCTTGAGAAATCATACTCAAGTTTAGCACAACTATTCCATAACTAGGCAGGCGTTTCACATCTCAGGCCGTATCGTTTGGCATTCATTCCTTAGTCAGCAATACGTTCATTATATGTTCTAGTATCACGCCCACAGTATGTTTCACGTATCACATTCATGATATATTTCATGCACAACGTTCCTCTTATGATCACGAACCACGTTCACAATTGCTCACGTAGCACGTTCATAATTGTTCACGTAGTTCGTCCCTTTATGTTTGCAACAGCTTGTTCAGAGATATAAATGTTATCTTTGCAGAATACTTGTACGTACCGTTTCATGTATACTGCATGCTATGGTTTTTCATTTTGTCAAATTCAGAAAATCCATCTTAAATATGGAACTAGAAACTATTCAGCATCGTCGGGACAGGGTCATAAGAACCAAGATTTTCATTATGTTTAGACCCTTGAATGAATCGTTTCAAGCGGGAAGCTACTGGAAACGGAGGAGTCCATCCAGACCTCTCATCACTTTCCCTACAATAAATCCAGTTAAGTTCTTTCAGTCAGGTTACGTTCAATGTCCTCTTCAGCCATGTCACGTTACATGATCACTTCAGTCATGTCATGTTATACCTATCAGCAGCATTATGTCTTAATTAGAAGACGAATTATCCTTCAGCTTACATATCTTTTCAGCTTATGTGTCCTTTCAGTTCTCATAACTTCAACAGCTAATTACCTTTAATTAAGGGACGAATTTTCTTTTTAGAGAGGGAGAATTGTAAAACCCAGTATAATCGTGTTCTTAATTCGGGACGAATTATTCTTGTTAGAGGGGAAGAATTGTAAAACCCGTATTTTAAATCAGAAGATTAAATACGCGGTTTAATTTAATAAATTATTTTTTTAAATAGAAATAGCACGCGGGAATAATATATACAACTACGTTAAAAAAAATAAAGGGGCCGGATTTACACATTTATAAAAAAAGAAAGAATTAAGGAAAGAGGCCAAAAGGGCCGTTTTTGGTTTATCAGAAAAAAAGGAAAGAAGAGTGAAGTTGGGCCAAGCCCACTTGTACACAAAATAAACCGAGACTTAACCCTCTCCCATAATCAGATGAAAAAAAATAAACAGGAAGAACTAGGGTTCTTGAGGGCCGCCGGCTGTAGAGAAAAAAAGGAATTTTGGGTTCGATTCGTCATTGTTAATCCGTGTGTTATCATCCATCTCTATAATCAACGTAACGATAATCACACTCTTTTTCTATCATAAATTCTGTCACGCTTTTCATTTAATCCTTGTGTTTTCAAAAGAAATCAGTGACTAATCTTATAAATTCAACAAGGTGATTCGGGTTTGTTTTTGTACAAAGGAAACCGAGAGCATGAAGCTCTCGGTGGGCATTTGGGTGTACAGCCGAGAGTTTAAGACTCTCGGTGATGGTTCCTAGCCCAGCCCCGATCATCAAACAACCACAAACAAGGGTGTAATGCATGTGTAAGTGTGTCGGGTTTTGCTTGGTTAAGGAAACCAAGACCTTAAGGTCTCGGTGATCCTTTCTCTTGTGCTCAGCCGCGAACCAAATCAAACAGGGGGTAACGAGCACTAAGTGAGTGTTTGGTTTGAAAACATTGGATAAATAGCATGGTTCGGTGGTGTTGTTTATACAGCCGCAACAAAACAAATAGCCATTAGGAGTGGTTAGTTCGTAACAGGGGGTGTTTGGGATTAATTCAGAAAAATGGGTGTTTGGGTCTGAGAACCAAACACTAACAGTGGGAACTCTGAACTAACAGTGGGAACCATGAACTAACGGTGGGAAACATAACACAAGCAGTGGGAAAACTGCATTGGCAGTGGGAAAATAAACAAAACAGCGGGAACCACGAATTATTCAAATTGGTAAATTATTTTATAAATGAGTTCTATAAATAAATTAAATATATTGTCTAATTTTATTAATCTAATTAATAAAGTTAAATTAATTCTAGCTTTATCATATTTTATCCTATTAAAAACTTGTGACTTATAAATAATTTAATTTAAAGATATTAAATTGGAAATATTTCTAAATTAGGAAACTTTCTAATTATAACGAGTTACTATTATAGTAATGCCAGATTATACATTATACAGTAATCAGAAATAAAGAGTACATTAAATCAGTAATATTTAGGAACAGTCAGAATTTAGTAGATTATATACAAATAGTAATACAAGTATAAATTAAATCAAACGAAAACAGTTAAGAGCAGTAAAATATATAACATGAGTCAACTTATTTTCGCGTATATTATTTATGTAGCAACCATGAAATCGGATAGATCTTTCAGCTTTCAGTCTTATTTCATTACTGGACACGAGGTACGGATTTTCCATCCTTTCAGTAAGGACTTCCTTTTTATGCATGATTAGGATTCCCCGTCTTCAGCCAAATGTTTTTCCCCGGTATATGTTTAAGCTCATCAGTAATCATGTTAATAACTAAATAAATTGCCTGAGCATTATATACAAGCATGACCAGTTTATGTACTAGTTACGGAGGTACCGTAACCATGGCACTAGAGGCACCGGTGTCGTGACTCACATGCAGGAGAGTGATATCCTGCATCGTCCCACTCATGTTCAGTTTGGCCATTTTTATTAGTATGTTTAGTGGGGAGTCTGGATACATCCTAGGCTTATCAGTTTACAAGTTATCAGGGTGAATGTGGTGTGTGCTCTACATCCTTCACATTAGAGCTGATCCATCCACCCAGCACAGTATTTAGAGGTCACCCCTCTACAGTTATTTAGAGGTCACCCCTCTACAGCATGACGAGGTCACCCCTCCAGTTATTCATGCACCGTAGTTACAGCATATGACCTATATAAGCTCTGGCAATTAAAATACAGTAAATGCATGTTTTCAGATTTAACAGATAACAGTTCATCTTTATTATTTTATAAATTAGACTTTATAGATTATACACAGATTTCCGCTGCAACTTTACTTATCAGTCTTACAGCTCTAGTATTTTATCATCTGCTTCATTTCAGTAATTCCTTATCATGCTTTATATCCGTTCACTGAGCGTTATGCTCAGCCGTAGTTCTTTCATGTTCTAACGTCAGGTACACCAGGACGCTCTTAGGATTCTGAGAGCACGTGCATTGAATGGAAGCTATCCTGACTTTTTACTTTATGCACTTCTTACATTATTCTGCTTATTTGGACATTGTTTAGTCCTTTCCTTCAGTATTTTACTTTTCATGTTTTGAGCTTATGTTTAGATTACCGATGTTTGATTCCGGTATTTCCTCTATGGTCAGTTAATGTTTTAGGACATTTACCTTATGCTTTGATGACACGCTATAAATACACGTAACGGTCCACTTATCCAAGTGGAGTGTTACAATTATGGTATCAGAGCTAGGTTCGACCTGTAGGCTCTAAAACTTGACCTGTGACTAGTGGGTAGTCACCAAGAACTTCCTAGATTTTGGCGTTGTTATCTTTCATGTTTCTCATGCATTTATCAGTCAGTTTTCTTCAGTATCAGTCGGTTTTCTTAAAGTTTTTGACTAAGTAAAAGGTTGGTACAGGACTAGCCATATTTAGTCGCAAATGCTTTTCTGCGAATTTAGTTTTGGTGAACCGACCCATAGGCGTTCACCCTTGCCCGTTCAGATTTTGTATTGGTAAACCGACCCATATGCGTTTACCCTTACTCACGTCAGATTCATGTTTTCAGTCAAATATTAGTTAGTGAACCAGCCATAAACGTTCACCATCTTTCAGGTCCAATTTTCATGCTTTTCAGTCGAATGATGTTTTGTGAAGCGATCCATAGTTGGTCACCTTTGTCATATTAGGACATTTCATAAACTTTGACAAGTATGGATTGGACTACAGGCAACAATATTTACTTCTAGATTGTAAATTTGCTATACGTGACAGTCCTCATGAAATTTTGACAAGTATGGATCGAACCAGAATCGGCCATACTTAGTTACATGTTTTCTTCTTGGAATTATGTGGATTGAACTATAGCTATCCACACCAGTTGTTGTTAAACCTCAGTTGATCATACGCTTATGTTCTTTGTAACAATCCAATTTTCACAATCTCAAGTTGATGTCGCCTTCAGGCGGGTTCAATTTCATGTTCCCTTGCAAGGATTATGTTTTCAGCAACGTGATAATGTTTCATGCTAATATACAGAAGGATTACAATAAAATCCTGTTTTCATAATAATCATGTTCGATCTTCATCAGTCATGTCTTCATGCTAACCACTTTTGAAATTCCATTTAATCATATTCTTGAAACTCTATAAACCAGCAGTAAATCGACGCAGGAATTATCAGCCTATCATGTTAACCGTTTCAGTTCAGTTTACTACCGTTTAAACCAATTTATTCCTTGATAATGTCAGACAAGCGACACCAGTATCGATCATCCCATAATATTTCCACCAGCTCCATGTATAGTATTCTATATGTACCCCATGTACAATGTCTCAGTTATACTCCATGTACAGTATTTCACGTGTACTCCACGTACAGTGTCTCAGATATGCTCCATGTGTAGTATTCATATTGTACATCATGTACAGTAGTCCAGGTGTACTCCAGGTACCCTCCTCTATGGATACTTCTAATCGATCCTTAATCATCTCAGGCGTTTCCGCTTGTCGATATTCTACCAGGTGCTGATGCTGCTCTTGAGTTGAAGATTTTGCTAGATGCTGATGCCGCTAACACTTTGAAGACCTCACAAATGCTGATGTTGCTGATACTTTGGGAGATTTCTCAAGATGCTGATGTTGTTTATACTATGAAGACTCTGCAGAACAAGGACGAAAACTATAATTTGAAATTTCTGACGAGAATAAACTTCTACCATCTGACACTACCATTCTATTCCAGGCTTTTACTTTCTCAGCTAGATGTCACACTTCACTCAACTAACCGTTCATTCAGAAGAGTGGAACCGGAACCTAGCCGGCCACTCAACAAAATAGTTACATGAATCACGGTCATGATAATGTCTGTCATAAAGTGACAGACAAAGCAGTAGTGACAACCATGGTACTTATAATTAATTAGCCAGTAACCATCGGAACTCCGGCACAGACGTGACCAGAAATACAAGAGGTCAGTAGTCTAACCGGTCCGCCAATCCTAGCAGTTACCAAAATTTTTCCGCCTTGTCCAGGTTCGTCCATTAAAATACATGTCCAGACAACAGTCAAGACACAGTTCTCAAGTATCGTTTCAGAAGACACTAGGACACCAGTCATGATACACGTCATACGAATATCTTCTCAGAGTACGAGTCAGAACTCCTAACTCCAGTATGTTCCAAGCAAGACCCTCAGTAATTCAGGGTACCTTTCAGAAAGGGGTATACCCATTCTATTATGCCACGCATAAATCAGATCATTTAAAATTCAGTTTCCACCACTAGAATGTTATATAGATTAAACAAATAGTACTCATTCTGTGAGGTTACAGACGAACACATTCAGTGAAAAGTCTCCATGTTCACTTCACGTATTCCTATGTCAACTTTATCTTAAATCAGGTAGTCCCCTACCTCTAAGCCAGAAAGGACTCAACAGTATCACCATATTTATTAAAGCCTTACTTTCAGTTAACGACGAGATCCATCTTATTAAATCCCAAATATATTCATTATACTTTCTGTCAGAAAATCAGTACACATTGTTTCTGCCTTACAAGCGCGTGAATTAGCAGTCCATAGCTACGAAGACTGCCTAGCCACCAGTTATAAATTCACTTCCGAAATTCCTTAAACTCATGACCAGCAAATTACTCCAGAGTTCCCAGACATAATCTCAGAAAGTCTTTCAGACATTCCTTTTTAACCACGAAACAAAATTCTATATCGAGTTTGTCTCAAGAACAGAACCTGTTTTCAAAACCCCTTGTTGCCGGACTGCAGCTAAGTTAAAAGAGTTGCAGTAGTTGTTGCAAGAAGTACCGGAATGAGGCTTTATTCGCCCTGGCGCACCACCAGGAAGTGCACCGTTTCTGTCAATCAGGGAGGAGGTCAGTATCATGAGATCATGCATCCACCACTGATTTTTTTTTACAAGATCATCATTCTTAATCAATGTTCATTCCATAAATAACATGTTTATCTGATCTGCTACGAGGTCTTAAACATTTTCCAGAACAATTTCCGATCATGCTACCATCAGTGGTGAGAGAAGAACATGATGTTTTTCAGATTTATGTTGAATACGTCACAGTCTCTATAAAATTTTGACTTATTCGTCTGGGCTCCCTAATGCCCCAGCTATAGTATGAAATTTAGGAATAAATTTTTTTTTACGACTTCGCAGACAAAATCGTTAGTATATTCATTGATCACATTATGATCTGCTAAATTATAGACAAGAACACGAGAATCATCTTCACACAGTTGTACAGAATCTTCGATAGGAGAAAATTTTATATACATCTTTCTAGATATGAATTCCAATTGAACAAAGTGGCAATTCTGAGCCATTCTACCTTAGCAGAAAGAATTTCAAACAATGCTGCGAAGGTGAAGGCCATCACCTGATTGTCCCGACCGACGACTGTCAACGAAGTACAAAATTTTCTAGAACTCAATTGACTACTACTGCAGAAATTGCTGACAGTCCCCACTAAATTTTTTTTTCCATGACTACTTAACCAGATTTCCACCAGAATGTACCAAAATTCTAGGCAGGACTTTGATAGAAACAGTATAACACGTTGAGACAGCTATGTTCGCATCTAATGCCTGCCATGCTAGCAAGTTTAAGATAGAACGCCATAATGCTATCGAGTTATTACTACTAGTAGAAATTTTGGACCGAAAGGAGACAAGACTCCATGGAGATTGTTACCAGTTTACCACAGACTCAGAAAAAGTATGATACTATATAAGTCATTGTCGACCATGTAATCAGCCTACGCGTTTTCTTTCATCCGAAAGGATTACGCAGTAGCGGACCTGCAGTAAATCGTACGTTTTCAAGGTATTCCATCGACCATCATATCAGACAGAATTCATGTTAACGATTCCGTGTATGTTTACGTTCACTTTGCGTTCTGATAGGTGTGTATTTTATGTCTTTTATGTCGGAATTATGCGTGGTTTGTGTTTTTGTTGTGATTTAGGACGAAAAGGTGAAAAGTGGAGAAAACACGGGAATTCACGAGCATTTACGGACTTCTATTGAAGAAAAAGATGAAAGACGAAGTCAAGAAGTCAAGAGTGCAAAAATAACGGAAGTCCAAGACCAATTCTGAAGATTTATCGAAGAAAAAGTCAAAAGACGGAAGTTTATCAAAAGCCGAAGAACTCAAGTCTATTTCATTTAAGAATTTAAAGACAAGTTCAAAGAAATCCCGAAGCCAAAAGTCCTTAAAGTTCAAGTTTAAAGAAGATTAGAAGAATAAAGGACTAATGATGCAATTAATGAAGATTAAAAGAAGGAGGGACCTAATCTCGCAATTAAGAAGAAATGAAGGAGGGGAGGAAGCTTCCTAATCCTCCCCTATATATAGATTAGATAGATAATCATTTTCCTGGTTGGCTAGAGTGACACTAGTTCTTCCATTTTCATTACCTTGCACATTTAAATACATGTCATTTAATTTCTTGTCCAATTTAAATACTTGTCTTGCACCTTAAATTCGTTTAATTTGAAGTAAGTTCCCATTTAATTATTGTCAATCTTTACTTTATCTTGTTAATCTCTCATCTACCTTTCTTAATTCTTGATTTTTATGTTTATGTTTGTGTTCATGTTCATGTCTTTATTTTGATCAAATGGGTTTTTGATTATTGTGGTTAAAGTGGTATGTTTTACTTTAAAGTTTCGCACTTTTATTTAAAAACAACCAAAAATATTTGTTTCACCAACGAACAATAGAGTCACATAGAGAGCCTAGATCAATTCGTTAAGATACCGAGAACAACAATTGAACCTAGCAAAATTTCAACATTAAAATGGCCGGCTCTTTTCGTAAAGATTAACAGTTTTCTTTGAGAGACGCGTTGCTTTTTGGGATCCGTTCACTTGTGAGCGTTATTTTTCTTGCATAAAAAATTCAAAAAATCATAAAAATTAAAAAATTGATAAAAATCCATAAAAATTAAAAATTTCAAAAATCCAAAAAGATTTTATCTTTATTGTGTATATATATTGTTTTTGTGTTTAGTTTTGTTTTCTTTTGCATTTTCAGGTGTATGCGTACTAGATCTTCTAATTATCAAGAGCCCGAGCCTCAAGAAGATTTAGCTATGTCAGGTGTCAACAACAACATTCCACCGCACCTCAATAATAATAATAATAATAACAATGTTCTTCCACAGCCCGATCTTTGGACCATGGAGGAACTTTGTCAACCAACCATGTTTGGACGAGGAGGACCGATTGCGCCGATGCAAATCAACGCTCCTGAGTTTTCGTTGAAGCACCACATGATTCAGCAAGTGCAAACAAACCCATTCCGTGGATTGCCTGATGATGATGCCAACAAACACCTCGACAAGTTCATTACAATCACCCAAAGCATGAAGTTGCCTGGGGCTACAATGGATGTACTTCGCCTACAACTCTTCCCACATACTTTATCGCATCATGCCGAGAAATGGTTTGATCGTCTCCCGAAGAATTCTATTCACACTTGGGATGATATGACTCAACGCTTTTTGTCGCGCTACTTTCCACCATCCATGGTCACGAGCCTTCGCAATCAGATCAGCGGTTTCATGCAAGACCCTGATTAATCTCTTTTTGATGCTTGGGAGCGATATAATGTCTTGATCGATAGATGTCCGAACCACAACATGCTCCCTGTGACATTAATTGATACTTTCTACAACGGTTTGACTTTTCGAGATCGTGATACGATCAATGCAGCCGCCGGTGGCACATTCATGAAAAGGAGACCCGAGGAGTGTAGAGATCTAATTGAGAACATGACTACTCACCACAAAAACTGGGATTCCTCTGCTTCTTCTAGGACCAACCCAAGAGTCAATGTTTCCTCTACCTCAGCAAAGCCTGAGATGACCGAACTCACCCGCATGATGACTGAAATGAGCAAAAGTATTATGCTTCTCGCTTAAAACCAACAACAACAACAAGTTAAAGCGGTTGCTAATCCTTGTGAAACATGCGGCGGTGCTCACTCATACACCGATTGTCCTTCAACTCAAGGAAATCCGGAAAATGTGTATGCAGCTTATGGTAATTATTCACCGGAAAATTACCAAGCTAGACAACAAGGGGATAGAAATCTGCTGATTTACCGATCCAACAATTACCTTTCACCCGGTTTTTTTCCTCAAAACCAAAACCCCGCCACCAACTACAATAGAAGCAACCAAATCCCACCAAGAGCTTCTAACCCTTATCAACCACCCACCCAACAAACCCCACCCATTAATCCCGATGTTGAAGCCACAATGAGAACCCAAGGTGAGCAAATCAAGAATCTACAAAGCCAAATAATCAATTTGAAAGGAGATATCTTGAAGCAAGGTAATGACATTAGAACCGAGGTTCGCGATAATATTCAATCCTCCTTCAGCACTCAAACGACTGAATTAAAGAATCTGTTAGCTAGTTTCTTGCCCGCCACTCAACCTTCTACTTCGAGTTCTCTACCTTCAAACACCGTCACCAATCCGCGAGCCAATGTGAGTGCTATTACTACTCGTAGTGGAGTCACCATCGTAGGACCACCAATCCCACCCCCATCATCTACACCTCCTCCACCACCATGTATCCCTACTCCTCCTACACCTAGTATTAGTGCACCATTACCGTCTCCGCCTCGTCATGCCGATGTTTCCCGGAAGGACCCTTCAACATCCCAACCTTTACCTACTACACCTTCACCTTCCCCCTATAAACCCAACATCCCATATCCTTCTCGCATAGGCAAGACCAACGAGCTAACCAAGAATGACTGTCAAGTATCGAAATATGTGAATATGCTATCTCAAATGACCATCAACATTAGCCTTGTTGAAGCACTTTGCCACATGCCGAAATTTGTCAAAGCATTCAAGGAATTGCTTAGCAAGAAGGAGAAGCTGATTGAACTCGCCAACACACGCTTAAATGAAAACTGCTCAGCAGTTATTCTTAAAGAATTACCGGAAAAGCTTGGAGATCCCGGTCGTTTTGTGTTGCCTTGCGTGTTCAACAAAACTGAAGAATTTACTGCCCTTGCTTATCTCGGGGCTAATATTAATTTGATACCACTGAGTGTTTGGAAAACACTATCATTACCCGACCTCACTCCAACAAAGATGACTCTTGAACTTGCAAACCGCACTCTCGCTTACCCCGTTGGTATAGCCGAAGACGTGTTCATCAAAGTTGGCACATTTACTTTCCCGGTCGATTTTGTCGTAGTTGATTATGAAATGGACCCTCGTATTCCTTTAATACTTGGTCGGCCATTCTTGCGAACCGGACGAGCTTTAGTGGATGTGGCCGAAGGTGAGTTAATCTTACGAGTCGGGGATGATTCAAAAGTTTTTAAAATGGGGAAGCTTACAGGCAAATCTTTTGGACGAGAATCAGTGAATATGATTAATGTGCTTGATGACTTTGTCTTCTACGACAATCCTCTACTCGACTCTTCCATCGATAATCCACTCTTTGACGATGATGTGGATGATTCTCGGTCCACTTTGGAACCTTCTCCCATTTATGATTCTCCACTGGTCTTTGATGCTTATGATGATGATTCTAGCTCAGATTCGGATGATTTTGATGATTGTACTTCTGAGTATCCCGAGATGCCCACTTTCGATGATTTTGATGAGGCCGATACTCTTTCGAGCGATTCTTCACATGATGAAGATCCTCCGCCATCACTCGATCCTACTTTGGACGATTACTCATTTGAGGAAGATTTCTCTGAATTTCTCAACACTTACTTCCCTCATGAGAGTGATGCTCCTCCTTATGACTTTGAAGTTATCATCTTGATCCTACTTTGGATTTGAAGAACATTCTATTAAAGGAGAAGAAACCGGTCGACACCGAAATCCGTTGCACATATGATTTGACACCTCTTTGTCCTCCTTCTGAGGACGAGGTTGTGCTTCTTTGCAGATCTTCTTCACACTCTGCTGAGCCTGAGTGTTATTTTCCCTTAAAGGAAAAGGTGTTCGACCCCGGTATTGACGTCTTTAAGCCATCTCAGTATCCACCTGATGAAATAAAAGGAAAAATCTTTGGAAATTTTGAAGACATGCTTGCACCACTTCATCCTTGATTCCACCGTGCTCCATCACTGCTTAAGGGAACCTTGCCTACTTTTCTTTGGCTTGCCTTGTTCGCCTTAAGCTTGTGCTATTTGATGGACGAAAACTATGTCTTTGATCCTGGGGGATATGTTTCATGCTTCTTCCGTTGATGATCAAGGTCGAGTCAGGCTAATGACTCGGTTAACAAAAATCAAGCGCTTCTTGGGAGGCAACCCATGCATCTATCTTTTCACTCTCTTTATCATAAGTGTAGGGGGGACCCTTTGGTTTGCTATTTCCACTCCTCACTTCTTAATCAGGGATTCGAGCTTCAATGATCCACTCTTGATGATTCTTGACGACTCGTGATTCCGTGTCCACTTCTTCCCGGTTCTATCCTAAACTCTTTTCGATTCACTATTTTATATTTTCTTAATATTAAAATAGGAATCTCTTTAGTTGTCTTTTCCTTAACGAGATTTAAACAAAGTGCACAATGTCCTAAGTGTAGGGGAGTTTACTCCCACATGCTTAAACATTGAGGACAATGTTTATCTTAAGTGTAGGGAAGACTTCTATCGAAGTTAAGTGGTCTTTTCCTTGTATTTGTCCTCATTTTAACCGGAAAATCAAATTTTTCGACATTTTTCAAAATTTTTGATCTATTTTGGCCTATTAGTTTTTACCTTTGTATAGTTATTTATTTTCTTTGCTAGAATAAATGTTTAATAAAGTGGTTTTAATTTTCAAACGTTGTGAATCTTTTGACTCAACCCGAGTTACTTATCTAAGTTACTCTAGCTAGTATCCTTAACATGTTTAAGTCAAGTTTTGCTAGGCTTTTATATAGGGAGCTATAAAACGTGAAAGTCTTAACTCTCACGGGTTAAGAACAAGAACTTTTCGCAAGTTCCTATAATTGATCCTAGAGAGTCGTTTATCAAGGGAACTTTAAAACACGAATTCTAAACTTAAGAATTTGCAAGATCCTATAGGCGACTCGAAAACCCAAAACTTTGATTTAATAGGCTAAGTATCCACGAGTCTCATTACTTGAGATTTTAAACTGTGGAGAACGAGAAATGATAGAGCCAATTATAAGTTCGGTATTCTTTCGTGAATTTATGTGAGTTAATTATAAGCCTATTCTCCCATCGCTTGCTAATAAATTTATTTGCTAATAAATAAGGTTGTACGATTTGAAAAGTTACTTAGCTTCTAGCCCAAGATCGTTTAAAAGTTGCTCGGTATGGATTAGAGTTCATAGCCAAGGCATAACTTATTGAAGCGGGATGCGAAGATTGGCGAGTCCGAAAAGGCCCTAACAAGGCATGAGGGCTATATTTTGTTGCTAAAGATCCAAAGTGATGTGAAGAATCATTTATCGAAAATCAATATGAAGGATCGAGACACACGACGAAAAGCAAAAACTCCCAAAAGTCATGGAGAAGTGTATCCGAAAAGACCCTAACAAGGTATGAGGATAAATAGATCCAAGTCATAAAAGGAGGCGGATCGTTGTATATCAAAGTCCAAAATAAATATTGGAGAAAAATGAGGAAGTCGTGGTCCAAGTATGAATCTCTCAAAACTTCAAGTGAAGAAATTCCATTATGAAGAGAAGACCATAATTTCATGAACATCTCTCAAGGTTTGAAGTATGAAGTCGCTGCCAAATATCGGTCCGAGAAAGGTCTCAAATCGCGAAGCGAGTTATGCCAAGATATGAACTTTATGAGGTCCCGAGAAGCAGTTTTAGAAGATTTTGTCCTTTAGCTAACTATTGATTAAATCGTTCACTTTATTTTCAGACTTAATAACTATCGAAATAAGTCGAAAATGCATCTTCGTGATCATTCAAGACAAATAATAAAATATAAGAGATACCCATAGGAATAAGGGAGTCTAAGTGAGTAATTGGCCCATATGAGTTCGTGATAGTTTACTAACTTATAATAACAATGATCTCGTTTTTAAGCTTGGTTTGGAGAAAGTGAAAACTTGAGGATGATGATTATTCATGACACTTCCAAAACCCAAGGTATGCTTTTGATTTCTTTACTTTGAATGTTTATAGTTTCTATTTCTTTAATAAAGGCCAACGTGGATTGATTATAATGAAAAATGTAAACGTGCTTTGTAACTAATGCATTGCATGAGGACATTGCAATGGTCAAGTGTAGGGGATTTGATAGGTGTGTAAACACCCATCTTTTCTACCACTTAATTACAATAATAACCGGACCAAAACGTGTATTTTATGTCTTTTATGTCGGAATTATGCGTGGTTTGTGTTTTTGTTGTGATTTAGGACGAAAAGGTGAAAAGTGGAGAAAACACGGGAATTCACGAGCATTTACGGACTTTTATTGAAGAAAAAGATGAAAGACGAAGTCAAGAAGTCAAGAGTGCAAAAATACGGAAGTCCAAGACCAATTCTGAAGATTTATCGAAGAAAAAGTCAAAAGACGGAAGTTTATCAAAAGCCGAAGAACTCAAGTCTATTTCATTGAAGAATTTAAAGACAAGTTCAAAGAGATCCCGAAGCCAAAAGTCCTTAAAGTTCAAGTTTAAAGAAGATTAGAAGAATAAAGGACTAATGATGCAAATAATGAAGATTAAAAGAAGGAGGGACCTAATCTCGCAATTAAGAAGAAATGAAGGAGGGGAGGAAGCTTCCTAATCCTCCCCTATATATAGATTAGATAGATAATCATTTTCCTGGTTGGCTAGAGTGACACTAGTTCTTCCATTTTCATTACCTTGCACATTTAAATACATGTCATTTAATTTCTTGTCCAATTTAAATACTTGTCTTGCACCTTAAATTCATTTAATTTCAAGTAAGTTCCCATTTAATTCTTGTCAATCTTTACTTTATCTTGTTAATCTCTCATCTACCTTTCTTAATTCTTGATTTTTATGTTTATGTTTGTGTTCATGTTCATGTCTTTATTTTGATCAAATGGGTTTTTGATTATTGTGGTTAAAGTGGTTTGTTTTATTGATTTAAATTGTTTGATTATGTTTACTGTTGCTTCGTTGATAGTTTAATTTAATCTTTGTGTTGATTTTGGTTGAATTTGTGTTAGATCGTGTTTACTTTGATCCCCTTGTTCTTTGGGGTTGTTTGTTTGTGTTTCTGTATTCCCAGGAAAAGTTCCGGGCCAAGGCAAGAGAGGAGTGTTCATTCGGAAGTTTGAAGTTCCGAACCAAGGGGTTTCATCCGGAACATCAAAGTTCCGGATCAAGAGTCTTCATTCGGAACTCCAAAAGTTCCGAGTCAATACTTCCGAACGAAAGTTCCGACTCAAGCATTTGTTCATTCGGAACTTAAAAGTTCCGGATCAATATACTTCATTCGGAACTTAAAAAGTTCCGGATCAAGGAGATTCATTCGGAACTCAAAAGTTCCGGATCAACTTAGAAGTTCCGGACGAAGGACAAAGTTCTGAATCAGCCAGATCTTCCGAACCAAGTTCCGGGTCAATAAGTTCCGAATCAAGAGTGTTTCATTCGGAAGAAGTTCCGGATCAACATCTTTTTATTCATTCGGAACTTAAAAAAGTTCCGAATCAAGGGCTAAGTTCCGGATCAAGCTAGTTCATTCGGAAGTTTTGAACTTCCGAATCAAGGGTTCTGTAAGTTAATTTTTCAGTCTTTCTTTTTAAATTTCAGTCTTTTATTTTCAAGCCTTACTTTTCCCGCCTTTATTTTAATTGCACTTTAAGTTTATTGCCTTAGCTTTATTTTATCCTTGCCTTAGTTTAAGTTTTAGTCGCGTTTTAAGATTGCCTTAGTTAGATTTAAGTTTGCGTTATTTACTTTAGTGCCTTTTAATTTCAGTCACGTTTTTAAATACTTGCACCATTATTTTAAGTAGACTTAGATTTACTTTAATTGCACTTTTACTTTAAAGTTTCGCACTTTTATTTAAAAACAACAAAAAATATTTGTTTCACCAACGAACAATAGAGTCACATAGAGAGCCTAGATCAATTCGTTAAGATACCGAGAACAACAATTGAACCTAGCAAAATTTCAACATTACGTTCATGTTTATTTTCACTTTTACGTTTACGTCTCGTTCGCACTATGATGCTGTTTCAGTTCATCTTTTATGCTATCACGTGATTTAAGCTCACGTTTGTGTTCATAACATTATTCACGATCAAGTTCGTATGCCATTTCACGATACACGTTTCTCAGTTTATTACTGAATACGGTTACATATAGCTTGAGAAATCATACTCAAGTTTAGCACAACTATTCCATAACCAGGCAGGCGTTTCACATCTCAGTCCGTATCGTTTGGCATTCATTCCTCAGTCAGCAATACGTTCATGATATGTTCTAGTATCACGCCCACAGTATGTTTCACATATCACATTCATGATATATTTCATGCACAGCGTTCCTCTTATGATCACGAACCACGTTCACAATTGCTCACGTAGCACGTTCATAATTGTTCACGTAGTTCGTCCCTTTATGTTTGCAACAGCTTGTTCAGAGATATAAATGTTATCTTTGCAGAATACTTGTACGTACCGTTTCATGTATACTGCATGCTATGGTTTTTCATTTTGTTAGATTCAGAAAATCCATCTTAAATATGGAACCAGAAACTATTCAGCATCGTCGGGACAGGGTCATAAGAACCAAGATTTTCATTATGTTTAGACCTTTGAAGGAATCGTTTCAAGCAGGAAGCTACTCGAAACGGAGGAGTCCATCCAGACCTCTCATCACTTTCCCTCCAATAAATCCAGTTAAGTTCTTTCAGTCAGGTTACGTTCAATGTCCTCTTCAGCCATGTCACGTTACATGATCACTTCAGTCATGTCATGTTATACCTATCAGCAACATTATGTCTTAATTAGAAGATGAATTATCCTTCAGCTTACATATCTTTTCAGCTTATGTGTCCTTTCAGTTCTCATAACTTCAACAGCTAATTACCTTTAATTCAGGGACGAATTTTCTTTTTAGAGAGGGAGAATTGTAAAACCTAGTATAATCGTGTGCTTAATTCGGGACGAATTATTCTTTTTAGAGGGGAAAAATTGTAAAACCCGTATTTTAAATCAGAAGATTAAATACGCGGTTTAATTTAATAAACGATTTTTTAAACAGAAATAGCACGCTGGAATAATATAGCAACTACGTTAAAAAAAATTAAAGGGGCCGGATTTACACATTTATATAAAAAAAGAAAGAATTAAGGAAAGAGGCCAAAAGGGCCGGTTTTGGTTTATTGGAAAAAAAAGGAAAGAAGAGTGAAGTTGGGCCAAGCCCACTTGTACACAAAATAAACCGAGACTTAACCCTCTCCCATAATCAGACGAAAAAAAATAAACAGGAAGAACTAGGGTTCTTGAGGGCCGCCGGCTGTAGAGAAAATAAAAGGATTTTTGGGTTCGATTCATCATTGTTAATCCGTGTGTGATCATCCATCTCTATAATCAACGTAACCGTAATTACACACTTTTTCTATCTTAAATTCTGTCACGTTTTTCATTTAATCCTTGTGTTTTCAAAAGAAATCAGTGAGTAATCTTGTAAATTCAACAATGTGATCCGCGTTTGTTTTTGTACAAAGGAAACCGAGAGCACGAAGCTCTCGGTGGGCATTTGGGTGTACAACCGAGAGTTTAAGACTCTCGGTGATGGTTCCTAGCCCAACCCTGATCATCAAACCACCACAAACAAGGGTGTAATACATGTGTAAGTGTGTCGGGTTTTGCTTGGTTAAGGAAACCAAGACCTTAAGGTCTCGGTGATCCTTTCTCTTGTGCTCAGCCGCGAACCAAATCAAACAGGGGGGTAACGAGCACTAAGTGAGTGTTTGGTTTGAAAACAGTGGATAAATAACATGGTTCGGTGTTGTTGTTTATACAGCCGCAACAAAACAAATAGCCATCAGGAGTGGTTAGTTCTTAACAGGGGGTGTTTGGGATTAATTCAGAAAAAGGGGTGTTTGGGTCTGAGAACAAAACATTAACAGTGGTAACTCTGAACTAACAGTGGGAACCATGAACTAACGGTGGGAAACATAACACAAGCAGTGGGAAAAATGCATTGGCAGTGGGAAAATAAACAAAACAGTGGGAACCATGAATTATTCAAATTGGTAAATTATTTTATAAATGAGTTTTATAAATAAATTAAATATATTGTCTAGTTTTATTAATCTAATTAATAAAATTAAATTAATTCTAGCTTTATCATATTTTATCCTATTAAAAACTTATGACTTATAAATAATTTAATTTAAAGATATTAAATTAGAAATATTTCTAAATTAGGAAACTTTCTAATTATAACGAGTTACTATTATAGTAATTTCAGATTATTCTTTATACAGTAATCAGAAATACAGAGTACATTAAATCAGTAATATTTAGGAACAGTCAGAATTTAGTAGATTATATACAAATAGTAATACAAGTATAAATTAAATCAAACGAAAACAGTTAAGAGCAGTAAAATATATAACATCAGTCAACTTATTTTCGCGTACGTTATTTATGTAGCAACCATGAAGTCGGATAGATCTTTCAGCTTTCAGTATTATTTCATTACTGGACACGAGGTACGGATTTTCCGTCCTTTCAGTAAGGACTTCCTTTTTATGCATGATTAGGATTCCCCGTCTTCAGCCAAATGTTTTTCCCCAGTATATGTTTAAGCTCATCAGTAATCATGTTAATAACTAAATAAATTGTCTGAGCATTATATACAAGCATGACCAGTTTATGTACTAGTTACGGAGGTACCGTAATCCTGGCACTAGAGGCACCGGTGTCGTGACTCACATGCAGGAGAGTGATATCCTGCATCGTCCCACTCATGTTCAGTTTGGCCATTTTATAAGTATGTTTAGTGGGGCGTATGGATGCATCCTAGGCTTATCAGTTTACAAGTTATCAGGGTGAATGTGGTGTGTGCTCTACATCCTTCACATTGGAGCTGATCCCTCCACCCAGCAGAGTAGTTAGAGGTCACCCCTCTACAGTTATTTAGAGGTCACCCCTCTACAGCATGACGAGGTCACCCCTCCAGTTATTCATGCACCGTAGTTACAACACATGACCTATATAAGCTCTGGCAATTAAAATACAGTAAATGCATGTTTTCAGATTTAACAGATAACAGTTCATCTTTATTATTTCATAAATCAGACTTTACAGATTGTACACAGATTTCCGCTGCAACTTTACTTATCAGTCTTACAGCTCCAGTATTTTATCATCTGTTTTATTTCACTAATTCCTTATCATGCTCTATATCCGTTCACTGAGCGTTATGCTCAGCCGTAGTTCTTTCATGTTCTAACGGCAGGTACACCATGACGCTCTTAGGATTCTGAGAGCACGTGCATTGAAAGGAAGCTATCCGGACTTTTTACTTTATGTACTTCTTACATTATTCTGCTTATTTGGACATTGTTTAGTCCTTTCCTTCAGTATTTTACTTTTTATGTTTTGAGCTTATGTTTGGATTACCGATGTTTGATTCCGGTATTTTCTTTATGGTCAGTTAATGTTTTAGGACATTTACCTTATGCTTTGATGACACGCCATAAATACACGTAATCGTCCACTTATCTAAGTAAGGTGTTACAGAGCGTTTACTAGAAGATTGACCTTAGGTCTGGTTATCACCAATTGAGAGTCCGTGAGGAAGATGTTGCAAAGACTGCTTTTAGGACTAGGTATGGACACAATGAGTTCCAAGTGATGCCATTCGGTTTGACAAACGCACTTGCTGTGTTTATGGACCTCATGAACCGGGTGTGTAAACCTTATTTGGACAAGTTTGTCATTGTGTTCATCGATGACATACTGATTTACTCAAGGAATGAGAAGGAACATGAGGAACATCTTAAGATAATACTGGAATTGCTTAAGAAGGAGGAATTGTACGCTAAGTTCTCGAAGTGTGATTTTTGGTTGCCAAGAGTAAAATTTCTAGGTCACGTTATTGATAGCAAGGGGATTCACGTTGATCCTGCCAAGATTGAGTCAATTAGGGAGTGGACTGCTCCTACGACACCGACTGAAATTCGCCAATTCTTAGGACTCGCCGGATACTACCGAAGGTTCATCGAGGGATTCTCGAAGATCGCGAAACCATTGACGAAGTTGACCCAAAAGAAGGTGAATTACGAGTGGGGAGATAAGGAGGAATTAGCATTCCAGAAGTTGAAACAAATGTTGTGTAGTGTGCCTATTCTATCGTTACCAGAAGGATCGGAAGACTTTGTGGTCTACTGTGATGCATCAGCAAGAGGATTGGGAGCTGTGTTGATGCAAAGGAAGAAAGTTATCGCCTACGCGTCACGACAACCGAAAACACATGAGAAAAACTACACTACGCACGACTTGGAGCTAGGAGCGGTAGTATTTGCCTTGAAATTATGGAGACACTACTTGTATGGAACCAAGTGTGTCGTCTATACCGATCACAAGAGTTTACAACATATTCTTGATCAGAAGGAAGTGAACATGAGACAACGTCGATGGATCGGGTTGCTCAGCGATTATAACTGTGAAATCCGCTACCACCCTGGGAAGGCCAATGTAGTGGCGGATGCGCTAAGTAGAAAGGAACAATTAATGACACATAGAGTTAGATCGTTAGCTATGGTTATCAATCCGAACTTACTTGTGCAAATTCGTGAAGCACAAACTGAAGCCCTTAAGCCTGAACAATATGAAGCTGAGAAATTAGGAGGAATGGTTACTAAGAAATTGGAGACTAGCACTAATAGAACGCTATGTCTGAATGGTAGAAGTTGGTTACCACGGTTTGGAGGACTAAGGGACGTGATTATGCACGAGTCGCATAAATCTAAGTATTCGATTCACCCAGGATCTGACAAAATGTATCAGGATATGAAGAAGCTATATTGGTGGCCAAATATGAAAGCTGAAATTGCTACGTATGTAGGGCAGTGTCTGACTTGCGCTAGAGTGAAAATAGAACACCAAAAACCATCTGGATTGTTGGTTCAACCTATAATTCCAATGTGGAAGTGGGAAAACATAACCATGGATTTCATAACTAAGCTACCTAAAACAACCAACGGATACGACAGAATTTGGGTAATTGTGGATCGACTTACGAAGTCTGCACACTTTTTGGCTATGAAGGAAGATGATTCAATGGATAAGCTTACGAGACATTATCTGAAGGAAGTAGTCGCAAAACATGGGATACCGATCTCAATAATTTCTGATAGAGATGGTAGATTTACTTCGGAATTCTGGAAATCACTTCAGAAAGCGTTGGGTACGCAATTGGACATGAGTACTGCTTATCCCCCGCAGACTGACGGACAGAGTGAGAGAACTATTCAAACGCTGGAGGACATGTTGCGTGCTTGACTTTGGGAAGCAATGGGACAGACATTTGCCTCTAGTTGAATTCTCTTACAACAATAGTTATCATACCAGTATTAAGGCTGCACCGTTTGAAGCGTTGTATGGTTGTAAATGTCGCTCGCCTGTGTGTTGGAGTGAGGTTGGGGATAGTCATCTCACTGGCCCTAAACTCATTCATGAAACAACTGAGAAGATTGTTCAAATCAAGAGCCAAATTTAAGCAGCCCGTGATCGTCAGAAGAGTTACGCCGACATTCGACGTAAGCCTCTCGAATTTCAAGTGGGAGACAAAGTGATGCTAAAACTATCGTCTTGGAAAGGTGTGGTACGTTTTGGCAAGCGAGGAAAGCTGAACCCCCGTTATATTGGACCTTTCAAAATTCTGGCAAAGGTTGGAACCGTAGCCTATCGTCTCGAATTACCGCAAGCGTTGAGCCGTGTGCACAGCACTTTTCATGTGTCGAACTTGAAGAAGTGCCTATCTGATGAGACACTCGTTATACCATTGGAGGAACTCCGAATCGACGACAAGATGCAATTTGTCGAAGAACCTGTTGAAATCATGGACCACGAGGTTAAACGATTGAAGCAGAGTCGTATTCCAATCATCAAGGTGAGGTGGAATTCTAAACGTGGACCTGAATTCACTTGGGAGCGTGAGGATCAATTTCGCAAGAAATATCCGCAACTCTTTGACAGCTCTAGAAACCGTGACACTCCTAAGCTTTGAGGACAAAGCTTCTCTATCAAGGGGATGATGTAACACCTGGTAATTTCCCTTACTTTGTAAAATGAATATTTTACCCTTTGACTTTTTATTTAGTCAACTATGTGATTTAACTGTGTTGGAACTGGGAATATTTGGAAAGTTATCCCGCGTTTTCTAAAAAACAGTTTGATGACGAGTAATGACTTGACACTGTGCTCAGTCATTATTCTGAACATTTTCTGTGAACCTGACCAAAGTGCTGAGACGGTCAATGAATTGACGATGATCCATGAGATTATTCGTTATTTGTGAATTTTGTGCTTAACTGTTCAGTTTTTAACAGCGTAATCGTATTTTCTTAGGCAGCGTATTTAAATATTTCTGTATATGTTTATATATGCATGTATTTTAGTATTTTGGCTATTTATAGTAATAAATCGTATTTACTGTGAATATTTAATTAACGTATCGTGTTTTCGTATTTTACGTCGTTTTTACGTTTAACCGTCGTTAGCATGCATAAAATACTTTATAAATTATAAAATGTCAGTTTTCTTCGAAAAATCGTAAATTTAATATATTTCGTCAAATTTTTAAGTTTTACGTAACTTTAAACTTAACTATATACTTTTTAATATTTACCTAAAACTAACTAACCTTTTTACCTTAAACCTTTTAACTAATTACCATGGTAAAATTTTTGAATAATTTACCCCATGTGGGACCCCCCATAACCGGCCAAACATCACACACATGCATGATGCACCAAGTTTCTACTCCTTACCCTTTTAAGCTTAACTTACATAACCTTACATCTTTTAACTTATTACCCCATTAACCTTAATATCACCTCACCATTATTCACTCTTTCACTTCACTCAAAAAAAAAACACACACTCTCTTTGTCTCTCAAAACACACGGCATAAAACACACACCATTTTCCACCATTGTTGATTTTCTTAAAGCTCCATTTTAAGAAGAATTAACACAAAATAAATACATCCTAGAGTTTGTACAAGCATAAAGAAGAATGGTTTTTCTTTGTTTGTTGATTTGAGTAGTTTTTGGTTGAAGTTATAGAAGTAGAGTTCTTGTTGATTATTAGTGGGTTAGAGCGTAGATCGGGTTGTTGTGATTACGTAGAGTCGTTACTCAAGGTTACTTCTTAAACCTTTTTCATCTTTTCATTTTTCTTGCATAATCTTTGTAGATCTATGCATGCATGTTACTCATCAACTATTTTCTTGAAATAAAATGAGAAAAACTATTTTTGGTCATGAAATATATTAAATTTATGATTTTTTCGACGAAAACTAACATTTTATAATTTATAAAGTATTTTAGGCATGCTAACGACGGTTAAACGTAAAAACGACGTAAAATAAGAAAACGCGATACGTTAATTAAATATTCACAGTAAATACGATTTATTACTATAAATAGCAAAAATACTAAAATACAGGCATATATAAACATATACAGAAATATTTAAATACGCTGCCCAAGAAAATACGATTACGCTGTTAAAAACTAAACAGTTAAGCACAAAATTCACAGATAACGAATAATCTCATGGATCATCCCATTCATTGACCGTCTCAGCACTTTGGTCAGGTTCACAGAAAATGTTCAGAATAATGACTGAGCACAGTGTCAAGTCATTACTCGTCATCAAACAGTTTTTCAGAAAACGCGGGATAACCTCCCGGTTCCAACACAGTTAAATCACATAGTTGACTAAATAAAAAGTCAAAGGGTAAAATAGTCATTTTACAAAGTAGGGAAAATTACCAGGTGTTACATTAAAACGATACTTACGTTATAAAATTAATAAATGATAAATTATCGTCATTTAGATAAACGAACACGTTTTTCGTGTTTACAAGTCATATAAATACTCCATTGTATTGGAGAAATTATTTTAAGATCAATGAAGCGATTTTCGTGAAATGAATTTACTTTTATAGAACTCGAACGAATCCCGAATCGTGTATTAACGGAAGTATAATATAAGTTACACTTTAGTCCCTACACTACTAGGAACCTTGCACTTTGTATTTAACTAATACATATAAAAAGGAGAATAAGAGTTTCACCCTCATTTCACAGTAACCCTAATCCTAAACTTAAACACACACTCCTCCCTCCTCTTTGGCAACCGCCACTTTTCTGGCGAGGATTCCGGCCACCTATGAATATTTCCGCCACCATCTATGAGTTATAGATCGAGTAGATCTATGATGCGCATCACCACTGTTATGGCCTAAACAACACAGTCGTCACCACCTTAGTGGCTCCTAGCCACCACCGTGACGCCATAATCATCACCACCATCTTCGCATCCACTGTTCATCATATTCGTGGCTTCAGCCACCACAGCCAATAGCAAACCAATGTGGTGCCTTGTGACCACCACCTCCAGCCGTCACAACTCTCGTCCGTTGATGTGCCATCCAAGAACCACCAGGTTCATTTGCTGCACCACCACCTCTGTGTCCTCCACAGCCGTGGCATCACGACCACTATCTCCATCACCATCGCAGCTCCTTGCTGCTAGCCGTCATCTTCCAAACAGTGGCTCATCCGCCACTGCTGAGACCCTCACGCCACCAACAGCCCTCCACCCGCTGACCAAAGCCGTAACACCACCTGTGCACCACCATTACGTGATCTTCATAGCCTTCAAGGGTGTTTGTTGCTGCATTCACAGGCCCACCAAGGGCGTTTGGATCTGCAGTTAACAGCCACCCTAAAGGGGCGTTTGCTTTGGGTAGAAATACACAGGGTGCGTAGGTTAGCGTCAATTCAAAGGAGTATGCTTGCATCTACGGGAGAGAACAACATGCAGGAGTGTTCGATGACGATCCAGGTTAAGGGGTGTTCGTTGGGTTCGGTTTGCTGTAGCCGCAAAGGGTGTGTTTGGATCTACAGTTTATGGCAGAAAGAAGGGGGTTTTTGGATATACAGTTAACAACAAGAAGAGGGGCTGTTTGGATCTGTTGTTGGAGCCACATGCATGGCGGTTAGAACGAATATGGGAGCTGTAGCATCGAAAATGTTTGGATCTGCTAGTTACGGTGCGTTTGGGACTGCAGAATGGTGTTACGGAGCGTTTGGGACTGCTGATGACATGCATGTTGCTGATAACGGAGTGTATGGGACTGCTGATGATGGCAAAGGCATGTTAGAATACGAGTTTGTAATGATAGGGGTATGCCTTGTTGTAACGTAAACTTACATGTAGTATTTCCCACCGTTAGTTGTAATCTTCATACCGTTAGTACATATTACCAACTGACCACTTTATGTTTGCCACTGTTAATGTTATACAAACTAACTTACCACCGTTAGTTGTTATATTAACAAAGTTGCCACTGGTAGCTTTAAAGTTACCACTGGTAGCATAAAACTATCCACGGTTTTCATGTTGTTCCCACTGTTTTTATAAGGTAGCCACTGTTTTCAATAAAGTACCCACTGTTAGCTTTTATTAGCCACTGTTGGTACACAAAAACTATTTTAATAGTTTTAGGATAAAAATATTATATTTTTATCAACGGGAGACGTGTTTTAAATCAAGATTTAATTAATAATAGTTTATTAATTATTTTTGGAACACTATAAACTATTAAATAAATTTAATAATTTATTTATAAAGACTACAATGAAATACATGTTTTATAAACATCGGGGGTACGTGGAAACAGTGAATGGACAACATGCACACTTAAACATCATCAAAACAGTATATATGTATTAATTAAATATAGTGTTTTAACAAGAATAAACGTACAACCAATTAAACTACATGCATTTATTATTTATGCATATACTGAGACCTACTTAATTGCTTAGGTATTTGATGTAATATGTGCTTTATGATTTGTATACTTGATCATCCTCGAGCTGTATTATACAAGTGAGTTCATAGCCTCGCATTTTAAATCTTTTTATAATTTTTCTAACCCGCGAGGGGGAGACATGCTATTAAATAACTGAAACTTGTTTGAAAATATAACTATAATTTGTTTTATAGAACGTAGATTGAACTGTAACCTTTTTTGACAACATGATTGATAATTCTTCTATAGAACGCAAATTGAACTGTTATATTTAATTACATTTGCCTATTGTAGAAACTGTTAAATTATGGGAAATTGCCCGAATGTTATAAATAGATCTATTTGGGATTGACCATCCCTATCTGGGTGAGTCATGCTCACTGTGCCTTGGTCGGGACAACAGATGTATACCATGTTGGAACTGGGGTTGGGTGTCTTTTTGTAGGACACTACGTTCTCATCTGTTAAGGACTATGGAAGGTTAAGCTTCGGTTTTGAAAATAGGAAGAAATGTAATTACTTTGTAGTATATAGCTTTGTGCAATAGTACTATCTGTAAGGTTTGCATTCCTAAACTTAAGTTTATATAGTTTAGCACATTAATGAATGGAATAATTGGACACTTTGAACTTGATTTTTATAATCAAATATTAAACAGAACTAGGTAGGAAATTTAAAGTTCTAAACTATGATTTTACCCAAAACTCTATGAATTCACCAACTTTATGTTAACTGTTTTAAGCATTTTTTCCCAGGTTCTTAAGCAAGATTATATGAGCATTGGCTGAGCATCATCTAGGAGCATATAAATGACGGGGGATTTATCATCTTATTGGGATATTTCTAAAAAATGATATTCAACGATTTGAATGATTGTACCAAATTAATGTTTATATCAATTGTATTTCAAAAATCATATAATTATGATCTGTGCTTTATAAGCTATTTGCTCATCGATCGACCATTGTGATACCCGCTTTATGGGGGTGTTACAGAGAATGGTATTAGAGCTATAGTTATAGCGAACCAGATAAATTTTTAAATAAAATAAGAATAAAAATATTTTTCTTTTATTTAAAAGCTGGACTATAACTTTACAAAAATATTGTTGGGGATTTTTTTTGGGACATACTTAGAGAGCATATAGCATAGAGAGCATGCATAACTATATGATTTAAGTGCGCATTCATTATTCTATGCATTAATTGTTGATGGTATTAGATGATAACTCTGTACGTATTTACGTATTATGACTATTTAATGTTTATTATAGAAATATTAAAATACTCAAGTTATTTAATGAAACAAATAAACATGTCATGTTAGTAGGGAGCTTTATACTAAAGATGTTCCATATCGATGTTACGTTTTGACTAAGTGGTTGGGTTTACGATTTAAAGTGCCCTCACTCCTCAAACGTTTATAGAATGGCTTCTGAAGTATGATGGCCCGAACAATGCATTATAACCACGAACAATCTAATACATAACAAACCATTGGAATTATTCAAATGGAAATTTCAATAAAATCTTTGGAAACATTTGGAAATCTAACAGAATCTCTAGAACTCGTTAGAAAATCTAAGAAGATTTTTAAGTCTCTAAAAATCTAAATAGATCTATCTATTTTACTCAATCTTGGAAAAATCTAAATTGAATTTATAAAAATCTAACTGAATAATATACGTCTTGCAAAACCTTGGGGGAAATCTAAACTAGACTTTATAAATCTTTGGTAAACCTAATTAGATTTTATAAATATTTAAAAATCTAACAAAATGTTTGGGAAATCTACAAATTCGTTATAAAATTTTAAGGTATCTTATAATCTTTGGAAATCTTTGGTAAACTTAACTAGATTCTATAAATCTTTGAAAAATCTAAAATTAGATTTTTTAAGAACTTGACTAAATCCTGTTGAACTTATAACAAACTTGTAAAAACCTAGATCTTATAGACTTTAAAGTTTACTTTTAACCAAGCAATAAACCTAGATTTCATAATGAAAACACAGGGGAAAACAAATATAGCTTGGGCTATCTGATTCATTTTTGAACTTGTAATAAACTATGAACTTATAATGAACCTAGATCTTAATTTTTGGGACCTTGTAAATTAAATGTAAACATAAAGCAAGATTGAACTTTATTTTGAAACACTATAAATGATACTAGACATGGGTTATAAGCTCATCTTAAAGTTTATGACTAACATGCAAACTAATAACTAACTTGGAACTTATTTGAAACACACGGAGATAAAACATACCGTAGGTTTTTAATCTCTATTTGGGGATCTAGACTTAGTCTTTATAAACCAGTGATAAGCTTGTAAGGTTTCATAAACTTCACGCCTAGATAAATGGTTAAGTATTATTAATAGACTAGTTAAGCCCATGCAACAATAGCCCCCAAACTTGAATAGGCCCAATACAATATATCCGAACCATTAACTAAACCCAATAGGCTACCTAATGCCTAGTAAGCCCACTTAGCAAACCTTGAATTATTAATGGACTAAAATATATTTAGGCCCATTAGGAAGCCCATTAGGCCCATTTATTGTCTTATGGACCTATGTAGTAAAAACTTGTAATATTAATGGATCTAAAAATGTAATTAAGAAATCCTTAGTTCATAAAAATTATTAATGGATCTTGTAAGCTCAATAAGGGTTTGGAAAGCCCATTAGCTCTTTTGGCACATTGAATAAGCCACTTAGTGCTTTTATACTTGAATAAAGTTTTTATACCAAAAATATAACTTATAAAAACTTTTGGACTAAAAATGTCAAAATTATAAAACTTATGGATTAAGATAGTAACATTTGAAACTTGTTTTAATGAAACAGGATTTACAACGACTAATATTCTAAATATTTGAAAGTTTAGGGGATAATAAATGCCATTCATGACTTATTAGACCTTAAGGACAACTTTTGTAAATTATTGGAAGTTAAATTGTCATTTTATGACTCTAGGGACTAATTGTGTAATTAGCTGAAACATTTAGAAGCCCTAAGGATTGTTTCGCCACTTATTGGAAGTTATAGAACCTAACCTTAACTAGAAGGACAATTTTCACCATCTCCCGAAAATACTAGAAACCCTAACGACTAAAACTGTTAAGAACCGAAAAGTGTACATTTGGTAAAATATAGAGGGACTTGTTTTGCCAATAACCGAAACTTAAGCAAACCCTAGAACCATTATTTCATTTAGTGTATTAGAACTTGAGCGAATCCTAAACTAAATGGACTAGAAACGTCATTTTCTGAAACTTGTAAACAAAGGGTTATTATTTAACTTGCGAACACTTTGGGGACTTTAAATTAAATTAAAAAAGGTATTATTACTTTATATAAACTGTTCATATAAGTTATGAAAATTTAATGTACGTAGATTATAAAAGTAAAATACAACCATTATAAGTAAAATACTTTTACTTAAACAGTATTATTAATAACAAATTTAAATGGACGTTGTTAATACTTGTACAACGACGTATTTAACTAGAACACAGTAACGTTAATAAACTGTCTAAAAATGAGTTGATAATGTAACAAAATCCAAATAAATCCTATAAATATTATATTAAGATTTTAAAATCCTACACGATTGACGGTAAATCAGTTTGAGCTTATATGCTGATTATTTTCTTATAATTAATTGATAACTATTGTAATATAGTCTTATATTATAAGTCTCCGATTGAACCGTTTTGGTTTTATAAACCATTGTACACAATGACTCTAGAACTTAATTATTACCACCTTCTTATAATTTCACGAAGTGTTATTTCCTACTTGAGCATACTATCTTTACATAGTTATTTGATGAATAGGAACCGGTTAGTCTATTCTGACTACTAGGATAACTGATGGGCCACTTAATGAACACGGATTTAAAACAACAATACATGTTAGATCATTTAACAACAGACTAGGGAGCATTATCTCGTGCACAACATTTTATTGAATGTTTGAACTTGCTTCTATGTGTATATATTTGTATATATATACCTTATTAGAAGGAATTATATTATACAATGCCTATGCTTATGATTGTAATATATCATTATATTATATATGAACTCCTTGTTTGATGCGTGCTCTTGCGCACGTTATCGCGCGTCAACATTTATTTTCTCTCGCTTATGATTTTGTACGTATATCTACGGAATACGACTTATTAATGACATATATACGTTTGCTTTTAATAATATCATGTGGTATTATTTGGATAAGTTTGCCTCTTTAAATGATGCGGTGGAACTCAAAATCAAGGTACTTATGATCCTATATTTTACATATGGGACCTAAGTCTCTTGATCCTAAGTTAATTATGATTTCGTCTCAAGACGGTATGGGACGTCTAAAGGTGAAATCATAAGTCACGGACCACAAGTTTATTTATAATTTCGTATTAAGATGTTATGGGACGTCTGAAGATGAGGGATTATAAATAAACGGGATGTATAGTATCTTAATAATATCTATTATCTTAGACATTATATTTATCCTAAATAATAAGCCTTGTCGGGAATATTTAGGTAAGGTGGGCTATGAAATCCTTATTGAAACGAGTGAGGACGCTTGTTCGTTTGAATAAAGAAATCACAGGTCACCGAATGGATTTATAAATTTCACCTTACATAGATAAGGGCGCTTATCGATGTAAATAGAAATTTATAATCACACAGGCTTAAATATATTCGACATGACTCATTATTGATATTAATTTATGTATCCGGCTATGTAACGTATCCCTTTTTGACTCGCGATTTCCTCCAGTAATATCTTATCATTAAGATAACTTATATTTGATGTCATTACATCCTCATCTAGAAACCTAAGGAAGATTAGTATTCATCTCTTTTGGATCATAGCATTGTGCGCTTGATTTTTGGCTTAACCTTAACCCCAAATATCACTTCCGCTGCAATTTCTTCCGCTGTAGTTGACCACGTTAGGGGTGTCCATCTTCCATTGCGTTTGACCCCGTTGGGGTGTCCATTTTCCGCTGCATATTGAACCCTTTTGGGGTGTTATTTTCCGCTGCATTCGACCCTTTTGGGAGTGTCCATTTCCGCTGCATTTTGAACCCTTTGGGGGTGTACATATCCTCTACAATTGAACCCTTTTTGGGGGTGCCTACTTCCGTTTCATTTGACCCCTTTGGGGTGTCACAGAGAATAAAGCTGGTTTATCTGCCATGAGGAAACGAAACCTCAATCATTCGAGGAGACGATAACATAGAACTTATCAACACTAGACTTAGTGTCATTTCTTCTACCGAAGCCCATAAATACTTGGTAAGAGGATGCCCTATCTTCTTAACCCACATTTCTTAAATCGACGAGGAAGACAGATCCAAGCATAAAAGACATGCCCAACTCTCAATGGGTGTATTTTGTAGGGTTATGTTTGTCATCTCCCAAAAAGCGATAATGGGTGTCCAATACTCTTTTGGACAATCTTCTTCCTCTTCGGATCCAATTAGTTCGACAATACCTTTGTCCAACAAGCCCTGAAATGAATGAGTTCCACCTTTTAGAAGTCGAAATTTGTGCAATATTTGGAACCACCAACAGTAGATGCATGACCCTTTCAGCATCTCACCAGGGATACACACTTCTTTATTCTTGGTATCTTCTTTGATTTCCATCATTTGAAGTACTTCTTCTATATGCAACTTATGCCCCAGCTCAGTCACAAATGAAGCAGATTCTTTGCAACTTCTTACCCAAGCAACACCAACAATAATCTTAGCCATTTCGCTGAGTGAAGCTTGGTGTCAAACTAATGTTTGCTTTCCACAGGCTAGAAGTATATCGGGAAGCCCTTCGCGTGAAAACTGTTGACGCAAGAGCGATACCAGCCAAAACTATATTTCTAACTTGACATTGCATAAGCCTATTAAAGCTTAATAGACTTAAAGATCTCTTGAAGAACTAGTAGAAACATTATTGAACTGTTCTAAGCTTATCAAGACACATTGGGGCCCCGGAGGTACATCTAAGTAAAACCAAGACTTAAAGACGAGTTTGTCCTAGTCAACCCAACCTTGTAAACTTAAAACTTGAGTTCACAAGATTACACGCTCAAGAAAAAGTGCCCTCACTTGTTCCCTGAACAAGTAACTTCACCTTCAGCTTCACGAATGAAGCTAAAATAACAGGTAGGTAGTGTAAAACCCCTAAAAATTTTGGGTTTTACACATGTCACCGGCTTCATTATTGTTATCATTCATCATACCATATTGTAATGAACTACCTTTACAATGTATCATCACAAGACTTATTGTGTTTTGACGAATGATTTCTTAAAACTCCAAATGACTCGTGAATTGTGCATGACAGCTGGAATACAACCCAGAAGCTTATCATGATGTACAAAAGATCTGGTACATCTACTCAAATCTTGCCTAGCAGGTCCTGTGGATGTGGCTGGTGCTTGTAGGGCTGGTAAGACTGCAGGTGCCGACAGGGTACTCTCCAATGCTTGTATAAGCCAATCAGGACTCCTTAAGCAAACTGAGTAGAATCAGCAAGTGGGATCGCAGTCTACCAACGACTCCTATAAGGTAGGCGGTCTCTGCTGTCACTCCATCGTGACGAACAGCTGCAAGATCAAAGAAGTGGACAAGGACTGCCCTTGTGCAGCAAGAGAAGTGTGGGTCTTATGTTGAAGGCTACCTCCAAGATGTGAATATGCTGATGGAGGTAGTAGTTCTCCTCCAACAACCATTGTAAGGCCTCGTCGGTCGTGGCCCAAAAACCTCGTGCTATCTGGGCATCTGCCCATATGGTCCAAGAAAGAAAGTTTATACGCTCATGCATGACAGTGTACCCCAACAGGCTGTGGACGTTCGTCATGTCCTGCTCCTGTCTCACGGCCAAAGCAGCAATCCGAACTTGAACAGGATCAGCATGTCTAGTTCTGGAACCCTCTCCGACCTCAAATCTTGACTTATAGGTTTCTGAATGAACATCAATCGTCGTGAGCCTAACCAACTAAGTGTAGTTAACCCTACATCGACTTTTCCTAGTTGACAACTTCCTAGATTGTCCTCCCTTAACTGTCATTAATTGTTCCGCGAACTTTTACAACTTTGTCAGGTTTACGGCCAAACTTTCAGATAATTCTGTCCATCTGTAATTGATAGCAGCATCCAAATACCACTCAATCGAATGTATAGAACCACCCAGATAAAGATCTATTTGCATTGCTTTATGTTCATCCGTAATGGTAGCAGCACCCAAATACTGCTCAATCGGACTTATAGAGCGATCCGGATAACTATCTCTTTACATTGTTGGCACCACGTTTTTGAGCATGTCTAAAACGAACCTTAAGATCTATGACATCTATACCCTAACAAATCACAAAGTTTTAAAAAGCTTCGAGGACGAAGCTAAAATAACGGGGTGGTGCTGTAAAATCCACGATTTTACATGATAAAATGTAATAAAAGTCTACCCAATGATACCAGAACATTCCTCAACCTAGTAATAGTAGTCGAGTTTCGAGGACGAAACTCAAGATGGCATGTGGATAGTGTAAAACCCGAGATTTTTCGTTCATTAAATAATAATGAAGTATGTATCAAAACCCATTTTGAACAATACAAAAGTTATTGGAATTGAAAACAAGACAAAAGTCGTACAACCCGCGTACCGACAAGTTAATAATTTAATTACATAAATTATTGTCGAGAGATACTTGATAAACGATTTGATTAAATTGTTTAATATTTCATTTACCTACGGAGAGGTTAAGTGAGAAGTATCTGTATTAAAACGATACTTACGTTATAAAATTAATAAATGATAAATTATCGTCATTCAGATAAACGAACCCGTTTTTCGTGTTTACAAGTCATATAAATACTCCATTTTATTGGAGAAATGATTTTAAGATCAATGACGCGATTTTCTTGAGATGAATCTACTTCTATAGAACTCGAACGAATCCCGAATCGTGTATTAACGAAAGTATAATATAAGTTACACTTTAGTCCCTACACTACTAGGAACCTTGCACTTTGTATTTACCTAATACATATAAAAGGGAGAATTAGGGTTTCACCCTCATTTCACCATAACCCTAACCCTAAACTTAAACACACACTCCTCCCTCCTCTTTGGCAGCCGCCACTTTTCCGGCGAGGATTCCGGCCACCTATGAAAATTTCCACCACCATCTATAAGTTATAGATCGAGTAGATCTATGATGCGCAATACCACTGTTATGGCCTAAACAACACAGCCGTCACAACCTTAGTGGCTCCTAGCCACCACCGTGACGCCATAATCATCACCACCATCTTCGCAACCACTGTTCATTATATTCGTGGCTTCAGCCACCACAGCCAGCCATCACCACTCTCGTCCGCTGATGTGCAATCCATGAACCACTAGGTTCGTTTGCCCCACCACCACCTCTGTGTCCTCCACATCCGTGGCATCACGACCACTATCTCCATCACCATCGCAGCTCCTTGCTGTCAGCCGTCATCTTCCAAACAGTGGCTCAGCCTCTACTGTTGAGACCCCCGCGCCACCAACAGCCCTCCACCCGCTGACCAAAGCCATAGCACCACCTGTGCACCACTATTACGTGATCTACACAGCGATCGAGGGTGTTTGTTGGTGCATTCACAGGCCCACCAGGGGCGTTTGGTTCTACAGTTAACAGCCACCCTAAAGGGGCGTTTGGTTTGGGTAGAAATACGCAGGGTGCGTAGGTTAGCGTCAATTCATAGGAGTATGCTTGGATCTAAGGGAGAGAACAACATGCAGGAGTGTTCATTGACGATCCAGGTTAACGGGTGTTCGTTGGATTCGGTTTGCTTTAGCTGCAAAGGGTGTGTTTGGATCTACGGTTTATGGCAAAAAGAAGGGGGTGTTTGGATATACAGTTAACAGCAAGAAGAGGGGCTGTTTGAATCTGCTGTTTGAGCCACATGCATGGCGGTTAGATCGAATATGGGAGCAGTAGCATCGAAAGTGTTTGGATCTGCTAGCTATGGTGTGTTTGGGACTACAGAAAGGTGTTATGGAGCGTTTGGGACTGTTGATGACATGCATGCTGCGGATAAGGGAGCATTTTGGACTGCCGATGATGGCAAAGGCATGTTAGAATACGAGTTTGTAACGATAGGGGTATGCCTTGTTGTAATGTAAACTTGCATGTAGTATTTCCCACCGTTAGTTGTAATCTTCATACCATTATTACATATTACCAACTGACCACTTTATGTTTGCCACCATTAATGTTATACAAACTAACTTACCACCGTTAGTTGTTATATTAACAAAGTTGCCACTGGTAGCTTTAAAGTTACCACTGGTAGCATAAACCTAGCCACGGTTTTCATGTTGTTCCCACTGTTTTTATAAGGTAGCCACTGTTTTCAATAAAGTAACCACTGTTAGCTTTTATTAGACACTGTTGGTACACAAAAACTATTTAATAGTTTTAGGATAAAAATATTATATTTTTATCAACAGGAGACGTGTTTTAAATTAAGATTTAATTAATAATAATTTATTAATTATTTTTGGAACGCTATAAACTATTAAATAAATTTAATAATTTATTTATAAAGACTACAATGAAATACATGTTTTATAAACATCGGGGGTACGTGGAAACAGTGAATGGACAACATGCACACTTAAACATAATCATAACAGTATATATGCATTAATTAAATATACTGTGATAACAAGAATAAACGTACAATCAATTAAACTGCATGCATTAGTTATTTATGTATATACTGAGACCTACTTAATTGCTTAGATATTCGATGTAATATGTGCTTTGTGATTTGTATACTTGATCATCCTCGAGCTGTATTATACAGGTGAGTTCATAGCCACGCATTTTAAATATTTTTATGATTTTTCTAACCCGCGAGGGGGAGACATGCTATTAAATAACTTAAACTTGTTTGACAATATAACTATAATTTGTTTTATAGAACGTAGACTGAACTGTAACTTGTTTTGACAATATGATTGATAATTCTTTTATAGAATGCAAATTGAACTGGTATATTTAATTACATTTGCCTATTGTAGAAACTGTTAAATTATGGGAAATTGCCCGAATGTTATAAATAGATCTATTTGGGATTGACCATTCCCATCTGGGTGAGTCATGCCCACTGTGCCTTGGCCAGGACAACAGATATATACCATGTTGGAACTAGGGTTGGGTGTCTTTTTGTAGGACACTACGTTCTCATCTATTGAGGACTATGGAAGGTTAAGCTTCAGTTTTGAAAATAGGAAGAAATGTAATTACTTTGTAGTATATAGCTTTGTGCAATAGTAATATCTGTAAGGTTTGCATTCCTAAACTTAAGTTTATATAGTTTAGCACATTAATGAATGGAATAATTAGACACTTTGAACTTTATTTTTATAATCAAATATTGAACAGCACTAGGTAGGATATTTAAAGTTCTAAACTATGATTTTACCCAAAACTCTATGAATTCACCAACTTTATGTTGACTGTTTTAAGCATGTTTTTCCCAAGTTATTAAGCAAGATTATATGATCATGGACTGAGCATCATCTAGGAGAATATAAATGACGGGGGATTTATCATCTTATTGGGATATTTATAACAAATGATATTCAACGATTTGAACGATTGTACCAAATTAATGTTTATATCAATTGTATTTCAAAAATCATATAATTATGATATGTGCTTTGTAAGCTATTTGCTCATCGATCCACCACTGTGATACGCGCTTTATGGGGGTGTTACAGTTCCATTGTCACATCGGATAACTTTCACCTTCTTTGACAACTGATTCTCAATGAGTGTAATGAAGTCTTTGAGAATGAAGTAGGTCTCACTTTTAGCATCCAGAAAGAAAACCCACGTGAACCTGCTATACTCATCAGTTACCACAAGACAGTATTGTTTATGGTCAATGCTCCTAATGGAGGTAGGACCAAACAAATCCATATGTAGTAGCTGCAATGGTTCAGTTATGAGGCTGAGAGCAGTAATGGCCTTGAAGGATTCTTTGTGTTGTTTGTCGTTGCTGCACGCAAGACAATTAATGTCATTTCTGAATGTTTTGGGAGGTAAACCAGAGACCAGGTTCAAATTCGCTAGTTTGTGAATGGTCTTGAAGTTTACATGTCCCATCCTTCTATGCCATTTGGTGGCTTCATCTTCTGATGCTTTGGCAACCAAACAAGCTAGTTGACCAGTAGGATTAACTTCATTCAACTTGATGTTATAAAGGTTATGTCTTCTAGGGATTTTGAGTAGAACTTGAGAGTCATCCGGTAGCTTAAAGTCTTTGGACAACACCAGTGCTTCAGTATCCGTAAACAGGACAAACTGCTTCTTGTCACAAATCTGAGAGACAGAGATCAAGTTGAAGTGTTGAAGTGCTTCTACATAGTAAACCTGCTCAAAATTAAGGTTAGGTGTCTGAATAGTTCCTTTGCCAGAGATCCTTTCTTCACCACCTCCAAAGTACACCTTTCCGCCTTGAAATGGTACAAAGTTAGTCAAAAGTCCTTTATTTCCTGTAATGCTCCTAGAGAATCCACTATCTACTATTCCAAGAGTTGGATCTTGGTATGGAGTAATCTACAACAAAATAAAAGTCATATGCAAAAGTTAGTGTCTTAAGGGGACCTAGACCTTTTCAGGCTTGTGTCTGCCTTGTGGATCTTTAATAGAAAGCCAAGAAGATTGATGAGATCCACTGTTGTTCTTAGGTTGCCTGTTCATCATATGGGTGTTATTTTGTGACCAAGAACAACCTGCTTAGGGCTTAACAGTAGAACCCAAATGTCCCAACCCAAAATGCATTTGGTCTGAATTAAAAGCATAATTCTGATTAAATTTTTTAAAATAGGTACTGGTTGGTCTATTCTAGGCATTGCTTCTCCAAATATTAGAAGCTGAAGGAGAGGACCTTGTAGAAGAAGGATAAGATTGGGCACATGGGTTTAATCTTCTAGAATAAAAAGGAGCAACTCCTGGTGGACCACGAGCAGGATAAGCTTGATAACCAGAAGGCGTTTGATCATAAAAATCACAATCCTTAATCAAATTAAATTTACTACCACAAACAAAGCATGTTTTAAAAGACCTTTTATTCAAATGACATTGTTTCACACTGCTATTCTTATTACAAACAATTCTAGGAGAATCAACATTCCTAGGACTCAAACTAGAACTAGAAACAGTAAAAGTAGAAGAAGAAGCAACTCTCTCATCACTCATCCTAGCACTAGTAGCAGCAGCGTCATTTGTCTTGGGACTTGAAGGTCTTGACTCTTCACTTGAACCACAGGATGCATAGTCATTGTCCTTGTCACTGAAAGTACAAGAGACAAAGTCATTAGTATTAGTAGAGCTTTTTGGAGACTCATGCATCTGTGATCCTTCCAAGTCAGTATGCCTGGGTATGGGAACAAAATTTCCTGTAAGAGGTGGAGGAACAGCATTAATTGCTGCAGCTATTTTAAACATATTCAAACTAGGTTTTCCCTCCTCCTCCTTGTCGGGATCAAAGACACTTGAAAAAGTTAAATCAAATACATCTTCTGAATCAATATATTTATCAAAGCCTAATCCTCTATTAGTCCTACCAGACATACTACTATTTATTAACTTTGAAAGATTCTTGGGTGCTTTTTGCCATTTTTCAAATCGTAAAAGTGTAGCATCCAATTTTTCTTTCATGTCTTGCTTAGCCTTAATATGTTCATTGTTAAGTTTTTTAGTATATGTAAGCATGTTACTGGTGTTTTCTAAATCAATGCTTAGAACTCTAATCTTATCCTCATATTCACGATGAGTATCTTGAAGCCACTTCTTTTGTTGTTCCAAAGTTTTTAGAGAACTCTTATAAGCTTTATCTTCTAAAAAATATTTATCATTTTGTTCATTCAGTTCATTATATTGAGTTAAGAGCTCTGAATATTTATCATGACAACCAAGAGGGCAATTTTGTACCTGAGGAGATATTCCCATAAGGGCAAAGTCTTCTTCTTCCTCTGCATCGGATAAGTGCCCAGCAATCATAGCAAATACATCAGTAGAAGCTTCAGCTGATTCCAAGGTAGCAGTCTGATGATCATTCTAGTTAACCATGGAGTCAACGGACACCAAAGCTTTCTTTTCATCCTTGGGCTCTTGAACCTTGAAGGCTGAATATCTGTTCTTCTCCGGGTCATTTTTGTTAGGTAATTCCCTAGCAAAATGACCTTGCTGCTGACATTTATAGCATCTGACCTTACTTCTATCAAACCTGGCTGGCTCTCTTGGGTTGTAGTTGAATTTTCGACCGGATTTCTTTTCAAACTTATGAACCCGGAGAGTGAGCATAGCCATCTACCATTTCAGATCCATTTCATCCAAGTCAAGTTTATCAACCTGTTTGAAATCATCAAAAGCAAGCTGTTGTTGTGGATCATCATCAGCAACAAAAGAGTGAAGAACAGCTTCTACCATGCTACTAGTCTTGGCTTTTGATTCAGGAGTAGAAGTATGTTGGGATGACAAAGTATAGCTTGGGCTACTGGCATAAGACAATGGACAAGATCCCATGGAACTCACAAAAGCAGAGTTAGCAGGAGTAGGAAAGGTATTACTTGAGTATCCTCTTACGTGAGACTCAAAGGTTTTGAGTTTATAAAACAAATCATCAAAAGAAAGATAGTTGAGGCCTCCTTTTGCCTTTAAAGAGATGACTACCTGATTCCATGAATGAGGCAGGTCTCTAAGAAACCTGGCATTGATGTCTTCATTTTCAGGTTTAGACCTGAGTTGATTCAATTGGCTAAGAATCTTTTGAAACCTGTTGTAAAACCCGTATGCTTTTACCATGAATAGTACCCTTATGATCGTACGTACATGATTCGAACTTTCCTTTTATAGCACGTTTACGTTTCACGAACAAGAATTACAAGTATTACGTACGTGTTATAATATGATAAGTATTTATTACATATTAAGACACGATAATTGTTTCAATAATAATTATAATCACGAACATGCGAACATGAAATCATGAACGTAAATAATAACGAGCTTAGTATTACGTATGTATGTATATTTATTACGATCATGAATAAATATAATAAGACATGAACGATGACTATTGAAATCATGTAAAACACGAACACGAGAACACACTAAATATTAGACAAGGAAAACATTCGGGTTACCCCATGTGGGCCCCCTTACCCACGGCTAGAAACAAAGAAAAGGACCAAGCCCATTGATTTTTACTAAACAAGAAAAAGGGAAAAACTATTTTCATAATTACAAGAATTAGAAAATAATCAAAACCCTAAAAACCTTTTCTTTCTCCTTGTCTCCTCTTGGCCGCCGGGTAAAGAACACCAAAGGAAGGTGTGTTTGTGATTTTTGGTGATCGATCTCTCGCAAGGTGGTTATTGTTATCGTTCTCCTTTGATTCACGTGATCGGTATATCTTTAAACCTTTTTTTTCTTTATGATTTATTTAATCAAGAACACATGAAAACATGAATGAGTTATTTAATAACAAGTTAATAATCATGTAATTAAACATGGGGGTAAATTAAATCATGTTTAAAGGGTGTTTGTTTTGGCCGACGCAAGGAACCAAGCCCCAAGGGGGGTCTCTGCTTGTTTTTTATTCGCACCAACTGAGAACTCAAGGTCTCGGTGTGGTGTCTTGTGTCTCGGCAGTAGGAGAAAGAGGTAACCCCGACCTCGGTCGGGGTATGTTTTAGCTCGGGTGGGTCTCGGCTAAGACAAGGACCACTACCGGCTTATGCCAATGGCTAATTAAGGAAAACAGGGGGAACCCCAAGCCGCGGCAGCAGGGGTAACCACCGGCTAGCCGGTGGGAACTTTTGCTGGCCGGCGGCTAGACATGACCAAGGGTGCGTTTGGTTGCCAGTTCACGGGTTAAAACAAATCCGGTCCACGACATGTTTAGATTAAAACAAGGGTTCGGTTCATGGGTTGTTTTTATAAGGTTAATTATTTTTTTACAAGTTTATTTTTACAAGAATTAAATTAAATTAATTAAAACATGTACATGATTAATTTAATTTATACATGACTTAGGTTTATTAATATTAGTATTAATACATGAATTTTAACCTAAGTAATTATCATTCTAATTAGACTATATAATTAATTAATTATTAAAATCATGACTTATAATTAATTAATTTACATGACTTAGGTTATATTATTAATAGATAATAATGCATGTTTTAACCTAAGTATTTTTACCTTTATTTAATTAAATCATGTTATATTTGATTAAATACTTTAACCTATAGTTTATCTAATTTACATGAATAATTAATAAACTATACTATTTAATTACAAGACTTAGTATATTAATCAGTAAACACTTAAGCTTATATTGTTAGCTTAATAATCTAGCTTATTTCTAATTATGGAAACTTTCTATTTTTAGAAACTTATTTAATTACGGCAGCTAATCTATTTATGGAAACTTTCTATTTTTAGAAACTTATCTATTTTAAGCAGTAAATCTATTTTTGGAAACTTTTTATTTTTGGAAACTTTCTATTTTTTGGAAACTTTCTATTTTTGGAAACTTTCTATTTATGGAAACTTTCTATTTTTGGAAACTTTCTATTTTAGGAAACCTTCTATTGTTAGAAAGTTACTTATTATTACACAACAAGTATAATAATACATGAAATACAAGAAATACTTAAGCAAAATAGACAGAATACATGATAAACACAGTATAAAGCTTTAATCAGTAAAACATGACATGAACATATAAAACAAGCTAAGACATGATATAAAACCAGTTATGTACTCAGTAATTAGATACTTATACACGAATGTATTTATGTAGCATTAGTGATAGCGAAGTAGGACTCTCTTCCGTTCGTCTTCTTCGTTCACTGGACACAAGGTACGAATTCTCCGACCTTTCAGTATGGACATTCATCTTTATTAGGATTTCCCTGTATGCCGCCATCTGTTTTCCCCAGTATATGTTTTATATGTTTTTGAAATGCTTATGTTTAATTAGAATACCTAAAGCCATATACATGCATGACCAGTTTCACCTAGATATGGAGGTACCATAACCATAACATTGGAGGCACCAGTGTTATGACTCCACCACGACCGAGTGATAGCTCGTGGCGTCCCATCAGCTTTTGGCCATATTATTATTATCAGGTGGGGCGTATGGGTACCTCCTAGTTTACATGTTTTCAGCAGATTATTCAGGTGAATGTGGTGCGTGCCTTGCATCCTTCACAAGGAGCTGATCCCTCCTACTCAAACCAGTATATTAAATTAGAGGCAGCCCCTCTAATTTGCATGACGAGGTCACCCCTCCAAGTATTCATGCACGTGGATAATTCATGACCTATATTGGCTAATGGTAAATATGTTAAACATTTTTTACAAGATAAACATAAGGTTTTTCAAACTATAAAACCAGTTTTACTAAGATATAACCAGGTTATCCAGGACTTATCCTTTTCCGCTGCTTCATGCTTATATGCTTATATTATTCTTGCTTTATTTGTATAGCGTTATGCTCATCTGTTTTCCTTTTCATGTTCCCAAAACGGCAGGTACTCAGGGACGCTCATAGACTTTAAGTGTACGTGCATATGGAATGGAAGCTTCCTAGCCTTCTTTACTTTATGCATTTCTTTATACTTTGATACTCATTTCCATGGACATTGTTTAGTCCTTTCATTTACAATACTTATGTTTGTGTGTGATGAGTTCTACTTTTGGGGTACCGATGTTTTGTGACAATCCGTCAATTTATGATTGATATTTTTATTCTCAATATTGAATTGAAAATATTATTTGAATGTTATATTATGAACTCACTTATTTTTGGGAAGAAATTTGGGTTTACGTCTTGAAGTAGCATCGACTACGTCTAAACCGGAGGATTCTACGTTACGTGCTTACGTTTACATACACCGTTTTTGGTGACAGTCTGACATTTCAGAAAATAAATTTATCCGTGAATATTATTTTGGAGTTTTAAATTTGTGTTGGTTCATAAACTCACAAATTTACGAGGAGAGATTAGGACTTACGATTTTATTTTAACGTCCTTTACGACTAAACCGGAAACCTTAGGATTACGTATTTACGTTTTCGAACTCCGTTTTTGATGAAACAATTTTTATTAGATTCGTTTTGTGCCGTTGATTCATAATTTATAAAAACATTTTTTGTAAAACGACCCGAGGGCACGCAAATCGAGGAAACTAGAATCGAGGAGTACCCGTAAATAAATGGGGATGAGACAAGTGGGACACTTGTCCTACCCCCACTCAAAACCGGCTACAACACAACACTTCCACAATTTGGTGTCAAGTTTTAAGCCATGTAGCTACACTTGTCATCTTAGCTTACAAGCTAAGCACTCACAACACAAAACCACTAACACAACCCACAAGTCTCATTTCTCTCATGCAAATCCACTCAAAATTCTCTCTCACTCTCCCTATGTGTCGTCCCATATCACCCCAAAAACACCCCATTTGATCCAAATTTAACCACAAACTATTGTTATAACATACATATGTTAATCTCCTTCAAAAGAGATGAAGATTGGTGGTGATTATAACATCAAAGGAGGAGTTTCCATGGAGTCTTGGGGCTGATTTTCCACAAGGTGTTCATGAAGAATGGTGGTCTTGAATATGGTCTTGGTTATTCACAAGTTTCTCCATCAAAATCCATGTCCAAATCACAACCTACATCAACTTGGTGGTATAAAGATTGTCCTCCTTATCCTCTTGTTATTTTTGATTATGTAATCTTGTATTTCTTTTACTTATGTATATGTATATGATGATGAATGATGATTAAAAATATTGTGTGGGGATTTGGTGTTGATAAACATGCTTAAAAATATGAAAAACTATAAGAAACAAGGTTAAAATCTTGCTTAATTTAGATTGCTGTATAAAACAGTAAAGAATCATATGGTAAAATGGTAAAATGACTTGAATAAATTGATATACAGTAAGCTATGGGTCTTGTACACATGTGAGAGTTGGCCATGCAATGGAATCATTGTAATGAGTGAGATATGATCAAAACAAGTTTAAATTACAAAACTGAGTTTACTGTTTTGGACGATTTTTAGAAAATACTTATAGGATGATCTAACAGTAGCTATAAGATAGTTAAATGGAGCACATATCATGTAGTTTATGTCATAAAAATTTGAGCTTCTATCTCCATATAGAACTCTAGATATGGCAGTTTTGGTAAACATGAAGATAAAAGTCAGATTTTTGAAATTAAAGTATAATAGTATTATATAAGCACTCAACTAAAAATAATATAAAATGTGAATTAAAACCCACTAACTTATATAATACATTTATATAAACATGTATAAGGATAAATAAGTGGACATTTTATAAAAATGGTAACTTGTTAAGTTTTATAAGTTATAAAACTATAAACATGATTTTTACGACTTTTTCGGCTATTACCGTAAAATTAACGTTTTTGCTAAATAAAACTTAGACGGTTGGACCCGTCTAATGTGAACTTTATAAAAATTATATACTGATATATAAACATGTATAACAAGTAAAAACCGATAAAACCCGAACTATATAACATACGGATATTAACGGGCTAAATTAACGTTATTGGACTAATAAAACAACAAAATGGACTAAAACACTTATAAACTTATTTATTGGGCTTAACCCATTTGGGTCCAACATGTAAAGTATAAATACTGATAATACAAGTTAATAAACTTATAATAGGCTTATTGGACCTAAAACACGTAAATAGGTAAAACTAGAAAACTAGTATAAAAAGTTATCGACACATAACACAAAAATGAGCGAATGAGAATATATAAACCCACTTGATCATCATATATATAAAATCATCATATGTATAAATAAACGTTATTTTTATAAAGTCATTGGACAAAAGTCTAAGACGAGTATTAATTGTCTAGCTTTCCGTGATTGAAGCACGTACCGTACATCCGAATTGCCGATAACCCGCTTTCCCACATCAACGTGAGTTCATAGCCTCGCACTCTTTTAAATGTTTTATAAATGTTTTTTAAACCCGCGAGGGAGATAACATGTTAGTCTTTATAAAATAGGACACCATTTGTCCCGATTGTTTGTTTATTGATTTGGACTCGAATGATTGTATGACCCGATTGTATGACCTGATAAATGATTAAATGACCCGATAGATGAAATTAAATGGATTATTAAAGTTAGGTTATGTCACTAAAAGTCCCATTAGCGTGAATTGTGAACTACCGGGATTTGGTAGACGCTTATGCATTTAATAGTACTATTTGGGGACGATCACCCCAGTTCGCGCCTTGACGGTTGATCCCCGTCGTGCCACATTGATTGGTAAGCGAATTTATGTATGAGAAGATTTCCATAGCGTGACCTTTGTGATGACACGCTAATTTAGAAGGGCAAATTGAGTATCGGGTTAGCTACCCGTTGTTTGATTTAGTATGTCATGCGACTTATAATAATCCAACTAACGAAATACTACTAGACGCACCGAATTACGATGTATTGCCTGACTAGCAATACAGGGTCATACTATTGATATTATGTTCGTGTTTTGGTTTTCATAACCATATTCATATAACGGTTTTTATTTTTCATACAACGTCATAAGACGTATTGTATGATTTTTTTACGACATTGGCTCGTATAATGATTTTTAAGGCAAACGCCTATATTATGATTTTGATGAAGATTTGTATCAAATGACTTTGGCTATTTTATGGCCTATTAAAACGATTTGTACAAAATGATTTTCAGTAATAATTTTATACTGATATTATATTGATGGATTTTATTAAACTCTATGAATTCACTCGGCGTTATCGCTGACCTTTTTTTTTAACATGTTTTATCTCAGGTACTTGAAGGTAATTCTCGGGAAGACGACAAGAATTCATGGCCCGCACTTAAACAATATTTTCCATTCAAATACTTTGTAAAACTTTGTATGAAATATAATAACTTGGGACCTATGTAACTTTGATAATTATGAATGGAAATGGTTTATTATTAAACAACGCGATTTTTATGCGTTGTCTATGATGTGAGTAATGTGCTATCCCGTAACACCAACCAGTCTTCCGCTGTATTGAGTTGTATATATTTGGGGGTGTTACAGTTTGGTATCAGAGCTCTCGTTATAGAGAACGAAAGATTTTTAAAACCAAGGTTTTGAATAAAAGATTTCAAAATCTTTTTACTAAAAACATTTTTCTAAGAATGTCTAAAAATCTTTTGACTATAACGGTGCCGAAGAATTCCTGAGTACCGACAAGGCCAGACTGAGAAGTGTTATTTTAATATATATATAACTTAGATTATATATATATATATATATATATATATATATATATATATATATATATATATATATATATATATATATATATATATATATATATATATATATATATATATGATTTTATTACATGATTGTTTGACGATTATTTTGATATTTATACGAGGTATTTATACGACGTAGATTGTCACAAGAAACCCTAAATCCCCTAGTAAATTAATCGAAGCTATTCTAGTAGGAATTCTAGCTATCCTAGATCTAAACCAAGTTGTGGATATTTATGATCCCAACAAATGGTTGATATTCGTAGAAATGTAGATATTAGTTGATTGTGATATTGAACAAGAATTGGCGAGATTAAATCTGATATCGATGTCATGACGATCTTTCCATATAGAGTGGAGTTTGACAAAACGTTACCACCTAGAAAGATGTCATCTGATTCGTTGTCATCCAATTCTTAAAACGAAATCGAACGGGTGAATGTTGCACTTGAGGCTGTAATTGGAACCATTACCCAAAAGCCTCATGCCACTAATACCTTTCCGAGAAGTCTAATTGAATGTATGAGTCATCTCATGCTAGTGACTCATTTGATAATTGTTGTTGTAAGAGATATAGGATTGGAAATTAAGTGTTATTCATATCGAGTTTTTATTGCCCTTTTAAGGTTTATGAATAAAGTTGAAAGTATTGGATAATGAGGTAGAATGTTGCATTGAGTATAAGTTAATTAAAACTTGAATAAAGTTAAATTTTAACCCGTATGGAATATGATATTGTTAAGAGGAAGTCATTAAGTCCTATGATTGAATTATAGGGTTTTAAATGATTGTTAGTTTGTGTTAAGGGCTGCTCCTAGTCCATTGTCCACTAATGAGGATGCCCAGTGTCCAAGAAATAAATTGCAGAAATCTTCTTCTAAATTGGGACAGATGGATCTTCCGGGACATGTGGAACACCTAATGATTCTTGTAGATTAGTATTCATTGTGGTATCTTTTAAAAATAATCCCTAACTTAACTGAGACATCAGTTGGTAGGATGAGTTCTGAGAATTGTATGACATAGTGACACGTAATGTGTTACGGTACAATTTTGACTTGTTTGTGATTAATGAAAAGACTACCATTGATTGCTAAATCCTACATGTATCGATGTTATCTATCTTTTCTTGCTTCATCCTAATGTTCGCATTAGTGATACAACCATTGAACAAGTACTCATCTCGATTTGAATTACGTTGTGGATTGTTCTTTTTGAGCGTCATCGAGGTCATGAACCTCATGCTTATTTGGCTAAAGCTCATTTCCTATCAAATTGTAGTTAAGTTCTTGGTGAACAACTCTTCATCACTCTTTTGCAGATCACACATTGTTTTTATAAAGTTAAAACGGTATCCTTTGAGAAAATTTAATTTTCATCACTATAAGGATTATTCAAAGTGAGATTTATAAGTGACTGTTATCGAAATGAAGTTGTTTATAAAACACCTTGGAAAACTTAATTGTTTTCATAACAAGGAAAATCTTTGTAAATTTATTTTGATTCTTATTTAAGAATTAAGCATGAAAATGTTTTTTTTATTATAAACATGATGATAAGATTTTGACGAACTGAGTATTGCATTGTTAATCTTGAAATTTTATATAGTTGCGCGCCTACATACAATTTGGAATGGACCATGCAAGGCTGATTAGTAGTCACCATAAAACTAATGAATAAACACTACATTTTCTTTGAAGATTGTGAAAGATTAAATATTATGAGATCTGCAAGAAGTGAAAAATAGGGACATAGTGTTAGGGACACCTACATATGTGCCTGTTGCATCTATTCTTCTAAGTCGAATTTACTCATCTGTGGAAATTGTCTTATTTGACAATTGACAATTCTTTCTTGTCCAATTCTCCCGTAGTGAGATTCTTAGGAAAATTATCTGATTACCGAGTGTTGATACCCGACTGGATGTATTGACGTTCTTATCATTTCTTATGATTTGATTTCATTTGAATGATCTGGGTAACGATCCGAGGAGCTTTCGAATGCGTACTCAAATTATGAAAACATGGGATACATTCATATTCGTTAATGTTTTCGTTTGTATCTGATTTGAAATTTTCTCGCGTAGATTATGCGTTGACCTTACTCTTTTAAGGTTAGTTATGTCTCCAGACCTTGAATTGTGAAGGATTATGAGTTATTATTAGTCTTTTGAGAAGTTTACATCTTATCGACGGCAATAAAAACTGGAAAGTTGATAGTGCCAATAGAATGGATTGATTGATTACGACATGACGACATTGTCTTAATTGATGGGAACTCGAATAGAATTCCCCTAAATAATAAGATGTTGATTATCAAAAGTGATTTAAATAATTCCTGATAGGTGGCTGTATCCTACTTTTAGACTTAAAAGTATACCGTGAATGGTTGTGAACTAGTTATAGATATTGTAATCTAGAAGAACCTAAAATGAATTTATTAAAAGATGTTTATGTTATCTGAAACTTTAGGAGGTATTTATTGATGACTTACCTAGACTTTCTCCATTAAGGCAAGTTGAATTTGGTATTGGTTATATTCTCGGTGCTGCACCTGTGGCTTGTGCATTGCACGTCAGCACCATCTGAATTAAAGGAATTATCGTACAACTGAGAGAGTTGTCGGAGATAGATTTTATTCTACCAAGCTTGTCATCATGAAGAGCTATGATGTTATCATTCCTTATATTTATAGAATACTATGAACTGAGTTAATTGACAATCGAAAACGATATCCATAACTCGAAATGGAAGATTTGTTCGATCATTTACAAGGTTCTAGCAATTTGATCCATGGCATGGTTATCATCAACTTCGAATCCGCGAAGAAGATTATCTATTCCAAGTACTACATCCAGAACTTGTAATGAACATTATAAGTTTCACGTGATGACGTTTGGATTGACTAATACACATGTAGCATTCATAAATTTGGTGAATCACGTGTGTAGGCTGTAATTTGATAAATTCATGCTCGTGATCATTAAAGACCATTTATTTGTTTATAAGAATAAGAATGAAGTTAATAATTAATTATAGATTTCCCCGAATTGGTCGAACAATTAAAACTTGTACCTTGAATATTTAACATAAGACTTAAGACTTAATCCTTTACATGATTTAACCGTGTGATTAATAGATAATGGAATATAAATTGACTCTTCAAAATTTAGAAGTCATTTAAGACTTTGAGTTATACTAAAAAGAAAGTGCAAATATATTCTGACAAATGTTTTAACAAAGAACTTTTGAGGGATTGTTCCCTTATAACCAAAACATTTAACTAAACTTCTGTTAGGGGTAAATGTTTTTGCATACCTTAAGACAACCTAAGAAGGATTAAGGAAACCCATTTAAACCATAACTTGAAATTTGAAACGATAATTTTTGCTTTTCAACTAAGAAAATTTTGACCAAAGTATAACCAAAGATTTCTCGAACATTTTCGGATCTTATTAATTATTTTAATTATTTTCGATAAATCAACAAAAATCTTGTTAATTAAATTCAAATATTATTTTGAACATTTTATATAATTGGTCGAACTAAGAAATTTAAAATTTTTACGTTTACGTTTCATAAAAATTTAATAATTATTATTTAATTAATTGTACTAATTATCGACGCTTTAAACGCCGGATTGAGAAAAACTGATAAAAATGATAGATGAGACGAAACTAAAACTTAGAAAATATGGAGAAAGGTGAACGTAATTACTGACGCATAATATAGAAAGAATATCTGAGTGAATTGTGGACATGATAATTATATCATCATGAGAGGTGAATATAGATACCGACGCATTATGTAGAAAAGATAAAGAACCAATTAGGACATGTTCCTTAATAATGAAGGTGCAAAATAAATTGCCAAACGATATAAAAATAAACAATGTTTGTAAAAAGGAATAATATAGATTATAAAAGAGGTTCGCGGATAATGTGAACCATTAAAATAGAGAAGCCAATAGCGTTAAATGTTTTAAAGGCCACTGGTGGTTGCCTAAATATGGAGATTGTGAGATATAGTTATGTTGGAATTTGTAAGTATAAGTATTCTATTTATGTCATTTATGACTAAAAGTATCTTTGTCTGAAGAAGTTGTACTGATGGCAATTATGAAGGTAGACATCGCCTCATACATTGGTAAACGTCTAGCTATTGCAAAGGTCATCATCTGAATTTGATTCGATTTAGGTCATCGTCGACAGACTGACCAAATCTGCTAATATCATTCCCGTTAATGATAAATGAAAAAGAGTTATGTAAACATAGTGTTCCTGTATCGAACATCTTTATCAAGATCCTCGCTTCGTATCGAATTTCTAGAGATTTGCTCAGAAGTCGTTGGGAACGAACCTTGATGAGAGTACTTTTTACCACCCCAAGTCGAAGGGACGAGGTAAAGTAACAATACAAAACACTAGAAGTCTTGATTTATGTTTGAATGATTGACCTTTGGTAATAAACCGTATAATCGTTTTCCTCTAGAGAGATTATCATTGATAATTATCGCATTAGGATCGAGATCGAATCTTGTCATGATCTAATTATTATAGCATCTGTAAGCAGGAGTTGAGATGAAGACACCCGACATACACCCATTGTGAGTTGGACATGTCTTTTAGGTTTAAGGTTTCCTATGATGGCGAACCTAACCTTACAAAATACCCGACCCGCGAGATCTGAAATGATTGTTGAAATTAGGATCTGACTATTGACTGCCGGTAGTGGGCAAGAGGTTATGTGAATATGAAATGTAGATCTTGAAGTTCCAGATGGGTAGCGAAGTTATGCCAAAATTTTTAACCTTGGAGAAATGAATTAATGATCTGACAAATCATGGGATATAAGTCCCCGTTGTATGGGACCATTGAGATGACGTAAAAGATTGGTTTGAAGGGCATATAAGCTGGATCTACCCCAGGACTTCAAAAGCTGCGTGAATTATGTTTCGTAGATCGAACTTGATAAAATGTCTATCAAGTGAAAAATCTGATTGTTCCTTAGTAATGTTTAGATCGGTGAAAAGTTGTGTTCATCAAAAACCCGTGAACATCATGGATAGAGAAAGTAAGTCAACATTAAGCTTGATCTTATACCCGTAGTTATGTTTGATGAAACTCGCGTATTATAATGAATTACACTTGTGAGAAAAGACCGAATGTGGAGGAAATACCCACATGGCTTTAACACTATAAGAAGCGAGTAGTAAGATGATCTTTGAAGACAAAGATCCTGTTTAGGGGTAAATGTTGTGACAATCCGTCAATTTATGATTGATATTTTTATTCTCAATATTTAACTGAAAATATTATTTTAATGTTATATTATGAACTCACTTATTTTTGGGAAGAAATTTGGATTTACGTCTTGAAGTAGCATCGACTACGTCTAAACCGGAGGATTCTCGTAAATTTGGATTTACGTCTTGAAGTAGCATCGACTACAGCCCGACATTTCAGAAAATAAATTTATCCGTGAATATTATTTTGGAGTTTTAAATTTGTGTTGGTTCATAAACTCACAAATTTACGAGGAGAGATTAGGACTTACGATTTTATTTTAACGTCCTTTACGACTAAACCAGAAACCTTAGGATTATGTATTTACGTTTTCGAACTCCGTTTTTGATGAAACAATTTTTATTAGATTCGTTTTGTGCCGTTGATTCATAATTTATAAAAACGTTTTTTGTAAAACGACCCGAGGGCACGCAAATCGAGGAAACTAGAATCGAGGAGTACCCGTAAATAAATGGGGATGAGACAAGTGGGACACTTGTCCCACCCCCACTCAAAACCGGCTACAACACAACACTTCCACAATTTGGTGTCAAGTTTTAAGCCATGTAGCTACACTTGTCATCTTAGCTTACAAGCTAAGCACTCACAACACAAAACCACTAACACAACCCACAAGTCTCATTTCTCTCATGCAAATCCACTCAAAATTCTCTCTCACTCTCCCTATGTGTCGTCCCATATCACCCCAAAAACACCCCATTTGATCCAAATTTAACCACAAACTATTGTTATAACATACATATGTTAATCTCCTTCAAAAGAGATGAAGATTGGTGGTGATTATAACATCAAAGGAGGAGTTTCCATGGAGTCTTGGGGCTGATTTTCCACAAGGTGTTCATGAAGAATGGTGGTCTTGAAGATGGTCTTGGTTATTCACAAGTTTCTCCATCAAAATCCATGTCCAAATCACAACCTACATCAACTTGGTGGTATAAAGATTGTCCTCCTCATCCTCTTGTTATTTTTGATTATGTAATCTTGTATTTCTTTTACTTATGTATATGTATATGATGATGAATGATGATTAAAAATATTGTGTGGGGATTTGGTGTTGATAAACATGCTTAAAAAGATGAAAAACTATAAGAAACAAGGTTAAAATCTTGCTTAATTTAGATGGCTGTATAAAACAGTAAAGAATCATATGGTAAAATGGTAAAATGACT